>CM067372.1:45924271-47124271 GCA_034401795.1 Chaetoderma sp. LZ-2023a
TGCTATGCTCTCAGAGCATGTATATAGAATTCTGATTGGTCAATTTATTCAGTGGCCATCTTGAATTTTCCGAAAAATGTCTGAAGATCGTGTACTCATTAACTACATGGTTGATTTCAACCAGACTGGCTGGAATGAGCCTAGGTCGGTAGGCTTTAGAAGTTGCATATAGAATTTTGATTGGTCAATTTTTCCAGTGGCCATTTTGGATTTTCTGAATATTTTGGCAAATCAGTTAAAAGGCTGCTCCTCATTAACCACTTAGCTGATCTCAACCAAACTCAGCTGGAAGAACCCGAGGCCCGTATGCTTCAGAACTTGTTTACAGAATTTTGACGGCTTGATTTTGATGGTGGCCATCTTGGGTTTTCCAATAAATGGGAATTCATATAAAATGCTACTCCTCATTAATCGCTTGGGCAATTTCAACCAATTTTGGCAGGAAGGCTGCTATTGTCGTAGGCTGTAGAAATGGTAATAACGACGTAGTCAGTTTAAACAAACTGGGGTAAGAGGTTTTTAGCCTGATGCTTGGTTTCACATGTGAGACCAAAAGTTTGAATGATCTGGACTTGTTTTTCTGTCCTTTATATACCCTCCTCTGGGTTAACCTGTGGATTGAGTGGTTCTTGACCAAATATGGGCAATTAGATGGGGGTTAAACGGTTCCCTTGTCTGAAATTTTTACCGGTTCAAATGTCAAACAGTATTTTGCTTTGAAACAAACTGTATTTTGGAGCCAAATACCCTCATTTCTGTCATAAGTCATGTAGGTGATCATGTTTCCAGCAAAGAAATGTGTAGATTTCCAGCCATAATGTTCATATAGTTAATGTTCCTGGTTCTACGGTTGCAGGAGAGCGATACAGGCCCCTTGAGCCTTAATAGCATTTAAAGTAGTACAATAAAGCACAGACCCAATATTGATGATATGTCTTGTTTATCTAGGTGCAATGCCACCCATGCAGCCACCATTTACAGGTCAGAAAAGCTCAAATTATTGCCTCATTCTTATACCTCACAATTTACCAGTTTTATACTCACTGACCAATTTCTCACTCACTGACCAATTTCTCACTCACTGACCATATCCTTGTGCTGTCATGTTTTGTTTTGATTAGTGCTTGTACCATTAATGTACTGTCTCTTCCTATGCACTCCACTCAGATCATTCCCTTCATGCTTGCTTTTTTCTGTTGACGATGAAGTAATCTATCTGTCCATCTGATCCAACTATATTCTGAATTATGTTTAAGCCTTTGATTATTCATTATTGTATGTGTGATGTTTGTTGCAACTGGATATAGATTTTGAACTGCTACACATAATCCTGCTTATATATATATATATGCTTTTGCAGTTGACCCTTGTCATGCTTGTTTTGTCTTTTGTTTTGATCTTACCCCGTGGTTTCCACTCAATTTCATTCTGCACAAAGAATGTGTTATCTGCATCTATATGTCAGACGATCGCATAAGGAGAGAAAATTGCTGCTGCGTGTTTGTGTGCATGCACGCGCGCGTGCGTGTGTGTGTGTGTGTGTGCGTCCATGTATCGGGAGCTGTATCTAAAAGATTTCTGATCAAATTTCGCACAAATTTTTACACAACAAATATGATCTTACAGTGAAAGCGGCTTTGCAGACTTTGGTCCTAATCTGGCTAACAAAGCTGAATGAAGATCAGATCAAATTCTGGGTCTGTCATGTCTGTCGATATCTTGGAAACTGTTTTGCGTATTTGGTTAAAATTTTAAGCAAAGAAACTGTAGACAAGTTTTTCTTCATAAATTCACCCTAACCTCATTCACTTATTTCTTCAGAGCTTTGTGTAGACAGGATTGCTGACATGTATATACATGTACATGTACTCGTGTTACAAGCCAAGAATGTGATTACAATAAATATATAGCATACATTCACAATCGTTTCTGCATTGCAACACCCATACATGTATTTTGCCATTAACATAAACCATTATGTGAAGAGACTTGCATGTTTTTAATGAAAATAGGTTGGAAAGAACCCATTTTGATAATATTCAAAAGCAATTGCATGTATTCACATATTTAGAGGATATGACTATATACAGGTATGCAGGTGCTGTAGACTACAATGTGTTTTGATTACATCATATTTGCGACAAAGTCAAAAATTATAATAAAAGCAGAGAAAGACTTATTCTTTGATTGCAGAATTGGAAGTTACAGTCATCAAATTTTCATGATTTTCCAATTTTTATTGACACGGGAAATTTCGCAAAAAGGATTCATGCTTAAATCAGAAACTTGCCACTGTCTAAAGTATTCTCTGTTATACAGTGTTGAATTGTTATTGACATTGTTAACATTGCAGGTGGTGGACAGTATGCTGGGCAACAGCCATACCCTGGGCAGCCTGGAGGATATCAACAGCAGCCATGTGAGTATAAACTCTGACATGTCTGATATTTATATTGCATGTCTTAAAGAGAGACTTGTGTTTCTAATTTTAAGTATTTTCACCTGCAACATGTAGGAAGCCTATTAAAATACAAATAGCCCTATTTTTAAAATCTAACATCATTGTTCTAATGTCCAAATTAAATTAGCACCCTGCAGAAACCAAGTGATCCATGTACATAAAGGTGAATCCGAGTGTCATTTACTACACCACTGTTCATATGGCTGCATAGAGATGGT
Source organism: Chaetoderma sp. LZ-2023a (assembly GCA_034401795.1). Taxonomy (NCBI): domain Eukaryota; kingdom Metazoa; phylum Mollusca; class Caudofoveata; order Chaetodermatida; family Chaetodermatidae; genus Chaetoderma; species Chaetoderma sp. LZ-2023a. The sequence continues at coordinate 45,926,951 of CM067372.1, forward strand.
TTGCAGCGGGTGAACACAAGTTTAGATGTACTTTACTTTCAGTGGTAACCATCAGAATACATGTCACTATCAGTCATTCTATGAAGTCATTTTGTGGTCCTATACTTTTTTCTGATGTGTATTGATTTAATATTATTTTAGTAGATTCGGATCGATGACGATTAATGATAATGACGATTGATTGATGATCGACAATTCACCTCTCCAGAGCATCCATCTATCATATTACGTCATAATCAGTTAAGCGGCGTGTAGGATGACGTCATAATCATTACGTCATAAATGATTCTATTTAGCCCATCTTTAACTCTTAGTAGCCCAACACGTATGAATCGTATGTCTACTATTTAATAAACATGCTGTTGAATATTTGAAACTAATTTGACTGGACACTGGTCATGATGATAATGACTATGATGATGAATATTCAACATCAAATACATGGCTTTGTGTTTCTTATGTTCAATCGAACATTTCTAAATAAAATTTCAGAAATCCATATATCATAATCATCATTATCAATATATGGATTTATGATATTTTATGTTCATACATGATGATGATGATTATGATGATGGTTGCTGATATGATAATGATCAATAGTGATGATTGCTCAATATCCAGCATTAAAATATATCATTGTTTCAGGTGCAAACATGTAGTCCAGTAAAACTACAAATTAACCTAGAACAAATTGCAACAGAATTTATTTCTTTTCTGCGGCATTCATGGGACTGCCAGGTGTCACATATCAAAAGCCCTCCAAAATCCCTCGATGGGAAAGTGGGTAAATTCGCATATTTAGCTACCGCCATTATCCGAATAATGAAACTTCCCTTACCTGCTTCATTCCGCAAATAAACGAAGTAGAAATGTTGTCTAAGCTCTGAATTTCATGGTCACGGAAGACAGTAAGCAATTGGCAATATTGCCTTGAACTACTTGTACAAATTCCCCAAACCACAGATTAAATATGGTTGTATGCACAGGGCCGGGGTAATTTAAAAAAATTATATTTAAAGTAAGTTTAATTTTGTTTTTCGCTTTTAAAATTTTATCTAAAATAAATTGCATTTTAATTTTCACTTTTATCTCACAATTTGAATAAATTCCTATACAATTCAATCAGAATATGGACATGGATTTAGATACATGCGTTATTTGTAACCAGAGCCTAGAAAATGACTCACAAACTGTTAAGCTTCGAGTTGAAGGCTGTGACGGTATTAACAATGCTAGCAGAGCCCGTGAAAGCGATGTCATAGCTGAAGTAGGACAGAGGGTTCATGTAAAATGTCGACGGGAGTTCATTGATCCCAAGCGGATTGCCCGTGACGCAGAGAAAATTGAACAATCTCCGCCACCCATGCGAACACTCCGTTCAGAAAGTCCAACATTCAATTTTAGTGAACATTGTTTGCTATGCGGATACCCTGCAAAAATTCAAGATGGAAAGAAACGTGGCTATGATATTTCATGACTTTCAATGTAGTATCGCCGAGGCCTGTGAGCAGAGAAAAGACGAATGGGGCAAACTTGTAGCTGGGCGGCTTGCCTTCACGCCGGATTTATGCGTTGTCAATGCAGTATACCATCAAAGCTGCAGCGTAAATTTTCGAACCATGAAAAATATCCCTCAGCTGCACTCATCTTGCTCATCCCAAAAACATGGAAGGCCAAAAGACTTGGACAGAGTAAGAGCATTTAGTGCGACAATGGCATTTCTTGAAAATAATGATGATGAGCAGCTGACCCTGCACGACCTCGTTAATAAAATGCAAGAGTATCTCGATGATAAAGAGAATAAAGCATGCAGTACAAAATACATGCAGGATAAAATAAAAGATAATTATGGCGATGAAATATTTATTAGCACTGTGAATGGTAAGCCAAACGTTGTTACCTTTCGTTCTAAAGCATCTACTATTTTGACTGACTTCTATAAGGAACAGAAGAGAAAGGATTCCAAATCAGAGAGCATGCTAATCATCCAGACAGCTGCCAAACTGCTTAGACACGATATTAAGTTAATTGATTCATGCACATCTGAAAGCTATCCATCAAGGGAGCAAATGAGCGACCCAGTAAAGGCTTTGAATTATTTACCAGAGACACTGCGGGAATTATTGCGGATTTTGTTTACTGGAAAAGACACAGAAATGAAACAGGCATCAGTTGGACAGGCTATTATGCAAGGAACTCGTCCTAGAGTTATTTTGGCACCTTTGCAGTTCGGGCTGTCATGTGAGATGCACCATAAATTTGGATCTAGATTTATTGTTGACACCTTGTACAAGCACAGATTGGGATGTTCATACGCGGAGATACAGAGGTTTGAGCGCAGTGCATCACTTCATGGTGGAGATCTACCACAGCCATTATCAGGCGAGTTCATTCAGTTTGTTGCCGACAATGTGGATCACAATATTTGCACAATAGATGGGCATAATACATTTCATGGAATGGGAATCATTGCATCTGTTACACCAGGAAACCTTTCGTGCAAACTTATTCCAAGGATAAATGTAACATCTGAAGATATCAAGCAAGTTGGCAAGATCTGTATCAGGAACTTTGAGTCTCAGCATACCAGGAACTTCCCATTGACCTTTAAGGAGTTAACTGCGATGGAACAAACAGACCCAACAGCTGACATTGACATCCTCTGGGATTTCTCTTTGTTTCTGCGTTCAAGGAGACAGTCATGGTCTGGCATGATGCAAACTGTTCACCAAGGAGTTTATCCAGGTAAATCGTCTGTTATTTTCCTTCCGATGATAGATCTAGAGCCAAGTAACATGACCTGCATCTTTTCCACTTTGACTTATGTTTGTGAACAGGCAAACCGATACCATGTTGCACCCGTGATTACATTTGATCAGCCCTTATTTTGGAAAGCTATGACTATCATAGAGATTGAGCCGAGCTGGAGTCCATTAAAGCAAATTATTCTAAGACTCGGAGGTCTTCATATGGAGATGAGCTTCCTTGGCTGCATTGGTCACTTAATGGCAGGAAGCGGTCTTGCGCCTATTCTAGAGGTAGTCTACGCTGAGAATGCTGTCAAACACATTCTTAGTGGAAAGGCAATTTCTCGAGCAGTTCGAGGATACCTCATGGTTTTTGCTTCTCTCAGTACAATCTTGATTGCAAATGCATACAACCTACCACTACCTACAATTGCAGATGCTGAAGTTGACACAGTAGAATATTCCGCTGCAATGCATAAAAAAGAATTGTTTGACAATGATGATAATGTTGCAGGACATGAAACGATTGAAAGTTCCCTAAATAAAAGTCTGGTTAAAGTTGGAGAGCTCTATGATGACATTATCAAAAATCTGTATGTAGCTACAAGATTGTCCTCGGAAAATGCATTACATGATGTCAAGGACAAACTAGACTCAGAGAAGGTGGTCATGAAAGATAAGAGGACTGCACGACTCTGGCTTTTGTATATGGAGTTGGTTGACATTCTGCGCAAATTCATTAAGGCAGAACGAACTGGTGATTGGAACATGCACCTTCAGACCGTTCGTGAGATGCTTCCATATTTTGCAGCTGCTGGGCATGTATATTTACAAAAGATGTTAGAAATACCTGAAAGTCATCCAGATATACACACCAGCTTCCTCAATGGTCATCATGTCATTCATCGAAGTGATAGGTATTGGGCAGGGTTATCTACTGATCTAGTTATTGAGCAGGTCCTTATGAGAAGTGTAAAGTCAAGTGGTGGTCTAACACGAGGTCGTGGAATGACAGAACTTCGGCGTCTTGTTTGGTTGTTGTCTATGCCCGCATGTGCAGATGTGTGTAATGCAATGCAAGAGCTCTCTGGGGTAAACTGTGCTTCAAGTGAACAACACAAAGATTCCACACAATCTCGAATAAAACGTGATATGGATGATACTTACAAAATTCTCAAAATCCTTAGTGAACTGAATCCATTTGGACCAGACCCTTCTCTTAGAGGACTTGTTAGTGGATTGTCTGCACATGAATCAGTCAATGTTGACGATGCTAAAGATATTGGAGAATCAATTATTAATTCGATGTGTGGCCAATGTGTATCAAGCATTTCGTTCCAGAGAAAGAGACAAGCTATTACCTGAGCATCCAAAACATCTCTCAAGATTGATGATGAATGTGTACAAATTGATCCACAACTCCTATTTCAAAGACTCAGTTTAATTGCTACAAATGGATCAAAAGGGAATCCAGCATCTTATTTTGAGTATGAGTTGTGCACTCATCCGCCCGCACTCTTTGATAATTCATCTCTTCCATGGGAAGCAAATAAGCCGGCACTTGCTGATGCATTGTGGAAATTAATTCAAAATGAAGATGCAGTCCTTCCAGATTCTGTCCACTATGTGCTTGATGGAGGAGCTCTATTACACCGTGTTCCATGGCAGCGTGGAGAGACATTTGCAAATGTTTGTCAAAGATATGTAAAATATTGCATAAGCAAATATGGAAAGGCTACAGTAATTTTTGATGGTTATGACCAAGGCCCAGACATAAAAGATGTAACACATAAGAGGCGAACTCGTGGATCAGGCGCAACTGTTGTACTGACTCCGCAAACAGTTGTAACTCTGAGTGAGCCTGATTTTCTTAGTAACAAGCAGAACAAACATCGGTTCATATCAATCTTAAGTTCATCTCTCGAACAGGCTGGATGCTTAACGATAAAAGCAAGCAGTGATGCTGATGTCTTAATTACGCAAACGGCTATCTTGGCTTCAAAGTCAACAAATACTGGTCTTGTTGGAGACGATACTGACCTACTGGTGTTGCTTCTATACCATACTGATATGAATGGCTGTCAGCTATTTTTCAGACCAGAGCCAAAGCAAAATGCAAAGAAACCCCGACTGTGGAATATCAAAATGGCAAAGGAAAAACTTGGGTTCTGTTTGTGCTCACAGCTGTTATTTATCCATGCTATCCTTGGCTGTGACTCAACATCTAGGCTTTATGGAATTGGAAAATCTGCATCCCTTAGCAAAATCCAGTGCTGCAAAGAACTCTCAAATTGCTGAAGTGTTTACAATGAGTAATGCGAATAAAGATGACGTGATAAAAGCAGGTGAGAAGGCAATGCTTATTCTATACAATGGCACTTCAATGGATAGTCTAGTTGCTTTGCGGTACAAGCGATTCAGGGAGAAGGTTGCAAAAAGTTCCAAGTATGTTGAAGCACGAGATTTACCACCAACACCCGCATCCGCAAAGTTTCACAGTCTTCGCGTGTACTACCAAATTCAAGTTTGGAGAGGAGATGCTGGAGATATGGATCCAACAGAATGTGGCTGGAAAGTTCTCAACCACTAAATGCTGCCTGTTAAGACTGACATGCTGGCAGCACCTGACGATTTACTGTATTCATTTAGATGCAGCTGCAAAACTGGCTGTGAATCAAAGAGATGCACCTGTAGAAAACATGGGCTCAGCTGCACATCCGCCTGCGAAGACTGTAAGGGTCTCAGTTGCTCGAATTCAATAACGCTCATTGAGGAAGATGACTTGGATAATTGATGCAAGATGAAATTAGTAGAAACCAGGTACCTATGCCATACTATTTCATCTTAGCTTAGCTTAGAAACACACAATACCGTGACATAATAAAATATAATATGTATTGTATCAATATCAATGATGGTATTAGGTAAATTCATGCAAGTGGCATAACACAATACATTTAATTTGTGGAGAATATGTCAATCGTATTCATTTATTACTAAAAAAAAGTCCAAAAATACCCAGTCACACATATATTACATACCGGTTTTAAAGAAATAAAGAAAAACGGATTTTTCAGGTGAAATGGCCCAAATCTGGTAATAATTATGCAAATTTTACCCTTTCCCCTATTGGAATTTTGGAGGACTTTTGATATGTTGTACATGATGGCCCCCTATACACTGGGCGAGGTAAAAAAATTGTGTTGCAATTTGTTCCGGGTTAAAATATTTTTGGCCTAGATTGACTGGACTAATGTTCATTTGAACAAATTCTTATTAAATCATCATCATGATCATCATCATCGATATATGGATTTCTGAAATTTTTAATTGTGAAAGTGCTATCGCTGCAACATAGGAAGCTTTACCAAAACTCCAAAGATACAGACAGACTTTAACTAGTTGCAAATCACAACTAATAAGAATTGAGTGATTACTGTGAGGAGTTGGAGGTACATCTCTGTTGATAATGTTCCAGTTAGCTCTTTTCTGCAAGTTTCATTTATTTTCATTGCTTCATTACTCATTAAGCATCTTTAAAGTTCTCGCATCGCCAAATTTAGCAAAATGTTGCAAATCTATTGTAGGAATTTGTACAATCGGCATGCCAGCAACTTTTACAATGTATGTCAGTATCCGTCTTTATCTTCAAATATACTTATGCTATGATCTCGGATTATGTTTAGCCCTTTAATGGTCAAATTTGGTCCAAAAAATGGTTAATATCTGCCTATTGAATGTCCATTTACAGGCCAAGAGAATTTTTGAAATTGTATCATTGGAATGACTGGCTCGATAACGGTTATCGAGCCAGTCATTACAGTGGTAGATTTTCAAAAATAGTCTTCTCTTGGTCTGCAAATAAACATTTATCAAGACGACTGCAGAAGCTGTTTTTGTCTGATATGAGTGTTAAAGTATTAATATTAATACATTTTGTGGTACTGATCATGTGTGTTAGAAATGTTAGAGTAGTACTGTGTGCTTGCCAATCACAACAAACTAGAAGCTGCTGATCTTATAATGTATATTTCCTTTATTTATTGTCAAATGAATATTCATTATGGAATGTATACTGTACTATGCACAATTTAACCATTTAATGGCCATACTGGCCTCTGCTATGGCCGATAACTGAGACAGTCATTCCAGTGATAAATTTTCAAAAATAGTTTTCTCTTGGCCTGTAAATGGACATTCAATAAAAGTATGAATACATTTTTTTACCAAATTTGACCGTTAAAGGGTTAAACATTTCTCATGCAGATACCTGGTACAATAAATATCTGTTAACTATTTTGAAATTAAGTTGATTAAATGCTGTTACTGAACACTGTGTCAATAAGTATCTAAGGAAATAATGCCAGGGATGCACATCTGAGTGTGTTCCTATATTTTCACCATACTATATAACTAACTAATTCGAGAACACTTTGGCTCTGCATGGTCGCTTTCGAGATACCGTGTCAGTTTAATATAGCTTGGCAGCTTGGTGTAGAAATACGCATAAACGAGTAAGCTGTTGAGTATTTCATACTAATTTACACTGGAAGCTAAAACATCAAGAGGTTGAGATTAAGTTACACCACCGGTAGTGTCAACATATTCAGCATGATAAATATTCCATCACAAAGTAGTGATTGAATTTGAGCCTATATGACATCATAGACAACTGTTTTTAACCCTTTAATGGTCAAGATTGATCAAGAGAATTTACATTTCTTGCTTAGTGAATGTCCATAGGTGAACCGAGAGATGACTATCTTTTTAATTTTACCATTTGAATGACGAGGTTGCTTATTGCAAAACTTCAAAAATAGTCCTCTGTTAGTGGGCAAATGGACATCAAGAGCATTGCAGAGGCTGGTTTTGGCAGGCTTGGCCATTAAAGGGTTAACGAAGACGAGATGGTGTTATCACTCTGGTGTCAAAATTTTAAATTTTCAAATTAAATTAAAAGATGAACTGGTGTTGATTTTTCAACAAATTTGTTGGGAGATGGTGCTGTCGTAGACAGCAACATCTTCCACCAAAATTGTTGAAAAATGTACACCAGTCTCTTTGATATTGACACAGTAAAAAGATAGAATATCGCTGTCAGAGTGGTAAGGGTTATGTTCAAAAGCATATTATTGTGTCTTAATGTGATTAATATGGACCCCTGTGTCAAAATCGAGCAGTGCAATAGAGGGATGTGTTCTGTCACTCAAGTATCTAACGTCATAATCAAGTGTGTTACATCTTAGCTAATATCACAATCAAAATGATGTATTTCTTATGAAAATCAAAAAGGTCTGTCAAGAAAGTATACAAATTGTATCTCTTTCATTTACAATTTAATAAATATTTTGAAATTAATTTGTCTGGGAGCTGTTTTTACCATTGGTCATGTCATCCCCCAGTCAAATTAGTTTCAAAATAAAATGGCTTACCTGTATAGTTACCTTTAAAAATTTAGATTCTAAGAATTCAGATTTCAATGTTTCAAATCGATTCCAACGCGTCTAAAAATCTAGAAATGGACAGGCATGGCAAGAAATAGATCCCTCTATTCGAAATGCATATGCCTTTAAGACCGTGTTTTGATGTATATTTTCAGACCCTGGTGGACCAGCACCATACCACTAGCGCAGAGGGCGCATGTATGATTAAACTGTGATTCAAATGGAATGTCATTGACCCAATTTGTATTAAAGAATTAATAGGAAGTCGTTAATATTAATTTTATTTTTACGCAAGCTTGTACATGTACTTTAACGCTCTATGCTCATATCCTGCGCATATATTTATATACACTGCACACACATTTCGGAATAATTATGTATATATAATTTAATATTATACAAAATGGGAATAAACTGAAAATATTGGAATTTTTATGCATATTTATATATTTGAATTTAATTTAGCATATGATTTTTTTTACATAATAGTTTCAATAATTAGCCTTCCGTGTACTTAAATATTATACATAAGACAAATAATAATAACAAAAATGGGGGATAATTAAATTAGTGTTTTGTCCATTTTTAACATGTTTGATGTTCAAATCTCCAGTATTACACTTTTTGATTAAATTCCTGGCATCACCTATAGCACTGATAACCCTTTAACCCTCAAATTTATTCAAGAAAATCTCAACCTTCTCATAGAAAATATCCATTGGCAGACCAAGAGAAGACTATTTTTGAAAATATACCACTGGAATGACTGGCTCGGTTATCGAGCCAGTCATGCCAGTAGTAAATTTTCAAAAATAGTCTTCTTTTGGTCTGCAAATGGACATTTCTCAAGACCAATGCAGAAGCCATTTTTGGCTGATATGAGTAGTAAAGGGTTAAGCCTTGAAATTCCAATGTCTCAATTTCAAGACATCTATACATGGAACTATGATGGAAGGAGTAACAGATCCCAGTCAAATTGAGCTATGATGGAAGGAGTAACTGATCCCAGTCAAATTGAACTATGATGGAAGGAGTAACAGATCCCAGTCATGGGGCACAGGTTCTCATAGGGTAATTGTTTTAATCCAGATGTTCTGAGAGGACATAATTCCTGCATTTCTAGCGTGAAATATCGGTCTTATGATCCATTTTTGTGCACACTGAAATCTGACATGCTAGATGGTGCTTAGTTCTATGGATTGAGCCAGCTATTTGTACAATGGCTTTGTTGAATGATGAGTGTGTCTATGACAATAACCACATTCACCTTCTGACTATTCTCAATACGTACACTGGTATTACTTCTGCCGCTTCATACAAATGTGTTGTGCAATTCTTTATATACAATATATATGGTGTCCGGTTTTATCTATTATTAGTATCTATTCTTGTTATTGGTAATTATTATGCTATATGGGTATTAATCTAACACACTCACGCACGCACATACAAGTCACACACTGTAAGAGCAGTTGTGTACTATTATACCTCTTTGTTGCCATATGAAATATTATGAACAAATTGTAAGGAAGTGATTGTTATCTGTTGATTCAGAGTTTTTATCTTGCCTGTGAAACAGAAAGCGAGACATAGTTATCACTGCTCTGATGACATCGCCATCAACATTAATTATTTAAACACTGTGCAGAAGTTGCGTTGTTATTAAGCATCTTTACTACTATGTTATCAACTCTTTAAACTATGAAATACTAATGTCTGAAATTTAAGACGACTATACAGAAAATGTATATTATGAAACTAATTCGACTATTTAACCTGTTGCTGCCTGCAGAAAAATGAGATAATAATGATAGCTATGTGATTGATTTAATCCTTCAGTGGGCAAATTTTGTCAAGAAATTTTAAATAACTTCTTATTGAATGTCCATTTACAGGCCAAGACAATACTATTTTTGAAAATTTATCACTGGAATGACACTTTGTTATTGATCCAGTCATTCCAGTCGTAAATTTAAAAAAATTATATTCTCTTGGCCTGTAAATGGATATTCCATAAGACCATAGCAGATGGCGGTTTTGGTCAAGAAAATCTAAATATTTGCTTATTGAATGTCATTTGCAGGTCAAGAGAGGACTAGTTTTGAAAACTGACCATTGGAATGACTGGCTCGGTTATCGAGCCAGGCATTCCAGTGGTAAATTTTCAAAAATAGTCCTCTTCATCTGCAAATGGACAATCCTCAAGACCACTGCAGAGGCCGCTTTTGCCCGGCTTGACCATTAAAGGGTTAAAATGAATTTCTAATATTTAGGAGATGAAATAGCTTAAACCGTAGCCATTGTATTTAGTAGACCTGACAAATGTTCAGATTCTGTGTGAGCCACTATAGGGATTTTATCCATTTTGAACAGCAGCATAATGTTCAGTATAAGACTGGTTAGCATACAGAGGGAAATTGACTAATCTTGATTGATACAGCAATAATGTATTTGGCAATTAACCCGTTTCATTGTCTTAAAATGGCTACAACTTTCCATGCGCTAACTAATCTGATATCTGGCTATTGTGAAAGTAACTTGACTGACAGAAGTTTATTATATCAAATTGTTTTTAGCTGCAACTTTAAACTAGTATAATTCTGTTTGTTATTCTCTGTTTGTTTGTCAGTTGGTGAACTCTTTATGTTTCTGACAAATCCACCTATGCTGCAATGATAGCATATACAGGCTTATTTAAATAATAATCAGAGTGGAAAATACCATGATAACAGGTAGAATGGAAATGGTGATCAAACATAACCTGTCATATTCTGTCGTGCTAATATTAAAACTAATTTTGCATGCATATCAATCATTTTCAATACAATACTCCTATAGGGAATTTAGTGGAGTTTAGAATTTTTCTATAATTTCATAATGCAATACAAAATATACCTATTTTGTACAAAATATACTTATTTTGTAGTTATCCAAAAGTGTATTCATGCATATTAAGAATTACAGGTACTTTGGGAATTACATGCATTGTGGTTTTGGTTTTATGCCTTTCAGAATTTTATTGCTTGGTCTTCAATCTATTATACCTCAGGTTCTATTGTGAGAGAGTGTATTTGAATAATAATATACAGAAGAATTCGCAATGTAATATCTGTTTGTTATCTATTAAATTGGGGTGTCATTGTCTCGTCCGACACACGTGCCTGACATGCAGAAAGTGTGATAAATGTATCACTGCTGGCAGCAGCAGCGTTTAGCTCCATACTTCATACTTTGTGTCAGAACTATATAATCCTATTAAAACTAAACTTAGATACATAGTTACCCAGCCTCATAGGATGTACTGTCAATATTGTCATTATAATGTCAAAGGTTGAGGTAATTAAAGTTAAATGTCATTGAATTGGTTTAGTTACATTAGAATAAAACTGTTTTGCCAACATTAACCTCTTACAACTTATCCTGTTTCACAATTGGTTACTTCTATTGAAATTAAACATAGGCATATGATAACCTGTTGGACTTAACCAGCGACAGTCACAATGTCAAAGGCATGAACTTATTACACAAATATTTCATTAATCTTTAGTATTTGCATTGGTACAATAATCCGGTTACACAGCATAGCTGCAGTTACTTGTAACCATCCACACAATACTTCATAAGTATATAGCACTGGGGAGACCAATGTTCTCTTGAATTTCAGGTTACACGGTCAAATGTCCAGGTGTTTATTTTGCCAATGACCTTGAGCTTTTGATTTTCGCTGTGTAGACAATGAGGACAGGCGATATATTTAATTCCACAGAATTATTTTTTTTATTGCAAATAATGACAATATATAAGAAGGTAATATATAAGAATTATATTTTCAAATATATGCCTTTATTTTCACTGATTTTATTATTAAGGGTTATTGGTACCTGTGAGGGGAAGAGATTATTACAATTGTGTGTTTGTGTGTGTGTTCGTCCATCCATCCAAATCTGTATCTGAGGGTAAACACTTAATCAGATTTTGCTCAAATTTTAGCACAACAAAGGATCTTAATCATAATAATGTGAAAGAGGATTTCCATCCTTTGGCCATGATCTGGATAAAAAACACAAATTCAGATCGAATCAAATTCTGGATCTATGGATATCTCAGAAACCTTTCTGAGTTGACCCACATTTTAGAACAAGAAAGGGTGTGACAGTATGCCTGTGATCTGGAAAATCCCAAAATCTTTCTAGAATGTGGCTCGTACTGTCCACATGTCATGTCATAGAAGATGAAGCCATGCTAATAGTTGTGTCAACCTGCCTGATCCACTCTTGGGTTTATTATAGCTGGATGTGGATAAGTTTCTCCATTCTATGAAAGGCGCTATGATCAAATTTTGAACCAATTATATAAAACCTTGTTTGTGTGCCTCGGTACTTCCATGCTATCATGTGCTCAATCAAGTGTTGCAGTGTGGTGTAGAAAAAGCTGTTGAATATTTTGAAACTAAATTTAACTGGATGTCAAATTAGTTTCGGAATATTCAACTGGATATTATATTCCATCATACATAATTTGTGATATCACAAACTTTCACTGTACTCTTGGAACCCTACATTCCCCGAATCTTAATTCCATAGCAACTGTGCATGTAAAGCTAAGTTTAGGTCAACCTTACGATGCGACTGAACTAGTCATCGTACATGTTTTCTTCAACTGGCCATGCTTTTGTGCAATCGATTCTATCTGCAATCGTGTCGACATAAGCACACCAGTGATCTATTTCCTGCTTATCGCGGTCGTTCGCCGAGTGACACATCAACAATCGCAAGAGTAGAAAATGTTCTACTTTTGCGATCAGTTGGAATCAATCAGAGAAGACTCGCAAGGCACATGAGTGCAATCTTATGCACATGCAACTAAACATTAATGTTGAACCCAATCAGTGCTAAAGGAAAGATCACATGATTTATGTTCTTATTAGCTCACCTGGCCTGAAAGGCCAAGTGAGCTTAAGCCGTGGTGACCGTCCGTACGTCCATCATCCATCCATCCATCAACTTTTCCTTTAAACGACTTCTCAAGAACCAGTAGGCCGATTTCAATTATATTTGGCAGGAAGCATCCTTAGGGCATAGGGATCCAAGTTTGTTCAAATGCCAGCCATCTTGGATTTCGGCCAATTTTAGGGGACGTCTTTAAAAATCTCCGAAACCATTTGAGGAATCGATTCAAAACTCATAAAACATCATGTAGGGAAAGAGGTAAGCCAAGTTTGTTCAAGAAGACTTGATTGACCAAATGGTTCGGTGGCCATCTTGGATGACCTAGTTTTCCCACATAAAAAACTTCTCCAGAACCGCTGAAGGGATCAGACCAAAATTTGGAAGATATGATCAGGCATGCCTCTGTGGGCAAATCAAAATGTAGCATTAGCAACCATATTGGATTTTGCGGCCGAAATTGGTTCTATATATGGTTTTGGGTATTCAGAGCTCAAATTTGCCATTTTCAAAACTGTTGGATAAACGGTTTGGTGGCCATCTTGGATTTTTTTCCCCCCAAAGGCGCCCATACTAAAGCAATGGGAAATTTAAAATGTCTTCTTCTGGAGAACTACTAGGCTGATTTCAATTATATTTGGCAGGAAGCATCCTTAGGGCATAGGGATCCAAGTTTGTTCAAATGAAGCCGATCGGCTAATTTGGCCGGTGGCCATCTTGGATTTCAGCCGATTATTAGGAAATCTCTTTAAAATCTCTTCTCTGAAATCGCTTGGGGAATCGATTCAAAACTTATGAAACCTCGTCTATGGAAAGACGTAAGCGAAGTTTGCTCAAGACGACTTGATTGACAGAGTGGTTCGGCGGCCATCTTGGATGACCTAGTTTTCCCGAAAACGACCTTTAGAACCGCTGAAGGGGTCAGGCCGAAATTTGGGAGATATGATCAGGGACTAAGGGTCATTAAAATTTGGGTCATTAAAGTTTGTTCAAGGGAAGTTGCTCCGTTAAAAAACATGGCCGCCATGGGCCAATCAAAATGTAGCCTGTTTGGTGGCCATATTGGATTTTATTATTTGATGGATTTTGAGGCCAAAATTGGTTCTATATATGTTTTTTGGTATTCTAAGATCAAACTTGCTATTTTTGAAATTGTCGGGTAAACAGTTTGACGGCCATCTTGGATAATTTTCTCGTCAAAAGCTCCCATGCTAAAGCAATGGGAAATTAAAAATATCTTCTAGAACTGGGCCGATTTCAATTATATTTGGCAGGAAGCATCCTTAGGTTGTAGAGATTCAAGTTTGTTCAAATGAAGCCGATCAGCCAATTTGGCTGTTGGCCATCTTGAATTTTGGTTGATTTTTATAAACGTCTAAAAATCTTCTCCGAAATCGCTTGGTGGATTGAAGCAAACCCCATGAAATATGATCTATGGCAAAAGTTGAACCAAGTTTGTTCAAGGAAACTTGATTGGTCAAATGGTTCAGTGGCTATTGTGGTTGACCTAGTTTTAGCGAAAACGATTTCTCCAGAACCGCTGAAGGGATCGAGCCGAAATTTGGCAGATATTATTAGGGACTAAAGGCCATTAAACTTAGTTCAAGGGAACTTGATCCGTCAAAAAACATGGCCACCATTGGCCAATCAAAACAGTGTGTTTGGTGGTCATATTGGTTTTTTTTATTTGATGGATTTTGAGGCTGAAATTGGTTTTATATGTGCTTTTGGGTAATCTGATCTCAAATTATTTGGCCGGTGACCATCTTGATTTTTGGCTGATTTTTAGAAACGTCTTTAAAAATCATCTCCGAAACCGCTTGGTGGATTGAAACAAACCCCATGAAATATGATCTAGGGCAAGAGCTGAACAAACTTTGTTCAAGGGAACTTGATTGGTCCCATGGATTGGCGGCCATCTTGATTGACCTAATTTTAGCGACACCGACTTCTCCAGAACCACTGAAGGGATCGGGCTGAAATTTGGCAGATATGGTTAGGTCCATTAAACTTTGTTCTCAGGAAGTTTATCCGACAAAACGGTCAATTTGTCCGGTGGCCATCTTAGATTTGGCCGATTTTTTGAAATGTCTAAAAATCTTCGCCGAAACTGAGCGATTGATTCAAAAGTCATAAAATATCATTTAGGGCATGAGCTGAACCAAGTTTGTTCAAGAGAAGTTGATACATAAAGAAACACGGCCTCTGTTTTCTTGTTACAAGTCTGCTCAACTCATTAGAGTTTTACTTATTGTTAATGACCATTCTAGTTGAGATGCCTATGGTCCAGGTGAGCGATACAGGCCCCTTGGGCCTCTTGTTAGAAATGTCTTTAAAAGTCTTCGCCGAAACAGCGATTGATTCAAAAGGCATAAAATATCATTTAGAGCACGAGCTGAACCAAGTTTGTTCAAGGGAACTTGATTTGCCAAATGGTTGGGTGGCCATCTTGGATGGCCTGGTTTTCCTGAAAGCAACTTCGTCTCCAGAGCCACTGAACGGATTGGGTCGAAATTTTGGAGATATGATATTGATGACTAAGGGCCATTAAAGTGTGTTCAAGAGAAGTTAATACATAAAGAAACATGGCCTCTGTTTTCTTATTGCAAGTCTGCTCAACTCATTAGAGTTTTACTTATTGTTAATGATCATTCTAGTTGAGATGCCTATGGTCCAGGTGAGCGATACAGGCCCCTTGGGCCTCTTGTTAGAAATGTCTTTAAAAGTCTTCGCCGAAACTGAGCGATTGATTCAAAAGCCATAAAATATCATTTAGGGCACAGGTGAGCGATACAGGCCCCTTGGGCTTCTGGTATGTTAAATGTTAAGCAGAAGAAATGATAAAACAGAGCTGATGATCCAACAAATCCATTCGGGATCTGGATCATGATCCAAATATTTTTTATTACCCGGAGGGTGTGAAATGTTACTGTAAAATGGTTGTAACTGCTGTTTGTGAGCAGACAAGAAAGAATAACATTTTTAGCTCACCTGGCCAGAATGGCCAAATAAGCTTATTTATGGCATGGTGACTGCATCCGGCCATCAACTTTTGCATAAAACTACTACTCATTAACCGCTTGGCGGATTTCAACTTAATTTGGCTGGACATACTCTATGGGGGTAGGTTTCAGAACTTGTATACAAAATTTTAATTGGTCAATTTTTTTGGTGGCAATCTTCAATTTTCCGAAAAATGGCGGGAAATCATTTAAAACGCTACTCCACATTACCTGCTTGATCAATTTCAACCAAACTTGGCTGGAAGGATACTAGGCTGGTAGGTTTCAAGAATTTTATTAGTCAGTTTTTCTGGCGACCATCTAGGATTTTCTGACATTTTTCTGGAAATCACTTAAAAGCCTACGTCTCGTTAACCACTAGGCCGATTTCAATCAAACTTGGATGAGAGAACCCTAGCGTGGTATGCTTCAGAACTTGTATTCACAATTTTGATTGATCCATATTTCTGGCAGCCATCTTGAATTTTCCAAAAGAATGGCGGGAAATCGTTTAAAACGCTACTCATTAACTGCTTGAGCGATTTCAACCAGACATGGCTAGAAGGATAGTAGGCTGTAGGTTTCAAAATTTACAGAATTTTGATTGGTCAATTTTTCCGGTGGCCATCTTCGATTTCTGAAAAATAGCGGGAAATCGGTTAAAACGCTACTCATTAACTGCTTGGGCAATTTCAACCAGGCTTAGCTGGGACGATAGTACGGTGGTATGTTTCAGAACGTGTTAACAGAATTTTGATTGGTCCACTTTTCTGGCAGCCATCTTGGATTTTCTGGAAATCACTTAAAAGCCTACTCGATGACCGCTGTGGCCGATTACAATCAATCTTGCATGAAAGAACCCCCTAGTGTGGTTGGTATGTTTCAGAACTTGTATACAGAATTTTGATTGGTCTGTTTTTCTTGCGGTCATCTTCAATTTTCCAAAAAATGTCGGGAAATCGTTTAAAATGCTACTCATTAACTGCTTGATCAATTTCAACCAAACTTGACTGGAAAGATACTAGGCTGGTAGGTTTCAAAACCTGTATGCAGAATTTTTATTGGTCAATTTTTCTGGTGGCCATCTTGGATTTCCTGAAAATTTCTGGAAATCACTCAAAAGTCTACCTGGTAACCACTTGGCCGATTTCAATCAAATTTGGATGAAAGAACCCTAGTGTCGTATGCTTCAGAACTTGTATACATAACTTTGATTGATCCATTTTTCCGGCGGCCAGCTTGGATTTTCTGAAAAATGGGAAATTGTTTAAAACGCTACTTCTCATTAACTGCTTGAGCAATTTCAACCAGACATGGCTGGAAGGATACTACTAGGCTGGTAGCTTTCAAAACCTGTATGCAGAATTTTTATTGGTCAATTTTTCCATTGGCCATCTTGGATTTTCTGAAAATTTCTGGAAATCACTTAAAAGCCTACTTCTTGATAACCACTTGGCCGATTTCAATCAAACTTGAATGAAAGAACCCTACCGTGATATGCTTCAGAATTTTTATACAGAATTTTGATTGATCCATTTTTCCGGTGGCCATCTTGAATTTTCCAAAAATAGCGGGAAATCGTTTAAAACGTGACTCATTAACTGCTTGAGCAATTTCAACCAGAGTTGGCTGGAGCGATACGAGGCTATATGTTTCAGAACTTACAATCAAACTTGGATGGCAGAACTCTAGTGTAATATGATTCAGAACATTGTATACAGAATTTTGATTGCTCCATTCTTCCGGTTGCCATCTTGAATTTTCCGAAAAATGGGAAATTGTTTAAGACACTACTCCTCATTAACTGCTTGAGCAATTTCAACCAGACTTGGCTGGAAGGATACTACTAGGCTGGTAGCTTTCAAAACCTATATGCAGAATTTTTATTGGTCAATTTTTCCGTTGGCCATCTTGGATTTTCTGAAAATTTCTGGAAATCACTTAAAAGCCTACTTCTTGATAACCACTTGGCCGATTTCAATCAAACTTGAATGAAAGAACCCTACCGTGATATGCTTCAGAATTTTTATACAGAATTTTGATTGATCCATTTTTCCGGTGGCCATCTTGAATTTTCCAAAAATAGCGGGAAATCGTTTAAAACGTGACTCATTAACTGCTTGAGCAATTTCAACCAGAGTTGGCTGGAGCGATACGAGGCTATATGTTTCAGAACTTACAATCAAACTTGGATGGCAGAACTCTAGTGTAATATGATTCAGAACATTGTATACAGAATTTTGATTGCTCCATTCTTCCGGTTGCCATCTTGAATTTTCCGAAAAATGGGAAATTGTTTAAGACACTACTCCTCATTAACTGCTTGAGCAATTTCAACCAGACTTGGCTGGAAGGATACTACTAGGCTGGTAGCTTTCAAAACCTATATGCAGAATTTTTATTGGTCAATTTTTCCGTTGGCCATCTTGGATTTTCTGAAAATTTCTGGAAATCACTTAAAAGCCTACTTCTTGATAACCACTTGGCCGATTTCAATCAAACTTGAATGAAAGAACCCTACCGTGATATGCTTCAGAATTTTTATACAGAATTTTGATTGATCCATTTTTCCGGTGGCCATCTTGAATTTTCCAAAAATAGCGGGAAATCGTTTAAAACGTGACTCATTAACTGCTTGAGCAATTTCAACCAGAGTTGGCTGGAGCGATACGAGGCTATATGTTTCAGAACTTACAATCAAACTTGGATGGCAGAACTCTAGTGTAATATGATTCAGAACATTGTATACAGAATTTTGATTGCTCCATTCTTCCTGTTGCCATCTTGAATTTTCCGAAAAATGGGAAATTGTTTAAGACACTACTCCTCATTAACTGCTTGAGCAATTTCAACCAGACTTGGCTGGAAGGATACTACTAGGCTGGTAGCTTTCAAAACCTATATGCAGAATTTTTATTGGTCAATTTTTCCGTTGGCCATCTTGGATTTTCTGAAAATTTCTGGAAATCACTTAAAAGCCTACTTCTTGATAACCACTTGGCCGATTTCAATCAAACTTGAATGAAAGAACCCTACCGTGATATGCTTCAGAATTTTTATACAGAATTTTGATTGATCCATTTTTCCGGTGGCCATCTTGAATTTTCCAAAAATAGCGGGAAATCGTTTAAAACGTGACTCATTAACTGCTTGAGCAATTTCAACCAGAGTTGGCTGGAGCGATACGAGGCTATATGTTTCAGAACTTACAATCAAACTTGGATGGCAGAACTCTAGTGTAATATGATTCAGAACATTGTATACAGAATTTTGATTGCTCCATTCTTCCGGTTGCCATCTTGAATTTTCCGAAAAATGGGAAATTGTTTAAGACACTACTCCTCATTAACTGCTTGAGCAATTTCAACCAGACTTGGCTGGAAGGATACTACTAGGCTGGTAGCTTTCAAAACCTATATGCAGAATTTTTATTGGTCAATTTTTCCGTTGGCCATCTTGGATTTTCTGAAAATTTCTGGAAATCACTTAAAAGCCTACTTCTTGATAACCACTTGGCCGATTTCAATCAAACTTGAATGAAAGAACCCTACCGTGATATGCTTCAGAATTTTTATACAGAATTTTGATTGATCCATTTTTCCGGTGGCCATCTTGAATTTTCCAAAAATAGCGGGAAATCGTTTAAAACGTGACTCATTAACTGCTTGAGCAATTTCAACCAGAGTTGGCTGGAGCGATACGAGGCTATATGTTTCAGAACTTACAATCAAACTTGGATGGCAGAACTCTAGTGTAATATGATTCAGAACATTGTATACAGAATTTTGATTGCTCCATTCTTCCGGTTGCCATCTTGAATTTTCCGAAAAATGGGAAATTGTTTAAGACACTACTCCTCATTAACTGCTTGAGCAATTTCAACCAGACTTGGCTGGAAGGATACTACTAGGCTGGTAGCTTTCAAAACCTATATGCAGAATTTTTATTGGTCAATTTTTCCGTTGGCCATCTTGGATTTTCTGAAAATTTCTGGAAATCACTTAAAAGCCTACTTCTTGATAACCACTTGGCCGATTTCAATCAAACTTGAATGAAAGAACCCTACCGTGATATGCTTCAGAATTTTTATACAGAATTTTGATTGATCCATTTTTCCGGTGGCCATCTTGAATTCTCCAAAAATAGCGGGAAATCGTTTAAAACGCGACTCATTAACTGCTTGAGCAATTTCAACCAGAGTTGGCTGGAGCGATACGAGGCTATATGTTTCAGAACTTACAATCAAACTGGGATGGCAGAACTCTAGTGTAATATGCTAAAGAACATTGTATACAGAATTTTGATTGCTCCATTTTTCCGGTGGCCATCTTGAATTTTCCGAAAAATGGGAAATTGTTTAAGACACTACTCCTCATTAACTGCTTGAGCAATTTCAACCAGTCTTGGCTGGAAGGATACTAGGCTGGTAGATTTCAGATCTTGTATACAGAATTTTGATTGGTCCATTTTTAGCTCACCTGGCCTGAAAGGCCAAGTGGGTTTATGCCATGGCGACCATCCATCGTCCATCCGTCCGTCAACTTTTCCTTTAAACGACTTCTCAAGAACAACTGGGCCGATTTCTATTATATTTGGCAGGAAGCATCCTCAGCGCATAGGGATCCAAGTTTGTTCAAATGAACCCAATCGGCCAATTTGGCCGGCGGCCATCTTGGATTTAGGCCGATTTTAGGAAACGTCTTTATAAATCTCCGAAACCGCTCAGGGGATTGATGCAAATCTCATGAAATATGAACTATGGCAAGAGCTGAACCAAGTTTGTTCAAGGGAACTTGATTGGTCAAATGGTTCAGCGGCCATCTTGGTTGGCCTAATTGTAGCAAAAATTACTTCTCCAGACCCGCTGAAGGGATCCGGCCGAAATTTGGCAGATATGATTAGGGCCTAAGGGCCAATAAAGTTTGTTCAAGAGAAATTGATCTGTCAAAAAACATGGCCGCTGTGGGTCAACCAAAATATAGTGTTTGGTGGCCATATTGGATTTTTTTGTTTGATGGATTTTGAGGCCGAAATTGGTTTTAAATCTGTTTTGCAGTATTCTGATCACAAATTTGCAATTTTCGAAACTGTCGAATAAACGGTTTGGCGACCATTTTCCCACCAAAAGCTCCCATACTAAAGCAATGGGAAATTTCAATTGTTTTCTTATCGAGAACTACTGGGCCGATTTCAATTATATATCGCAGGAAACATCCTTAGGGCATAGAAATTCAAGTTTGTTCAAATGAACCTGATCGGCCAATTTGGTCGGCGGCCATCTTGGATTTAGGCCGATTTTTAGGAAACTTAAAATCTCCGAAACCGCTTAGGGGATTGATGCAAATCTCATGAGATATGATTTAGGGCAAGTGCTGACACAAGTTTATTCAAGGGAAACTGATTGCTCAAATGGTTCGGTGGCCATCTTGGTTGACCTAGTTGTAACGACAGTGGCTTCTCCAAAACCGCTAAAGGGATCAGGCCAAAATTTGGCAGATATGATTAGTGCTTAAGCGCCATTAAAGTTTGTTCAAGTGA
The DNA here is from genome assembly GCA_034401795.1 of Chaetoderma sp. LZ-2023a. Lineage (NCBI taxonomy): Eukaryota > Metazoa > Mollusca > Caudofoveata > Chaetodermatida > Chaetodermatidae > Chaetoderma > Chaetoderma sp. LZ-2023a. The sequence continues at coordinate 45,948,631 of CM067372.1, forward strand.
AGTTGATCCATCAAAAAACATGGCCACCATGCGCCAATCAAAATATAGCATGTTTGGCGGCTATATTGGGTTTTTTTATTTGATGGATTTTGAGGCCAACATCGGTTTTGTATGTGTTTTGGGGTATTCTGAGCTCAGATTTGAAATTTTCGAAGGTGTCGGATAAATGGTTTGGTGGCCATCTTGGATCATTTTCCCGCCAAAAGCTCCCATACTAAAGCAATGGGAAATTTAAAATGTTTTCTCGAGAACTATGGGACGATTTCAATTATATTTGGCAGGAAGCATCCTTCGTGTGTAGAGATTCAAGTTTATTCAAATGAAGCCGATTGGCCAATTGGGTCGGTGGCCATCTTGGATTTTGGCCGATTTTTAGAAACGTCTAAAAATCTCCGAAACCGCTTATGGGATTGATGCAAACCTGATGAAATATGATTTAGGGCAAGAGCTGAACCAAGTTTGTTCAAGGGAACTTGATTTGTCAAATGGTTCGGTGGCCATCTTGGTTGATCTAGTTGTAGTGAAAACGGCTTCTCCAGAACCGCTGAAGGGATCAGGCCGAAATTTGGCAGATATGATTAGGGACCAAGGGCCATTAAAGTTTGTTCAAGGGAAGTTGATCCGTCATAAAACCTGGACACCATGGGCCAATCAATATATAGCATGTTTGGCATCCATATTGGATTTTTTTTATTTGATGGTTTTGAGGCCGAAATTGGTTTTATATGTGTTTTTGGGTATTCTGATCTCAAATTTGCAAGTTTCAAAACTGGCAGAAAAACGGTTTGGTGGCCATCTTGTTGATAAAGAGCATTCTAGTTCAATTGCCTATGGTCCAGGTGAGCGATACAGGCCCCTTGGGCCTCTTGTTCCGGTGGCCATCTTGGATTTTTTTTTGGATTTGTAGCATGGATCGACCGGTCAGGTACGAGCCGTACCAGCTAAGCTGGATACGTGCCGTCCGTCCTGGATACGTTCCATAAAGCACACACCCCTGGGTAGAGCTATAAGCGTGTTAAAACGCGTAGCGCGCATGCGCGTGCTAGTCGTTGCATTGACAGAGCACGTGTAGAACATCCAAGAGCGAGTGGGGCTTTTAGTGTGCTGAGTAGGCACATCTTAATTCTTCATAATTAGTTATTTCCATCGAATCTGGTATCAATCAAGACCAGCTTTCGACGGGCTTTTTAAATCTACAAACCGTTTCAAAATCAGTTCAGAAATGGCTGAGTTATCGCTATCTTTCTCCGTTTAATTATTCTCAAAACATTTCTGTAACGTCGTAATCACGTGTATATATATATATATATATATATATATATATATATATATATATATATATATATAGTGACGTACTACGTCATCTACACATCTATATCTATCATAATATTTAGATAAATGTGTACACGTCACGTATTTCCAGCACGCTGATGGGCTGGTTCAGCTAAATCTCATTGGCTGAAGCAGCCAGGTTATGACGTTGCAGAGTATAAAAGGGGATGATTTCATCAAATCCAGAGCGTCGTCGGCCAGGGGCCGACCAGTCAGGAGCTGCCCAAGCATGGGATCCTGACTGAACAACTGGAGCACCGAAGATGGAATTCGGCATCATCTCGGTACATCAACTTCCAGTCAGCTTGGACCACAACAGTTTTCGGACCACCGCACTGTGAATAAAATCATCACAGTTTAATGTATTCTTGTTTAATTAATAGCTGATTAGGTACTATTTTATGGTGGACCCTTAAGGTCCAGTTATGTAATTCTACATGACGTAGAGCCAGCGATGTTCCTCTGTGAATAACTCATCGGATCTGCCAGCCACGCCGAAAAGTGGATATTCAACCACCACACTGCATGTCGTGTGTGTGGTAGTTTAACGTTTTGACCGCAGCCAAGTAAACTTTGCTCGGTGCGCCACAAGAGCTATTTGACGCACCCCACACCGTTAAGCTTAAAAAGGTACATCCTAATTACAACTGTATCAATAACCCTCTCTGTTAATGGGTTATCTTAACTTTACAACTTACCGTTGTTATAACGGAAACTTTTATAACTACAGTATTATTGTATAGAACTTAGTATTTATTCAGTAGACTTTACTTATAACTATGTTATACTGTCCTGCGATTGCACTGTTACCGTCCTGGAACAATATACGGGAACTCTGTCTTGCGGAGCATCAGCATGCGGAGACAACATCCAGCTTCCAGACAGTGTGTCGACTCGCGTCACAAGAATCCTGACGTCTCAATTTCAGTAACATAGTAGCACGCAACTAAGAATGGCTACTGGGTATTCAAGTAGCTATACATGATATATTCTTTAATTACCGTATTTTCCTCTGTAAAAGGTACCGATGACTAACAGGCACCTTCCCGGTCTTAGGACCGCAATTTATAAGTTCTTAAACTATTATCGTCTATAATTACATCTTTAATTATTCCTCAGTCATTCGTTTACTTATTCTGTAATCACCATATTTTCCTCTGTAAAAGGTACTGATGACTAACAGGCACCTTCACGGTCTTAGGACCGCAATTTATAAGTTCTTAAAACTATTATCGCCTATAATTACAGCTTTAATTATTCCTCAGTCATTCGTTTACTTATTCTGTAATCACCGTATTTTCCTCTGTAAAAGTTACCGATGACTAACAGGCACCTTCACGGTCTTGGGACCGCAATCTATAAGTTCTTAATGATTACTGTCTATAGTTATCCTTGTTTAACTAACCGCACCGTATTAGGTCTGTCAACCTGTATTATTACTGTTCTAATCAATTCACGTACTGTCGCCATTCTGTATTTGGTTAGTTAGTATATGGCAAGTAGCCATCAGTTGATATGTTTTGTTTATTTATAGAAAACTTAGAACCGCAGTGCATTTAGGATATACTATATAGCAACATTTATATATGCATCACGTTTTCCCTCCACTGTCATGTTTCACTAAAGTCACTGTCCGTGCTATTAACTCTGTTTAGCCCGGCATGCTACCGACTAACCTTTCTATTTAGCTCGATAGGATAGGTATGATATGATTAGAAAGAATTTCTTCTTTAGGAGACATATAGTGTATGTCTCTTTTCCTGTTGGTGCAGTAATCTAGTCCCGTACACCGGCAAGGTTTTGTTAGATTGGCCAAAATACCTATAGGGCCTCATTTTATAAAGTTATTGTCTCTCTTCATGTTCCACTAAGCCTTATGGCTTCTTAATTGTTTGGATGTCCCTACACGCACCATGGACTGATCCGACCCTGGGAAACTATTGGAGGTTTCCGAGCGGTGTTGGCCAAGGTGCGGTGTTACATACACCTCCCCTGTATCTTAGGATACTCATTAGTTAGTGTCATTGCCAATGTAGGAAGCACTGCGAAAACATTATTATTATTATTTCTCTTTATTTCTGTTAGGATATATCTCCCGCACCGCAGTGCATATTTGGGCAGCTTGGATATAAACCTAATGTTAGGTCAATAACTTAGCTCCATAAGATGTGGTGACGGACGAGATGCGCTTCTCCACCGAATTCTGTACAAATATCTGGGCATGATATTGAAATTTGCCATGCCCTTGCGGGAAGGACATTTACGGTGGATATTCGTTTCTCTAATCCCCACCGAAACAACAGGTTACTTTGGAGTAATCTGCCTGTGTAAAAAGGTAAACATCGTCCTGTGATGTTTTATGTGGTTACTGAGCAAGGCATCCTGACCCTTACCGAGCTCGGATGTTTTGCAATGTAACATGTACAATCACTGTATCCAAAGATAGGTAGGGTTCCCGCCATTTGCGGCCTAAATTAGTTCATGTCTCTAAAACCTAATGGATAGGTTAGGCATAGAAGAAGGCCTGCATAAATAAAAGCGGCACCTACTAATCCAGCATCTTGGAACTGCATACGATGGTGACTTGGGAATCCTGCGGGAATCGCTTGTCTCGTCTTCACGTAAAACAGCACGCAACACTTTTAGGTATAGTTTCACTAGGATGGTCTTTTCTTTACAGCACTTGGTTGAATATAGAGGGGCCCTTTTTGGCCCTCTCTGTCCCTCCGCTTCTGCGGTGGCAGCATTTTCCAGTGACTGCGGCCCATGTGAGGCTACTACTTCTCACCCAAAGTGACAGCATCAGGAGTAATGCCCGCTCGAGGCACAACGCCTCTCGCCATTCAGGATTTTCTTTTCCTTTTCCTTTTCAGCATAGAGGTATACTAGCTTATATTAAGTTAATTAGTGATATCGTATGCGGGAGCCTCCTTTACAGGGGTACCTCTGCAGACCTGCGAGTCTGTGTGGTACCTCCGGTGACTCCACGTTTAAAGGTTATGTTATGTATTATTTGAATATGATTGTATCACACAAACTTGTACGGTTTGTATAGATATATTTAATTATTTTAATTATTTATGTCACCCTTTCAAATCTTGTAAGTCCATAGATCACGAAATTGCTATGGACAGGCATACCGGTGACACAAACTCTTGTGCTGACACTCTACAATTTAATGTTAGCGGCGATGGTCGCACGGCCCCACCGGAACGATTGAGTTCCACCGGCCTTAGGAGCCGGTCTTTGTTGCACGCTGGTCAGCATCATCCAGAAACCATAACCCCGAGACTGGGAGCTGGGAAATCATTTAAAATGCTACTCATTAACTGCTTGAGCAATTTCAACCAGACTTGGCTGGAACGGTACACGGCTAGTATATTTCAGAATATACATACAGAATTTTTATTGCTTAATTTTTCTGGCGGCCATCTTGGATTTTCTGAAAATATCTGGAAATCACTTAAAAGCTGACTCCTCGATAACCACTAGTCCGATTTCAATCAAACTTGGATGGTAGAACTCTAGCATAATATGCTTCAGAACATCTATACAGAATTTTGATTGCTCTAATTTTCCTGTGGCCATCTTGAATTTTCCGAAAAATGGCGGGAAATTGTTTTAAAACGCTACTCCTAATTAACTGCTTGAGCAATTTCAACCAGACTTGACTGGAAGGATACTAGGCTGGTAGGTTTCTAAACTTTTATATAGAATTTTGATTGGTCAATATTTCCGGCGGTCATCTTGAATTTTCTAAAAAAATTGTGGGAAATTGTTTAAAACGTGATTCCTCATTAACTGCTTGAGTAATTTCAACCAGACTTGGCTGGAAGGATACTAGGCTGGTAGGTTTCAGAAGTGTCTACAGAATTTTGATTGGTCCATTTTTCCGGCGGCCATTTTGGATTTTCTGAAAAATGGCAGGAAATTGTTAGCTCACTTGGCCAGAATGGCCAAGTGAGCTTATGCCATGGCGACCGTCCGGCGTCCGTCCATCTGTCCGTCCGTCAACTTTTTTCTTTAAAAGACCTCAAGAACCACTGGGCCGATTTCAATTATATTTGGCAGGAAGTAGCCTTAGGGGATAGGGATCCAACTTTGTTCAAACAAAGCCGATCGGGCAATTTGGCTGGCAGCCATCTTGGATTTTGGCCGATTTTAGGAAATGTCTAAAAAAATCTCCGAAACCGCTTGGTGGATCGATTCAAAACTCACGAAATATCATATAGGGCAAGAGCTGAACCAAGTTTGTTCGAAGGAACTTGATTGGCCAAATGGTTCGGTGGCCATCTTGAATGACCTAGTTTTCGTGAAAATGACTTCTGCAGAACTGCTGAATGGATTGGGCTGAAATTTTGGGGATATGAATATGGACTAAGGGCCATTAAAGTTTGTTCATGGGAGGTTGATAGGTAAAAAAAACATGGCCGTCATGGACCAATCAAATTTTAGCGTGTTTGGCTGCCATATTCAATTTCTTTATTTGATGGATTTTGAAGCCGAAATTGTTTTTCTTAGCTCAGCTTACTTGTCAGTCAGCTGTCGTATAATGATGACCCCATCCGTCTTCTGTATGTCCGTCCATCCATCTGTCTGTCCATCACCATCAATGGCGGCTCATTTTGTTATTTCTTGACGGATTGACACCAAACTTGGTCACAATGTTAGTGTCGGCATCTAATATCTGTGTTGTGAAAATGAAACTGATAGGACGTCAAATGACAGAGTTATCACCCCTTAAATATTTGAAGTCTCACTTTCATCGGGCCAATACAGGTTTGTTCCCACTGTCCATTGATTTATCACCATGTCATATTTTATTGCCAAAGTAGATATTAAACTCCAATTAACAGATTAACCTTTCCAATACGAGCAAAATATTTAAGATATGTATTATGTGATCTTAAAAATATCTTGAAATGTATTTGATTGAAAGTTGTTGCTTCCTTAGGCAGCAATGAAAGTTGTTGGTGCCTAAGGCAGCAATGACTTTCAGTCAAATTATTTTCTAACTGCTAACTTGGTGATTCAGCCAGATGAGCATGTGTTAAATGGATTGTGTGGTGATGGGGAATAACCTGCTATAAAGACCACCTACCTGCCTTTAGAGACCATTTTCTTCAATTGTATTTAAACTTCTAGTAACCGTGCTGAGTTTTTACAGACGACATATTCCAAAGGTTATATCTCTGAACCTGATAAATATTTTGAAAACAATGGCCTGAAAGTTGTTGGTGGCTAAGCCACCAACAACTTTCAGTCAAATTGTTTTCAAAATATTCAACAAGTCAAGAGCTTTTGAAAATTGGAATTATTGGCTGCACTTGCTTGCAGCAGTGAGATAGTTAAGAAACCAGCTGTAGTTAGCACTGATATTATCTATTGTCGCTTAAACATTGTTCAAAAGAACTACTGCAAAAAACAGTCCAGAGATTGTTGTCAATATCTCGAAAACTAAACCATTTGACTGAAAGTCATTGAAAGTGACACCGATGGATGTAAAACTTAAGTAAGGTTAGTTGAAATGCCAATCTTTCAGGTGAGCGATACAGGCCCATTGGGCCTCTTGTTTAAAACGCTACTCATTAACTGTTTGAGCAATTTCAATCAGACTTGGCTGGAAGGATACTCGGCTGGTAGATTTCAGGTCTTGTATATATAATTTTGATTGGTCCATTTTTCCGGTGGCCATCTTGGATTTTCTGAAAATTTTGGGAAATCAGTTAAATAGATATGCCTCATTAACCGCTTCAAGCAAACTCGGCTGGAAGGACCCTAAAGTCGTATGCTTCAGAGCTTGTATACAGAATTTTGATTGGTCAATTTGTTCGGTGGCCATCTTGAATTTTCCCGAAAAATGGCTGAAAATCGTCTGCTCATCAACTACTTTGGCGATTTCAACCAAACTGGCTAGAACGAGTCTAGGGCGATAGGCTTTAGAATTGACAGAATTTTGATTGGTCAATTTTTCTGGCAGCCATTTTGGATTTTCTGAATATTGTTGGGAATCAGTTAAAAGGCTACTTACTCCTCATTGACCGCTTGGCCAATTTAAACCAAAGTCAGCTGGAAGAACCCTAGGATGGTACACTTCAGAACTTGTATACAGAATTTTGACGTCTTGATTTTGATGATGGCCATCTTGGATTTTTCAAAAAATGTGAATTCATGTAAAATACTACTCATTAATCGCTTGGACAATTTCAACCAAATTTGGCTGGAAGGATCCTATTGTCGTAGCATCTAGAAATTCTATTCAGAATTTGGATAGGTCAATGTTTTGGCAGCAATATTCTGAACATTTTCCGGAGCCATTTAAAAATGGTACTCCTTCAATCAATATCCTGATTTCAACAAAACTTGGGTGGAACGATCCTATGATGGTAGGCTTCAACATGTTAAATGAGGATTTTGATTGGTCAATTTTTTGGTGGCCATCATGGATTTTCCGAAAATCATCTATCATGTCTATTTAAATGCAAATGGTGTAAATGTCAATGGTCCAGGTGAGCGCCACAGGCCATTGGGCTTCTTGTTGTGGTGTATATATAAAAGAATTTGTCTGAACGTGATTGATATGGGATCTAGACCGCACACAATCCTTTATGATTTATTGGGTTTTTATGCATGTGATTTAACCATGCAGAACTCTGCATGTTTAAACAATCGGATAAATTAATAGCACTATCTCAAATGTTAACTTATTAATAGAAAATATGGAAATATGATGATGCCTAAATATGGAAATCTGCTTTTAAGTATCGGATTGGCGAAGCCTAACCTTCTTTTGTACTTTGGTGTACAACTTGTCTATATCTTCTGTTGCATCATCACTCTTTGACTGGTCAATCCTCACTGGGTAATCTGGTACATCATCGCTACCTCCAAGATGGTCATACTGAATGTTTTCTATAGCAGCTGCGTTGATAATAGTGCCTCCAACATGATCATAATGATTCTGATTCAGAGAGGTTTCAGAACTAACAGTATCACCAAGATTATCGTAAGTAGCAGACCCTTTGCTTGTTCCTGAACTTAATACATTATCTTCCTGATGTATGACCTTTAACCTGCCAATGTCAGTAGTATGAATGCCATCTGGTCTGCTATCATTCTCAAGTGTCTCGGAGCCAAGCTGGTCATATTGATTAAGTCCTGGAAGATTCTCCAATGGGAAACTAGCAACACCGCCACCACCACTGGAATGCTTTTGTTGGTCATATTGATCTGAAATTGCAGCAATGTCTCCTGTTTCAGAACTATCATCACATTGACTTTCCATTTTGGCTTCGTCAGTTTCATTCGCAGCCATCGCTGTGAGTACATAGACCATCTCTGTTGTTGCATAGTCATACACCAGTTCATCATCGTTATTTAAAGTGTGTGGTGCATTAATATTATTGTCATCTATCGTTGTATGTTCTATCCCAGGTGTAATTCCAATATTATTGTGAGGAATTGCAGTTACAGAAGACCCACAACCAACACTAATGTTTACTTGGTCATTTACTTCAACCACGTCGTCTTTGGAGCATATGGTGTGTGTATGTCCATGGTGATGTATATCGTCAAAACTGATCGCATCTTCCAATTTTTTCACATCAGCGTCTGAAATAACAAATTATAATGTAGACATGTTATGGACTACCATTAAAGTTCTCCTTCACCAATAAATATAGAGCAATTTGCATGAGATCTTAGAATGTGTGCATTTCTGTGCAATTTATAGAGCATGCATTGATCAAACATCATATTCATTGCAAATATAAAACACCATATTATGGAAGTCTCTTGTTTATGCTGACAGAATTCTCAAACAAAAAATGTCTCTCTCCATGCAACTCATCATTGGTTAGCTAGATCTCGAGATGTAAGTATGTAGAACTGATTCCTGTCAGTAGCTCGACAGCTCATAGTTCGATATTGTTCATGCCAAATCTGTCAACTTCAAGGAAACTGAGAAAGCTGTCTATGTTGACAGAAGTTGGCCTGAAAGCTGTTGGTCTTACTAGCAACAACACATTTCAGTCAAAGTAATTTAAAAATAATCAGCCAAGCCTTCAATTGACATTTATATTTGCTAAATATTTGATTATGGCAGCAACAACTGTCAAATTGTTCTCCAAATACAGAAATGACTTTCAATATCATTATATAACTATGTAAGTAAAATGAATATATGGCTATCCGTGTATCCTGGTGGTGTACTGCGTTCTCCGGCTGTAGTAGTTTCAAGCATCTTGCAACTGCAATCCATCCGTTGGCCATTGTTTCTTATCCTCAGTCAGAGTCCTTAGCTCCTGAATGTTCATTTTGGTTATCAGTGTAGCCAGTACTTTCAGATCTGTACATAGCATGTTTAGCAGGTCTCTACAGTGATATCCTATGCAGGCTTTGTAAGTTTGGCTTAGAGTACAGCAAATTCCAAGGCATTCTCTGCATCCATGTGTAGTGGTATTCGCTGAACAAAGCCGAATATAAAGCATCTTTTACAATGCGGCACTTAGTGTTGTAACCAGTCATCAATGGCATACTCTGATCAATGACTGAAATGTGATCACTGATATATCCAAAACTTAGGATGTGATTCAAGAGCCTCTGTCTGATCGATCGTAGACCCATACCGCGGCATGTGGTCTGTTTCAGCTGCACGAGGATCGTGCGATATCAATTTTATTGTCTTCACAGTCTGTTCCCAATGTCTGTTGTTTAGATGCTTCCTTCGATCAGACCACTGCATTCTATGTTACGATTATAAACTTGGGGATTGCGATGACTGAGGATGTCAAATACAGTTTCTCTGAAGAATTTTAGCCATTATCAATGTTCCCAAACCATGGTGGCATTACTTTCTCAACTAAGTTGGTTTCCCACCTAGTTTGGTACTTGTGCCCTCCCGGGCGTATCGTGTCAAAGAAAGAAATATTTTGCCAGGATTTATAACCAAATGAATGCTGTCAGATACATGTGCAGGATCGCCAGATGAGATGCATTTTCTATTTGCTAACAATATTTCACTCTAGGATATAGTCTATAGACCTATGCTCACTATTCTGACATAGTTAAGTAGCGATATCGGTGAAGCGATCAGGCCGAAATTTGTGATATATAATTAGCAACTAACGGCGATTAAGGTTTGTTCAAGAGAGGTTGATTCGTCAAAAAACATGGCCATGGTGGACCATCAAAATACAGTGTGTTTGGCAGCCATATTTTATTTTTTTTATTTGATGGATTTTGAGGCCGAAATTCGTTTTATATAGTTTTTTGGGTATTCTGATCTCAAATTTGCAGTTTTCGAAACAGCTGGATAAACGGTTTGGCAGCCATCTTGGATCATTTTCCCGCCAAAAGCTCCCATACTAAAGCAATGGGAAATTTAAAAAGTCTTCTTGAGAACTACTGGGACGATTTGAATTATATTTGGCAGGAATAATCCTTATGGCATAGAGATTTCATTTTATTCAAACGAAGCTGATCGGCCAATTTTCCCGGTGGCCATCTTGGATTTCGGCCAATTTTTAGAAATGTCTAAAAATCTTCTTTGAAACCGTTTGAGGGATCAATTCAGACGTCATGTAATATGATCTAGGGCAAGAGCTCACTCAAGTTTGGTCAAGGGAACTTGATTGACCACATGATTCAGTGGCCATCTTGGATGACCTCATTTTCGCAAAAACAACTTCTTCCCCAGAACCACTGAAGCAATCAGGCGGAAATTTGTGATATATGATTAGGGTCTAAGGGCCATTAAAGTTTGTTCAAGAGAAGTTGATCCGTAAAAAAAAAATGGTCGCTATGGGCCTATCAATATATAGTGTGTTTGGCGACCATATTGTATTTTTTTATACGATTACGGTTTAGTGGCCATCTTGGATCATTTACCCGCCAAAATCTCCCATACTCAAGTAATGGGAAATTTAAAATGTATTTTCGTGACATCTTGGATTTTGGTAAATTTTTAGAAATGTCTTTGAAGATCTCCAAAACCGTTTGGGGGATCAATTCAAAACACATGAAATATTATCTAGGACAACAGCTGCACCAAGTTTGTTCAAGGGAACTTGATTGGCTAAATGGTTTGGCGGCCATCTTGGATAACCTATTTTTTGCCAAAACAACTCCAGAACTACTGAGCGGAATGGGCCGAAATTTGGGAGATATGATTAGGCACTGAGTGCCATTAAAGTTTGTTCAAGGGAAGGAGCTTAGTCAGAAACAAGGCAGAAGTGGACCAATCAAAATGTAGCGTGTTTGGTGGCCATATTGGACGTGCAAAAATGCCCACAAACCTCATTTAAAAGACTACTCCTAAACCACCCACCAACAATTTTGACAAAAATGCACAGTGCTCCAGGTGAGCGACACAGGCAAGTTGGGCCTCTTGTTTTAGAATAGTTTAGTGTTTAACAGAAAGTTGTTAAATAAACAATTTTAATGTGTGTGAGAGAGAGTGAGGTCAATAATTAAAATGTTTAAAGCATGTGACCTTCAAATCATAAATATAAGCTTATAATAAGATATGGGTGTTCTTGTACATATATAAAGTCACGATTGGTGACGTACGCGCACGCATACATTCATACATACATACATACATAGGAACACACAGTTGGGAAATAGAAACAACCAAAATATGAGTGAAAATGGACAAGCAAAATTTGGGTCTTTTTAGATTCTATACTTACCTATTTCTTTTCTGAAAAATAGAAAACAAAATGTAAGGATTACGTGATTGATTAAATACACATAATTAGGATTTTCAACAAATATGTCATTCGTCCTATAGGACGCCTCATATTTCATATTACATGTATTTTAATAACCTTGAATAACTGCACAAAACAATTAGTTTGCATCTTGGTAGTAGATATAGTTAGACAGAAATCACAAGTCTACGGGACAAGTCGTGGAGAGATTGTTATACATTATGGAATGTTGGTGTCTACCTTACTGCAAACAGGCTTCCACAATGAATACCAATTGTTAGACTAAAGTAGATTTTATCACGAGTTATCTAACCTAGCTCAGTAGCGTCCATTTATCGTATTAGGGCACGCCCAGGGATCATATTCAGGTGTACTTAGAGTATCCCCCCTACACCTACACCACACACACCCCCCCCCCCCCCCCCAATTATATAGCCTTTATTAGAAATATGCACTATATGGCAAGCTATAACGCGCGAAGTTAGCGTGTTCTGGTCTTGTTTTAGTTGGAATAAAAGGACAGAGTAACTGACAAACAGCATACCTCAATGGAGGCATCCGATCTGGCATTGAAGTATTTGACGTCATAATCAAATACGTGAATGATAGCCCACGTCATTATCAAAATGACATAGGTCCGTCACAAAAGTGGATAAGTCCTTCACAAAAGTGGCTTATGTGAATACTGATGATTATTTTGAAACTAATTTATAGGCAAGAGCTCTCGATCAAATTAGTTTCAATATTTTCAACAGCTTACCTGTATAGTTACCTTGAAAAATGAAAAACTGTTGAAATCCAACCAAACACACCCACAAAGTGAGCCGAAGCTTAGCTAGAAATGGGCGGGCATAGCTAGAAATGGACTGGTCTATTGACATCGGCAATGTTTCGCCAATGTTGTTCAGAATGGAGGAATCCAGTTTTAGCTATGCTCCACCCATCTCCAACTAAGCGCCACCCACACTTCTCGATCCCTCCACTCTGTGAATCTCAATTTCCAGAAAACTATACAAGTAAGTTGTTGAATATTTTGAAACTAATTTGCCTGGGTGCTGTGGCCGCAACAATGTCCAGTCAAATAGTCTAAAAAATATCCAAATAGGATGTATATTAAATAGGAAAGACATAATTTGTACAACCTGACAGACGATTAAGCGTTTATGACTGACTAAATCGTGTCATTCATGACGTAATTGATTATGACATCAGCATACATGCGATGTTTATAATGTAAACTTCATTCCTCTATTTTCGATTCTGTAAGGGATTTAGATTATATTGGCCAGATGTTTAAGATGAGAAGGGACTATGAGACTATTTAAAGGCACCCACCCCCACCCCTCCATTGAGATTGCAGATATTGATAAGTAGATTGCCGGCTCGGAATCTTAATCCAATATATTTCTTCTTTTAAAATAATGTTAATATTTATTTTCTGCTATTTAGTCAATTAGTACATCACATTTTCTTACCTTTCTTTCCGTTTCCTGTGTATCAGATATATGGCAATGATGACTATGATGATGATCAGCAGGAGAATGCTGCCTATCACTACCCCAACCACGCCTGCATCAGAAAGATTGTTGTTCTCATCTTGGGTCGTTTCACTACCATCAGTATCACCTACAGAATTGGGGTCAACCGTAGCTGGTGAAATTACAGGCGCTTCACATGCAATGATAGTTAGAAAAGGATATATGCAATTAAACTATGGCTAGAAATAATAATTTAGTATGACAGTTATTTAAATATTGCAGAAATAGGTATGCTTCTGAGTATATAGAGTTTGCTTTTATCAGTGTCTGTATGTGTCTCGGGGCCACTATCCTTAACGTTGCTAAAGGGATTATCACCTAGCTTTGGTCATAGTTTAGCCTTGTGGGTACGAGCCATTGTGTTTGTGGTCAAAAGGTCATATCATGATGTTACAATACGACACTGATTATGCTGCGCATCCAGACGATGGCTCAAGTTTTACTAAAGGACTTCACCAGACTTTAGTGGGACGTTTTGATCAGGTCTCTGAAGAAGGCTATTCAAGGTACTGGTGTCACAATTTCGTTTCCGGATTACAGCTCAACTTTTGCTGATATCTAAAGAACCTTAATACTCTATCGATTTTGGCATCGAAAGCTTAAGTCATTGATGCACAATTAATGACATTTTGTTTAGGAGGCCATGGATTTCAGCAATCTCTGATTATGGGCAATTTCATGCAATGATAATGGATTCATGCAATTAAATTATCGCTATAAATAATAATTTGATATGGTAGTTATTTAAATATTGCGTGGTGTGGGGGGGAATGGAAGGAGAGCACCATGCTCAGCTCACTAACACGCAGTTCCTCTGACGTTGATTCACGTTGCATCATGGGAAACATACCCTTCCCGTCTTTCTGGAAACTGTATCTGCGGATGAAGAATCTCTCTGGCCAAAGATACATTTGTATGGGACAACCTGTGATTCACTGATAATGCATAACCGTAACAGCTTGGCAGCTTGAAAGACAACTCTAGATAAGCTTGATGCTTGCCACAGCAGATAACTTCATACTATCACTCAACATCATGGGCCGGACAACTTAATCCGCAATGACGAGGTATCTACTAAGTGCAATATGGTCCAACAGTTAGTGAAAGTCAGTGGCACAACAAAGATTACCGATATTTGGCCATGTTCTGCGAATGGGACAATACACGCCTGCACAGACTTATGTTCGGTCTTATTAAAGATATGTTCACAATCAATCTACTGCAATCTCGCAGAGCATCTAATTTTCACAATTATTTGTAGGATTACACACACATACAAACACGCACACAAACATTTAGTGCATCAGAGTATATAAGAAAATAATTGTATAATGATTAGATGTATTCTGCCTACATCCCGGGCCATGCCAATACGATGATGCCCGATCTGACAACTCAATGGTCATGTGGAATCGGACACTGTCATAGTTGGGTGTTCGTTCCCGACTTCACCTGGCCATCCCACCACAACTTGACATGGCAGCTGTTGGAAAATCAATGCTTGAAAATACTTTGTTGAATAAACCACAAAAAGTATCCGTCTTTGTGTAGAATTGTAGGAAGTACTATATTATATAATGCTAGTGAACCATGTTAAACATTTTGATAATCATTTGAGTTAAAGTTGTTGATGCCTATGTCAGCACAAACGTTCACTGTAGCGTAATTGTTTAATTTTTTCAAACAATCACAAGTGAGTTTTACCAAATATTTGGAGACCACTGAGTGAAATTTGTTGCTGTTTATGGTAGCATGATATTTCTGTCAAATTGTTCTAGAAATTGACGGGAGTTTCGATACTGAAACATTCGTCAATCACTCACATCCCGATCAATAATTTCTTTCCGTAATAACTAACCTCTGCCCATACCACGAATGTGGCTGGAAACTGTCACACTTCAAATTATCCATATCAATTTTAACATAATATTAAGAAAAGTATAATTCCATATGAAAAAGACGCACGTGACACATTCGAGGCACGTGACTTGAGACAGTTCTTTGGTTGTCTAATCAAGGTAACTACAGTCGGCTGTTTCGTGAACCCGGTTACACCAACATAAGAGGCAATGACTACGACCAACCACAACCGACGAGGATCGAACATGCACAATCGGGCTGACAGGCTAGTCGTTGAATGGGATGAACCTAGACAAAATTACAACAGTATTTTGGTGTCATCCTATAATGTTACCCAGAATCACATACTAAAATACCGATCGATCCATTTTTGGCAGAAGATTTTACAACGGTTTGAATTTGAGGACCATTTTTAACATCTTGTGTGAACTATGGTAAGGTGGTGGGGTAGCCGAAAACGGTGGTATCTGCATATTTTCTAACCAAATACAATGTTCAACACCATGAGATAATGACTCAAATCGGGTAGATGTGTTGCAGACATAGACATCTTATACATAGAAAGAGCATTGTACCCAGTTTTGCATTTTCAGGGCGACCTCTTGGTGCTCCCAAAAAGCAATTTCTTCACTATAGAAATCAATAGGAAACCCCCATATCATCCTAATTCAAACCCCTGCTGCATAAGAACTGCTTGATATTTTAAAATCAAATTTGGATGATCCGTGTGACAATGTGTGTTTTAAATGATACCAAATATTTAGCAAAAATGCTTTATAGTTTTGATACACGGGCAGATAGAACATGACAACTGCTGAAAAAAACTACTCAAACATCTGTGTTATCATTAATTTGCCAATAAACAACACTTCCTCTCAGCTTTGTGATAGTGAACCAATGACCATTTTCCTCTGCACAAAAACACATGAGTTTCTAACTCATTGCGAGAAACTGGTTAATTATTTTAAACACAATTTAATTGAAAGTTGTTTTCACTAAAGGTAGGAAGAGTTTCAGTCAAAATGTTTTCCAAATAAATATGATATTTCATATATTTAGCTCTCTTGAAAATAGGTTTCCAGGCAATTTAGAATGAAATGTCCATTTCATTTCCTCTGGCAAATTGATATATATGTATGGCTCCAGTAGCTGTATTGTCTCATTAAAAAAGAATTTTATGGGATTAATGATTAAGTCTGGTAGATAATCTGTATTAGATGCTATTTAATCCTTTAGCACTCATATCAGCCAAAACGCCTTCTACAGTGGTCTTGAGAAATGTTCATTTGCAGAGCAAAGAGAAGACTATTTTTGGAAATTTACCACTGGAATGACTGACATGATAAGCATGTCAGTCATTCTATTGGTAAATTTTCAAAAATAGTCTTCTTGATTTGACTGGAAGCCGTTGCTGCCTTCCAGTAAAATTAATTTCAAATTTTCAACAGTGCTTGTATGGTTGCCTTGAAAATGAGATATGGGGAATTAGTTGGTGAAAGGGTTAATAAATATAACAGCTTTATTATTTGCAACAGGTTTTTGGATGCAAAACCATGGACGCAATCGCATTCTTGTTGCAGCAGCTTTAATTATCAATAGGGTTATGAATACAACAACTTTCTGGATAGCAACAGCGTTTATGGTACACTTTATTTTTTCAGTACATTTTATTTCAGTGTCGGAGCATATTTAGTTCAGTGGGCGTCATACTAGGCCTGTATGGATTGGGATGCGGACGGAGAAACACCCACCCACCTGCGCCTGAATACAACCAATAATAACAATAATAATAATAATAATAAGTGTATTACATATTAATGATGACAACAACAGCAATGGCGATGATGATGCCAATGTAAATGTTGATGGCGACGATGACAATAACATCAGCAACGGCTGTCATGTAATTCTGATCCTCGCAGGATTATTGTGGTAATTCGCCATGGCATAGTAAGAATCATGATGATAACTTTGAAAACAATTTGACTGAAAGTTGTTGCTACTCACAACAACAGCAACATTCAATCAAAATATTTGTAAAACACTTGAATGTAGTTGTGTTCTTTTTGGAGCTGGCTCCGCTTGAATTTTAGAATGAAATTTGCCTTGAAATTAACACTACAAGTTTATAGATATGACTCCCAGAAAGGATTGAAAGTCACATGAGGGATAATTGTTTCTTGTTACTGTCCATAACATGTACATATTCAGCATCATTCAACTGAATGCTGTTGCAGTTTTTACTATTACTGCTACTGATTTTGCTACCACTGGTGTTGCTGTTATTGCTGTCCCTGATCACATAAAATTTGCAACATCTTTGTGAATGCAACGTCATTCTGTCTGTAACAGCGCTCTGTTTGCAACATCGTTTGAGTTCAGCAACTTTATTTTCGCAACAGCTTTGAACGCAACAACATTGTGGATGCAGAACATTTCTGGGTAGAAGAATTTTATGAATGGGCTATCTTTATAGGCTAATTTAGCAACAGTTTTATTGGTGCAGCGTCTATTGGCTAGATAGCAAATGTTTAATGTGGCGCAACTGTTTCTATAGGCCTATGTGGCAGTTTTTTATCTCACCTGGTCTGAAAGGCCAAGTGAGCTTATGCCGTGGTCACCATCCGTCGTCCGTCAACCTTTGCTTTAAAACGCTATCCCTCTAACCAATAGCCGAATCTTAACTAAATTCTGGTCAAAGGGGGCTATTGTGCTCGGATCCGGAACTTCCATTTGGAATTTTGATTCATAACTTTTTTGGGTCAAAATCTTAGATTTTATTTTAAAATTTACTGGAAATTATTAAATTGCTTCTCCTTACCCTTTTGACCGATTTCAATCAAATTTGGCTGGAAGGATCCTATGGTCATAGGTTATAGAACTTCCATTCAGAATTTTCAGGGATAAAGAATAGACTTAAATAATGCCAATGGATTTTTTCATTTGATCACACTTGTTAGCATAGGCTGTGGAAATGCTGTGTGCTCAATTGGTGGAAATGGTCGTGGCTCTTATCTTACTCCCCTTCACAACAATCTGAATGCATCCACTTCATCGTTTCTAAGAGTTAGCCATGTGACAACGTGGAAGTGAATGCATAGGCTGTGGAAATAAGCTGTATGCTCAGTTGGTGGAAATTGTCGCGGCTCTATCTTACTCCCGTTCACAACAATCTGAATGTATCGACTGAATCTCTGAGGAGTAAGCGTGTCCTTCTCAGTGACACCATGTAGGCAACGGAATAGGCGAAGTTCGCAAAACGTCTGACAAGTCCTGCACCTCTGGACTTAGCAATGGCCTTCAGAAGATTTGGCTTGCCATGGCCGAACGTGGCACACCAACTCCAGGCATGCCTTATCAGAATACGCTTCTGTATCTCTGCCAGTACAACAACAGCAGCTTTTTTTAGACTATAGTTACCCTCATTTCGATCGTTTCGCTTCCTTCAAAAAAATTACAATCGGTCATCCTAGTGATCCAGCAACATTGTGAAGATGTTAGTGTCCTCAGCAACAGCTATGACTGACTGACCATCACTAGCATTGTCCATTGCCATTGATACTATCAGTGTATTTGCGTCTCACATACTTATCTCCGTGACATGGTCCAACGATTGAAGATGGCGTGCCAGAAGGCTAATTAGCGGAGTCTTGTTTTGTTCATTCGAGAGGAATGCCTTCTGGTCAGCACGAGCCTTGGCTGTAGCTGAAACACTACATCAGCAGAGATCTTACCTATTTGCCATCGACCGTGCTCGTGGTCCATCATAGAACTGTACTGTTCAATCACCTGAGCATATGTTGTAATTTTGCCATCTTATATAGCCTAGCAGCCACCCACCATCTATCACAGGAATGCTTTGCTTCGGTAGGAGGTGGGGGTGCTTAGCTTCGTTGATGTTTGTGAGATCTTTCGGTATTGTTCTGGCCAGTTCTGATTTATCCACCTTACTCGAGGAGAAATCTTTGAAAAAGGATGTAGGGACGATTGTTATTTCTTGTCCAAAGTAATGAAGAATATCTTCGTCCTCTCTTTGCGCTAGTGCGGTACATAGCATGAACCAAACGATGGATCAATTCGCACAGTTTGTTTATCGATCTTGATGCCCATATCATCTGAGGCCTCTTCATGGTTGTGCCACTTACACATTTACCATCCATGCTCTATTGTAACTCTTCACCGACTTTCTCAGCTCCATCACATTTGATGCCATCCTCTTCGCATGCAATCAGACCACTGACCAGAGATCGCACTTTCGGAATATTGGTGTCTAAGTGATCGCACACTTGAAACGATCTTTCTCATGTCTCTCCAATCATGCTCGCATCTAGCTCTCACCATGCCCACGTGCTGATCGCTCTTTAGGTGTCGCTCTCCATCAGACAGAGTTGTACTGACTTAGTCAGCAATGACTCATTTAATTTGCTTGAAGTACCTTCTGAAAGTATTACTACATTGAATGTCATACTGATTATCCTGAGAACAGTTTGATTGAAAGTTGTTGCAACAGCAATTTCCAGTAAAATCGTTTTCAAAATGTTAGCCAGTGACACTTGAATTTTCTGCTGATTGTTTTGCGAACAATTTGAAGGAAAGTTGGTGCTGTTATAAAAATATCAAGCCTAACCTGCTTCAATTCTATGCTATAAAATACATAATTGGATTGGAACTACTTTACACTGGCTACGCGCAGTCAAGGTATCTTTGCTCACCTTGGGGGCCTACAAAGCATTGCCCTAGAGCGAGAACAATAGAATCCCAAATAAGGCCAGCTACAAATATCAAACTAAAATGGCGGTTCCAGAGAGAAAAATCGTCAGTAAACTTTCCTAAATCTTTCCTAATTTTATAACTTCAAGACAACTTAAAAACCCATAAACCAGCTGCAAACATATTTTCTGTTAAACGGGGAGAATTCTGGGAGTTGTACATTCGGATTGACAAGAAAATAACTTAAAAACATGTTATGCTACCCATAACCCATTATATAGTAAAAAAGCAAAAAATAGTCCTTAACTTCTGAATTCCGCCCAAAAGGGATCGATGGGGATTTTTAGTATGTAATTCTTGGTGACGTTATGCGTCGAGTGACACTAAAAAACCTTGTGGGAATTTTGTCCAGGTTGACCCACCAAAACTGGCTTCTACTAGACTAGTTGTGTCCGGTCGGACATCGTCGCATTGGTGTGGCCCGGGAATTACTCCCCTGGGCCAGCTACACCTACCTCGGAAAGATAGTTGCTGGCATCAGAAGTAGCCTACGTGATAATACCATGATATTATGGACTTATGGAATTTAATATAGCAGTTATTTTAATATGGTATAGAATTAGCTTTTTCTAAAAAAAACCACCTAGAACGGTAGCTTTTGAATTCCCGTTAACCAACTGACTATTTATTAATCCAGCAAACACAGTGGCTGTTCAGTGAGGTAGAAACCAACTACCATATATACAATACGCCTAGAATAGCGAATTTGTTGGAAACTGCTTCTCAGAGCATCTAATTTTCATAAGTATGTGTGTTGTGTTAATTAACATACGCGCGCGTACCCTTTCCTGAATCAGTAGCGGCCTATTGAGAACTGCTGCGAGATGCGTGTGAAAAGTGTTTACCTGTAGCCGCTGGTGCACAGGTTGACGGCTCACATTGTATGGCTGATGTCCCATTGCATCTTTTCCCACCACAAGCAGGTACTGGGCGATCACATGACCTATTCCGTTCTCTTGTCCCGCAGTCGCAGATTCCCCAGTCTCCCCATTTCCCGTCTATGGCTGCATAGCGAGATAAGATAAGAAATAATTTGTATACGCCCGCTCGAAGTTCGTTCGTACTATGCGATGGTGTCTGCCATCCTCTCACTGTCTATCCGCTACCTGCCACCTGCTCTAGCGCGGAAAGTTTTTAACCTAAGCTTGCATTTTCCCCAGGGAATAAGTTAGGGATACGTGACGTATTATGATTTAATTTCAGCACAATATGTCCTTATTCGCCAGTGTTATATCCCTTGAAAGCCTAAAACGTGTCAGATTTTTTCGTGTCAGATTTTTTAACCTATACTCGCAAAATGTATTCCGGCGAAGAGATGATATACTGTACACAAGGTGTCATGATTTTTGCTTCTGCTTCGTCAAAATCTGTCTATATTCGCCAGAATTATCTCCCATGACAGACAAATTCATCAAAATCTTCGTGTCCGTGCAATATTTCTGAAAGTTTTTAACTTACGACAAGCCAATAGATTTTAGATAGCTGAAGTGTCATGATTTCGTTTCGGCAAAATTCGTCAATATTCCCCAGATTTATCTCCCTTGAAAAACTAAAATTTGTCAAAATTTTCGTGTCCAGGTCATTTAGCAGAAAGCATTTTAACTAAATGTTTTTGTTCAAGTAACACTGTAGTCCTACTTCAACAAGTGGCTTTATGGCGGTCGTATGTTGAGATTCACGAAAACTCTAGTTACTGTAAGATACGTGTATACAAGCTACGTAGTGTCTGTACTAAATAGTATGTATTTCTGGGAAGCCATGCTTTATTGACAATTTGTTGCTAACTATGCAGAAACATTTAGGGGCCTAAACTACAACGGGTGGGGGGGGTGGGGTGGGGGGAGGGGGTTGTAATCGACTCGTACAATACTATTATTTCCCCAAGTTACAAAGATATTCATTGGGAGATCATATTATTAAAGAGGCCGTAGCTGGTCCAAAAATGTAACATACGGAACCATGTCCATAAAACTTCTCGTGGATCAATCTAGCATTTTATCATCAATTCTTATATATAAGAATTGATGATAAAATGCTAGATTGATCCACGAGAAGTTCTTATATATATCCACTCAATGTGCAAGTTATAAATGTCACAAATATTAAAAATACAACACAAATATGGCGGTGGTAGTTGGGGGTGGTGTGGTGTTTGGGAGCTTCGTCTCGGTGTGCAAATCTTTGATGATGGTGAGCGTCGATGATTGTGGCACTAGTATTTTGTCTATGGCCAGAGAACAGTCTCGAAAGAGTTAAGAGTTTGTGAGTTCATTCTAATTGGATTGTATTTTAAATATAATTTGCTAAATTGAGAAACTAATACAATCACAGAAAATAAACCAGCAAATAATAACAGATATGGGTGACATGGTAGGAATTTGTGTATAAAGATTAGCATAAAGTAATAATACACCAAGACTCATATTAAAACAATACACTATATTTCCAAAGTCTATTATATCTACCATTTATAGTCTCTTTAATAGAACATTTCTCCCACGACTAGGGCCACTGCCACTACTATCATCAGTACCGCCGCCGCCGCCGCGTTGGCTTTGTCGCATTATAAGGAAATTGTATTAATTCTTTTTATCCCATGCGAGTAGTGTGGCAGATGGAGAGAGGTGGGTGGGAGGGAGAGAGAGAGCGAGTGGGAGACGGGTTGGAGGGGGCTATTGTACAATCCTTACAATTTAAATTTTAAAAACTGTTTACTTGTAAACATTTGAGACGAATGATTACAATACGGTACTTACGACCAAACGGTATCTTTTTCCAAGATGAATTGATCTCATCGTCAGGGGCTTCACGCGATAAATTAGTCCGCCGATCATAAAATTGCATCTGTAAATATTGGACAATAGTCGTTGTACGCTATGAGAACATTCAACATACACTCGAGAAGGCAATAGAAGAATAGACCAGATCGTTAACCGTGTTTAAACATTTGTGAAGAAGTGTTTGCATTATTAATTTGAGTGGATAGGCTACCTAGTTGTGTGGATTCTCACGCGTCTTTAGAAACCGCAATATGCGCACATGTTGTGGGAAGATGCGCCTTTTCATAGGAGTAATCGCTCCCTTCCAAGCTGAATGAACTGATACACTATGATAATTGGCTCAATATTGAATAGGTATTGAAAATCACTATCCGATCGAGTGAAATATCTCATCCTGCTTAGAATAACTGGGCGTGGTAAGTGCTGGCTTGAGCAGTATATCATACCACACAGAACACATTCCTTACTAGTCCATTTAATGAAAATAAGCTGAAAGGAATACCAAGCTTTTGTCTCGTTTCTGTTTGTGGGCCACGTGATATTATATATTTTCTGTCACCTGGTAATATCCTGTGGTGTATGTACATCTCACTGCGTGTAATCAGTCACCGTACACGCACGTAAGGGTGTGTGTGTGGGTGGGTGGGTGGTGTTGGGGGGGGGGGGATGTTTGAGAGGGGCGTAGAATACTTTTAATTTCCCCGTTAACGCTGCTAACCCATAAATCTATATATGTTAAGGGGCCCGAGTGGTGGGCCTGTTAAAGCCTAGCTGGCGTAATACTAGCTTAAGCATCATCAACACAACTGGTATTGTAACATTTAGATCGCAATGTAATTATGTAAATCTACATATATTCTGAACACCTTTTTCATTACTCCTAAAGATTACGCAACGATCCCGTATCTAAATATGTCTCAGATATACTTGTAAATGGTTTGGAGTGCCAAATTGAACTGAACTGAACAAGAGCCCTGCGACCTCTGGGTATTTTGCCTATGACCCGTGATGAGGCACTTATGACTCCGTTGATCAAGACACGTTCCCATTTCTACCACGAACAAGGGGTGGGGGTGTTTTGGCATCAGCATGGGAATGGCATATGGAGAATATGAGCATTACGGTTTAAAAAAAACCTCGGAGTGATGGTGTATTTCATAAAACCTTCCAGAGTTAAGAACATTTCTCAGTGTAGTTAATATCTATGACAACATAACGTTGATCGCCATGGAAATTGGTTAAAGTAGTCGGTTTCTCCGCTGTAAATATTTTTATAGAATCCACGCTGCTGTTTGTAGGACGAGACGTTTCTTTTTCTGACTAAATCATATGTTTGGCTAAATAAAATGTATTTAATTGATCTTTTAATTGATCTATTCCACAGATTATTGAGTCTCCTGACAACGTTAACGTGCTTAGCTTCCTTGAAACTGGTTTTGTAGATAGATATACTTAAGCTAAAAAGCGTATTTGGTTATCCTTAAGCACAGCCGTATTATCATCATCATCTAATATTTTAGATTTTTTGTGTTCAAATTGCGGGAAAATCTTCAACAAGATTATATATTCCCATAGAGCTACTCCTCAGTTACGGGCACCCTCCTTCACAATGATAACGATCCCTGGTGGTGTAGCCCTATCGTACAACAGCTTTTAAATACATTGTCTTTATTGTTAGCAATGAGATAGATCATAGACCTGAGCTTCATCGAACATGATAACAGCATGAGACACAAATAGGCTACTTCTGCGGAATTTCTATTTCATGAACGTTACCTCTCGTAAGACAACAACTTCGTCTCTATTTCGAACCTTGAGGCTGACCTCGCACACTGCTCCCAGGTACTGTGACGGAAGTTCAAATGCATCCTTGCTGCAATAATGAAATGGTCATCAGTTATTTAGGAGGAATCCTAAACCATTGTGTCTAACCGACATGATCTGGGCCGTTTGCACAAATGGCAGGCCTACTTACGTACACTAGCATACTTAAGCACGACGTAAATGCCAAAATGCATCATTCTGATTGGTCTGTTTTCTTCTTTGCGACAGTGCGTAATTTACGCACCATTTTAAAATCGACATCTCTAGAGACCATATGCTCGTGAGCTATAGATTTGAGAAACATTCTGTTCAATATTTAGAAACTAATTTAAATGAGAGCTGTTGCTGCGTATGACCCCCACCACACCCCTCCCAATCACACACACACACACACACACACGCACGCACGCACGCACGCACGCACGCACACACGCACTCACGCACCGATCAAATTACTTTCAAAATATTCGACAGCTTACGTGTAGACATATATTGAAACTGGGATCCTGGGAATTCACGCACGCACGCACGCACCAATCAAATTACTTTCAAAATATTCGACAGCTTACGTGTAGACATATATTGAAACTGGGATCCTGGGAATTCTAGATTCAATGTATATGAACAAATTCCAAGACGTGCAAAACGTGGGCGGAGTGTCACTAAAATTGGCCAGGGCATAGCTAGAAATGGATCCCTCTAATTGTCTCCAATCCCCAATATTGCATCCACACATAACCGACGAAATTAACCGTCATATGGAGAATGAATTTGGTCGTTAAGAAACTGTAAGACATCATCATCATCATCATCATCATCATCATCATCATATTATGCAATTATGATCTCCCATCTCTCTCCCTCTCTGTCTCTCTCTCTCTCTCTCTCTCTCTCTCTCTCTCTCTCTCTCTCTCTCTCTCTCTCTCTCTCTCTCTTTCTCTCCTTCCCCCCCCCCGCCCCCTCCCCCTTCCCCTCACCTTCCTCCCTCTCTCCCCTCCCCTCCCCTCCTCTCCTCTCTCTCTCTCTCTCTCTCTCTCTCCGCCGTATTACATTGGCTTGACACATTATATTACGTCGACACGTGCATATTATATTGTGTAGAAATTACTTCAAACGTATGTGGATGCTGCTTGAAGTAGGCCTAAATTCATAACTTATATTCCTGATTCGAAGATGTTCAAGACAAATCCACACAATATATAAGTTGCGGTTCAATCACCAAGCCCACACAGCCATATTTACTTACGCTTCTGTTGCCATGATATATGAAATTATAAATTCATAAGACATAAAATTCCTACACTTGACGGAATTTTCCAGTTTCATAGAGCAGTTGTAATAAACAATTATTACTCATTATTACGTCAACATGCTTGTGACCTAATTGATTATGACATCATATACGTAAGTGACAGATCGGATCTCTCTAATCGTTGTAAGCAGGACCACGTTCTAGTTGTCGTAAGCCGTGACAAGGTTTACTAAACCAACATCTGTTAGAAACGTCTTTTCAAAATAGCAACCTGAAAATTCTTCCGTGGCTGCTATAAAATCGGCTTCATTGACTCACTTGGTGGTTGAAAGGAGAGCCATTCTGTTTGATGTTCCATTCGCCCCATGAATCTTGCAGTCTATGTGATAGTAGCCGCTCGAGAGAAATATCAGCTTGTAGTGCCATTCTGCAACTAGGAAAAAAGTCGCAATCATAAAATATTATCTTGACCACTAGCCTGCTATTGTGTTCTTGAGCTAATAACAGTTCGTGAACATTTTTAGACTATTAAGAACTGTTCTTGAACTGTATTCGCTGTTCTATTACATATGTTCTTAAAGTATTCAAGATCATTTTCGTGAACTATTTATGAACATATCTAGAACTTTCAGTGTTCTTAAATGATTCTGGAAATGTTCTAGAACAATGTTAGAACTGTTCAAGAACTTACCCTAATAGGAAATCTTTCTTAAACTGTTGTTGAAAATATTCAAGAACAATTTAAGAACAGTTCTTAAACTGTAAAGTTCTTTAAAATGTCCCTAATCCGTTCTTTAAAATTTTCAGGAACAACCAAAGAACGGATCTGGATCTTTAAAGTCCTTAAAATGGTCTTGAAATCTTTCAGGGACAGTTAAAGAACGGATCCGGATCTTTAAAGTCCTTAAAATGTTCCTAACCTCTTCTTGAAATTTTTTAGGAACGACTAAAGACAGCTTATGAACTTTAAAATACTTAAAATGTTCCTAAACTGAACTTGAAAATTTTCAAGAAGAACACATCAGGAATTTTAATGTTCTTAAAATGTTCGGAAACTGTTTTTGAAATTTTTTAGGAAGAACTGAGAACAATTCAGGAACTTTAAAGTTCTTAAAATGTTCTTGAAATCTTTCAGGGACTACTAAGGAACATATCAGGATCTTTAAAAGTCCTTAAAATGTTCCTAAACTGTTCTTGAAAGATGTTCAGGAACAACTGAAAAACTGTTTTTGAACTTACGGTTCTTAAAATGTTCCTAGACTGATCTTGAAAAAATGTACAGTAAAATATATAATGTTCTTTAAAATGGTTCTAAATGTTCTTGAAAACTTTCAGGAGCAACTGAAAAACAGTTCTTGAACTTTAAGGTTCTTAAATGTTCCTCACTATTTTCATGAACAACAGAAGAACAGTTCTTGTACACAAAATATCTAACCATGGTCAACAAGGTGTGGACATGATGGTCAAACAAATTTCAGAAAACTATGTATTACCTTAGTCAACCATGTTTTGATCATGGTTGCCTATAATGTAATAGCTATAACGGAGGCAACTCTAATTATAAACATGTGTTGGCCTACATTCGCCTTAGTCTTATATATCCAGAAAGTTTGATCAATATATGATATGTTCATGACTTACCGTAGGTCATGACACTTGCGATGTTGTAATCGCTACTCGGCCTTTTGTATAAGATCAACGTGTAAATGTTATAAGCTCTACAGTCTGGCTTTGTTATAAAAATGAAGCTGGATTGCATAATTGGATTAATATTTCCAATTGTCAACCATGATTATCTAAAAGGAGTGTCTGACGAACACTTCTGGAACTATTGTTGAAACGGTAGTTTTAGAACTGCTCTTGTATAGTTAAAAAAACAACAACTATAAAACTGTTCTCAAACATTTCAAGAACATATTTTCGAGAATGTTTCTAGAACTTCAAGTTCTTGAATAGTTTTACATGTAGACCATTTCCAGACCTCTTAGTTTTAGAACTGCTCTCGAATATAAGGTCTTGAATAGTTATATAACATTTTAAGAACCTATATTCTAGAACTGTTTTTAGAATATAGGTTCTTCGATAGTTCTGGAACTGTACTTCAGCTGTTCTAGAGCAGTTCAAGTACAGTCCATAAACGTTTAATGAGACTTTAATGTGGATTATTATTCTAGAACTATACAAGTTATATTCTAGAAAAGTCTCATTTAGCGTTCATGGACTGTTACTAGAACAGCGACGAGAACATATGGAAGCGCCAGGCACCAGCAAATTGTTTGCATTAGTCCGTTTTGATTTCGCTAGTGTCATATATGTAAGTATGACATTTGGATTTCGCATCAAAACCAATTTCGATAGATTACGATAGAGTTTCTATGTGGGCTATTGACCATACAGTTATTAGATGTCGGACGAAGGTTAATTTTGTGATCGTCATCCTGCTCCAGACCCATGCACCCACCGTAGGCCTATAACGGACAAGCTTATGATCGGACAACACGAAAACAATTTTCAAGATGACCACTTGCTGGAGAAATTTGAATGAGGGCTTGAGGTTTGCATGGCATGTGTAAAATATAAATGATTTCACCCAAAATATCATTTTGCATTGACATGAGTGAATAAATAGTCCAGTTTCCCGGACCAACGAAAAATGTTAGTACAATGTCCACTACATAGTTGGTTTGTCACGTTAGGCTGTTTGGGGCATGCCTTTGGAACATATCTAACCCTGATGTACAGTTAAGTTGTGTAAGCAACAATACACGACAGCGGAGGCGCAAATCTGAAACAAAATCAATAGATTTCCTTTTCTCTGTTCCTAAAAGAAAGATCCCTAAAACAAATCTCACCATGTTGTTGTGAGATAAGTCTTTGTAGTGCTGCTTCAATAGGTCAAATTTAAAATTGGCTCCTAGACTAAAAGACAACTGAAACTTTATCCGCAGCGAGTTGGGGTGGGTGGGGTACGTAAGGGGGGGGGGGGGGGGGGGGGGGGTGCGTGCGTGCTGCATGCGCGCGCGTGGGTGAATTTTTGTTGTTAATTTATTGGTAAACACCCGACTCCATGGGTGGTATATATTGTTAAATCCATATATAAGATATATGAATTCCATGTGAGCCTTTGTTCCTGCAACAATTTGGACACTTCTGGTGGTACATTTCCTATTCCGTAGTTAATCATAATCCGTCCGTCAGTTTACATGAGGGTGGGGGTAGGGGGTGGGGTGTAGGGTTAGGGTTAGCAGTTACACTGAATTTAGTCTACATTTGCACAGCGCTTCCAGCGGTACTGATTTTAAAAGATAGATACTTTAATTATCCCTTTAGTCTTACTAAAGTTGAAAAACGCACACAGCTCTGAAATGTGTTTAATATATCCGAAGTTACCAGAACACATTTGATATTATTTACTCATACGTATAGAAATAACATGAAAATTAAGCACATAGACCGCCTATTACTATAAACGTCCAAATCAGACACATGCCTTATCTACACACATATTAACTTACATAATCCGTGTGTCTGTATGGTGAGAAATGTAATAACATATATATAAGCAATAAAAATTAAAAATATAAACTTTTTTAAATATACACACATTTTTAGCAAAGCTCTGCCAGAGTAACCTATATAAGCTAACCGATCTTGAAGATATCGCAAATGAGGATGCGTCTACTATTGAGTATTTCATGCACATGCTGAATTGATTGACACTCAGTATAGTAGCTCGTTTGTAGGACACACCTATTAAGTTTGTAAACTTTCGTTGTGTATTCTTTTCTTTCTGGCTTTGTAACAAATATACGACATTATGTATACAAGTGATTATTATTATTATTATTATTATTATTATTATTATTATTATTATTATTATTATTATTATTATATGATTGGAACATTATACAGGCCGCCCGAAACGTGCCTATATCCATATTGAACGACAAATGATCTATCGACAATGCATAAGAAAACTGCATTTTACTTGTTGCGTTATGGAGTATAGAAGGATATTAAATTATCGTAATAGGGGTGGATGGATGGATGGATGAATGGGTGATGGTTGGCTGGATGGGTGATGGCTGGATGGCTTCGGTGAATATCTAATAGAGGGGTACCGTTCCAGATAGATTTTTCCTTTGTTCTAATATGCAGAGGGGTTATTCAGATATGGCAAACATACCCGAAAATGACGGGAGTAAAAGTTAATCCTATCTTACCGATTTTGTCCTTTTTAATCACAACTAAATAATAATATCACTATCATGTCTTTTGGTAGGGCGATGTAACATTGTGACTCAATTAATCCACTGGTAAATTCAGCAGGTATAGAGTTAGTAATGCAAGAGACATCCATTGCTTTATAGGTAATACTTGTCTCTTACAAATGGTAATAATTGTACCCATACCTTACATTTGGAGAATTTTGAATAATTTCCTATATCAGTAAACAATTTTGGATCATATCATATATATCTTTTACATTGACAAATTAGACAGGCTAAAATACAACAAATTAATCAAATATCCATTTAAGTAATGCCAACTCATGATTCAATTCATGATTAAACACACATATTAGGAAATGGCATTTGTTTAGGCGTGCTTAATGTGTTCATCAATGGATCGGCTTTGTATTAGATGAACTCTGTGCTTTAATCCCATATAAATAAATAAATAAATAAATAAATAAATAAATAACAAGCTGAATTTGAAAAGGAACAACGAAAATGCAGGAACAACCTCATTTCACATTGGCCAACATGATGTTTTGATAAAACCAAGATGGTAGTGGTGGTGACTCGCATATTCTGAGTTCGCGATAATTATCCCAATCATCGTTATCGTAATCACAATCACCCTAATCACCTCAACTATCACCAACCTACCCATCGTCGTCGTCGTCGTCTTAACTATGCTCGACTTAACCATCCTGGCCGTAACCATTATCATCTTAATCACCCTCATCCCAATCAGCATCACAGTATCACCTTAAACAGCCTCAGGACACATTGCTTCACCACTATTATCCAAATTGTAATCACCCTTATCTTATCCATCATTTTGTCGACTACTTCATCTTATACATCCTCGTCTTAACCGCCTCACCCCCATTTCAACTCACCTGTTTTCATCTCACCTATCCTTAGCCACCATCATCGTAATATCTTAATAATAATCATTAGCTTATAAGCTGTCCTCATCTTAGCCATATCAATCTTGACACGCATCTTAATCAGCGTCATGTTAACTAACCCATCTTAATCAGCCTCGTCTTAACCATCCTCGTCTTGCCCATCCTTGTCTTAACTATCATCGGCTTAGCCATCCTTGTCTTAACCATCCGCATCTTAACCATCCTCGTCATAACCGTCCTTGTCTTAACCATCCTCGTCATAACCATCCTTGTCTTAACCATCCTTGTCTTAACCACCCGTGTCTTAACCGTCCCCCGTCTTACCCATCCTTGGCGTAACCATCCTCATCTTAACCGTCCTTGTCTTAACCATCCTCGTCTTAACGATCCTCGTCATAACAGTCCTCATCTTAACAGTCCTCGTCGTAACCATCCCCGTCTTAACCGCCCCG
This sequence comes from Chaetoderma sp. LZ-2023a, assembly GCA_034401795.1. NCBI lineage: Eukaryota > Metazoa > Mollusca > Caudofoveata > Chaetodermatida > Chaetodermatidae > Chaetoderma > Chaetoderma sp. LZ-2023a. The sequence goes on from CM067372.1 coordinate 45,980,291, forward strand.
TCTTAGCAATACTTGTCTTAACTGTCCTCGTCCTAACCATACTTGTCTTAACCGTCCCGTATTAACCATACTTGTCTTAACTGTCCTCGTCTTGACCATCCTCATCTTAACCGTCATTGTCTTAACCGTCTCGGTGTTAACCATCCTTGTCTTAACCGCCCTCGTCTTAACCGTCCTTGTCTTAACCATCCTTGTCTTAGCTCCCCTCATCTTAACCGTCCTTGTCTTAATTGTTCCAGTTCTAACCATCCTTATCTTAGCCATCCTTGTCTTAACCATTCCCGTCTTAACCGTCCTCGTCTTAACCGTCCTTGTCTTAACTAAGCAGCATCATATGGTTACCTCAACCAGGAGGAGCAGCACAGGCATTCAGACATTTGAGGTCACCGCCACTGTGATGTTGAATCAAAACTAGATTTGCATTTGGAAATGCAAAATGCCCAGATTTTCGCCAATATCCCATCCGCGTAACAATGATGTCTTGTTATTATATAACTGATCACTTCATTATAATGTTGTGTCGAACACCATTCGCGCTGGAAGGCATTGAAACGTGCGTGCATGCGTGCGTGAGTGAGTACGTGCGTACGTGCGTGTGTGCCTTCTAAAAGGAGAATCAACAATTCTTGAAACAACATCTCGAATACAGAAGTCACCGATGTCAGGAGAGATACTTTATTCAAACAATAAATTATGGCTCCTCTGGTTGGGTTGAACATTTATTTCCCTACGCAGTAATCTATCCTTTGTACATATATGACTTTAAAACCATTAGGAATTAGCTGCTTCATTGTGTTGTCATCTCAGTTTTACCGTAGAGGTATAGAAGGCATTACTTATGTCCATGGCTGGGGCTAAGTTCCTATGATAAAGGTTTTCTTACAGTGGGTAATTGCAATTTACCGATGTCATCGATTTCAACCGATTTTCAGCTTTAACATCTTTTTGTGATTGTGAACAGTATTTGTTTAGATTGGTTGGCGTGTTTGTCACAATCATGTAGGAACAGGTCAGCTAAGGTAGAAAGAGTAAAATTATATAAGATAAAACATCCTATTATGCTGATATTAACGCCTCAAAGTCCCATAACGCATTTGGGATATCGTCAATAATCCGAGGATCAGATCTGTCGATCAAATGACGTATTTAGTCGACATTTTAGCTGGGGGTACAGACGGTATAGAACACGAAATTGATTTATTTAAATATAAATTTCTGCTTAAGACAACACGGGTATTGAGTGTTAACTGTTAAAATATGAAATTAGGCAACATCAGTTTAAGTCCAGTGAATTATGGCATTTGGTTATAAATGTTATAATCGGAACTCATTCCTGAGCAATATGGCATTAATTATCTGTAATATCGTTTTTCTATATTTTTACTTATGATGAAACTTTATTTGAATAACTTATAATTATTTTGACATAGGCCTATGCTCATTGCTATCTTGTTGAAAGATTCAATAAGATGGTGGCATATTTTACTGGTAACGATCGCTGTTAGAAATAGATTCTAGCAACTTATACAACACTTGATTGTTACGAGATGGTAGCAATTGAATACAGTACAATGCTGCTTTTAATATTCTCGTTTCTGACGCCTATAGTTGGATGAAGATGGTGTGTGAATATTCTTCGAAAGTTCTGCTTCTGTAGGGCCTATACTATGTCTAATTAACATCCGAAAGCTAGGGGAAATGACGCGCGCATATGGGAAGATTTATACTTGATCTAAATTAAGATTAATTGTAAGATGGTAAGGCGAGTATGAGCAAATAAGATGCGTAGGCGATCCACTTGTTAACAGAATTATATCCTGTTTGTAATTCCCTACAAAGCACATAGATATAGGCCTATGGATGTTCTAGAGATTACCAAGATCAGTTTCATAAAGATGTATTCACATTTTAAACTTGTACACATTTAATATTTACAGCAAACATGTTTTTAAATGGGAATCTGTTGCGCTTCTGCGCGATTATAATAGCGATTATATTCAATAACCACCAATTAAGTCGTCACGGAAATTGATATGTGCTGGCGATCCCCCTACGCCTGACAAACCAGCTTACCGATAAATGTTTCATACCAAAGAGAATGCTTACTCCGGTCAACTGAGATCGGTATTAGATATTGTGGCTTTAACCCTTCTTCTGTCAACAGCGCCTCAAAGCGCTCAAGATTCTACTTATATTAACTAACCCTTTTAATGGTCAAGATGTTTTCAAGAAATAATTTTTACAATAAAATTTACAAAAAATCTGTTGTCGTGCAGATAGACATTACTCAAGACCACTATAGGTGGAAATGGTCAAGAAAATCCATTTTTTACTTAGCTAGGCTCTATTTGCCGGCTGAGAGAAGATTATTTTTGAAAATTTACCACTGGAGTGACTGGCTTGGTTTCCGAACATGTCATTCCAGTGATAAATTTTCTAAAATCGTATTCTCTTGGGTGAAAAAATTTACATTTCTCAAGACCATTACATAGTCCGTTTTTGGCGGTCTTGACCATTAAAGAGTTAAGTAAACACAAGACGGGTTAACATAAACAACGTAACACAGCAATATTGATGAAACATAATCGATACTTTATTAACGATTATAAACATAGCTTATATATAGCCAGTATAATTATGTTTCTAAATGACGAATTCTGAACGACTGATAACTGGCTTGCCAAACACAGCCACAAGGCCTAGCCAAGAATTATTACTTAATCATTTCTGACCATTAATAATAACAACACCTACCAACATATCCCAACAATTAGCTAGCTGAGTAACCGACCGACGAACGACTTCCCTCTATTCATTTCACGTCACTTAAATATATTATGATGACATCATCGCGTCTGTCCAGTCATTTAAGAAACTCAGAACAGGACAGTGGCATGTTTGGGTTTGTTAATGGTATGGGAGATGACACGTGGGTCCGGGAAAATGAGAAAATTAGATGTTCTGTTTCATGCAATCTGGCTGATAAACAGAACCATTATTTAAGTCCTAATGGACCTTTCCAGAGTATCCATCTATCAATCTAATAATCGGTGTGTGGTGTGTAGGATGACGTCATAATCATTACGTCATAAATGATTCTATTTGGCCCGTCTTTAACTCTTAATAGTCCGACAAGTTGTGCGACTTGTATGTCTCTACTAGTCCTATTTAATAAACATGCTGTTGAATATTTGCCATAGGCAGTAACAGCGCCCAGTCAGATTAGTTTCAAAATAATTAATAGGTTACCTGTGTTGTTTTCTGGAAGTCGATAATCAGGGAGTACAGCGATCGAGCGATCCCAACACGAGCGAAGTGTGGGTGGAGCTTAACTAATGATGGGCGGAGCATAGCATACATTAATGAAAACGCCCTCATAGCGTGAAGTTATTAAACTTTAATCAGGTGAACAAATGACAACGGCTTTGCTATTCCTCCAGGAATTAGTTGATGGACAGAGTGCATGCCCTATATACCTTAATTCGTTAGTTATTTCTTCTGTCTTATACATAATCTAGTCACAGTCTAACCAGAGCGCTTGTGATCGGCTACACGATACCTCTAGATGATTGCCGTAGCAGAACACTTACGCTAAGCGATTAAATATTGTTCACGAGGAATGTGTAGGCCTACATGGATCCTCTTGATAACAAAATACCTGCATTTTATATTTTATTGGCAAATATTTTCCCACGTGACCGGAAGACTACCTTTCAATATACAATAGACCTTTTCAAGTTTATTCTTCATAAGCGACTAAGTAACGCGTGCGATGACGTCATGAATGATTCGATATAGCCCGTCTTTAACGTAGCCCGACACGTTGTACGGGTTGTATGTCTTTGCTATTTAATAAACATGGGCAGTAACAGCACCCGGTCGAATTACTTTCAAAATATCCAACAGCTTACGTGATTACGTAGATTTCTGGAAATGGATAGCCAGGGAGTTCAGAGATCGATCGATCCAAACACGAGTGTCGTGTGGGTGGAGCTTAGATAGAGATGGGCGGGGCATAGCTAAAACTAGAAAGGTCTATTTCCATCCTATCTTATAGCAAATAAGCAGCGAAGTCGGGTGAACTGGCATGGTGGGTAGCGAGAAGTTTGTCATCAGTGGGAAATGGGGTGAGGGGTGTGAGTGCACCCCGTCCACATCATACCCCAGTCTCTGAAACCTGGAATAATATACCCGGGCCGACTTTGCATATAAAATGAGACGGCCCTGCTTAATCATCATCATCATCATCATCATAATAATAATAATAATAATAATAATAATAATAATAATAATAATAATAATATTATTTATATTTTGGCAAATTATATAGATGATATGCTATGGGGAAATACCTACAATTGGGTGGGGGAGGGGGGTGGGTGGGAGGGGTGAAAGAGTTTGCAGGTATGTTGGTATTTTATAGTTAGGCCTGATTTTTATGAACACGCTCTCCTACTCCTGTATATTCTTTCATTTTAATTTTGGTAAAAGCTTTTGACACCACCATATTTTCTTATTACTGGCGCCAGTATCTAGTGATTAAAAGATAACAACACCCTTGGAAATAATGTTATATTATTATTTATAGTTCTTTCTAGCTTTCTGGTACTATTTGCAGTATGTGTTTTGGTACACAATGAAACAATTATAACCTTTGATTAGTGTTCTTGATCGCTTCTACATGTCCAAACAATGTTAAATCAATAATTTTTCAATATAATCAAATACTGCCATGCACGCCATTGGAATACACTCATTGAGCTTGTTATTCGAATGGGATTCATGTGTCTGAGGTATAATTGCCATGATTTTATTAAAAGTTAAAATTTGAAATAAACTTTAATACCGTATTCATTTGCTCCTATGTTTCTGAACAAAATTAATGTCAGATCAACACTTCTATTTATAAGTCTCTACAAATATGCATGGCACCGATTCATGTCAGTGGAACAAGCTCAACGTGCTTCGTATCAACATTTCTATAATTTATGAAAAGATTTTTTGTGTGAAATTAAATTACATTTTGAGAGAAGCTTTATATTTTTGGAAATTGCGTTAATTTTTCACATAACTTATTTAGCAAGTGAATGTTTATAGTTTATACTGCCATATGATTGTATAGCATGGCTTTGATATGGCATATGTTCGTCTGTCTTTTGTCTATTTCAATAAACTTTTGTAAATTCGATGCACACACCAGATGTCGTATGCTGCCTAGCTTTGGCCAAGCATGGGCAATATGTAATATGTAGACTATTATATACTTTCTAACAGGAAGAGCTAAACGGGAAGGAATGAGTAAGTGTGAGATGGGGAGAGGAACAATTAAAGAGGTCGGTATATATCTTCCTATGATTATTAGTCGTCTTTTCCTTCACTTTACTCTTCTTGTAAAATGTGATAACTGATATGGCCTAGATGAGTAGATGTACATCAAGACCCTGCTCCTCAGGGGAGACAATATTATCAATAACCATGTGAAGAATATGTCCGAAGAGTTACATTCCTTGATTTGCGTCACCAGGTGCCTGAGGTGTCCAGGTGCCTGAGGTGTCATCTCCGAGGGGAAACATGCCGATTTATCATTATCCCATTAAATTACTCACTGTTGTGGTCGTCGACCATTCGATCATTTACAAACTTCCGTGTATGAATTCGTGATAGTATCGCTAACACCTGTCTGGATTCAATAACACATGGGTCAAGGAGGAGTGTATTTCCGCAATTATTTGATTCCTAGATGGGACATCAGTGTTACACTTACGGGATATTGGCGAGAATTTTCACATTTACAAATTTAGATTTGCATCAAGATCAAAATAACCATGACATCAAAAGTTTGAATGTCTGTGCTGCACCTACTGATTGAGGTAGCTGTACTCTAATAACGCAGCTTACTGGGCCAATGCCTGGTACCGCGACCGGGCAGATACTGAAAGTATCGGCATGGTATCGGCGCAGTAAGCTGCGTTATCTGCGTTATATATATTATTGTTTTATGTATGTTTACATAAGGGTTCTAGCGGACTCCATGTATGCACAAAAATGCACAATATATACTGTAAATACCATTTGGCCAACTAACCGCCAATTCAATTCAATTCAATTTAAAAAACCCACATCAGAACTAGTCATAAACAATAAAATACGCTCGTCTCATGTCATCCAGCCAATCCTCATTTTATATCAGTGTAGAATAGCTACGCCAAAAATGAATCAACACTTTAAAATGTGTATTTTGACTACCAGTTAAGATACGACGATTCGGAATAATTTCTGTTCCACTGAAAACCCAGCTGACTAAGACATCATATCTGGCTTCTAATAGTACGGCAGCTTAATGAAAGGAAGGGGACAGACTGGACAAAAGCAACAAGCTTTTTGTGATACTTTGCTAGGTCCTACCAATTACTTTTTTGCTAGGATCCATCAACTAGGACAATCTTGGCTGTTGTCACGTGACATTTTCATTTTATGTATAGCAATGATAGGGAAAACTAGAAAGGTGAATAGAATACTGGCACGTGTGTAATCTAAAAACAATCAAATCAACAGATGTTCAGTTATTTATATAGAAATCACAAACTACACCATTTTGATACATTTTGCATCTTAATATTGCCATTTCGACCAAATATTCAACTAATGGCAGCTTAGATAAAAGTTGTACTGTAAGAAAATGGTTATTGTTACTGCATCAAATGTGTTCTAGAAATCACAAACGCTACACAGAAATGTGAATAGCAATCACAAACGCTACACAGAAATGTGTATAGCAATCACAAACGCTACACAGAAATGTGCATAGCAATCACAAACGCTACACAGAAATGTGTATAGCAATCACAAACGCTACACAGAAATGTGTATAGCAATCACAAACGCTACACAGAAATGTGCATAGCAATCACAAACGCTACACAGAAATGTGTATAGCAATCAAACGCTACACAGAAATGTGTATAGCAATCACAAACGCTACACAGAAATGTGTATAGCAATCACAAACGCTACACAGAAATCTGTATAGCAATCACAACCGCTACACAGAAATGTGTATAGCAATGTCAATGTTAATTTGAGTGTGTGTTTATTTGGAGCAATTGCACTTGCACAGCTCTGTGCATCTCCAATGGGCTTTCTTGCAAAGCACACCTGACACAACAGCCAGTTTTGCCTTTACAACCACATTTAACCAACTCTCTACACGCTTTGGAAGCAACTGGAATTCTTGCCCACACTGGAAGCCATGGATGATTTTCTGTGTCAATTGTCCATCCGCATCCTTCAGGTGATGGTACTTGTTGTTGTGACAGGTTAGAGGTCGCCCAGATTCGTGCCTGGTAAGCAGCACGATTCGAATGTTGCATCTTGAGTTGGTGGAATGGTTTCCATTTTTTTTCTTTTCTGACACATCTCTCTGTGTGCCTCATTAACACAGTTCAGATGGCTGGTCTTATCATATAGGACAACTGTGTAGCGCTCAAGCAGCTTGAATTGTTCAGCATCAACATCCAGCTTAGTGAATGGATTCTCTACCAAAAACATGAAAGCTACTGTGACATCAGGATATGACTTCCAGGCATCCCATGCCGATCTTTTTCCCTCAGGTAGAGAATGCCACTTCTTTGTGTTTGCAGAAGGAAGTGTAATTGTTTCTCGGGACTGTCACATATTCGATGATATACGAGATTGAAAGGGGCTAATGTCCGTGCCATGGAATGACCATTTGGCTGTAGTACTTGAGGGATTGTGATCCAAATTGTCCAAGGCATCAACTGTTAACATGCCATAACGTAATTGAGAAGGACAAACAATGCCTTCCTTTGGAATATGCTGACATACTGCAGTTGCCAACTGACTCAAGCTCCAAAATTCTGTCATAACTTACACTGAGACGCAAGTCATACAGTAGTGTGATCAAATTCTTGGATCTAGTATGTGTATGAACTTTCAGACCAATGTACAAAGGCAGTGGTGGTTCATTGCGTGCAGTGTGACGTGATTTAGTAGCAGTGGGTGCTTTTTTCGTACAATTGAAGAGGATGGTCTGTGAAATAGTAAGACACTTTTGAGAATCTCTTGAATCCTGTTGCCTTATGTCAGCTCCATTTAAGAGCATAGATACTAAGGTCATCAGGGTAGGAGGCACAGAGCTTTGCTGACACTGATGAGAGAATGAAGCATAAATTTGGAATCCGTCAGTCTTGAAGATGTCTTTACATATGATTTTAGCAGCTTTTGCAAGAATCGCGGCATCCCCCTCATAATCACACTTTAATGCTTGTATTATCATCTGATGCATTGCCTGTTCGAAAACAAGAACCACATTCTATCCATCATTTTGCTCCTGAGCTGTCGAAAAATATTCACGGACCTGTTCCTTGAAACGAGCCTTATTACATTCTTTCTTGATGCCAAGATCATGAAGATGAGTTTCATATAGCTGACGGAGGTATGCAAATCGAAAGTGGAAGATTCCATCCTCAACAGAGTTTTCTATGGATGTTGTCAGCTCTATAAATGCTCTTGCCTGGATTTTCATTTCATCTGTAAGGGTTTCAGAAGATTAATGACGCTGTCTTATCAGTGAACGGTAACGATTTCGTAATCCAGTAAGGCAAGCTAATCCATGCTAATAGTGTTGTGTCTTGTAGGTCTGTAGCCATCCGTTTCACATTCTCATCTGCATCTCTTCTTCTTCTTTTCGATCGCTGGTATCACACTTGGAGAGCCGTTCCCAGGATGAAATCTGTGGTTTTCTGTACAACGCTAATGAAATGAAATCTGCATCTAGCTTCCTGAATTCATGAGGATGACCTCCTTCCTGTGTGCAGAATATACAGGCGGTATTTGACAGCGATTGACGGCCCCTGCTTCGCCTTTTCCTAGCCCATAGCTAATACTGCCCATATCTTTTTGCAAGAAATATTCCTTTTGTGTTTTTTGTCCGCATATATTTTTGTCATAAGTGGCTTGTATGCCTTTATATAACTTCATTTTTTCATGAAACAGTTGAGTTTATTCTCAGAATTATAATAAGCTCCGGGCACGCTATTTACCATTGATGCCTTGCATCAATATGTGTACTTGTTTGATGTTTGTTTTGGATATTTCCGGAGTGACTGGAAGATTCATCCATGCATCCCGGGCAGATAGACTTAAAAATATTTTCAAAACTGAAACAATCAAAAATAAATTTGCTGCTTGGGGTGCTGTTGCTACTTATGAGCTGTTGTCGGCGGGTATACGTATTGAATGCCGTGTAAGGAGGGTGGGAGGGGGAATTGCTTTATTAGATGGGACAGGCGTGGAGGGCTGTCTATAAAATTAAATCTACAAAATGAAATTAGCGAAGTTTGAAGCAAAGTAAGCTGAAAATCAAACTTAAGGCTATCAATTAAAAGTAAATAAATTTAGATAATCCCGTGTGTTTAAATAAACAAGAAACGGGAAAATTCGCAATGAACATAGAATTATAACATGTGGCTATTTAAATAAAAGGTTGGATGCGAGTGTTGCAATTTAAGGGTTAAAGGGCGTACTAGTTACGTTATCGTAAGGATGCATAGGCAAGGAAGAAGAGCAAACTACGTTCATACTTATGTTAGATAGGCGATCAGGCACTGTTGACAGGAGTGTCAGCATCCACATCCACTACGATTCTGAGAGCAGTAACAGGGCTACGCCAGACAAGATCCCATGTCCAGTTGATCCAGAGCTGCACCTATCGTCTCCACATCGTCATTTCTAGTAAGCAAACCGACAACACAGACACTTAACACGACCAATAACATCTTCCAGGGCAAGTCGATTGCGGCTCCACCTCGGCCCTCATCCTCTCACCGTTGAACTTACAACATCTAGTTACTACGGAGGTTACATGCGTAACTTCAGTGTCTCAACTTCATGTCCATTACCCTGGAAAGCTGTTGCATATTTTGAAACTGATTTCACTGCAACCTGTTACTGTCAATATTTTATTCTTTGCAGTGTGAATTTTTCATATTTAATTTATAGAGGTTTAAGGTTCCATCCGCCTGTCATTCTTCCGTCAGATCATTAAGCATCCATTTACCCAACATCCGATTTGAAAAGTGGTTACTTGCTATATGAAAATCATATTCACACTGGTGGGCAGGGCAAAATGTAGAAGATATGGGAGAATCTAGAACATCGTGTCAATTTTTGTCACGGTTTTGAGGCGTTTTTGATGTCTCAAACGTCAAAAGCGTCGTTTTAAAAACATATGTTATTTTTCTAACAACCTTCAATGTCAGTTCAAGGTCATATGCCAAACTTACCTAATTACTTAGGTTTCATAAGATTGTGGTATAAAACATGGCCAAAATATCCGCATTTCTCATTCTCACACGTGAATTGTTGTAGACATGCCCAAGCCAAAATAATAAGCGGCCTGGGAGCAAGTGATATATATTATATCAAAATCCGATGTAATTCCAAGGTCAAATTGCCGAAAAAGTCAATATTTACCATGTTCTTTTGGTTCATTACAATTATTGAGGTAAGATAATATGTCGTTTTCTGTGTGTTTTCTGTTGAAATCTCAGCCGAATTGTGACCTAAAAGCATACACGTCTCAAGGACACATGCATAATATTGCATTAAGTGGGTTGCAAGAGACCACAATATATATATATATATATATATATATATATATATATATATATATATATATATATATATATATATATATATATATATATATATATATATATATATATATATATATATATATATATATATATATATATATATATATATATATATATATATATATATATATATATATATATATATATATATATATATATATATATATATATATTCGTGAAGACAATGTTACCAAACTAACAGATGGAATGAAGAAGAAGTCCTTTAGATGTCTCATGTAGTAAATGCAAAATTCGTAAGTCAAAGGCTTTATAATTTTTAGGATTTTAACATTGGCAAGATTAGAGGTGCAAAGCAAGATAGTAGCCTCCATGACACTAAAATGGTCATCGCATACACTGTTCAATAGTTCATCCCGCCTCGCCAATTTCCGGCCAACCCGTTGTATGGTCATCAAATGACAGTTGTCGTTCTGCATTCCACTAGATAGGTAGCATACCAGACTTTGACATAAAATAATCTGAGGAAACAGCAACGTTTGAAATGGGATGTGCGAACTAAATGGAGCGAATCCTCAGTATCCCTATCATAGCACTATAATAGGTAGAGCTGTTCGTGTTACATTGTGCGCCAATAGTGCAATGGACATTTCTAAGTTTATCCATCGATCATCTGACGTCATATGACGTCATAATTAAGCGACGTGTATCCTGGCGTCATAATCATGCCATCATGAATGATTCGAAATAGTCTGTTGTACGAATTGTATGTCTTTATCATTTAGTAAACATTCTGTTGAATATTTGAGACTAATTTGAATATAGTCAGGGAGTTTATGGACCGAACTGTTGATACGGGCGTGGTTGTTCTGTCAGTTGCCAAAGCATTTGGCACTAGCAAGCGCTACCTTTAAATTTTGGCTCACCTTCTTGCATAAAGTCTTGAAGTGTTGATCTCGAAAAAACCCAAATGCGCTGCTATTTTTTACACTCTGACATAGTGCAATGCATCATTATCATTTGCAGGAAGAAGTGAAAACAACATGGGGCAGTTAGATAGTCTTAACGTATCGCGGATGAATTTGTGTATCTCTCGTCATGCCCAGAAAGAATTCCATCAAATCTAATTCATAGCCAGGGAGCCAGCGTTAATTCTTAAATACTTTAGCCAATGTTTTCGATTGTCTACAACCTGTTATCACCAGGTAATACTTTCAAATGAATACCCCCATGCCAGATTATGTTGATTATTTTATACTAATTTGCCTGGAGGCAACAGCATCGAGGCAAATTTGTTTCAAAATACTCAACAGCTTATCTATATAGGCATTTTTAAATTTAGAGTTTTGGATTTCCAAGCTAATTTCCTCAGAACAAAGTATTATATAGGGAGTAGTCACATTCATATGTAAGCTAAAATGATCTTAGCAATTAATTTTCTAGTAATTATATTAGAAAAGTATATAAAATAATAAGATTTTAATAATCAGCCAAATACCTAGCTAATCCTGCTTTTCATTAGCCTAATTTCTAGCACTTGTCTAATCTGGTAATCTGTATCTTATATCCAATAAAATGTGTTCTCCTGGTACATCCCAATACGTCTGTTGATCTTGGAGTGAATTAGACAAGGCGATCCCCCTTTTGTTCAAAGTGGCCATGGACTTGGTAGCCATCACATACGCAGCAATTTATTGATTGTTTACATGCTACGAGGCATGCTTTCTAAAAGGTATGCTTTGTAAGAGACACGCTTCACAAGAGACACTCTTTGTAAGATGGGAATATCCTGTTGCTGGCGGTACTTCATGAACCTAAGATGCCAGATCCACTTTAGGGAGTTTGGGATCAGAATGAAAATGTCTGAACCAAAAATGAACAACCGTCTCTGAGACCATTAAATCTGCATATGAATTGATACATGGGGATGTAACCAAACGTGCTGGGTGGGTGGGGTGGGTGGGTGTGGTGTGGGAGGGGGGGGGGGGGGGGGGGGGCGTGTGGGGTGCGTGCGTGTGCAAGCGTTCCCAAGTAGTCGAGCTGCAGTGTGAAGAACCATGTTTAGGATCCTCCCAAAATTCCTTTGCTGTTTTAACACTGTGTTATATGCTGATAATAAATCACCGGGGTACCGCTGCAGGAAGGTTGGGGGGAACTTTTTATGCGCATTTTAAAATAACACTGTCACTTTGGGCTGGTAAAAAAAATGATATATGTGTTTTTAACCCTAAGTCATAGCGCATATCAAACCGACAGGAAGAATCCCCTTAACTCAGATCCGCTATTCCCAACCACCCCCACCCCACCCCATAAATCTGAGTAGAATCGTGGAACAAACACGCTATGCATAAACAACATTGCTGATATTGTTAAGCTCTGCACTCAATATAGGTGACAGAGCAGCTGACAATATAACAGCAATTTTCAAGAATGTCAGTCACAACTACAGACCCGTCACTTTAAAAGGTGTTGGAGACAGGGACTTCATTGTTGCACACATGAAGCGGAACGTAACATCATGAATGATAAGGTATTCGGTCTCCAACCTACTCCCCACAACGCACTTACTACTGTTAACGTATGAACACCGTGAATTAGAAATGCGTTAATCATTAGTGGTAAACAACGATAGCCAGTGAGATAGCCACGCGTTATTAACGATTAAAAAATTTTTTTTACTCCCAGTGAGGACATTGTAATATCTTGCCAAATATCAATCTCATATCATTTGTTCACCAGAATGTGTTTTTATGTATGCGAGTGTACTCAAATAAGCAAATGCTACCCCCACTCGACTCTATCGCGGCAAGCTGCACACTCTCATGCAGTATAATTAATGTATTTTATAGTCTGTGATATGAAAGACATATTTTATGAAAAACATTCAGCGATCAGCAGTGTGGTTTCCAAAATTTCAGTCTTCTCGGATGGGACTTTAAATTGAGGTCCCGTCATACAGTGCCCATCACTGTGTGAACGTGAGCTAGGGTTAGGTAGGCAAGAAATTTCGGCATAATCAAAGTAAACCGGATGCTGAATGGATCCCTCCTCGGATGGAACCACGCAACATACGGATTACAAAACCAAAACCAAATTGCTAGAATTAGAATCTTTCGGAATTTTCGATGGGACTATGGAGGGATGTAACCCGGATGACTGATCGAGTTCGTCCTTGGACGGACACAGTCACCATACGGGCTACCTAATCAATCAAAATCAAACAAGTGCGCGCTGGTGCCTGCTCGGATGATGGCCAGAAGACCAAATGGGTCCCAGGACCCGAAAGACCCCACACCCCAACCTCCCCACTCCCCCCAAAGGGGCCGGGAGGTCTCTGACCTAAAGCCCCCCCCCCCCTTGGGTGCATCAGGTCATAAGACCGTACGCACCTCCCCCGACCCAACACCTACCCCATCCCTTCCCCACCCCCGTTAGGTCCAGGTTAGGCCATCCCCATTACACACGCCCAAGCATGAGGAGCAACAAAAAAAAAGCCATGGAAAAGAACAGCAACATGAGACAAAATCGAGAGACAACGATCAACACACACACACACACACACACACACACACACACACACACACACACACACACACACACACACACACACACACACACACACACACACACACACACACACACACACACACACACACACACACACACACACACACACACACACACACACACACACAGAGAGAGAGAGAGACACAAGCTAATGCACAAACCGACGTCACAAGAATTCACAAGAATTCAACAGAAACCATAAAGGCCAGGCGTGAGTCTAGACCCTAGCATTGGGAACTAGCATATACACGCCTCAAATATTACAACACACACACACACACACTGTGGTTTCCAAAAAAGGGTAATAAACCTAGGAAAAAATTGCTGTGTCCGGGCATGTACATACACATATTGCCGCCTGTATAGCACAACATTTTTTGAAAATTTAATAATTAAATGACTGCCACTTTAAAGAATCTCCTTAAATACGATGGATACATGATTATTATCTATATAATATTATACAACATCACTTAGTTTACCTATATATTGCCCATGTAATGCAATCCTCTGAATTTTTTGAAAATTAAATGACTGGGAGACGCCGCACCGCCCCATCTCAGGTAAGTGAATGTTTTTTATACTAATTCGACATAGAAAGTCACATGCGGCCACAAATCCGCAACATGCGGCCGCATGCACCCGCAAATCCGCAACATGTGGCCGCACTTGTATGCATGCATACACATGTTGTCGCATGTATAAATGTGGAGCTGCCTGTATAGCGCAACATCTTTTGAAAATTTAATAATTAAATGACTGTCACTTTAAATACCACTCTTTAAATATAATAGATACATGATTATTTTCTATATAATATACAACATCGATATGTTTAGCTATTACCCATGTAACACTCTGATTTTTTGAAAATTAAATGACTGGGAATACATTTTGTTCATGCAGGTGGCCGCTGGATGCTATTGTTCATAAGTGACCGCTGTACACTATTTTTCATGCGCATAAACGCTTCAAAAAGCACTGTTCGATGACATAGGAAGCCAACCGCTTAGTTTCAAAATATTCTACCCTACAACAATGAGGGGTGGGGGTGGCGGGTAACCACCTAATTAATATGTTAAATGCTACAAAGGGACGTCATTATTCGTCAACGATGACGATGGTGGTCACCAACTCATTTCCATAACAATTTTGAAAATTTAATAATTAAATGACTGCCATCTGATTTTTTTAACATTAAATGACTGACTCTTGTTAACAACGAAGGGGTGGGGGCGCCGTCACCCACTTAATTAATACGTTATGCATGCATCACTAATCTATGTATTAACAGACAATAGCGTCTAGCTGGACATTTAGAGCGAACACCTGCATGAACAATAGCGGCCAGCCGCTCATTTAGATCAATAGCAGACACCTGCATGGACAATAGCGTCCAACCGCTCATTTAGAACGATAGTGAATTGCACATGCCCCTGTGTACTCATCAATCATTTTTGACTGGAGGGGACCCGCTGGACGCTATTGTTATCCCCATCAATAATTTTTGACATGAGAACAATAGCATATAGCGGGTCCCTGTACTATTCACGCTTAATGAATGGTATCCTGCAGAAAAAGACACCTGTTCCCAGCAACTGACATAGCGACTGACCAGTGACCATCAAGTGTCGTTATTTGCACAGCCTATACCCTGACCAGCTGTGACGTTGTTCGGGTGATTGCCCATATTCACATATTGTTTACCCTTAGAGACTTAACTTGCGTACCTTTATGTAATGAAACGAAATAAATCTTAATGATGATTCCATTCCATATAAATTAATACAAATTTTAGTTGTGAAGTTCTATTAGTGATTACTTACTTAGACCTAGATCCTGCGATCATTTGCAGGTCAATGAGCGGTAAGACTTTGCCAGCTATCCCGGCTAATCATTTGTTTCTTTGCTTCATTCCAGTTGATATCCACCTGTTCAAGATTTTGTTTGAGCCTGCGAGCATGCTTTGCAATGTCTACTTGGGTCACCCACGTTTCCTTTTTGCACCAGTTGGTATCCAATCCATTGGGGCTTTTGCATGGCGAATATTTGAGAGACACATTATATATCCAGCTAGGTTGATTTCTTTTCTGGCAACGACTTCACTCAGCTATTTCTGTTCTGCCTTCATCAGTGTGTGTTCATTGCTTATATGATCTGTCAATTTGATGTTCAATATTTTGCATAGGCAACATCGTTGGAAGACTAGCTTTGTATTACTTTAGCACTTCCTTTCCATGTTTAACTGTCATATATGGTACTTGGTATAACAATTGACGTGCATAGACGCATTTTCACAGCTGAGCTAATGGTTTTCGAAGTCCACAATGTGTGGGAGTCCTTGAAAGACAGATGCCACCAAGTCTAATAGTGACATCAATTTCTGCCATTTTCTAGCTCATCTGGCTTGAAAGGCCAAGTGAGCTTATCCATGGCGACCGTCCATCGTGTGTCCGTCCGTCGTCAATCAACCTTTATTTTAAACGGCTTCTTCTCAAGCACCGCTGGGCCGATTTCAAGTATATTTGGCAGGACATGTAGGGCATAGAGATTCAAGTTTGTTCAAGCGAACCCCGATCAGCCAATTTGGCCGGTGGCCATCTTGGATTATGACCGATTTTTAGAACTGTCTTTAAAAATCTTCTCCGAAACCGCTTGGGAGATCAATTCAAAACTGATAAAACATCATCCAGGGCAAGAGCTGAACAAGGGCAAGGGAACTTGATTGCCAACTAGTTCAACAGTCATCTTGGATGTTTTCGCAAAAACAACTTCTCCAGAACCGATAAACGGATCGAGCCGAAATTTGGCAGATATAATTAGGAACTAAGGGCCATTAAAGTTTGTTCAAGGGAAGTTGATAAGCATAAAAACATGGCCGCCATGAGCCAATCAAGATGTAGAGTGTTTGGCAGACATATTGGATCTTTTTATTTGATAGATTTTGAGACCGAATTTGGTTTTATATATGTTTTTGGGTATGCTGATTTCAAATTTGCCACTTCGAAACTGTCGGATAAACGGTTTTGGCGGCCATCTTGCATCATGTTCCCGCCAAAGACACCCATACTAAACCAATGAGAAATTTTCTTCTCGAGAAGCACTGGGCCGATTTCAAGTATATGTGCCCGGTATCATCCTTAAGGCATAAGTTTGCTAAAAAGAAGCTGATCGGCGAATTTGGCTGGTGGCCATCTTGGAGATTTTGGCCTATTTTTTTTAAATGTCTTTAAAAATCTTCTTTTCCAAAACCATTTCAGTGATCGATTCAAAAGTCATGAAATATGATTTAGCGCAAGAGCTGAACCAAGTTTGTTTAAGGGAACTTGATTGGCTAAATCCTTCGGTAGCCATCTTGGATGCCCTACAGAACCGCTGAACGAATTGGACCCAAATTTGGGAGATATCATTAGGGCTTAAGGACCATTAAGGTTTGTTCAAGGGAAGTTGATAGGTAAAAAAACATGGCCGCCCTGGACCAATCAAAATGTAACGGTATCGGCTGCCATTTTGGATTTTTTTTATTTAATGGATTTTCCACTTTCGAAATTGTCGGATAAATGGATTGTTTTCCGCCAAACAGTCCCATACTAAAGCATGGGAAACTTAATTCTTCTAGAGAACCACAGGACCGATTTCAAGTATATTTGGCAGGAAGCATTCTTAGAGCATAGAAATCCATGTTTGTTCAAACAAAGCCGATCGATCCATTTGGCTGGCGACCATCTTGGATTTTGCCATTTTTTTTCATAAATGTCTAAAAATCGCTGAAACTGTTTGGGGGGATTGATTTCAAACTCATAAAATATCAGTTCGGGTAAGCGCTGTACCAAGTTTGTTCAAGGGAATTTGATTGGCCAAAAGGTTCGTCGACCATCTTTGATGACCTAGATTTTGCAAAAACGACTTCTCCAGAACTACTGCATGGTCGGGATAAAATTTGGAAGATATGATTCGGGACAAAAGGTCATTAGAGTGTGTTCCATGGAGATGTCAAAACAACATGGCCGCCATGAATCAAGCAAATTTATCTTTTTTTGTGGGCGTCTGGTATTTTCTGCAAATCTGAGAAAATCATAAAACGACAACTTATTAACCACTGGGCCAATTTTAGTAAAACTTGGCTAAACCTTCTTTATTTGATGGGTACATTTTTCCAGTGGTCATCTCGTTTTGTCATGTTGTGCCATGTTGCCATAATTGCAGGTGAGCGATACAGGCCCCTTGGATCCCTTGTTTATATATTGCTTCCAAGGTAGGGAAACTTGTCGACTTCTATATCTTACTGCTCACTAGGAATAGGTTGTCCCCGGTATTTTCCAATCGACATTGTTTTGGTTTTTACACAGGCCTTACTTTAGCTCCGTTTTCCTTGAGACTAGATGCCCTGGTTTGGAAATGTGTAAATCTTCGCCCAACATAGCAATGCCATCTGCGAAGTCCAGGTCTATCAATCTGTTTTGCTGCCAGTTGATACCAAAATATTGTCATGCCATTTCATTCTTCATAATGAAGTAAAAAAACTAGGGTGCGCAGGCATGATGAGAAAATACAGCCTTGATGAACTCGTGACTTTGTCAAAATAATCTTTGGTGCCTGTACTTGTTTTTACGCAGGAACTTGAGAGATCTTGAAGATGTTGATGTAGGGCCCCTTATCTCTCTGGAATGTCATATTGTCACATGATTTTCCACGTGTCTTATACATCATGAAATCATCATATATGAAGTTTTATTTCGTTTCATTACGTTGGGGTACGTAAGTTAGGCCTCTAAATGTATACCATTTAATTTTTTTTATATTATTGTGTGAATGTGTGCCGTTAGTGATTTTTACTGACCATGGCCATCCAGGCTATGTGTACACAGTAACGCGTACCGGTTGACAATTATTAGTACTATATTTGATGAGCATTTGTCCATGATATATTTACTTTTCATCTTATATGGCTCATATTAGTCTCGTATATTTAAATAGATTTGAACTTCACTGAGGTGACATACGCACACACGCGAGCACGCGCGCACACCGACACACATTTACAACAATGTAATGTTTGACTAGCCTGCTAACTCAAAACAACAACAACCCCCCCACCCCCCATAGATAGTTGTGGCAGTGTGCTACACCACGCCACCGAACATATTTATTGATAATAATTAAGGCACGGTAATACATTGCAGGAAATATTACAAAAATATTAATTATCTGAATCCTCTCCAAAAAGCAACTGACCAAGAGATAAACATATAATTATTGATGAAGACGCTTATTATATCATGCTATCACTACACGCTTTAGTCGTAATGCAGATAACCTGTTGAATATTTTAATACTTATTTGAAAACCTGTTCTGTCATAGGCCAGTCAAATTAAAGTCAAAATATTCACCAAATATGCATTAAATTTTCATACAATTCTGTTTAAAGCCTGCTTTTTAGAAACCGTTTGTACACGCTCCTTATTCTTAGATGCTGATGATCTTCTCTTTACCTATGGCGGCAACATGTCCCAGTCAAATTAGTTTCACAATATCCAACAGAATAGCTATTAAAAGGATTTTGGTGTTCTGGCCTTTTAGGTCCAAGCGGCTAAGCTACGGTGACAATACGCAATACAAACCGAGCATTAATACAAGAATTCCATGGTATTAAATGTCTCCTCTGTCTCCTCTTTGTCACACTCACAGTGACCTTGACCTTTGATGTTGTGAACTCGATGCCATCATGCTGCTTCCTACCATTATAGGTGACAAGGTATCCAAATGTAGTTGCAATAGAATTAACCAATCTTGAAATATAAATGTAAATGTTCTGCTAAGCGCAAAAACTTAACGTTGGAAAAGCAAAGGTCAAATAGCAAGGTCAGAATGACGTTGACCTATTGACCTCATTGTCATCATGCTGGCTCCTTGTGATATAGGCAACCCTGTGTCCAAGTTTGTTTCCCACCAGGATTAACCCTTTCATGACGAAGCCGCCAAAACCGGCCTCTGTAGTGGTCTTGGGGAATGTCCATTTGCAGGCTAAGAGCAGACTATTTTTGAAAAATTACCACTGGAATGACTGGTTCGATAACCGAGCCAGTCATTCGAGAGATAAATTTTCAAAAATAGTCTTCTCTTGGTCTGCAATGGACATTCAATAAGTAAATATTTAAATTTTTTAAAACAAATTTAGTTATTAACGAGTTAAGCAACCCTAAATACAAAGATGATTTGCTAAACGCAAGACATGTGAGCTGCAATAAAGGGATCCGATCTGTCACTCAAGTATCAGACGTCCTAATCAAATGTGTTACTAGTAAACTGACGTCACAATCATAATGACGTTTAGCTCCGTCATGAAAAACGAAGGATCCTTCATGACATCTACGAAGTACGAATTGTATGTTGTTGATGAATTTACAATTTAATAAACATTCCCCTGAATATTTTTGAAATTAATTTGACTGGGAAGTGTTGTTGCCATAGGTTTCAAAATATTCAACAACTTACCCGTATAATTACTTTGAAATTGAGAAATCATGATTCAAGGTATATAGGCCCCTAAATCTATTCCAACACACGTAAAGGTGGGCGGAGTTAACCTAGAAATAGGCGTGGCATAGCCTGAAATTTGTCCCTCCATTATCTATAAAATAAAAATCCAAGAAACTCATGGGACTTAACTAGGTCCTGCATCTCATGAAATTTATGCCTAATGTCTCGCAAAAAAAATTAATTTGAAACGGTCACAATTCTCCGCCCAAAGCATACTAAAAGGTTATAATAAAATGTTCAGATGCTAATTTTGACTGACTAGGTATTCGAGTTTTCAAACTAATTTGAAAATGTATAATGATATATGGCCACTCATATGCTTTTTGCTGAATCTGTTTAAATGAATTGATTATTTCTGTTAAAGCGCTCATGGGCATATATTTGTTCAGAGTGTTTTGTAAAACGGGGTTTATTAAAAAAAAACCAGAACATGTGTACTTTTTAGCACGAATTTTAGTAGAGCTGAGTGTACTACTGTGTCAGGTGTATAAGATACTAAAAGAAGAAGCTCTCTGTTCGCTAAAATAGGTGTGCAAAATGTCCGCAAATAAAGAAAATGTGGCGTATAAGTACAATACACCATACCCTGTAAACATCGAACAAGTCATTCCGGAATTTCTACCAGTTCTCGTTCAGACACAACAGATCGCAGCCACGTTTGAATGGCGAGATGATGACATCGTGATTTGTACCTACCCAAGATCAGGTAAACACAATTATTACTTAAAACACAAAGTCAGTCAGGTAGAGGCTATGCATTTTTGTGACAGTGGTGAGTGGTCCCGGAGAAATGGCAACTGTATGGGCAAGGTCTCAGAAACCCAGAACCGCCTACATACATGGCAGTCTGTCCAAATGGACTCCCTGTGGAAAGCGTTGAAAATATGATACCCTAGGAAGCCCTTTTGTAGCGAAGTCAAGGTCGCCTCTATCATATCATATTGGAATATGGTAACCTACTTGATAGCTCTGGTATTAAACCTTGTTTCTAGCCGCGACTCGCAACTATTATAAGTTGGTCTCTCGGTCTAACTGTCGGTTAAGCCTTTCTCTCTATAGAAATCTTACATATATGTATAAGATTTCTAAGTTTCTCTCACTAGGCGACCATGTCCTTGGGAGTACGTGCGAATATGTGCGAGTCGATGAGACCTGTGGTTTGCTGCTAGTGAACGCGATTACTTTCGATTGCATCACCATGCGAGCAATTAGCTTGCACACCTTGTGAGATATCTTGTGACCTATTGATACACGCACACTCGCTTGCAATTGATTGCAATATAGGCAGCATGTCAGAAGGGCGAACGTAGTGGCTCGCTATGTTTGATGGAATAGCGGACTGTGAGTCGTTGCGGACACCGTTCTCACACATTGCCAGTGAGTCAAGATCAGCTTGAGATGGTTAGCGATCCCGCGCTAAATTAACAGGAATTCTGGATATGTTCAAAACACAGTGAGCACCGTCGACCCAGCGGATGGCGACCACTTCCGAACAAATCCCTCCTACCTAGTGACTATTACAAGGGCTCAACCACTTGCACACCCTCGCATGTACGTTCAAGGAAATGGTCGCCTAGTCAGACACAGTCTCTATTTAGTCCGATAAAACATTTGACGTTTCTAACAGACCAACTTATAATAATTGTGAGTTGCGGCTAAAATAAGCTTTGCTACAAGAGCTATCCAGTAGGATACCATATTCCTATGTGATATTGTATGATATAATATGATATGATACGCTACGGCTTCAGATTTCAGACCATGCAGTATGTCAGCCGGTTCTAGTGAATCAAACTTGATCTTTGACATGCAACGGTGTGTGTCCTTTGTATTATACACGCTATTTACAGTGGCAGATAAATGTACAGTTGCAGCAAACAGACTTTACAATCACAATATATATATATATATATATATATATATATATATATATATATATATATATATATATATATATATATATATATATATATATATATATATATATCTTTACAATCTACTTATTACACTCCCGCACTAGCATGATCATCTAGATACAAGGAAAGTAGCCGTTTACACACAATGCATGGATATAGGGTTGGTGTGCACCTAGTGGTGTACATGGGGGGACTGGAGTGACTCCACACCTGCATCCACCCCATCCCCACCCTATCAACATCACCACCACCACCACACCTCCGATCACTATATCAGTTGCAAGTTGTGGACAAGAATTATTTATGATTTATAGAGATACAAGACAAGTGGAAATGACTATGCAATTCAGGATTGGTATGATGTCACATATAACCATAACATATCTGTGTATGGTTCCAGGGGGTGGGTGGTGGGAGGGGTTGGTGTGGGTGGAGTTGGGTGTGTGGGTGATGGTTGGCATGGCTCCACACATGGTCCCCTTTGCCGCTGCTGCGTCTACTACAAATTATAAATTATGGCTATTAACCGCAGTCAATGATGAATGAATGCGGCGGATTAGAAGATAAGGCGTGGATTCAAAGTAAAATTCTGTTGAGTATGGTTTCACACCTAACTGGGTGGTTGGTTCGCTGGTTCGGTCGTTCGTACGTTCGTTCAGTCATTCATTCAGTCATTCATTTATCAACATTTCAACAGGTTTCTGCTTGCTCAAGAGAGATCACGTGGGTTTTGATATCAAATGGATGGGCGGGGCTTAAGTGTTTACATTTAGTGTCCAAATATGGCACAATCGTTTGAACGTGTACTTTACCCCCATGAACAACTGGTAATGACATATTTTGAACACTCCATGCACATTTAATTAATCAGGCCACGTCAACTTTTGTGTAACGTTATTAATTTATGCTCACATGATAACTAACATGGGAATGTCTGACATAGGGGAATTCTGTGATCATTCATCTTATTTGTCATATCCACAGGCACCCATATGGCCTGGCTGATGACGCGCATGATCTTACAGGGCAGTGGAGAACCAATTAAGGATATGTTGGAAGAGTCCTACTTCCCCTCACCAGACATTAATCCTGACCAGAAGAGACGGCGTGTCTTTGTATCCCATTCACTACCATGTGAGCTTGGGCAGAGCGTGACTCATGGTGGACATCGTAGATTCATTGTTATTAACAGGAACCCAAAGGACGTGGCTGTCTCACAGTACAACATGATCAAAAACCAATTACCCATTAGTGTTGATATTCCGGAAACATTTCAAGATTTTCTACAGAAGCGCTTCTTTGGAAACAATGGCAGTAAGTAACCTGCTGCTGCTGCTGCTGCTGCTGCTGCTGCTGCTGCTGCTGCTGCTGATGATGATGATGATGATGATGCCGCCACAGCCACGGCAGCAGCAGCATCAGCATTAGCATGTAAAACACATTTCCTATATCTACCACCATAATGCTGCTGCTGCTGCTGCTGCCGCCGCCGCCGCCGCCGCCGCCGCCGCCGCCGCCGCTGCTGCTGCATTAAATTCAAATTGATCATTGGGATTCACCAGAAATTTAGTAGATGTCTGGATAGGTGATGTTTCTCTGTAACCGATTTTTTTACCATATAACTTATTAAGGAAAGGGCCAATGCTCCTGAATGGTAGATTTAAATAATCATAATCGACCTATAGGCACCAGCAAAAATAGAAATAAATTGGAATAATTTGAAAAAAGCAAATAAATACCATTTATGTCACTCTGGCGGGAATCGATTAATGACACAGCTGGTGCTACACGCTCTGGTGTATGGCAAGCGACTAACTGATCAATAAAACCGCTACAGCCGGTCATATAATCTCAGTTATATTCACGTTAAACCGATTAGTCACTACTTCCTGCAGGTAAAATACTGTCTAATATTAAAACAATTTGACTGAAAGCCACTGTATCCAGAGACAGGATCTATATTCAGTTACACGAAGTTCAAAATATGCAGTACGCATCATGTTTCGACCTTGGAAACCAGCAATGTATTTTGAAATCATTTTGACCGAAATTCGTTGCTTCCACCAGAAACAGTGACTCACATATAATGTTTACAAAAGGATCAATAGTGAATTAACCGTAGCGAGTTAATCGCTCTACATCGGCGCCTATAGAAAATACTATTCATACTATTTCGAAACTATATTCACACAGTTGGCACATGGCATCACTAATTGGTTTCAAGTTAAGCGCTCCTTGATTTAGTAAATGCCTTTTTTCAAACAATCCCGAAATTGAAATTTATTTCAATTTGTTACCGGTGGTAGTTTATTTAATATTGTATGAAATTACCAATAAACGTCATTTGTTATTTCCACTTTCCCTTCCTTTAATTATTCGATTGCTACATACAGTCATTTTAAAAGGTGGCCGGAAACAATAATATTAATAGGTTTTCTAAATTTTGGAGATGATGATCGTCAGAATTTACTCTCAGTTTATTAATTAGTATGTAGTAGTGACGTGGTTGCGCTAGGAGGTTGCTATTAGGAATTACAATTTGAATAAGTGTGTCCACTATTTACAATGTTCCGGATTTATGGCAGTTGCTGACTGATTGCTCCTCGCGTTCCGATGTTTTTATTTCTGATGAGATCTAATTCTTTTTTATCTTGGGCTCTACCAAGACAGTGCATATAAGCTATCCTCCTAGATTCTTTTGAGTCGGTTACAAGCGGTTTTGCTCGCCCCCGTAGTGGCCTCCTTTCTTCCACAGATGTACCTGTTACTTAGTGTAGTATGTGCTATCATTGGCTTATTTCGGTAGCATTACTGTGCTTTATCAGATTAACTTGATCTGTTTAATTGTACTGCTTAAGTTATACTGAATCCATTTCCCCTCTTTAAAGATTGTTCAATTCTGTACTACCTATAAGTTTGATTCATGATTTTTTGTATGGGAAGTATCTGCTCTAATTTTATTGTAGCATTTAGCCCAATACAACTTACACATGCACAGATGAGGAACCAGTCTGCCGATGGCCATATACAAGTCATAGACCACATTATATAATCAATAACACTCATGTTTGGAGGAGTGCACTCTGTCAAGTATATTTTGCCCGATCATATATCGGTCATCAGCTATCGCTCAATCAACATGTTCGCATATATAGATAGATATATAGATTCCAAAGACGGTAATCAGGTTCAATTATTCATTAAAAAAAGTATTTAATATACAATTCACCTTTCCAGTGTATCCACCCATCATATGACGTCATAATCAACTACGCGATGTGTAGAATGACATCATAATGAATGACGTCATGAATGACGTCGATAAGTACGTCACGAACCCATATTTGAAGACGGGCCATGCATTGTTGTACAAATTTTATGTCTTTACTATTTAATAAATATTCTGTTGAATATTTTGAAACTAATTTGACTGGGCGCTGTTGCTGCCAAAAGCAGCAGAAGCACCTAGTCAAATTAGTTACAAAATATTCAACAGCTTCCCTGTATCGTTTTCAGGAAATTGATAGCTAGGGCATTCGGGGATCGACAATCCCAACACGGCAAGATGTGGGTGGAGCTTAGCTAGTGATGGGCGGGGCATAGCTAAAAATGGAAAGGTCCATTAAGTAAGCAAGCAAGCAAGCGGTGCAAATATAATCAACGATCATGGCGACAACTTGTAATTAAGCTATGTGAACATATTTTAAAGCTTGATATTCTAGTACTTAGTCAAATAAAAATTAATCGGTGCAAGGTACATCTAAGTGAGTCTGTTATAGTCCAGTCGACATTAATGATAGAAATGGTGTCCGTGCAGTTATTTGTCTAAAGGTGAGATAACACTTACCTAAACTGATCATTGTTGACAATCATATATTAACAGGCCCGAGATCTCCAAAAATATATTCAACTTTCTCATCTTTGTCCTGAATTGGTGAGCAGAGTTATATTTGTCTAACCAAATTTTCTCTCGTTATCTCAGTAACGTTTGGACGAGAAACATTTGTTAGCAGAATATTTCGAGCACCCGACGGTTTAGGTCCCGTGAGGCTATTTCTTCACATTCGTGGCTAGAAGTGAGGCCATGATTCCACAATCTGTAAAACTTTGGTTTTCAGATCCACTGCTTGGCTATGGATGGGCGAAATTTATTAAAGCATGGGAGGAGTTTGGAGAGCGAAACTCAGATGTGCCTCTTCTTACCTTTAGTTATGAAGATGTTGTCCAGGTACATAGTATGTTTACACGTATGTATGTGTGTATGTATGTAGTTTTTTTTTTATTATTGTCAAGCATTAGTTCTAGGAACCCTGTCATTGACGAAGCACTGACACTAGGATGTTGTACAGTAATCATTGGAATGTAATTTTTATATTTTTCAATCTTCGACCTGAGCGAGGTTCGAACCCAGGCAATTCTGCGGCACCTATCGCCTAGCGTTTGGGAGCCGAGTAGTCTACCCACTGGCCCACCATCCAGAGGACTAAAATCCTCCTTCACCGGACCAGCTTTCATCTACGCGACTCACAGCCCCACGAATTGACTGGAATTAATAGTGTACATTCCAGATATATTTACTTTATGTTTCTGAGATCCCTCCTGCTATGTCACTAGGCACTCGCAAGTATGTAGGGTTTATTATTGTCAAGCATTAGTTCTATGAACCCTGTCATTGATGACACACTGGCACTAGGATATAGCTCATTTATCCTCCAGAATATAATTTTTATCTTTTTCAATTTTTTAACTGAATGGGGTTCGGACCCTGGAAATTGTGTGGCACCTTCCGCTTAGCTTTTATGAGGCGAGTGCTATACCACTGCTCCACCACCCGGAGGACAAAGATCCTCTTTCACCAGACCAGCTTCAACAAGCCGTCTCACAACTATACGAAATGACTGGAACTGATAGTGCATATTCCATATTTTTTACTTTACATTTCTACGATCACTCCTGTTAGGGACTCGAATGTATGTAGTTTTCCTTATTGTCAAGCATTAGTTCTATGAACCCTGTCATTGGCGGGGCACTGACGCTAGGATATGGCTCAGTTATCATTGGAAGGTAATTTTTACCTTTTTCGTTTTTGCGACATGATTAGGGTTTCGAACACAGACCATTTTGCGACACCTTCCGCCTAGCATTTGGGAGGTGAGTAAAAACACACGAATTGACCCGGAACTGATGGCATACGTTCCAGACATTTTACTTTACGTTTCTGCAATCCCTTCTGCTATATCTCTAGGCACTTGCATGTATGTATAGTCTTTTAAGTAGTAGTTTTTCTATTATTGTTATTGCTATTAGTTCTTTGAACCCAGACAATTATGTGCCACTTTCCGCCTAGCGTTTGGGAGATGAGCAATATACCACTAGACGAGCATCCAGAGGACTAGCTTTCAACTACCCATCTCACAACCACACGAATTGATTGGAACTGATGGTGTACATTCCAGATATTCTACTTTTACGTTTGCTGCGATTCATCTTGCTATGTCGTTAGGCACTCGCATGTATGTAGTTTATTATTATTGCAAAGCGTTAGTTCTATGAATCCTGTCATTTACGAAGCACTGACACTAGGATGTACCTCAGTCATCATCGGAATCTAATTTGTACCCCTTTCAGCTTTCGACCTGAGCATGAGTCGAACTCATGGAAATTCTGGCTCTATCTATATCTCGGAAACTACTGGTCCAACTTGGCACAATTTTTAACACACGATAGTGTGTGACTGTACACCCTAAGATTCTAAAACTTTGGGCAATATCCGAAAAATCCGGAAAATCCATCCGAAAGAAATCTTCACAATGTGACAAAAATGGGAGGGCAAGAGTGTGTAATCTCTGAGTGCCGTTATTTATATATTTATCAGGTTGGAATTTGATAATTATTAAATATTTTTTCACTGAATATTTAGTCCAGGATAGGCTGACTATCATGATATAGAAT
This sequence comes from Chaetoderma sp. LZ-2023a, assembly GCA_034401795.1. NCBI lineage: Eukaryota > Metazoa > Mollusca > Caudofoveata > Chaetodermatida > Chaetodermatidae > Chaetoderma > Chaetoderma sp. LZ-2023a. Next base: position 46,008,901 of record CM067372.1, read on the forward strand.
CGTGCGACATTGTATACAGGCGGAATATATATCTTATATACCATATCTTCTGCTACATATGGTAATCACGACTGTCGAATTTTATAAGAAAGGTACATGATTTTAATATGGCTTTGGGACAAAAATAAGTTGATCCCCTACACTGTAAAAAATTGACCGTTAAAAGTACGGCAAATTACTGGCAGCCTAGTTGTCAGTAGCATACCGTTAAATTTACGGCATACCGTTTTTCTAACTACAATAATTTGATGGTCAGATGACGTAAATTTAACTGCATGCTGTATTCTTATGTACCGTAAAATTACAATATTTGGAAAACCGTTATGCCGTGATTTAACGGTATACTACTGGCAACCGGGCTGCCAGCATTTTGCCGTAATTTTTACGGTCAGTTTCTTAGGTGGAATTATGGTAACCGTTTTCACATGTAGTATTCTCTGTTTTAAGATACTGTATATCATCGATATTATGAGCATAGCTATATCACATAATTAATACTTATATACATAATCTCAAACTCCAAGCCATACCACATCAAATTGATATTTTTGAATGGCATTGGGATTTGACTCATCTGTAGCATTTGATATTAAATGGCAAGAAGTTAGAGATCCTCCAACATAGATACAGCCAATGGATGGACCATCTGTATTATGTAGGTATATGTACAGGTAATCATGAAATAAATACGCATACATGGGAGTTATATAGGTGCTGTTTCTCAGAGTTTCAAGCCCCACCATTGAAGACAAATGTCCCTGGTCAACACGCTGAACATGGATTTTGACAACTATTTCATCTCATTCAACCCTTTAATGACAACATTTGGTTAGGAACATCAAAAAATGTGCTTATTGAATGTCCATTTACAGGCTAAGAGAAGACTACTTTATTCATGCACAAGGCCAGTCATTGCAGTGGCTAAATTTTCCAAAGTAGTATTCTCTTGACCTGCAAATGGGCATTCCTCAAGACCACAGCAGAGGTCGGTTTTGGCCGACTTCGCCTTGTAAAATATAACAAGGCCCATCATGTACAATTCGGGCAGGACAAAAACCAACACATTTTGGCATACAGTCAAAATTCACTCAGTAGCTCAGTGGGAAAGCAGTGTTTTCGCTAGTTGTTTGATGTACCAAAGTAACAAATATATTGACAGAATATTAGTAAGATTTATTGAAATTTAAAAACATTGTCACATGCAGATCTATGAGAAGATATTGGTTACAGTTGTGATGAGACAATTATGGATAAACATTTATATACACAAATTCTAAACTTGCACATGCAAGTGAAAGGGTTAAGTGTGTATATATTACTCTGTTAAATAGTTTGGCTATCAAGATTGACAGATGCATATGTACATATAATCGTTCCAATTGTAACAAAACAATTAACAATATGATCAATTCATTGTGAAATCAGAGTCTGACCTAACTATTTCCACTGCATTTGAAATGCAATATAAAATGGACATGTGGTTCAAATTAAGTGACTCATAATCGGATGATGACTTAATCAATGCCAGGACACGTGGATTGGGACTTCAATATCCTTGCTTCACACGATACACGTGTATGAGGATGTATTCAAACAATGCATCTGTAAAGGAAGCAATAACACAGTTACACGTTAATGAAGAGAGAAACATTAAATACGCCGCTTATGCTTAACCTATTTTATTCTTCATTCCAAATATATGTAAGATAATTACAATTAAGCAGAGAATTTTTAGAAAACGTATCACTGGAATTACTGATCCTGTTACTCAGTCAGTTAGTCAAATGATACATTTCCTAATGTATTCTCATCTCAATCATGTCCATTGGGATCATGCACTGTGAAACGTGTCTAAAATGAGATGGGCTCTCTTGGTTGATTGACAAGGCAAATCTTTTCCCTGACCATCAAACCCTTTAAATGTCAACTCTGCCAAAACTAGAAAACCGTGTTTGACTCAGAGGGCCATCAATCACTGGAAATACCTTTCTCTATGGAATAAGTAGTAATTTTATTCAAAGCCTTCATATTATTAAACATAAAAAATGTATGCAAAATTAAAATTAAAAGAAAACCCATGAAATTGAAACAATTGTAAATTTTTTACATTAAAATGCTTATTTCCACCCAAAATCGTGGACCTATATAAAGGTGCGTCTATCCATCATAAAGAAGCTACTTGCTAAGTTTCATTAAATTATTTTAAGCGATTCCATATGATATGCCGTTTACGAAAATATTGACAAAATTTTGAGTTTTTGCATTAAAAAGGACATTTTCACCTAAAATCCTGAACCTATAAAGATGATAGAGGTTAATCCTTCAAAATGCACATCTGCGTATCATATCTGAGGCGTATACCAAGTTTGATTAACTTATTTTAAGCGATTCTGTGACAAAAAACATGATGTTTTGGCATTAAAAAGCCTATTTTCACCCAAACCTATAAAGATGATATCTTCAAAAGACACATCTCCATATCACATTTGAGTTTCATTAACATATCTAAAGCGCTTCTGTATGATATGCCGTTTACGAGGAAATTGATAAAAATCAGGACTTCTTACAGTAAAAAGCCCATTTTCACACAAAATATTGAAGCTATAAAGGTGAATCATTCAAAAGGCACATCTAGCCATCATAAAGAAGCTACCTGCCAAGCTTCATTGAATTGTTTTAAGCGATTCTGTATGATATGGTGATTATGACGAAATTTAACAACGTTTTGATTGTTTTTTTTGCTTTAAAAAACCAATTTTCAACCAAAATACTGGAATATAAAGGTGGATTCTTCAGAAGGCACACATGCGTATCATAATTGAGACACACACAAAGTTTCATTAAAATATCCAAAGCAGTACAGTATGATATGCTGTTTACGAGATACTGTGGACAGACAGACCAACACACGCAGTGATTGCCCTAACTCGTCTTTGTTTTGCAGAGGTCTTAAGAAAAGTCTGAAAGCTTTGTGGGTCAAAAGAAGACCATTTTGAAAATCTATAACTGGAATACTTAGTTCCATAACCTAGCCAGTCATTCCAGTGATACATTTTCTAAATAGTCTTCTCGTGGCCTCCGGAAGGATATTCAGTCTAGAGTGTAAAGATTTAAATATCCTGATACGAGGATGTAAATGATACATTCAGAGCATTCAACGAACTTTATGTGCTGCACAGCCCAGTACGGAATCTCGGTGGAATAGTCTGAATTTTTATGTGCTCCAGATTATTTTTCAAGCAATAAAGTGATTATGAGGAACGCATATGGAGCTAGAGTATCTTTAACACTCAAATCAGCAAAAAATGTGGCTTCTGCCGTGGTCTTGATACATGTCCATGTGCAGACCAAGAGGTACAGGAATGCCTGGCTTGTTAACCCTTTTTGTTTATGGTCAACTCAGCCACTGTAGCGGTCCGAAGGCATATTCATTTACAGGCCAATTTGCCAAGAGACTTTTTGAAAATTTACCACTGAAATGACTGGCTTGATAACCGAGTCTGTCATGTCAATGGTAAATTTTCACAAATAGACTTCTCTGGGCTTGTAATGGGCATTCACTAATTTAAAATATCAATTGTCTAGACCTATTTTGATTATTAAAGGGTTAAAAGAACATGTTTCATAATTTAAAGATGTGTGAGTGATAGGAAGCAAATTTTGACACATGTGACATACAATGTGCATCAGCGTTTGTAATTAACAGTCGGCCAAGCCATAATTATAATCAATACAAAAGTAGACTTCTATGCATGACAATACCGCCACTAATGTTCAAGTAATTTTACTGGCTTATTGTTTTTCTAGATAGAGTAATAATACACTATGAATTAGCCTTGCGTGATAGTTGTAACTTATGCTTTAGAAAATCCAGGAAAACAAAGTTGATTTTTATTTACTATAAACTGAATAATTATTTAATCTAATATGAAGCTATCAATTGACACTTCATGAAGCAATAGCTTTAAGGCAACCCCTTTAATGGTCATGGTTTGTCAGAAAAACTGTCCTTAGTCATGTTAGTGTACATTTGCAGGCCAGGAGACTATTTTTGAGAATGTACCCCTGGAATCCCTGGCTCTATACTGAGCCAGTCATAATAAGGACTAATATAGTGATATAAACAAATATTCCTCTCTTGGCAAGTAAATGGGCATTCCTCAAAGCTGGTTATTAATTTAGAGGCTGGATTTGGCTGACTTGACCATTAGTCACTTGACCCTTAGTCAGTTAAAATAATATTTCTAGGAAATGTATGAATGATATATATATATCTGTCGCTGTTCTCAACAAAATCATAAAATGTCAGAAGAGCATCTATTTTGACGCTGATTGAGCAATCTGAGATGATATTGCTGATATATGCGGTTCCAATTCCAGTGCATTGTTTTTCTGATACAGTGACTTTAACTTGGGCTCAATAATTAGGGCGCATAAGATTAACATATTCTGCGGTTGTAGTAGTAGAACTATCCTACATCTGCAATTAGTTCTTTTTCGCTTCAGACCACTGTGTCCTATATTCAGCCAAAATCGCTAGCCTCCTCAGATCCATTGTTGATCTGTACATAGGCCTGTTTTCTTGAGGTCACATACCGGATTTATGCGATGATGTCCTCTCTTGCCTTTATATTTGATGGCTCCCAGTAGGGCGAATTTCAGGGCGCTCTGGGCTGATATGTCCTCTGGCATCAACAGCACATGGCCAAACATGGACCCTATTTGCTGGGTGACTTTTAGGGACAGTGGCGATGTATTACACATCTTGCATAGTGCATCATTGGAAATTATGCTGTCTGGCCATCGGTGTCCAGTGATGCTGTGGAAGGGTTTGCGGTCACAGGCATCACGTTTTCTAGAGCTGTCTTTTTTCTGTCCAGCTGTTGCAGGTGTACATATATGAAGGTTGTGCTGCACAAACGCCTTACCAAGGGCATTTTGGTCTACTAATCCAACAGTACTGCGGAGCAGTGATCCCAGGATGTTACCCTTCCTCCATGGTTCTCTGCCGCGAAGTGGATCATCAATTTCCTTAGCCACATCCTTTGTCGATAGATATATGTGGGTGAACTCTATCTTGGATTCATTCATGAAGATTTTCTCATTTTAGTTAGCTTGCTGCTATCGGTAGTAGTTCCACAATGGGGTTTCTTTTCCTCGACTATGAAGTCCACATTGTCGGCATATTCCATCCCTAGCGGCATGCCCAGTATGGATATTGGGTGTTTGGTTTAAGGGAACTTTCCCGCACTGATTTCAATACTGCAGCAATGTAGCAGGTGAAAAAGCACAGCAAAACTGCACAGGAGATAGACATCGGGATACAGGGAGCTGATTGATATCTCAAACTCAGTAGATGTTATTGTCTTGACTCGTACTTTCAGCTTGGTGTCTTCAAATAGTATTCTCACTAGTCGCAGTTCATCTTCATTGCAACTGGCCAGATGTAGTGCATCTAGGATTTTTTAGCGTTTAAATGTTTTGAAGACTCTTAACATGTCAATTCTCATTTTGTGGAAATTCCACTGTGTGGACATGACTACTGACTCCGCAGCTGAATTTGTGTTTAAATCCACTCTGACATGATCCAGTGAGGTCATCGATCTGGTTTCGGATGATGCAAAGGGTAACGTAGGATAGAACTGTTGGTATGCTGTTGAGGAACGCAATGGGCCGCAGATTGGCTAGAAGGCCGGTTGGCTTCCTGAGCTTGGGTAGCATGATAAGGCCGGCCTATGGCCTACAGCAACCATGGGAAGACATTGCAAACGGCTGAATTGATTAGGTGCGCGATCGTTTTTGAGATTATGTCACTTGCATATTTGAATAGTTCATTGCTCATGCCAACAGATCCCGATGCACATCCGTTTTTTCGGTGATTTGTGTGTCTTCTCAACTTCTGCTGTTTCAGTTGGTGTTTGTAATGGACAGAGGTCACTGAAAATGGATTCAATGGTTCAAGTCGTGTTAAGTGGACTGTTTCTTGAACCGTTCTTGAATTGTATCAGCTTAATCCTGGGCAATCTCGATAAGATATCCTTTAGAGCTGTGAATATTGAGAGGTGGCGAGTGGTCAGTAACTGTTACGGCTCAGGCTGCTCGAAAACTTTGTGACAGTCATCCGTGGTAGCGATTTCACCTTCTGAATGGGGGTGGGGTGGATTGGAGCATCGGGTTGATACCATCGATGTCATATTGTCGTCGTCGTCGTCATGGTCATCGTCGCCATGGTTATCGTCGTCGTTGTCATCGTCGTCCGTCGTCGTCATCATCGCCGTAGTCGTCGTCGTCATCGTCATCGTCGTCGTATTATTATTATTATTATTATTATTATTATTATTATTATTATTATTATTATTATTATTATTATTATTATTATTATTATTATTATTAGATTATTATTTTTTACTCAGGATCTTTCTGTTTTATCTGCGATGCAATCGCAGATTATTGTTTTTACTCAGAATCTTTCTTATTATACTCCAATTTTTTGGAATCAATATAATTCATAGTTCTAGGTTGGTAAGATGCTTGATATTTGGCATATACGGAGATACATCATACTACTATGGATTAATAAAATAAAATCGCTAGCGAACATGTTAACCTTTCAGAACGCTGCATTTCCGTTCCCAACATGTCCCATAGGGAATGTATGGGAGCAATATTCGGTCAGCGACTGCTCCTAGAATTTTTTCCGGATCATCTTGAAATCTAACATATTTCTAGGATCTGTTGACCCGCAAGTTGGCCAAAAAGATCTTTTCAGTTCAGTGACCATTTCTTTTAGAAAATGCTGAATAAAAACAATTATTTGACATCATGAGAATTCTTACTTCTGTCTCTGTCAGAGGGATGACATTTCTGACATCCCTAGATACCAGAGGCTACTATTGCTTACTAAAATAAAATCGTTAGTGGACATATTAACATTTCTATTATTGCAAATCTGCACACTAAACAATATTTCCATGATTTGCTGATAGATGACGGAATCATGGTCGCATTGTTTCAGCAGTTAGATCACCTGATCCTGAGCGGAATTGTCTCTCAGACACAATTTACAGAACTCAGATATCCCGAACGGTTCATGAGATATTTAGATTTTTGCATCGTAGACAAATATGTCAATATGGAATGTATTGGAAATTGATTTGATGATAAATGACCCAGTTTTGGAAATATCATATCTAAACTTGGTGCATTTCTAGTATGCACCAGGCATGTATAGATCATTTACAGAAATTGGATCTGGTGTATGGTTCCCGAGAATTCCACGTTTTCTTGTCAAAAAAGTCAAATTGGAAATGTAAGGGAGTGCTATTCGAACAGCAACTCGTCCTAGAGTTTCTTGCAGATCATGGAGAAACGTAACAGACCTCTAGCATCTGTTAACTCGCAGCAGACACCCACATATTTTCCTGGTCCAGTGAGTACTATTTGCGACTTCTAGCCTCCAAACTTGAGACACTTTCAGCACACCTTAGGGCCTGGGATGTTTTCTTTTTCTTTTGGATCCAGTGAATAATTTCCGAGGAATACTCTTATCCGTGCCCAAAATTCCCCAAAGAAGATGTATGAGAGTGATATTCTGATAGCGATTCCCCTTAAGGTTTCTGCAGATCATGTTGAAACTTAACATCCTTCCAGAGTCTGTAGTTACACATCCGACCCAAAATCAATGAAAAGGCCATCAAATGTCAAATAAAGGAGAAATTAATAAATTAAAATTGTTAGGCCCAGGTAGTCAGAAACGTTCGAAATTCAACAGATTTAATTGCCTCAATCAACTCCAACAGGTAAAGGAAGGTAGTTCATGCCAAAACCTAAAATTGGTCACTTTGACCACTGATTGGAATTGACCTTGAACGGGACGGGGCACTTTCAAACCATCATGAGAATCGAAATTCATCATATTGAACTGACACAATCAACTTCAACACGTAAAGGGAGGTAATTCATGCCAAAAACAAAAATTGGTCAGTTTTTTGCATGAATTGCCTCCCTTTACCTTTAATTCATTAATTTCTCCTTTATTTGACATTTAATGGCACTTTCCTTGATTTTGGTAAAAATTGCCCTACAACAACTCAGGACACATTATTTTATACTTTAGGATCAAGGTTATCGGTTTTCAAGAAATCAACTTTTCCATACCCTGTGTAAAATTATGTTAATTTCAACTATGGATCTTTGAACTGTGACAACACTTAGACTTTTTATCAGATCAGCATCAGACATGTACAATGATCATATGAGAAGAGGGCTTATAATACTCCTTAATGCCAAGTCATCGAAGATTTACAGTTACTTCAGTAAATGTGTTCTAGTTATTATTATTATTATTATTATTATTATTATTATTATTATTATTATTATAGGATTATGGCAAGACTATCAGGGAGATTGCAAAGTTTGTGGGTGCAACTTTGACGGAAGACGCATTTAATGATATCTGTGCAATGAGTGTGTTTGGCAAGATGAAGGATATTGGAATGTCGGGGAATAGTGTCACAGCAAAATTCTGGAAAGGAAAGAGAACCTTCTGTAGAGCAGGTCATTAGCTTATAGATGGCATTAGTAGTCAAAATGTGTAAAGGATTGCGTCATCTAATCCTAGTTTTCCTGCCTTATAGTCCTTTACATTTTCTGACGCAGCGTTACTGTCCGAGCAGAATTAGACAAGTTCTTGTGTTTGGGTCAACCGTCAATAACGTTTTAAAACACTCTTTATAGCATCTTGGCTAGGTCACTGTCAACTATCTGGCATGGAAGTCCAATGGCATAATTTATAAGCTTCATTTTTTATATGAATAAATTATCCATTTAATATATACATAGGCTGCTCATGTGTGCATGTATCCGTCATTCAGGATTAAAATTTGCCCTTGTTGTGTAGGCTCCAGAAATAGTATATTATGTTGAGGATTATCAATCAATAGCACATCTTTCCTCATTTATAAATAAGCTTCGTTTTGGCAAGATACTTACATTTGGGATAATATTGTGAACGGTTTATCCCCCCCCCTCTCGACCCCCCCCCCCCCTCCGGCCATGTTTACTCTATTCAATTTGACAACAGCATGGATAGGCATATAGCATTCACTTTAATCACTTCAATTTGCTCGCATAGGCATCAACCATATGCACCTGCACAAATTGTGTCTGTTGTTTAAGGGTAGATCTATCTGTACAAGTGTCTTGGAGTTACTCTGCCTGTCCACTTCTAAGATAATAACAAATGCCAGCGTCTGTGTTAAAAATGTTGAGAAGGATAAACAATATGATCAACAAGATGGAAATAATTATCTATGCTCTAAATGTACTATTGAAATGGTTGTGAAAGCGATCAACTACTCACTACCCGGTATCTGTAATGATGGCAAATTTACATATCAGAGGTAGTGTACTATGCCATACATCTAATACTAAAACATACACATACATCATGATAATGATGATGGTGGTGGTGGTGGTGGTGGTGGCGACGGTGCTGGAGGGGGGTTGTGGTGGAGGTTGTGGTGGTGGTGATGTTGGTGGCGGTGGTAGTGGCGGCGGTGGGGACGACGACGACAACGACGACGACGACGACAATGAGATACTGTGTTCTGCAGCTGAAGATGTGAAAACCTCTTTCAGCTGCAATCAGTTAATCCAGTACGACCGTCCTTTAGGTTTTTTCTCGTCATTGGTCGTCTTAGATTACGTTCTATGAGGTATGATCACAAAACACTTAGCACGTTGATGTTGTGGCGTCCTCTGTGTAAGTAGATGATGTTCAGAGGGTGATATCAAGAGAGCGATAACATATCATACCATGCGCCAATAAATATATACTATAGGGAAATATTTTATACTTAACGGATGATTATCAGTACTATATTTGCTATATTTTCAGGCTTGATTGGCGACTGGAAGAAAACATTCACCGTGGCACAAAATGAGAAGTTTGATGTTGAATACAAGAAATGGCTAGAAGATTCCAAATTATCATTTAAGTTTGAACCTAGATATTAAACTACACGCAGTGTCTCACCTACTAGTATTTAAAAATCAGGGGCCCGTATATCTATATTCATAGTGTATTATTACTCTTGCATTATATATGTAGTATTGGTAAGGTCATGTAACACACCTCATTGTTAAGTCATGTGACACACATTATTTGTAGATCATGTGACACATGCCATTGGTAAGTCATGTGACACACAGCATTAGTAGGGCATGTGACACATGTCATTGGTAAGTCATGTGACACACAGCATTGGTAAGTAATGAGACACGCACATCATTGGTAGGTCATGCGACACATACAGTATTGGTAAATCATGTGACACACACGGCATTGGTAAATCATGTGACACACACAGCATTGGTAAATCATGTGACACACACACAGCATTGGTAAATCATGTGACACACACAGCATTGGTAAATCATGTGACACACACAGCATTGGTAAATCATGTGACACACACACAGCATTGGTAAATCATGTGACACACACAGCATTGGTAAATCATGTGACACACACACAGCATTGGTAAATCATGTGACACATACACAGCATTGGTAAATCATGTGACACACACAGCATTGGTAAATCATGTGACACACACAGCATTGGTAAATCATGTGACACATACACAGCATTGGTAAATCATGTGACACACACAGCATTGGTAAATCATGTGACACACACAGCATTGGTAAATCATGTGACACATACACAGCATTGGTAAATCATGTGACACACACAGCATTGGTAAATCTTGTGACACACACAGCTTCATTTGGTAAATCATGTGCACACATACATTAAATGCTGTAATTGTAAAACTAAAATAAATGATATTAACTCCGGTCCATGGTGGGGTGGATGGTCCTATCTATAAGACACGTGATTGGTCAGAGCTCTGCAGCCTCTGCGTGCTATACGGGTATAGCAAATGTAGCCAACTGAGAGCGGACACAAGAGATTAATGTTCCACTCAGCTGTGTGTATAATTAAAATTGTCTCAAAGTTGTACTCTGTAAGCCACACAAACTAAGTTTTTAGATTTGTTTACTTTTCAATTGTGTGTTTTGTAATTGCGCTTAGCTGTAGGCCTATGTTATAGAATTGTTACACAATTCTAAGTAATCACTCCAATGATGGAGCAGGATAATATGCCTCTTGCAGAGGCAGATGATACTGGTACCAGTCAAGGTAACCAGGAAAGTCAATCTTGTGATAGTTACATGAGAAGACAATTTGAAATGATGCGAAAGTTATTAGATTCGTTAGCCGAGGCAACGGAAAAGAACACGGTGCAAGCGAGGGAAATTGCTAGGTTGGAAGCTACAGTGTCCAAGAAAAATTCTGAAAGAATTGAGTGGAAGAACCGCTCTTCAAAAATTCAATACGATCTCATGGAATACTTAATCAACATGACCGAGCAAATCCAGTGGCATGCCAAAAACAATGACATGCAAAAGGTGATAACGGTAGTTGATACCATGACGGATAAACTGCTACACCGGAAATGTGAAATAAAGCATGCCAACACGCATGGATGGGAAGCAGTCGATGCGGCCGCGGCGATAGTTCCTTCTGGATTTTGCGATCCAGAGGAAGCAGAAATAATGGACGCCTTAGCCAAAGGCATCAAGGTGTTGCCATCCAAAAACCGGCAAACATATGAGAAGAAACGCCGAGCTCCACAGAATTTTTTCGATCATTTGGCAATGAAGCACAAAGCAGAACCCTTCAATGTCACGGATGCTGGAATTTCGGCAACACAAAACGCTCCTGTCGCATGTTTGCTACGAGAAGCCCACGGTTCCAACCTTACCGCCCTTAACCTGTCTCCTTTGCACCAGCAGTCAGCCAGGTCGGAACAACTGGGATCAACACAGGCGCCGCCAATTAGATGTAAGTCTTTGCTTGGTAATATCAGAAATAACAGAGCTATGCTTTGCCATTAATGTCACAACCGCGTGATTATTTCAAAGATAATGCTAGTGAAGCACTGTTAGAACACAAATTTGTTGAAACTGAGCTAAGAAAATTGCAGAATTTAGGCGTAATTACTGAACAGAAAAATAAACCCTGTTTAATTTCGCCACTGAATGTGGTCACTAATCAGTACGGTAAAAAGCGATTAATTCTTGATTTACGCTTCTTAAATAGCTTTCTTAGAGAATTTAAGTTCAAAATGCATGATTGGAAAATATTTTCTGATTATGTGAAGAAGGGAGATTGGATGTTTAAGTTCGACATATCCGCGGCTTACCACCATGTTCACATGTGCTTAGATCACAGAAAGTATTGGGGATTCTCATGGCATTATGGTGGTAAACAAACATATTTTGTCTTTAATGTGTCGTATGATGTGTGACGTCACAGTATATGTGTGACGTCAGACTATTAATGATTTAATTAATTTAGGGAACATGGATATGATGGGTTAATCCAGTATTACCATTTATTCCCGCTCCACTGTCCATGTATTCAATACCTATGATCATGAAATAAACATCTGATCGGATAGTTCCCAATTCATATGCTAATTAGGCTCTTGGCTGTAACTGATTACCACAGAGTACGGAATTGTACGATCTGTCCTAGCGGCCTAAGTCCATCCCACTATGTAACTCTGTGAACTATTGATCGATCTAGCGTTTTTAAAATCGATGTTTGTACAGTAGACCAGGAATCAATATTACTTGAAATTAACATGATACATTCATTGCATATGATTGGCGTCGTTATGATTGGAAAATAGTTCCTCTAGATTTTATTATATTGGTCAATTTAATTTTATAATTATTAACTTTTCTTGTATAATTATTATTTTTTAGATTTTATTTTCCAATGAGTTTTATCAAATTTTTATATGATAAGATTGTCACGATCTTTAGGCATTATATGAACGTCAGCGCATTTATACATCAAACCATGTGCTCGTTCATCAATCACGTGACAGTGTTTTGGTGGGAAAACAAACACCCTTTGACATTTACACAATTCCCTGTCTAATGCGACCACAGCACAGTCATCTAAATAACCAACTGCTTTTATGCCATTTGACCGCCAGAATTTGACTAATACACGCGTTATCTTTGTAAATATGTAAGGGGCTACAGAAAGACCAAAAGGCAACTATCATAGGAATGTCGAGTTATCTGGGGCAAATATGTCAAATTTGACCCTACGGTTATTTTACGGTCATGACCTAGAAAGGATGGCTATGCTATAAAAGCAAATCTAGGGGTTATAAAGCTCAACCGTCTATGATGTTTGGACGAGCAGGTCAACCCATGTGTTAATTTGACCTCTATGACCTCAAAAGCCTGTCAATGATAAGTACCGAATTTGTTGATGATCGGATCAGAAGTTTCAAGTTAACAGGAAATCGCCCAAATTCGTGTAAATTAAATGGCTCGAATATTTATTGTCAATGGATCAAGAATTACAGGGATATTGCTGCTGTAGATTTTATGATATCAGGACACCAGATCTATATGACATAGAAAGGATTTCGAATCCATGTAAAGGATTCCGGATTTAATGAAAGAATTTGAGATAGGAGTGATAGGGTATGGATATGGCTGCAACTCAAATTAGATTATTGGGATTGGATAATGGCAACCTATGGAGGTGGTCTCTCTGGATTGAACTTAAAGCTCACATGTCTCTGCTTTTTGTCCAAACTTGATCAATAGTATCAATATAACAGTGATCAAGTTATGATCAAAATTCAGATATCTATGACTTGGTCAAGGTTGCACGTAGTTTCAAAATATTCAACAGCTTACTGTATAGTTTTCTGGAAATTGAGAATCCGGAAGTTCATGGTTCGATTGATACTAACACGGACAAACCGTGGGCGGAGTTTAGATATGAATGGGCGGGGAATATTTAAAACTGGATTCATCCATTACTCTTCATCTCTTCGCTAGTCATATCAGGCATATAAGGTATCGCACACCTGGACCATAGCCATTTCAACTAGACCATCGCATACAAGTAGAACCATAAGGTTTAAGCCAGAACCACAACCAGAGCAAGGATGCATCCTACCAAATTTACTTTAAATCAGTTCAGTAATTCTCGACAAGACATTTTAAATTTTCCATTGTTTTATTATGGAAGTTTTTAGACGGAAAAACCCAAGATGGTCGCGAATCAGTTTATCCTGTTTCGAAAATAGAAGATTTGAAATCACCATACACAAAAGCCTAAGCAAAACCAATTTTTGTTTCAAAATCCATCAATTAAGAAATTCCAATATGATCGCCTAAATGCTGAAATCTGAATGATAGATGGTGGCACTGGTTTTTTTAAAACTTACTAACTTCCTTTGACCAAACTAGAATGGCCCTTAATTCCTAAGCATACTTTCCAAAATGTTCAAAGTCGTTTTCGTGAAAATTAGGTCATAGACCGATAAGACGTCCATTAACGCATTTGGCCAATCTAGTTCCCTCGAGGAAACTTGGTTCAGCTGTTGACCTAGATGATGTTTCGTGAGTTTCGAATCAATCCCCTAATGAGCGGATTCGGGGAAGATTTTCAGATGGTTGTAAAATGTATCAAAATCAAAGATGACCGTAGGTCAAATTGGACGATCGTCTTCATTTGATTAAACTCGGATCGCTATGGCCCAGTAATGCTTCCTACTAAATTTGATTAGAATCTGTCCAGTGGTTCTTTCCAATTTCCTTAATATGGGAGTTTTTGGCGGGGAAATAAGATGACCGCCAAGCCGTTTTATCTAACTGTTTCCAGTGATAAATTTGAAATCAGCAGAACGAAAAACATACATAAAATCAATTTCGGCTTCAAATTCCAGAAGATGAAAATATCCAATATGGCCGCTTAACGAAAGCACAAGTAGTATTGCATATATCGCGTGGTCATGCGAATCTGCCACTTAGCACAGTGCCTGCATGTACAACAGCAGCATTTTGATGGTAGTCAGTCCCAATCGCATGCAAGGGGGTGGGGTGGGGTGGGGTGGGGCATCATTTGGGAAGGACGAGCATTTGTTATCCGAAGTGGAGGGTTTATTGTTATGATTCGACCTTTTCTTGGGAATCTGTACAAATACGCTAGAGGTTGCGTGGCCTAATGTCATAAGGGCGTACTTGTTGTAAACACGATTATTCAAGTTCAATATTCTTTATTTTATGGATTATATGTACAGATTCATAGACACTACAGGTGGTTCATCCAATGTATTGCCGTACCGTGTTGTTCAATCTAGAGGTTACTTTGTTACCGAGCCAGTCATTCTAGTGGTAAATATTCAAAAGTACTCTTCTCTAGGCCTTTCAAATAGCCATGTCTGGAGACCACTGCAAAGTAGTTTTTTGGTCAGTTTAACTTAACACAAGAGGCTTTAAGACATATAATTATCACTGCTGATAAATTGCAAACACGATGTCGGGTAAAACATTAAACATTAAATAACTGTCACATTAATTGTGTCCTCAAGCAAGTTAGTACTATAAGCTAGAAATGAATATCCATACAAACAAATTATGATGATATGTGTATAATGTCTAGATTGAATAAGTTGTTTCTCTGTTTTTGTGCAGATGGTTCAGAAACGAGTTATGGTTATAAAGTAGAAATAAATGTGTGAGTGTGTCTAAATAAATTGTAAGAATAACCTAGAACATACACAGTACACTATGATTTCTCTCTAGCGCTGAACATCAAAGTCAAAACATGAGCCTACGGGATTTATTGTTATACTTATAAATAAAGAATTCTTCTCTTTTGAGCTGAAACTCAAATCACGTCTAGCTATCTACAATTTGAATGGACATGCTAATGGAGGAATCCAGTCCGTCCGTCCTCCCGCCCGCCCGCCCACCCGCCCGCACGCCCGCCAGCCCACCCGCCCGCCCATTCGTCCGTCCATCCATCCATCCACCCACCCATCCATCCGCCGTGTCGCTCATCCATCCATCCGTCTGTCAGTCTCTGCCTATGAGCGGATGTATCTAGGAAACTATTGCTTTGATGTTGCTGGACCTTCAGCACAAGAATTTGTGCTATGGTAAGTTATGAATCTAGAACTTTAACCTTTATCTTTAAAATAAAAAAGCCTGCTGATATACACCTGTAATCTCCGGTTTCTTTTGCAATTGCTTACCTTTACTTGGATATTTTTTAACTTTCGGAAAGCATATGCTTGCTTTTTCTGAATCAAGGTACGAGGGATGATATTACTCTGTAGACTATAGATACGTATTTGAAACAGCATATATGTGTTGTTTATATCCTGAGATCCGATCTGGATGTGGATATACTAATACACCCCTTATTAATATCATTGTGGCGACTTGTCCCCGTTGCTTTGGTGTTTGTGATGCATATGAAGTGGGGGATTCCACCTATGGTGTTATTTGTCATGGTGGTAGTTATGGCGATAACGTTGACCGCTACTTGCTATGACGATAGTGCCGGTGGCTGTAATGATGATGGCGGTAATGATGATGGTGGTGGTTGTGGTGGTGGTGGTGGTGGTGGTGGCGGCGGCGGCGGCGGTGGAGGAGGAGGAGAAGGTAGTGGTGATGAGAACATGTAGATAGTTGTTGTGGTGGTGGAGAATGGGGAGAGTTATCATTGAGTCGACTCATGATAGCGGTGGTGGAAGCGATGATGGCTGTCGACATAGACAAACCACGTTCATACCACGTTCGAACGTATCCCTATATAGACATAAATTGGGGCATTCACTGGCATGCCTAGTTGCGCCAATGTTTTAGCTAAACCCCTTTTAATATTATGTTTACAGAGCACAAGCTGTACGCGTACGCGTTACACCGCTACAGTCGGATAGACCGTAAAATGAAAAGATGCCGTGAATGTATTGTAAGGATTTAGTAACTACTGATATGAATTTCTATCGATCTAGGTGTGTGTCTGTATCATTCACGAGATAATGCGTATAGTAGTACTCTGAAATAAATATGTTTAAAATCCAATGTGCGTCGTGGTCTATTTAATAGCCTAGTACATAGCTTTGAATGACACATTGTGAGCGATGTATCTAGTCGGAGTATCTCGATCTGGTATTTACTTTGCAATTGTAGGTGGCTGTGGTGGGATAGATCTTATCTGATATGACACATTTCTCACACTCACCTCAACATCTCACGGTACAATTTGCCAGGTGACAACGGCCTTGAGCGCAAAACGTCTAATCCATATACGTATAGCACAGTGTTCCAAGAGGCGTGCGTGGCTTCAGTATCTCAATTTCAGACCACTACACAGAAAAACTGTTGGACATTTTGAAATAATTCGACTCGAGCCTGTTGCTGTTAATAGAATATCTTTACGTCCTGAATTTTCCATATTTAATCTAGAGAGGTTAAAAGTTTAAAACGTCATCCGTCTGTCATTTGTCTGTTCGATCATTAAAACACTAGTCTATTTTTTCAACATCCGATTTGAATGTACTTGGTAAATAAATCATATTTCACACTCCAAATACGTGAGAATCTAGCACATCATATTAATTTTTTAGATTACAAAGGTCTCAAATCTCTTTACAAAACGGTTGTCATTTCTCTAACCACCGTTAATGTCATTTCAAGGTCACAGGTCAAACTTACCTAAATGCTTAAGTTTCATAAATTACTTGTATAAGACATGTCCAAATTACATTTTATCGTTTACGTGTGTGGTAACAGCCTGCACCCCCGTCAAAACACTGGTGTAACGAATTTATCACCACTCAGACGTCGAAGATAGAATTAGACATCTCTAGGCTTAGTTTTGCAAGAGTGAAATTTACACTTTTTGCCTTGGCTGTACGCCAAAAAACGGCGTCTACGGTCGTGTTCACGCTAGAGAGTTAATCCGGAATAACGTCATACCTCGGTGTGGGCTAACCATAGATTAATTACTTCCACAATTAATTCTATGAGTAATACATTTCACATCGGTATGTTGATTTGCGTATGTAACATGCTCTTCACGCGGACCATTATTAACACGTCACGAAGAAATTTACAAGATTGCGACCGATAATTAACTCGCCGTTTTTATGGCTATGATTAATTTGTCGATTAATGCATTCGCTATTCGACTACAAGTGTTTTGCAGGATATACAACCTTGCTGCAGCAACAGCTCCCGTCAAATTAGTTTCAAAATATGCAACATCGTTCCCGTATATTTGTCTTGAAATTGAGTCACTTGAAATCTTGAAATTCAACAATTCCGCAGCGGGCGCATATCCGCCATTTTAGCAAGACGCATATTATTATAATGAGCTTTAGGGCTAGCCGCGCAGTTAAACTAAAAACCGGGGGTTTTTTCGATCGGGGGGGGGGGGGCGATACCGTGTGTTATTGCCCTCGCGTGAGGGAAATACCAGATCATCCATTCCTGGTCTTAACCAATCAAATAACAGCATTTGGTCATGTGACATTACTGAGAGGGTAATAAAATATCTATTTCTACCATCTCTTCACAGCATTAAATGCATCAAGAATGAGGATGGTGGCTGCTTCTTCCTGGGACGTGGACAATGGACCACTTGAAGTTTTTCAGATTCTGATCCTTATCTTGATTAGTTATGGCGGCACGTCCACTGGCCATTCTGTCGCAGCACATCCGTCAAGTAACTAAGTTAGATATTTTGTTTTCCTCTGATTAAGTAATGGAATTTGTTGAGCTTTCTGAACTGTTTACTAGATCCTGTGATAGTGTGTTCCAATCCCGTATCGTATTGGGATTAAAGCTGAATTTAAATGTTCGGTTCTCACATAAATTCGATTGATTTCGCGACGTATTCTGGTACATTCTGTTGTGAATATTTTTGGTTTTCCCAATTGGCTTCTGTAGACCGCTTGGTAGCTTTGCTTGTTGCTGTAACCTTTTCTAGAACAGAATAAAGCGGTCTTGTTTCCTTCTTTCAATGGTGGGGGTTGTATGTTTTCCATCAGATTGGACGCATTAGTTGACCACGCTGCAAGGAATTTCTCGATTGTTGAATTTGTCCGGACGATTTCCAGCCGCATGTATGTGGAATCTTTCACTTTAATTTTGGTATGGGCATACTTATATAGCCACTCACATTATCTTGTCCATCATGGGCTGGAGCTATTGCTCGAGTATCTCTATCAGACTAACTCATCTCCAACTTTTGAATTAGCTTAGACTTACGTGTATATGGAAGGAAATTTCCATCATGGGAAAACAAAATTTGAGACGCACACGAAAACTGATACATTCCAATAGCCGCTGTTATGTTCATCTCACGCCGAGACCCTGCAACTATGGTCATTCCAGTGAACACCTAACTACCTGTCCTCTTTCAGAGCCACACCTTCGAATTACAGTTTTACCTGTGTGATCTTGTGACGAAACCTGTTGGACCCTGATATCCCCCAGGTATAAACTTGCTATAGACTTGTTCACCATCATAGACACGCCCCAGTGTGTGTTGCACATCGCGAGAAACAGCTGAGTGTGGCACGATGTTGATCAGACGTTTAATCTTTTCAAAAACCTGTATTGACATGTTCTGACAGTTCATTGCGCTTTGTCCTGCAATGGGCGTTTGACAATCCGACGAGCGACGAGCGGCTCAGACTCATTTGCCACCCATGAAATACCTGGTGCTACAAGAAAGAAACTGGCCATGACACTGGGTTTCTGTGTGATGTCTGTTATTTCACCCAACACATTGAGCATGCAGTTTACTTGTTCTAAGGCATGATCGAATCCAGGTTTGCGGAAATTGGCATTTGAATTCTTAGCACAGACGGTCCCGTCTGTAAACCTCCTTCACAGCTTTTGATTTGTCTGTTGACACTCATACATCTTCGTGATGTATTCAGGTACCAACTGGGCATACCTCACAGTATTCATGGATAAGAACTAAGAAAAAAACACTTTTCTAGGGTCTGCAAACAAAATAAACAGTTGCCATCACGACGGGCTCCAATGAACCGCAATATAGTAAATATTATATATAGGCCTATATATATATATATATATATATATATATATATATATATATATATATATATATATATATATTATTATTATTATTATTATTACCACGTAGGCCTATGTCATGGTCCATTAAAGCATGTGCTGTTTTATTTGACTCTCACTGAAATGTTTTCTCGTTGCAAATAGTTCATTAGATTTGCATGAGTTAGTAACTGTTTCAAACATTCTGACTGGTTCAGTCCCAGCAGCTCCTTTTTGGCATAAATCTTCCACATTTAATGCATATCCTTGTGAACTTGTTATGACCTTGGAATGGCCTTGGGCTTATTTGGCAAAACCGGCACCTACTTAAGCCGAAACATAAGCCCATACGACCTCAAAACCGCCATGTGACAGAAATTAACATAAGGTGTCAGATTCTTAGCAATTGCCTCTTGACTACCGGCTCCAATCCCACATGTCCTGCATATACGTATATTGGTATGTCACTTCATAAAAGGCCAGGCGCTTGGGGCATGGTTGGTGTGTATTGGGAAAAAAGAGCGCTGGGGATCGGAGGAAAAATGAAACGGAAATACGCAGATATTGCGAGGATTTACAGACGATACTAAACTATTCAATAGTTCTGCCCGCCTCGCCCATCATCTGCTAGCCAGTTATTCTCATCAAATGGCAGCTATATGTCTGCATTCAACTTCATAGACCACAGCCAAACGTAAAGTCTTCTGAAGGAACAGCAACGTTTGACATGTGGCGTGCGACCTAAACGGAACAAAGCCTCTGTGTCCCTATCGTAACAGTTTAATAGCTAAATGTGCTCTGGTTATGCAAAATAGTGCAAGCACAGCGGGGTGGTGATTCTAATCCCCAGGTATACATAGTGTTTAGGTTACCAACTGATGTCGCGGGAGTAGTTCAATCGCACCATGGCAATTATTCACGGTGGCTACCAATACCCATCAGAGACAGGAGACATCTCAAAGACATCTACGCGCAGCAATGCTGGGTATTGTTTGGGGTGGTTGTATGACACACTGTCCAGTAAGTTGCTAGTAACTTGTTGGTTGAAAAGGTCAGGTGAAAATATTGTTTGAAAATAGAGCAGGGGGTCTATTTTATTTCCAGACAACTTGTTTGTTGGAACCCACTTGTTGGCTGACACACGATCCAACTTGTTAAATTAACATTTGCAAACTTTCAGACTAACAAACTGATGAAATTAACTGCCTTCCATTGAGGGAATTCAAAGATGGGAAATTATTTAGTTTTTGCCATATGTTGTGTGATTATTGTTATGGTGCATGAATATTGCCGACGTTACTTACATCATAAATGGCTGTTGCCTACATATAATCTGCCGATTCATAGAAACGTGTGCGGATTAGGCTCTTATGGTCACACACACACGCACGCACGCACGCACGCACGCACGCACGCACGCACGCACGCACGCACGCACGCACGCACGCACGCACACTGGATTTGACTTATTTTTATTTTCAGGCACACGATTGCTGTTGTCTTTACATACATTCAAGATCTCACGTTTCGTGAATTTAAGACATGGACCTTAAAGAAATTTAAGACTATTTGTTTAAACTATCTAAAAGCATAGACGCCATTTTAGATTATTTAGGTAAGACTCATTTTCACAGCTGTAGGCCTATGAATGGAGTCTTTGGAAGGCTGATGCTGCTTTGCCAGTCTTGCAGCAGCATCGAGTTCTGCTTCACCATCTGTTGATATATACTTTGTAGGAAAACTTGTCGACATCTATATCCTGCTGCTCAATAGTATCGGTTGCTCCTCTTATCGTCATAATTTTGCTTTTCCCCTGTTGATGCGTAGCCCTACTTTTGCTCAGTTTTCCTGGAGACTAGATGACCTGGTTTGGAAAGGCTGTAAATCTTCGACCAATATAGCAATGCCATCTATGAAGTCCAGGTCTATCAATCTGCTTTGCTGCCAATTGATATCAAAATCTTGGCATGCCATTTCATTTTTCATAATAAATGCAACAACTAGGATGAACAGAAAAGATGAAAGCATCTGGAATGTCATACGGCCTAATGATGTTCCACGTGTCTCTAATTCAATTTCTTGGACTTAATAAATTACATTAATTAATACAGAATGAAATAATTATATACGAGGATTTATTTCCTTTCATTACGTCGAAGTACATAAGTTAATCCTCTAAAAGTATACCATTTAAAAAAGAATATTTTCTCTTATTCTTGTGTGAATGTGTGCCTTTAATGCTTTTTTCTGACCATGAACTATGTATACACATAGTTTGTATAAGGCAATGTAATATATGTTTAAGATGTTGAATACAATTGAATTGAATTGAATACACATTAACGCGTACCGTTTGGCAATGATTAGTCCTATATTTGATGAGCATTTGTCCATGCTCCATTTGCTTTTCATCTTATATGGGTCATATTCGTTTCGTATTTATTATTAGATTTGAACTTTATTGAGGTGAGACACACCCCCCCCCCCCGCCACCTCACCACCCCCACCTCCGGCAAACAGTTACAAGCTAATTGTCGGACAGTTACAAGCTAATTGTCGGACTAGTCTCTCTCTCTCTCTCATTTCGATATTTTCGGAAAATCAAAGGTAGTCGCCAGTAAAACCGCGCAATCTAAATTCTGAATAAAGTTCTTGTGTCACTCACCATAAAATCATTCAAGCTAAATATGATTAAAATTCGCCAACCGTTTCAGAAAACATGTTTTAACCGATTTCCGGAAATTTTTCGGATCATTCAAGAACGCCCACAACAAATGGAACACTCAAAGTTCGCTGCTGCTGCTGCTGCTGCTGCTGCTGCTGCTGCAGCTGTTCTGCT
Organism: Chaetoderma sp. LZ-2023a; assembly: GCA_034401795.1. Classification (NCBI taxonomy): domain Eukaryota; kingdom Metazoa; phylum Mollusca; class Caudofoveata; order Chaetodermatida; family Chaetodermatidae; genus Chaetoderma; species Chaetoderma sp. LZ-2023a. The sequence continues at coordinate 46,031,729 of CM067372.1, forward strand.
GCTCCTGCTGTTGTTGTTGGTGTTGTTGTTGTTGTTGTTGTTGTTGTTGTTGTTGCTGCTACTGCTGCTGCTGCTGCTGCTGCTGATGATGATGATGATGATGATGATGATGATGATGATGATGTTGTTGCTGCTTGTGGCCGGGCGGCCACCATCCCGCGTTAGTTCCCCCCAGTGTCTGGGGGGGGGGGGGGCACTCGGAGGTCGGGCGTCGTGCAAGCGTTCCTCCTTTCTCCCCATGGTCCCTTCGGGTCCAAGGCAAAAGCACCAATCGAGCAGTGAGAGACCCACACCACCGAGGGGCAGAAGCTCCCCGCGCTCATCACCCCTCCTGGCCATCCATCAGTCCGTGGTGGCGGTCTCGGGGTTTGCGACGCCGAATTGATCGTGCGAGGTTGGGTCTCCTACACAAATAATTGCTGACCAGAGCTGTGAGCCACCCCCTTGGAGATGCGTACATCCGGCCGGACATTTCTAGCATGTCTAGGTGCCTGCGCACGTCTAGGAAGCTCTGATGTGGTTGCTTCGTCCTCGGTGGTGGATACGCCGGTCTCGACCACGTCGCCCGCTGATGGGAGCTCGAGACACAGCTAGGCCCTGACGACCTTGGCCATCTTCTTGAGGTTTGGGGTAGGTCGCACACGCTTTAGTTTTTTTCATGCTTTACTTCTTCTCCTCAGGCCGAGCACATAGGTTTCGAAATATTCAACAATGTATCTGTATGATTACTTTGAAATTGGGATTCTGAGAATTGAGAATTAACGGTATATAGGCGCCTAAATCGATTCCAGCACGCATAGGTAAAAGTGGGCGGAGTTAACCTACAAATAGGCGTGGCATAGCTTAAAAGGTGTCCCTCCATCATCTATAAAATAGAAATGAAAGAAACTCATGGTACTTAACTAGATCCCGCATCTCATGGGACATAACTAGTTACTGAATCTTATGGGACATAACTAGTTCCTGAATCTCATGGTACTTAACTAGTGCCTGAATCTCATGGTACTTAACTAGATTCCGCATATCATGGTACTTAAATAGTTCCCGCATCTCATGGGAGTTAACTAGTTCCCGCATGTCATGGGACTTAACTAGGTCTCGCATCTCATGGTACTTAACTAGTTCCGTCATCATATGGGACCTAACTAGTTCCTACACCTCATGTTACATAACTAGTTCCAGCACCTCATGGGACTTAACTAGTTCCTGAATCTCATGATACTTAACTAGTTCCTGAATCTCATGGTACTACACTAGTTCCCACATCTCATGGGCTTTGAGTAGTTCCCGCATCTCATGGAACTTAACTAGCTCCCACAGCTCATGGTACTTAACTAGTTCCGGCATCTTCTGGTACTTAACTAGTTCCCGCATCTCATGGTACTTAACTGGTTCCTGCAGCTCATGGTACTTAACTAGTTCCCGCATCTTCTGGTACATAACTAGTTCCCGCATCTCATGGTACTTAACTAGTTCCTGCAGCTCATGGTACTTAACTAGTTCCCGCATCTCATGGGACTTAACTAGTTCCTGCATCTCATGTGACTTAACTAGTTCCCGCATCTCATGGTACCTAAATAGATCCTGAATCTGATGGGACTTAACTAGTTCCCGCCTCTCATGGGATTTAACTAGTCGCTGCATATCATGGTACTTAACTAGTTCCCGCATCTTATGGGACCTATATAGTGCGTCATTTTCATGGGAGTTAACTAGTTCCCGCATCTCATGGTACTTAAATAGTTCCTGAATCTGATGGGACTTAACTAATTCCCGCATCTCATGGGATTTAACTAGTCGCTGCATCTCATGGTACTTAACTAGTTCCCGCCTCTCATGGTACATAACTAGTTCCTAAATCCCATGATACTTAACTAGTTCCTCAATCTCATGGTACTACACTAGTTCCCGCATCTCATGGGCTTTGAGTAGTTCCCGCATCTCATGGTACTTAACTAGTTCCCACATCTCATGGAACTTAACTAGTTCCCATACCTCATGGTACTTAACTAGTTCCGGCATCTCCTGGTACTTAACTAGTTCCCACATCTCATGGTATTTAACTAGTTCCTGCAGCTCATGGTACTTAACTAGTTCCCGCATCTCATGGGACTTAACTAGTTCCTGAATCTCATGGTACTTAACTAGTGCCCGCATCTCATGGGACCTAACTAGTTCCTGCATCTCATAGTAGTTAACTAGTTCCCGCATCTCATGGGACCTAACTAGTTCTTGCATCTCAGGGGATTTAACTAGTTCCCGCATGTCATGGGATTTAACTAGGTCCTGCATCTCATGGTAGTTACCTAGTTCCGGCATCTCATGGGACCTAACTAGTTCCTGCATCTCATGGGAGTTACCTAGTTCCGGCATCTCATGGGACCTAACTAGTTCCTGCATCTCATGGGAGTTAACTAGTTCCTGAATCTCATGGGACTTAACTAGTTCCTGCATCTCATGGGACCTAACTAGTTCCTGCAGCTCATGGGATCTATCTAGTTCCTGAATCTCATGGAACTTAACTAGTTCCCACACCTCATGGTACTTAACAAGTTCCCACATCTCATGGAACTTAACTAGTTCCCGCATCTTCTGGTACTTAACTAATTCCCCCATCTCATGGTGCTTAACTAGTTCCTGCAGCTCATGGTACTTACCGAGTTCCCGCATCGTGTGGTACTTAATTAGTCCCCACATCTCATGGTACTTTACTAGTTCTCACATGTCATGGGACATAACTAGTTCCTGTATCTCATGGGAGTTAACTAGTTCCTGAATCTGATGGGTCTTAACTAGTTCTCGCATCTCATGCGACGTAACTAGTCCCTTCAGCGCATGGTACTTAACTTGTTCCCGCATTTCATGGTACTTAACTAGTTCCTAAATCTCATGGTACTTAACTAGTTCCTGAATCTCATGGTACTACACTAGTTCCTGCATCTCATAGACTTTAAGTAGTTTCCGCATCTCATGGTACTTAACTAGTTCCTGCATCTCATGATATTTGACTACTTCCCGCATCTCATGGGGCGTAACTAGATCCTGAATCTCATGGGACTTATCTAGTTCCTGCATCTCATGGGACTTAACCAGGTCCCGCAACTCATGCTACTTAACTAGTTCCCGCACCTCATGGGACCTAACTAGTTCCTGCTTCTCATGGGAGTTAACTAGTTCCCGCATCTCATGGTACTTAACTAGTTCCCGCATCTCATGGGACTTAACTAGTTCCGGCATCTTCTGGTACTTAACTAGTTCCCGCATCTCATGGTACTTAACTAGTTCCAGAATCTGATGGGACTTAGCTAGTTCCTTAATATCATAGGACTTATCTAGTTCCTGCATCTCGTGGGACTTAACCAGTTCCTGCATCTCATGCTACTTAACTAGTTCCCGCACTTCATGGTACTTAACTAGTTCCGGCATCTTCTGGTACTTAACTAGTTCCCACATCTCATGGTACTTAACTAGTTCCAGAATCTGATGGGACTTACCTAGTTCCCGCATCTCATGGTACTTAACTAGTTCCTAAATCTCATGATACTTAACTAATTCCTGAATCTCATGGGACTACACTAGTTCCCGCATCTCATGGGCTTTGAGTAGTTCCCGCATCTCATGGAACTTAACTAGTTCCCACAGCTCATGGTACTTAACTAGTTCCGCCATCTTCTGGTACTTAACTAGTTCCCGCATCTCATGGTACTTAACTAGTTCCTGCAGCTCATGGTACTTAACTAGTTCCCGCATCTTCTGGTACATAACTAGTTCCCGCATCTCATGGTACTTAACTAGTTCCTGCAGCTCATGGTAGTTAACTAGTTCCAGCAGCTCATGGGACTTAACTAGTTCCTGCATCTCATGGGACTTACCTAGTTCCCGCATCTCATGGGACCTAACTAGTTCCTGATTCTAATGGGAGTTAACCAGTTCCCGCATCTCATGATACTTAAATAGTTCCTGAATCTGATGGGACTTAACTAGTTCCCGCATCTCATGGGATTTAACTAGTCGCTGCATCTCATGGTACTTAACTAGTTCCAGCCTCTCATGGTACTTAACTAGTTCCCGCATCTTCTGGTACATAACTAGTTCCCGCATCCCATGGTACTTAACTAGTTCCTGCAGCTCATGGTACTTAACTAGTTCCCGCATCTCATGGGACTTAACTAGTTCCTGCATCTCATGGGACATAACCAGTTCCCGCATCTCATGCTACTTAACTAGTTCCTGCAGCTCATGGTATTTAACTAGTTCCCGCATCTCATGGGCCTTAACTAGTTCCTGAATCTCATGGGACTTATCTAGTTCCTGCATCTCATGGGACTTAACCAGTTCCCGCATCTCATGCTACTTAACTAGTTCCCGCACCTCATGGTACTTAACTAGTTCCCACATATTCTGGTACTTGACTAGTTCCCGCATCTCATGGTACTTAACTAGTTCCTGCAGCTCCTGGTACTAAACTAGTTCCCGCATCTCATGGGACTTACCTAGTTCCTGAATCTCATGATACTTAACTAGTTCCCGCATCTCATGGGACCTAACTAGTTCCCGCATCTCATGCTACTTAACTAGTTCCCGCATCTCATGGGACTTAACTAGTTCCTGCATCTCATGGGACTTGACTTGTTCCTGCGTATCATGGGACTTAACTAGTTCCTACATCTCATGGTACTTAACTAGTTCCTGAATCTCATAGGACTTAACTGGCTTAACTAGTTCCTGCATCTCATGGGACTTAACTAGTTCCTGCATCTCATGGTACTTAACTATTTCCCGCGTCTCATGGGACATAACTAGTTCCTGCATCTCATGATACTTAGCTAGTTCCTGCATCTCATGTTAGATCATCATCATCATCATCATCATCATCATCATCATCATCATCATCATCATTGTCTCAGTACATAAGCCGGTTGGCTTTTTATTGTCCCGGCAGTATTAGGTTATAAATTATTGCAATTTCCTAAAGAGAGGAGTGGTATCATTGGTAATTATATGTTCATGTCTATGTAATTTACAATTTGTACAAATTCCACTGACGCGGATTCCACACACAGTCATTTAATTTTTATTTCATTTAGCTACTATGTACAATATGTGGAGACATCCATACCCATATACACATATATAGACACATGCGTACATACATACATACATACCCACATATATACTTATATATACATATACATACATACATACATGTAAATACCTACATACATATACATATACATACATATACACCTAATACATATATGTACACATATACAACACATATACATATATTCATACATAGACACATCTATACATACATACATAATCACTTATGTACACATAAACATACATATGGACTGGCGCGGTTACCACACCATGTCAACACTATTACAATGCAATTGAGACTGGGATTAACTCCTAGTATAATTAAAGCATGGGACGGCGCGGATGCCACACCAAATCCAATGACAAACATCAAACCAACGATTAATATGTACGAGTCCTATCTACTAATATTATTAAATTGCTATATTCCTTATTTAAATTCAATATTATATAATTTGTACATATGGCAGTCTGGCGCAGATTCCACACCTAGAGCCAATGCAACCTTATCTTGTAAATGTATGTGATGCATGTGTCTTAGGTTAATCAAAGTTGTACTTAATTCCGCACAGATGTGTGTCTAGTTTTGATTTTACTTAACTAGTTCCTGAATCTCATTGGACTTAACTGGCTTAACTAGTTCCTGCATCTCATGGGACTTAAATAGTTCCTGCGTCTCATGGGACTTAACTAGTTACTGAATCTCATGGGACTTAACTAGTCCATGAATTCCATGGTACTTACCTAGTTTCCGCATCTCATGGTAATTAAGTAGTTCCTGCATATCATGGTACTTAACTAGTTCTCACATCTCATGGTACATAACTAGTTCCCGCATCTCATAGTACTTAGCTAATTCCGGAATCTCATGGGACATGAAAGGTCATAGAGGTAGTTATATTGCGAAAAGTGTCTCTCCACGCAGGAACCGGAAAGGCACAGCTACTGCTATGGTGGGAATCCGGAAACCCAGATTTCAGGTATCGGACAGCACCACAATTTGCTCTGTATTATTCTTGGATTGGCACAGTAGTCTGCGACCAAATGCATATACTATTATGCAGCAAAATAAACAACTTTGAATTTGAATTCCGCATATTTTCTTGTGTCAGATATTGCATACGATAGCCCTCTGGGAAGCAGTGACCACGTTGTGATTACATGTAATCTCCAATGTGCAAATGAGACAGTGACAACTGAAATAGACAAATTAAACTACGACAAAGGCAACTATGGGGCAATGAAACATGAACTAAATCTCGACCGGGATAAAATATTAGAAGGTAAAGATGTTGAAGACATGTATTCCACTTTTTCTAACAAACTAAAGTTAGCAGAAATAGCGCATATCCCCAGATACAAGCCACACAACAAGGGAAAGAAAGCAGCTATCACATCAGAAATTCTTAAACTAATAAAAGCTAAAAATAACGGTTGGACGAACTATATGAAAACCAGAACAGACCAAGACAGGCTTAAATATACACACCAGCGAAACAAACTTAAGACACTCACAAGAAATGCTAAACGAGAAAAAGAAAAAGAAATAGCCAGAAGTCTAAAAAGGAATCCTAAAAAGTGTTGGTATCATGTCAACCGTACAAGAAAACTCACCTCCAGAATACCTGAACTTGAGGTTGAAGCAAATGGTACAGTCCTGAAAGTACAAAATGATATTGACAAGGCGGATGTATTAGCAAATTTCTATACTACTGTTTTCATTGATGAAGATACTAATACGCTTCCACACCTTACTAGGCGAAACTACACAACTCTCTCTAGTGACACTACCTTCAGCCTCAGCGAAACACTTAAAATTATGGAATCAATAAACATTTCTAAATCACCTGGACCTGATGAGGTACATCCTCGCCTCATATATGAATTAAGAGAAGTACTACATAAACCACTTAACATCATATTCAACAAATCATTTGTCTCAGGATGTGTACCTACCCATTGGAAACTTGCAAACGTTACACCAATTTTTAAAAAGGGGGATAAAAAGGACCCAGGCAACTACAGACCAATAAGCCTTACAAGTGTAGTTTGCAAACTCATGGAAAAGCTCATTCGGGATAAGATATTAAAGCACATAACGTCAAATGATCTACTCACTAATAAACAATTTGGTTTTATTTCCGGGAGGTCAACAACACTGCAATTATTAAGTGTTTTAGACCACTGGACAAAAATATTGGACAACAATAGTGAAATAAACGTAGTATTTATGGACCTGATGAGGGCATTCGATAGGGTCCCACATGAACGACTCGTGATCAAATTGAAGGCATGTGGATTTAGTGATACAATGTTGCCAATGGATAAGGGAATTCTTAAAAAAATCGTAAACAGAGAGTCCGGATTAATAACAAATTTTCTGCATGGCAAGATATATCCAGTGGGGTACCACAGGGTAGTGTGATATGCCCTATCCTGTTTGTTATATATATAAATGACCTACCGGATAATGTCAGTTCTGAAATCTACTTATTCGCAGATAACACAAAGATTTATAAAGAAATCCATGACAAAACAGACAGTAAAATAATACAGGATGATCTTGACTCCATGACCGACTGGGCTTCTATATGGCTACTAAAATTCCATCCAAACAAATGTCGAGTTCTGGAAATAAAAAACAAACAAAATGTTGAAAACAGATCCTATCACCTACACGGAGAGGATGGTCTCCCAATACCACTTGAATCTCTTGAGTTTGAAAAAGATCTAGGCATATTTATAGACAGACAACTTAACTTTCGAAAACATATACAGGAACAGGTAAATAAAGCCAACAGGATAATGGGAATAATTCGCAGAACCTACACATACCTAAATAATGACAATTTCACCTTGCTGTACAAAGCATTAGTACGCCCTTACCTTGAATATGCTAACAGTGTCTGGTGGCCATACAAAGAAAAAGATATCAATACTATCGAAAATGCTCAAAGGAGGGCAACCAGACAGATTCCGTCATTGAAGGGACTGAGCTACCCTGACAGGCTAAAGAGACTAAATCTTCCAACTCTAAAATACAGACGACACCTGGGAGATATGATTGAATTATATAAAATCATACATGGTTATTACGACACACATCTAACAAAACATCTTTTCACATTAAACAATTCAATAGCAAGAGGACACACATATAAACTAAAGAAACATCGCTTTTCACATGATTTCAGAAAACATTACTTTACCAATAGAATAATCGATGCCTGGAATTCACTATCTGATCACATTGTAACATCGAAAAATTTAAACATCTTCAAGAATAGATTAGACACATACTGGGCAAACCAAGAACTAAGATTTAACTATCATAGCAGCCTAACTCTATAGCAGCCTAACACAAAACGGACCATAGAGGCTTTTTAGCCTGCGTTCTGCAAATCAATCTGATCTTATCTTATATTTTAGAGCCCGATTGAAATGCTTAAATCAATAGCCTGTCCTGCCCCATTACCGCAGCCCTGTTCGCCGCCGTGATGGGCCGTTCCCCGGTTCCGCCTTTCTGCGTTTTCGTGTTGCAAAGGAAAATCATCGGGCAAAACTTACTAAATGAAAGCGAAAGTTTGTTTATTTTGACAACGGCTGAAAATGGAAAGGTAAATTCGATATGCTTATGCTATTGCTAACTAATATGGAAATAGGCGGTGCCTATAAGCGAACGCACACAGCATTTATTGTTTAAATCCTAAATACGTGTATCCATGTAGGATGGGGTACCCGAAAACCGTGGTACAAAACGAAAACTGGTAACTTTGACATTTGTAAGTAACGTACAATAAAATCAAGTAAAACTTACACATTCTTACATACCTTGCTCAGAACGGCCATCGTGAACATTTTCCAGCACATGAAATACTAATTAAATTACTCTAAAAACATTTTGAAATTAGTTATTGTTCTGGTTCACAATGTGGACACAGGAAAGGCGTATTTTTCCGAACAATCACAATGGATACATTAGTGCCGAATTTCAAGTGCACCCAATGCTTACAGATGTCACACTCTGCCCACTTTACAGAGATGATGCCAACATGAGCAAGATATGTTGATAAGGCAGGTGGTGATGCCGATTTACAAACACAACACATCTCCTCGGAATCAAGACTGATGGTCGTTGGCTATCTGGTGGTGGGTCACATTGTTGCCTCTTCTGATGTGGATGTGATGATGATGTTGAAGGCTGTTGTTCATTGTGACTGATGATAACTGGTGGTGAGGTTGGTGTGTTGTCTGAAGTTTGCTGATTGACACTATTGACGATATGAATATGTGAGGGTTCAGCAACAGCAATTCCACCAGATGCATTTTGTTTCCATTTTGAATTCAGGTTGACAGGAATTTCATGTTGTTTTCGTTTTAATGATTCCCATACAAACGCACTACATTGACATTGGCAGGATGCTGTTAATGTCTATTGAGCACTCACCTTCAGCAAGTGGATGCTCAATAGAGACTTTTACAGCACCAGCATTAAAAGGAACAATACCAGCTTTGCGGAATCCTGCTCGTAGATTGGAGCTTGTCATTGCACATTCCATGGGCCTACAGACCAAACTACACACTGTATATCTAGTCACTACTCTTCCTGGATTCTGTTGCATATATTGTTGGCACTGTTGATGATAGTATTGTTTCATTGGACCAAAAACTGCTAAAGCTAGTGGTTGTGTTGCATGACTGGTGTATGCAGGTAAAACTAATAAAATTATGTTGTTTTTGAGTGCAAGTTTGATTATGTCAGGTGTTATGTGTGAGGTGTGTCCGTCGTATAACAGTAGATTTGGCTGTCAAGTGTCGGTGTATTTCAGAAAATGTTTTTCTAGGAGCTGAAGAAAAGTTTCTCTGTTTGACCACCCATTGTCGCTCATTGTCATTGCACTTCCTGGAGGACACCCTTCTAGCAGATCTGTGTTGTGTTTTTTCCCGGCGAACACGAAAAATGGTGGTAAGTGATTGCCTAGAGCATTTCCACATGCCAAGAGTGTTGTTATGTGTGTTCTGGGTGATGTGATGGACTGTGCATGTGTTGATGTGTGTTTGTGTGTTTTGCAGCTATGATCTTTGGAGGTTTGTGTCCTGTCTCATCAACATTGTAAATCTTGTGTGGCTTGTTATGTAAATTGTATTTCACTAAAATTTTACCTAACTCTTTAAAGTAATTATCAAGCGCATCAGATGTTGTTGATTTCGAACTACTCATTTCAAGCACTTCAGTCGCGACCAATTTCAGCTGTGACCATCTTCCCATTAACCCACGTAACCAATTTTTACTCAGAACTTTACCTGTATTAAGCTTTAAATCACTGACTATGTTACCACCTAGCACTCATAACTGAATTGGTGTTAACCCATGGCCAAGCCTAACCATGAATACTACATGGTCGACCAGCTCACGTTCGGTATTCTGGCAGAAAAGTGATTTTCTACCAGAGCCAGTAGACGTATGTGGAACCAGTCCTTTCACTCTATCACGAAGGGTTTGTTCCGGGACATTGTACACCTTTGCTGCCTTATATACACTAAGTTTTGCCTTGTTTACAGCATCATATGCTGATTGCATACCCTCATTTGTGTACCGTGACTTTTTCATCTTACCAGCCTAAAATGTAAGCAGAAGAAAAGATCAATATAGCCATTAAGCTAAATAGATCCTCTAAAATTAAGATACTTACATTAGACTCAAAGCAATACATTAAACTAAGTCTCAAAATTTTATTGTATATTATATTGTAAAATATTTCTATATTAATTTAATATGACATTATGTTATGTCTCATTAATATTTTATATATATTTAGCCAATTATTTACTGATAAAATGTAATCAATCTTGTTTTATAGTGTTTGCCTCAAATACCACTGTTTTATGGACCCCTAAACATGGCTTTCGAAATATAGGGCATGTTGTTTATAACATGGCACTACGCGGCTACTGTAGCATCTGGAATTGAAATTTGTTTACTATCTGGCAACTAGGCTTAGAGCGCTGTCATTTACTAATACTTCTGGCGACACCGCTCAAACAATAACAAATTAGCCTGGATAGAATATACATTTCCTGATTGAATTTTTTTTTTACATGAGGTCATTTTTAAAACAGGTATGCACCTTGCAAGTAAAAATATGTGTTTTAAGCCATAAATAATTGTCAAACGTACGTTTGGACAAGATCAGTACAGAATAAAACAACAAACCAAACTAGGTAGAGTGGTTGAACAAGAGCAATATAAAATTCTAACATTAAGACGCATTAATATCTAAGAATTTATCATAAGTTTAAAACATATTTGAGTTAAAATAAAGTACAAATGTACTATTTGATGCTTTGGTAGAATAAAAGCGCTAAGGCGTTAAACAATTTTAACACAACACGAAAAGTTTTAGATGTCCAAAAGGATATCCAGTATTAATTGGTTGATTTATCACAAGTTTATATTGGTACTAAGCCATCTTGGATTTCGGCCGATTTTAGGAAACCTCTTTAAAAATCTTCTCCGAAACCACTTGAGGAATCGATTCAAAACTCATGAAACATCATCTAGGGAAAGAGGTAAGCCAAGTTTGTTCAAGTAGGGTTGCACGATTATTCAATTTTCATAATCGCGATCATTTAATACAAATAATTCATCGAGGCTTCGCGAGGTGTGACATCAGACAGTCTGGTCCTGGGATGGATATCCCAGGGGTACATGCCAGAGTGGTGGGACTTCCCGTCACATAAATATGTCTTTGACACCTGTCTGGACTCCCGTTCCAAGGGAGACAGACAAATTAGAAGCCATTCAAAACGAAGTGTCAGGTTTGCTTCTGAAGGGAGCAATAAAACTAGCAAACCAGCGCACTCCAGGCTTCTATTCAAACATGTTCCTTGTCCCCAAGAGCACAGGGGGTGGAGACCCTTACTCAATCTCAGGCCATTGGATTGTTTTATCAATACACCTCGGTTTCAGATGGAAACTCCGAGATCGGTAATGGCAGCATTGAAGAAAGGAATGTGGTGTGTGTCAATCAGTCTGAATGATGCATATTTTCACATTCCAATGAACAGGGGTTGTCACAGGTTTCTGAGATTCGCGTTCAGAATCAGGTATGGGAGTTTGTAGTCCTCCCATTCGGCCTGCCGACAGCCCCAAGGGTTTTCACCAGAGTGGTCCTAGCGGTGACAGCGTTTCTCAGAAGAGAGAACGTGGCACTTCCCACCTACATAGACGATTGATTGGCTTATCAAGGTGGACACGCCAGCCAGGGTAGGAGTGGATACTGCTCTGAATCTGAAATTGCTTTCAGATCTAGGCTGGCTAGTCAACAGGGGGAAATCTGAGTTGACGCCCACTTAACACTTCATTTATTTGGGGATGCAATTCGATCTCGAGGAAGGCAGGATTTACCCGTCAGAGCCCAGAGTGGTGTCTCTGTTAGCCATACTCAAACGTTTTCAATTGGGAAACCACATTCAGGCGAGGAGGTGTCTTCAGATGCTGGGCATGATGGTCTCCATGGAGCAGGTAATCCCATATGCTGCTCTAATGAGAAGATCTATTCAGTTGTATCTGAGGTCTCTGTGGAAGCAGAGAACAGAACCCCTGTCAAAGCAGGTACCAGTTTTGGAGCTAATAATGTCGCATCTTGTATGGTGGAAGGAGGTTCAGAATCTCCTAGTAAGAGTTTTGCTTCACCTACCCCACCCCAGCTGTCCGTGTACATGGATGCATCGCTGGAGGGGGGGGGGGGGGGCTGCTTGGGAGAATACCCTGTTTCGGGCACTTGGACTCTCTAAGAGAGTCAGCTGCATATCAATCTGTTGGAAATGATGACAATGGAACTGGCATTGGAAAAGTTTTTTGTAGAAGTTAGGGGCAAGGTGATATTGATACGGTCGGACAATTCGACAGTAGTATCATACATAAATCGCCAAGGCGGGACCAGGTCACCCACACTGTGTATGAAGGTGTGGCACTTGATTCAATGGTGCAGGAATTACTGTTGTTTTGAAAGCAGCTCACATTCCTGGGCGATTGAACATTCTGGCGGATGCTTTGTCTCTCAGACGGAGAATTCTGCCAACAGAATGGTCTCTCAACCCTCCAATTATACAAAGGATCTTCAAGCATTGGGACAAACCAAATGTGGACTTGTTCGCCACAAAGGAAAATGCTCAAATCATGACCTATGTCTCGCCGATTCCAGATCCAAATGCCGTCGATACAGATGCTCTGGCGATAAGCTGGAGAGGGATGCACGCTTATGCATATCTGCCCACCATTCTTCTACCGAAGGTTTTGGTGACGATCAGGGAGGAGCCATGCCTGGTCCTGCTAATAGCACCATTTTGGCCCAGCAGGACGTGGTTCACGGATCTCCTGGATCTGCTGGTGGACAATCCAGTGCAGCTGCCCGAGATTCTGAACATAATCTCCCAGGCCAAGGGCTGCTTCCTACATGAGCGGCCTGAAATGTTCAAATTGACTGCGTGGATGTTCGACGTCGGAAGACTTTTCTCAACAGGCTGTGAGGTTCATCGCAGCTGCGAGGAGGTCAACCTTCAAGTCATATAACCACAAGGTTAACAAATTTGCAGAGTGGTGTGAAGGAAAGGGTATTCATCCCTTTCAATCCACTATTCAGCAAATATCAGACTTTCTCTGTGGGCTGTTCTTTACAGGACTGGCTCCTGCCACAATTGCTGGATACAAGTCAGCTTTGGCATCAATTATCCCTTGTTTAGCCAACAGGGGTAGTCCAGAGCTGGCCCAGTTGAATGTGATGGTGAAGTGAAAGAGCAATCTCCGATCGAGACAATCGGTAGTCATTCCAGCCTGGAGTCTATCTTTGGTGCTTAATGTACTGGCCAAGCACCCTTCGAACATTTGGGTTCGGCTAGTCTAAAGCATCTGACTCTAAAGGCAGTTTTCCTATTGGCAGCTTCCTCAGCAAGAAGGCGCAGTGAGATCCATGCTACTTAACTAGCTCCCGCATCTCATGGGACCTAACTAGTTCCTGCATCTCATTGGACTTAACTAGTTCCTGCATCTCATGGGAGTCAACTAGTTCCTGAATCTCATGGGACTTAACTAGGTCCCGCATCCCATGGTACTTAACTAGTTCCAGCATCTCATGGGACCTAACTAGTTCCTGCATTTCATGGGAGTTAACTTGTTCCTGAATCTCATGGTACTTAACTAGTTTCCGCATCTCAAGAGACATAACTAGCCCTTGCATCTCACGGTACTTAACTAGTTCCCCCATCTCATGGTACTTAACTAGTTCCTGAATCTCATGGGACTGAACTAGGTCCTGCATCTCATGGTCATTGGACTTAACTAATTCCCGAATTTCATTGGACTTATCTAGTTCCTGCAGCCCATGGTACTTAACCAGTTCCCGCATCACACGGTACTTAACTAGTTCCCACATCTCATGGGACCTAATTAGTTCCTGCATCTCATGGCAGTTAACTAGTTCCTGAATCTCATGGGACTTAACTAGTTCCCGCATCTCATGGAACATAACTAGTCCTTGCATCTCATGGTACTTAACTAGTTCCCGCATCTCTTGGGACTTAACCAGTTCCTGAATCTCATTGGACTTAACTAGTTCCCGCATCTCATGGGACATAACTAGTCCTTGCATCTCATGGTACTTAACTAGTTCCCGCATCTCATGGGACATAACTGGTCCTTCCATCTCATGGCACTTAACTAGTTCCCGCATCTCATGGTACTTAACTACTCCCTGCATCTCATGGGACATAACTAGTTTCTGCATTTCATGGTACTTACTAGTTCCCACATCTCATGGTACTTAACTAGTTCCCGCATCTCATGGTACTTAACTTGTTCCTGAATCTCTTGGGACTTAACTGGCTTAACTAGTTCCTGCATCTCATGGGACTGAACTAGTTTCTGAATCTCATGGGACTTAACTAGTTCCCGTATCACTTGATACTTAACTTGTTCCCGCATCTCATGCTACTTAACTAGTTCCCGCATCTCATGGGACCTAACTAGTTCCTGCTTCCCATGGGAGTTAACTAGTTCCCGCATCTCATGGTACTTAACTAGTTCCTGAATCTGATGGGACTTAACCAGTCCCACATCTCATGCTACTTAACTAGCTCCCGCATCTCATGGGACCTAACTAGTTCCTGCATCTCATGGGACTTAACTAGTTCCTGCATCTCATGGGAGTCAACTAGTTCCTGAATCTCATGGGACTTAACTAGGTCCCGCATCCCATGGTACTTAACTAGTTCCAGCATCTCATGGGACCTAACTAGTTCCTGCATTTCATGGGAGTTAACTTGTTCCTGAATCTCATGGTACTTAACTAGTTCCCGCATCTCAAGAGACATAACTAGCCCTTGCATCTCACGGTACTTAACTAGTTCCCCCATCTCATGGTACTTAACTAGTTCCTGAATCTCATGGGACTGAACTAGGTCCTGCATCTCATGGTCATTGGATTTAACTAATTCCCGAATCTCATTGGACTTATCTAGTTCCCGCAGCCCATGGGACTTAACCAGTTCCCGCATCACACGGTACTTAACTAGTTCCCGCATCTCTTGGGACGTAACCAGTTCCTGAATCTCATTGGACTTAACTAGTTCCCGCCTCTCATGGGACATAACTAGTTCCCGCATCTCATGGGACTTAACTAGTTCCTGAATCTCATGGGACTTAACTAGTTCCCGCATCTCATGGGACATAACTAGTCCTTGCATCTCATGGTACTTAACTAGTTCCCGCATCTCATGGGACATAACTGGTCCTTCCATCTCATGGCACTTAACTAGTTCCCGCATCTCATGGTACTTAACTACTCCCTGCATCTCATGGGACATAACTAGTTTCTGCATTTCATGGTACTTACTAGTTCCCACATCTCATGGTACTTAACTAGTTCCCGCATCTCATGGTACTTAACTTGTTCCTGAATCTCATGGGACTTAACTGGCTTAACTAGTTCCTGCATCTCATGGGACTTAACTAGTTCCTGAATCTCATGGGACTGAACTAGTTTCTGAATCTCATGGGACTTAACTAGTTCCTGTATCACGTGATACTTAACTTGTTCCCGCATCTCATGGTACTTACCTAGTTCCCCCCATCTCATGGGACTTAACTAGTTCCTGCATCTCATGGGACTTGACTTGTTCCTGCGTATCATGGGACTTAACTAGTTCCTACATCTCATGGTACTTAACTAGTTCCTGAATCTCATAGGACTTAACTGGCTTAACTAGTTCCTGCATCTCATGGGACTTAACTAGTTCCTGCATCTCATGGTACTTAACTATTTCCCGCGTCTCATGGGACATAACTAGTTCCTGCATCTCATGATACTTAGCTTGTTCCTGCATCTCATGTTAGATCATCATCATCATCATCATTGTCTCAGTACATAAGCCGGTTGGCTTTTTATTGTCCCGGCAGTATTAGGTTATAAATTACTGCAATTTCCTAAAGAGAGGAGTGGTATCATTGGTAATTATATGTTCATGTCTATGTAATTTACAATTTGTACAAATTCCACTGACGCGGATTCCACACACAGTCATTTAATTTTTATTTCATTTAGCTACTATGTACAATATGTGGAGACATCCATACCCATATACACATATATAGACACATGCGTACATACATACATACATACCCACATATATACTTATATATACATATACATACATACATACATGTAAATACCTACATACATATACATATACATACATATACACCTAATACATATATGTACACATATACAACACATATACATATATTCATACATAGACACATCTATACATACATACATAATCACATACGTACACATAAACATACATATGGACTGGCGCGGTTACCACACTATTACAATGCAATTGAGACTGGGATTAACTCCTAGTATAATTAAAGCATGGGACGGCGCGGATGCCACACCAAATCCAATGACAAACATCAAACCAACGATTAATATGTACGAGTCCTATCTACTAATATTATTAAATTGCTATATTCCTTATTTAAATTCAATATTATATAATTTGTACATATGGCAGTCTGGCGCAGATTCCACACCTAGAGCCAATGCAACCTTATCTTGTAAATGTATGTGATGCATGTGTCTTAGGTTAATCAAAGTTGTACTTAATTCCGCACAGATGTGTGTCTAGTTTTGATTTTACTTAACTAGTTCCTGAATCTCATTGGACTTAACTGGCTTAACTAGTTCCTGCATCTCATGGGACTTAACTAGTTCCTGCGTCTCATGGGACTTAACTAGTTCCTGAATCTCATGGGACTTAACTAGTCCATGAATTCCATGGTACTTACCTAGTTTCCGCATCTCATGGTAATTAAGTAGTTCCTGCATATCATGGTACTTAACTAGTTCTCACATCTCATGGTACATAACTAGTTCCCACATCTCATAGTACTTAGCTAATTCCGGAATCTCATGGGACATGAAAGGTCATAGAGGTAGTTATATTGCGAAAAGTGTCTCTCCACGCAGGAACCGGAAAGGCACAGCTACTGCTATGGTGGGAATCCGGAAACCCAGATTTCAGGTATCGGACAGCACCACAATTTGCTCTGTATTATTCTTGGATTGGCACAGTAGTCTGCGACCAAATGCATATACTATTATGCAGCAAAATAAACAACTTTGAATTTGAATTCCGCATATTTTCTTGTGTCAGATATTGCATACGATAGCCCTCTGGGAAGCAGTGACCACGTTGTGATCACATGTAATCTCCAATGTACAAATGAGACAGTGACAACTGAAATAGAAAAATTAAACTACGACAAAGGGAACTATGGGGCAATGAAACATGAGCTAAATCTCGAACGGGATAAAATATTAGAAGGTAAAGATGTTGAAGACATGTATTCCACTTTTTCTAACAAACTAAAGTTAGCAGAAATAGCGCATATCCCCAGATACAATCCACACAACAAGGGAAAGAAAGCAGCTATCACATCAGAAATTCTTAAACTAATAAAAGCTAAAAATAACGGTTGGACGAACTATATGAAAACCAGAACAGACCAAGACAGGCTTAAATATACACACCAGCGAAACAAACTTAAGACACTCACAAGAAATGCTAAACGAGAAAAAGAAAAAGAAATAGCCAGAAGTCTCAAAAGGAATCCTAAAAAGTGTTGGTATCATGTCAACAGTACAAGAAAACTCACCTCCAGAATACCTGAACTTGAGGTTGAAGCAAATGGTACAGTCCTGAAAGTACAAAATGATATTGACAAGGCGGATGTATTAGCAAATTTCTATACTACTGTTTTCATTGATGAAGATACTAATACGCTTCCACACCTTACTAGGCGAAACTACACAACTCTCTCTAGTGACACTACCTTCAGCCTCAGCGAAACACTTAAAATTATGGAATCAATAAACATTTCTAAATCACCTGGACCTGATGAGGTACATCCTCGCCTCATATATGAATTAAGAGAAGTACTACATAAACCACTTAACATCATATTCAACAAATCATTTGTCTCAGGATGTGTACCTACCCATTGGAAACTTGCAAACGTTACACCGATTTTTAAAAAGGGGGATAAAAAGGACCCAGGCAATTACAGACCAATAAGCCTTACAAGTGTAGTTTGCAAACTCATGGAAAAGCTCATTCGGGATAAGATATTAAAGCACATAACGTCAAATGATCTACTCACTAATAAACAATTTGGTTTTATTTCCGGGAGGTCAACAACACTGCAATTATTAAATGTTTTAGACCACTGGACAAAAATATTGGACAACAATAGTGAAATAAACGTAGTATTTATGGACCTGATGAGGGCATTCGATAGGGTCCCACATGAACGACTCGTGATCAAATTGAAGGCATGTGGATTTAGTGATACAATGTTGCCAATGGATAAGGGAATTCTTTAAAAATCGTAAACAGAGAGTCCGGATTAATAACAAATTTTCTGCATGGCAAGATATATCCAGTGGGGTACCACAGGGTAGTGTGATATGCCCTATCCTGTTTGTTATATATATAAATGACCTACCGGATAATGTCAGTTCTGAAATCTACTTATTCGCAGATAACACAAAGATTTATAAAGAAATCCATGACAAAACAGACAGTAAAATAATACAGGATGATCTTGACTCCATGACCGACTGGGCTTCTATATGGCTACTAAAATTCCATCCAAACAAATGTCGAGTTCTGGAAATAAAAAACAAACAAAATGTTGAAAACAGATCCTATCACCTACACGGAGAGGATGGTCTCCCAATACCACTTGAATCTCTTGAGTTTGAAAAAGATCTAGGCATATTTATAGACAGACAACTTAACTTTCGAAAACATATACAGGAACAGGTAAATAAAGCCAACAGGATAATGGGAATAATTCGCAGAACCTACACATACCTAAATAATGACAATTTCACCTTGCTGTACAAAGCATTAGTACGCCCTTACCTTGAATATGCTAACAGTGTCTGGTGGCCATACAAAGAAAAAGATATCAATACTATCGAAAATGCTCAAAGGAGGGCAACCAGACAGATTCCGTCATTGAAGGGACTGAGCTACCCTGACAGGCTAAAGAGACTAAATCTTCCAACTCTAAAATACAGACGACACCTGGGAGATATGATTGAATTATATAAAATCATACATGGTTATTACGACACACATCTAACAAAACATCTTTTCACATTAAACAATTCAATAGCAAGAGGACACACATATAAACTAAAGAAACATCGCTTTTCACATGATTTCAGAAAACATTACTTTACCAATAGAATAATCGATGCCTGGAATTCACTATCTGATCACATTGTAACATCGAAAAATTTAAACATCTTCAAGAATAGATTAGACACATACTGGGCAAACCAAGAACTAAGATTTAACTATCATAGCAGCCTAACTCTATAGCAGCCTAACACAAAACGGACCATAGAGGCTTTTTAGCCTGCGTTCTGCAAATCAATCTGATCTTATCTTATATTTTAGAGTCCGATTGAAATGCTTCAATCAATAGCCTGTCCTGCCCCATTACCGCAGCCCTGTTCGCCGCCGTGATGGGCCGTTCCCCGGTTCCGCGTTTTCGTGTTGCAAAGGAAAATCATCGGGCAAAACTTACTAAATGAAAGCGAAAGTTTGTTTATTTTGACAACGGCTGAAAATGGAAAGGTAAATTCGATATGCTTATGCTATTGCTAACTAATATGGAAATAGGCAGTGCCTATAAGCGAACGCACACAGCATTTATTGTTTAAATCCTAAATACGTGTATCCATGTAGGATGGGGTACCCGAAAACCGTGGTACAAAACGAATACTGGTAACTTTGACATTTGTAAGTAATGTACAATAAAATCAAGTAAAACTTACACATTCTTACATACCTTGCTCAGAACGGCCATCGTGAACATTTTCCAGCACATGAAATACTAATTAAATTACTCTAAAAACATTTTGAAATTAGTTATTGTTCTGGTTCACAATGTGGACACAGGAAAGGCGTATTTTTCCGAACAATCACAATGGATACATTAGTGCCGAATTTCAAGTGCACCCAATGCTTACAGATGTCACACTCTGCCCACTTTACAGAGATGATGCCAACATGAGCAAGATATGTTGATAAGGCAGGTGGTGATGCCGATTTACAAACACAACACATCTCCTCGGAATCAAGACTGATGGTCGTTGGCTATCTGGTGGTGGGTCACATTGTTGCCTCTTCTGATGTGGATGTGATGATGATGTTGAAGGCTGTTGTTCATTGTGACTGATGATAACTGGTGGTGAGGTTGGTGTGTTGTCTGAAGTTTGCTGATTGACACTATTGACGATATGAATATGTGAGGGTTCAGCAACAGCAATTCCACCAGATGCATTTTGTTTCCATTTTGAATTCAGGTTGACAGGAATTTCATGTTGTTTTCGTTTTAATGATTCCCATACAAACGCACTACATTGACATTGGCAGGATGCTGTTAATGTCTATTGAGCACTCACCTTCAGCAAGTGGATGCTCAATAGAGACTTTTACAGCACCAGCATTAAAAGGAACAATACCAGCTTTGCGGAATCCTGCTCGTAGATTGGAGCTTGTCATTGCACATTCCATGGGCCTACAGACCAAACCACACACTGTATATCTAGTCACTACTCTTCCTGGTTTCTGTTGCATATATTGTTGGCACTGTTGATGATAGTATTGTTTCATTGGACCAAAAACTGCTAAAGCTAGTGGTTGTGTTGCATGACTGGTGTATGCAGGTAAAACTAATAAAATTATGTTGTTTTTGAGTGCAAGTTTGATTATGTCAGGTGTTATGTGTGAGGTGTGTCCGTCGTATAACAGTAGATTTGGCTGTCAAGTGTCGGTGTATTTCAGAAAATGTTTTTCTAGGAGCTGAAGAAAAGTTTCTCTGTTTGACCACCCATTGTCGCTCATTGTCATTGCACTTCCTGGAGGACACCCTTCTAGCAGATCTGTGTTGTGTTTTTTCCCGGCGAACACGAAAAATGGTGGTAAGTGATTGCCTAGAGCATTTCCACATGCCAAGAGTGTTGTTATGTGTGTTCTGGGTGATGTGATGGACTGTGCATGTGTTGATGTGTGTTTGTGTGTTTTGCAGCTATGATCTTTGGAGGTTTGTGTCCTGTCTCATCAACATTGTAAATCTTGTGTGGCTTGTTATGTAAATTGTATTTCACTAAAATTTTACCTAACTCTTTAAAGTAATTATCAAGCGCATCAGATGTTGTTGATTTCGAACTACTCATTTCAAGCACTTCAGTCGCGACCAATTTCAGCTGTGACCATCTTCCCATTAACCCACGTAACCAATTTTTACTCAGAACTTTACCTGTATTAAGCTTTAAATCACTGACTATGTTACCACCTAGCACTCATAACTGAATTGGTGTTAACCCATGGCCAAGCCTAACCATGAATACTACATGGTCGACCAGCTCACGTTCGGTATTCTGGCAGAAAAGTGATTTTCTACCAGAGCCAGTAGACGTATGTGGAACCAGTCCTTTCACTCTATCACGAAGGGTTTGTTCCGGGACATTGTACACCTTTGCTGCCTTATATACACTAAGTTTTGCCTTGTTTACAGCATCATATGCTGATTGCATACCCTCATTTGTGTACCGTGACTTTTTCATCTTACCAGCCTAAAATGTAAGCAGAAGAAAAGATCAATATAGCCATTAAGCTAAATAGATCCTCTAAAATTAAGATACTTACATTAGACTCAAAGCAATACATTAAACTAAGTCTCAAAATTTTATTGTATATTATATTGTAAAATATTTCTATATTAATTTAATATGACATTATGTTATGTCTCATTAATATTTTATATATATTTAGCCAATTATTTACTGATAAAATGTAATCAATCTTGTTTTATAGTGTTTGCCTCAAATACCACTGTTTTATGGACCCCTAAACATGGCTTTCGAAATATAGGGCATGTTGTTTATAACATGGCACTACGCGGCTACTGTAGCATCTGGAATTGAAATTTGTTTACTATCTGGCAACTAGGCTTAGAGCGCTGTCATTTACTAATACTTCTGGCGACACCGCTCAAACAATAACAAACTTAGCCTGGATAGAATATACATTTCCTGATTGAATTTTTTTTTAACATGAGGTCATTTTTAAAACAGGTATGCACCTTGCAAGTAAAAATATGTGTTTTAAGCCATAAATAATTGTCAAACGTACGTTTGGACAAGATCAGTACAGAATAAAACAACAAACCAAACTAGGTAGAGTGGTTGAACAAGAGCAATATAAAATTCTAACATTAAGACGCATTAATATCTAAGAATTTATCATAAGTTTAAAACATATTTGAGTTAAAATAAAGTACAAATGTACTATTTGATGCTTTGGTAGAATAAAAGCGCTAAGGCGTTAAACAATTTTAACACAACACGAAAAGTTTTAGATGTCCAAAAGGATATCCAGTATTAATTGGTTGATTTATCACAAGTTTATATTGGTACTAAGCTATCTTGGATTTCGGCCGATTTTAGGAAACCTCTTTAAAAATCTTCTCCGAAACCACTTGAGGAATCGATTCAAAACTCATGAAACATCATCTAGGGAAAGAGGTAAGCCAAGTTTGTTCAAGTAGGGTTGCACGATTATTCAATTTTCATAATCGCGATCATTTAATACAAATAATTCATCGAGGCTTCGCGAGGTGTGACATCAGACAGTCTGGTCCTGGGATGGATATCCCAGGGGTACATGCCAGAGTGGTGGGACTTCCCGTCACATAAATATGTCTTTGACACCTGTCTGGACTCCCGTTCCAAGGGAGACAGACAAATTAGAAGCCATTCAAAACGAAGTGTCAGGTTTGCTTCTGAAGGGAGCAATAAAACTAGCAAACCAGCGCACTCCAGGCTTCTATTCAAACATGTTCCTTGTCCCCAAGAGCACAGGGGGTGGAGACCCTTACTCAATCTCAGGCCATTGGATTGTTTTATCAATACACCTCGGTTTCAGATGGAAACTCCGAGATCGGTAATGGCAGCATTGAAGAAAGGAATGTGGCGTGTGTCAATCAATCTGAATGATGCATATTTTCACATTCCAATGAACAGGGGTTGTCACAGGTTTCTGAGATTCGCGTTCAGAATCAGGTATGGGAGTTTGTAGTCCTCCCATTCGGCCTGCCGACAGCCCCAAGGGTTTTCACCAGAGTGGTCCTAGCGGTGACAGCGTTTCTCAGAAGAGAGAACGTGGCACTTCCCACCTACATAGACGATTGATTGGCTTATCAAGGTGGACACTCCAGCCAGGGTAGGAGTGGATACTGCTCTGAATCTGAAATTGCTTTCAGATCTAGGCTGGCTAGTCAACAGGGGGAAATCTGAGTTGACGCCCACTTAACACTTCATTTATTTGGGGATGCAATTCGATCTCGAGGAAGGCAGGATTTACCCGTCAGAGCCCAGAGTGGTGTCTCTGTTAGCCATACTCAAACGTTTTCAATTGGGAAACCACATTCAGGCGAGGAGGTGTCTTCAGATGCTGGGCATGATGGTCTCCATGGAGCAGGTAATCCCATATGCTGCTCTAATGAGAAGATCTATTCAGTTGTATCTGAGGTCTCTGTGGAAGCAGAGTACAGAACCCCTGTCAAAGCAGGTACCAGTTTTGGAGCTAATAATGTCGCATCTTGTATGGTGGAAGGAGGTTCAGAATCTCCTAGTAAGAGTTTTGCTTCACCTACCCCACCCCAGCTGTCCGTGTACATGGATGCATCGCTGGAGGGGGGGGGGGGCTGCTTGGGAGAATACCCTGTTTCGGGCACTTGGACTCTCTAAGAGAGTCAGCTGCATATCAATCTGTTGGAAATGATGACAATGGAACTGGCATTGGAAAAGTTTTTTGTAGAAGTTAGGGGCAAGGTGATATTGATACGGTCGGACAATTCGACAGTAGTATCATACATAAATCGCCAAGGCGGGACCAGGTCACCCACACTGTGTATGAAGGTGTGGCACTTGATTCAATGGTGCAGGAATTACTGTTGTTTTGAAAGCAGCTCACATTCCTGGGCGATTGAACATTCTGGTGGATGCTTTGTCTCTCAGACGGAGAATTCTGCCAACAGAATGGTCTCTCAACCCTCCAATTATACAAAGGATCTTCAAGCATTGGGACAAACCAAATGTGGACTTGTTCGCCACAAAGGAAAATGCTCAAATCATGACCTATGTCTCGCCGATTCCAGATCCAAATGCCGTCGATACAGATGCTCTGGCGATAAGCTGGAGAGGGATGCACGCTTATGCATATCTGCCCACCATTCTTCTACCGAAGGTTTTGGTGACGATCAGGGAGGAGCCATGCCTGGTCCTGCTAATAGCACCATTTTGGCCCAGCAGGACGTGGTTCACGGATCTCCTGGATCTGCTGGTGGACAATCCAGTGCAGCTGCCCGAGATTCTGAACATAATCTCCCAGGCCAAGGGCTGCTTCCTACATGAGCGGCCTGAAATGTTCAAATTGACTGCGTGGATGTTCGACGTCGGAAGACTTTTCTCAACAGGCTGTGAGGTTCATCGCAGCTGCGAGGAGGTCAACCTTCAAGTCATATAACCACAAGGTTAACAAATTTGCAGAGTGGTGTGAAGGAAAGGGTATTCATCCCTTTCAATCCACTATTCAGCAAATATCAGACTTTCTCTGTGGGCTGTTCTTTACAGGACTGGCTCCTGCCACAATTGCTGGATACAAGTCAGCTTTGGCATCAATTATCCCTTGTTTAGCCAACAGGGGTAGTCCAGAGCTGGCCCAGTTGAATGTGATGGTGAAGTGAAAGAGCAATCTCCGATCGAGACAATCGGTAGTCATTCCAGCCTGGAGTCTATCTTTGGTGCTTAATGTACTGGCCAAGCACCCTTCGAACCTTTGGGTTCGGCTAGTCTAAAGCATCTGACTCTAAAGGCGGTTTTCCTATTGGCAGCTTCCTCAGCAAGAAGGCGCAGTGAGATCCATGCACTTTCAGTCTGTGATTGCTGCCAAGAGCAGAGTTTATGTCAAAGAATCAATCTTTAAAATATCCTGGCAAACCGATCGTTATACCGAAACTAAGTAGGTTTGATCATGATGCCAGTGTCTGGTGCCCAGTCCGTGCTTTAACTAAGTACAAAACGGACAGACTCGTTACGGTCGAATGATAGACATCTGTGGATCTGCCATAAGGAGCCATATGGCGCCGCATCCATGGATTCTATTTCTCGTTGGGTAGTCGAATGCATTCAGACTACCCGTGAGATTACGACTGGGCACCAGGTGCAAGGCGCAAGGGCATGATGTTAGAGGAATAGCCGCCTCTTCCGCCCTTTTACAATGGTGTTCCATTTAAGGACATCATGGCTGTTGCACAATGGCACTGTGAGTCCTCTTTCATGGATTACTATATGAGGGATGTGTCAGACTTCGCCAATCCACTCGCTTTAGCTGTTTTGAGATGATAGCTATATGACCACACTGCTCTTCTTCCTTTTTTGACATTTGTAAGAAAGAATTAAGAAGCAGACATGGTCGAGCGAGAGGATATCAACCAGATTGTGTCACTGATGGCCGGACAAATGAATGGTTGGAGGCTCCACGTCTGAAATCCAAATATCATGAGGTAATTCAAGATTGAGAGTGTTTTGTATTATGTCTATATATCATAATCATTCATCTTATATATTCATGCTCATTCCCAGGCTAATACATGCAAAGAGCAGTTAACCCTCTTGGCATATTCGTGTTTTCAGGTGAGATGCATGAGTTCTCTCCCTTTTCTTAGGAGAAAAAATGGGGGGGGGGGGGGGGGGCAGTGATGCGAATGTGATTCGGTTCCGTTAACTTGATGGTCCTTTTAGGTCTCCATTAATCAAGTTTAAGTCTAGCTCTTTCTCCAAGGGGCAAAAGTAGCAATTGATGGCTTGCCCCTTCCCACCAGCTTACTGTCTAAATCTGGTGTATATCGGAAGTAATAGAATGGTGAGTATTGATCGAAGGAGAATGAAGGAAATTTCAATTTCCCTTTCTCCGCGATCTAATAATACTCACCATTCTATTACGGACCCAGCCTCCCAGCCCCACGGAGGCAAGCCATGGTTTTCTCTTGTTTGGTGGCTATGCAAACAATATGAGCTTCATGGCAGACGGGTACCCGGCAGTTGGGAGCCGAGTACCCGGTTCCATGAGTCGGTAAAGCTTTCTAAGTCTATAGTCCTAGAGCCAGCTGTCAGAGTCAGCTGTATATCAGAAGTAATAGAATAGTGGGTATTGTTAGATCTCGGAGAAAGGGAAATTGAAATTTCCTTCATTCTGAGGGTATGAATGGCTCCCTTCGTATCCGTTTGGACTGCGCCTGTGCCACAGGAACAGCGGTGCCAGTCAGACAAGTCAAGCAGAGACCAAAATGGTTCTCTCTCTCTCTCTTGGTAAGAGGGGGGGGGGGGGGGGGGTCGGGGTGGTGGAACGAATCATGAGCCAGTCACCTGCCCTAGGCATCAGTGGGCTTATAATGGGTGGAAGGCTGATGTGTTTCGCCGAGGCTTGGCGAAATGTGACGTTAGACAGTCTGGTCTTGGGATGGATATCCCAGGGATACATGCCAGAGTGGTGTGACCTCCCTCCACAAAATCTGTCTTTGGCACCAGTCAATCCACTGTCAATCCACTGTTCAGCAAATAGCAGACTCTGTGTGAGCTATTCTGTACAGGATTAGCTCCTGTCATGATTGCTGGATCCAAGTCAGGTTTGGCATCAGTTATCCCTTGTCTAGTCAACAGGCATAGTCCAGAGGTGGTCCAGTTGAATGTGATGGTGAAGGAAATGAGCAATCTCCGACCGAGACAACCGGTAGTCATTCCAGCCTGGAGTCTATCTTTAGTGCTTAATGTACTGGCCAAGCACCCTTTCGAACCGTTGCGTTCGGCTAGTCTAAAGCATTTGACTCTAAAGGCGGTCTTTCTATTGGCAGCTTCCTCAGCTAGAAGGCGCAGTGTGATCCATGCACTTTCAGCAGAGAGGGACCGATTTATTGTCTCCAGAGAGGGTCTGCGTCTACTGCCAAGAGCAGAGTTTATGTCAAAGATTCAATCTTTGAGATATCCTGGCAAACCGATCGTTATACCGAAACTAAGTAGGTTTGATCGTGATGCCAGTGTCTGGTGCCCAGTCCGTGCTTTAACTAAGTACAAAACGGACAGACTCGTTACGGTCGATTGATAGACATCTGTGGATCTGCCATAAGGAGCCATATGGCGCCGCATCCATGGATTCTATCTCTCGTTGCGTAGTCGAATGCATTCAGACTACCCGTGAGATTACGACTGGGCACCAGGTGCAAGGCGCAAGGGCACGATGTTAGAGGAATAGTCACCTCTTCCGCCCTTTTACAATGGTGTTCCGTTTAAGGACATCATGGTTGTTGCACAATGGGCATTGTGAGTCCTCTTTCACGGATTACTATATGAGGGATGTGTCAGACTTCGCCAATCCACTCGCTTTAGCTGTTTTGAGACGATAGCTATATGACCATACTGCTCCTCTTCCTTTTTTGGCATTTGTAAGAAAGAATTAAGAAGCAGACATGGTCGAGCGAGAGGATATCAACCAGATTGTGTCACTGATGGCCGGACAAGTGAATGGTTGGAGGCTCCACGTCTGAAATCCAAATATCATGAGGTAATTCAAGATTGAGAGTGTTTTGTATTATGTCTATATATCATGATCATTCATCTTATATATTCATGCTCATTCCCAGGCTAATATATGCAAAGAGCAGTTAACCCTCTTGGCATATTTGTGTTTTCAGGCGAGATGCATGTTCGTGAGTTCTCTCCCTTTTCTTAGGAGAAAAATGGGGGGGGGCAGTGATGCGAATGTGATTCGGTTCCGTTAACTTGATGGTCCTTTTAGGTCTCCATTAATCAAGTTTAAGTCTAGCTCTTTCTCCAAAGGGCAAAAGTAACAGTTATGGCTTGCCCCTTCCCATCAGGTTACTGACCAAATCTGGTGTATATCAGAAGTAATAGAATGGTGAGTACTGATCGAAGGAGAATGAAAGAAATTTCAATTTCCCTTTCTCCGAGATCTAACAATACTCACCATTCTATTACGGACCCAGCCTCCCAGCCCCACGGAGGCAAGCCATGGTTTTCTCTTGTTTGGTGGCTATGCAAACAATATAAGCTTCATGGCAGATGGGTACCTGGCAGTTGGGAGCCGAGTACCCGGTTCCAGGAGTCGGTAAAGCTATCTAAGTCTATAGTCCTAGAGCCAGCCATCAGAGTCAGCTGTATATCAGAAGTAATAGAATGGTGAGTATTGTTAGATCTCGGAGAAAGGGAAATTGAAATTTCCTTCATTCTGAGGGTATGAATGGCTCCCTTCGCATCCGTCTGGACCGCGCCTGTGCCACAGGAACAGCGGTGCCAGTCAGACAAGTCAAGCAGAGACCAAAATGGTTCTCTCTCTCTCCCTTGGTAAGAGGGGGGGGTGGGGGTCGGGGTGGTGGAACGAATCATGAGCCAGTCACCTGCCCTAGGCATCAGTGGGCTTATAATGGGTGGAAGGCTGATGTGTTTCGCCGAGGCTTGGCGAAATGTGATGTTAGACAGTCTGGTCTTGGGATGGATATCCCAGGGATACATGCCAGAGTGGTGTGATATCCCTCCAAAAAATCTGTCTTTGGCACCAGTCTGGACTCCCGTCCCAAGGAAGCCAGACAAGTTAGAAGCCATTCAAAACGAAGTGTCAGGCTTGCTTCTGAAGAGAGCAATAAAGCCAGCAAACCAGAACACTCCAGGCTTCTACTCAAATATGTTCCTTGTCTCCAAGAGCACATAGAGGTGGAGACCCGTACTCAATCTCAGGCCATTAAATTGGTTTATCCATACGACTCGGTTCAAAATGGAAACACCGAGGATGGTAACGGCAATATTGAGGAAAGGAATGTGGTGTGTGTCAATCGATCTGAAAGATGCATATTTCCACATTCCAATGAACAGGGGTTGTCACAGGTTACTGAGATTCACGTTTCAGAATCATGTTTGAGAGTTTGTAACCTTCCTATTTGGCCTGTCGATACCTCCAAGTGTTTTCAGAGAAAACACCTACATAGACGATTGGCTTATCAAGGCGGACATGCCAGCCAGCCTGCTCTGACTCTCAAATTGCTTTCAGAGCTAGGCTGGATAGCCAACAAGGAGAAATCTGAGTTGACTCCAACTCAACACTTCGTTTACTTGGGGATGCGATTCGATCTCAAGGAAGGCAGGGTTTACCCATCAGAGCCCAGATTGGAGTCTCTGAAAGCCATCCTTAAGAGCTTTCGATTGGGAAACCACATCAGGTAACGTTTCTTCAGATGCTGGGCATGATGATCTCGATGGAGCAGGTGATCCTGTATGCTGCTTTAATGCGAAGACCTATCCAGTTGTTTCTGATGTCTCTGTGGAAACAGAGAACAGAGCCTCTGTCAAAACTGGTACCAGTTTTGGAGCCAATAATTTTGCATCTTGCATGGTGGAAGGCACGTCAGAATCTCCAAGTAGGAGTTTTGCTTCACCTACCCCATCCCAGCTGTCCATGTACATGGATTCATCGCTGACGGGATGTGGGGCCTGCCTGGGAGAACACCAGGTTTCGGGCACATGGACCCTCCCAGAGAGTCAGCTGCATATCAATCTGTTAGAAATGATGGCAGTGGAACTGGCACTGGAGCAATTTCTTCCAGAAGTCAGGGGTAAGGTGATATTGATACGGTTGGACAATTCGGCAGTGGTATCATACATAAATCACAAAGGAGGGACCAAGTCTCCCACACTGTGTATGAAGGTGTGGCATGTGATTCAATGGTGCAGGAATTACTCAGTTATTTTGAAAGCAGCTCACATTCCTGGGCGATTGAACATTCTGGTGGATGCTTTGTCTCGCACATAGAGAATTCTGCCAACAGAATGATCTCTCAACCCTCTGGTTCTACGAAGGATCTTCGAGCATGAGGGCAAACCCAATGTGGACTTGTTCGCCACAAAGGAAAATGCTCAAATCATGACTTATGTCTCGCTGATTCCAGATCCAAATGCCGTCGATACAGATGCTCTGGTGATAAGCAGGAAATGGATGTACTCGTACCCACCCACTATCTTTCTACCAAAGGTCTGGGAAGATCAGGGAGGAGCCATGCCTGATCCTGCTAATAGCACCATTCTGACCCAGCAGGGCGTGGTTCACGGATCTTCTGGATCTGCTGGTGAACAATCCAGTGCAGCTGCCCGAGATTCCGAACATAATCTCCCACGCCAAGGGCCGCTTCCTACACGAGCATCCAGACATGTTCAAATTGACTGCGTGGATGTTATCAAACAATGTTCCACGCTGGAAGGCTTTTCTTAACAGGTTGCAAGGTTCATCGCAGCCATGAGGAGGTCAACCTTCAAATCATATAACCACATGGTTAACAAATCTGCAGAATGGTGTGAAGGAAAGGATATCGCTCCCTTTCAATCCACTGTTCAGCAGATAGCAGACTCTGTGTGAGCTATTCTGTACAGGATTAGCTCCTGTCATGATTGCTGGATACAAGTCAGCTTTGGCATCAGTTATCCCTTGTCTAGTCAACAGGGATAGTCCAGAGGTGGTCCAGTTGGATGTGATGGTGAAGGAAATGAGCAATCTCCGACCGAGGCAACCAGTAGTCATTCCAGCCTGGAGTCTATCTTTGGTGCTTAATGTGCTAGCCAAGCACCCTTTCGAACATTTGGGTTTGGTTAGTCTAAAGCATCTTGACTCTTAAGGCAGTCTTTCTATTGGCAGCTTGCTCCGCGAGAAGGCGCAGTGAGATCCATGCACTTTCAGCAGAGAGGGACCGATGTATTTTCTCTCGAGAGGTTCTGCGAATGCTGCCAAGAGCAGAATTTATGTCAAAGAATCAATGTTTGAAAGATCCCAGCAAACCGATCATTATACCAAAACTAACTAGGTTTGATCGTGATGCCAGTGCCTGGTGTCCGGTCCATGTCTTGCCCAAGTACAAGAAATGGACGGACTCTCTATGGTCAAATGATAGACATTTGTGGATCTGCCATAAGAAGCCATATGTCGCAGCATCCATGGATTCTATCTCTCGTTGGGTAGTCAAATGCATTCAGACTACCCACGAGATTGCGACTGGTCACCAGGTGCTATGTGCCAGGGGTCACGATGTTAGGGGAATAGCTGTCTCGACTGCCCTATTCAATGGTGTCCCATTAGAGGACATCATGGCCGTTGCACAATGGCACTGAGTACTCTGTCACGAACTACTACATGTATATGAGTGACATGTCAGCCTCAGCCAATCCACTCGCTTTAGCAGTCTTGAAACACTAGTCTAGTGGCCACACTGATCGTTCTCCTTCTAGTAGCTTTGTTGCAATAGTAGGGATGACAGACATGGTCAGGCGAGAGGAGTTCAACTTGAAGTGTCATGTCTATTCGAAAGTGTGATGGTTGGTGGCGTTGTGTCTGGAATCCAAAGGTCATGAGGTAATTCAAGTCAGACTGTTTTTTGTATTATGTTTATATATCACGTTCATTCATTGTATATATTCATGCTCATTCTCAGGCTTGTATGTCAAGAGCAATTAACCCTCTTGGCAGACTTGTGTTTTCAGACGAGATGCATGTTTGTGAGTTCTCTTCCCTTTTTTTTAGATGGGTGGGGGTATGTGTGTGTGGCGGTGATGCAAATGTGATTCAGTCCCAAACTTGTTGGTCCTTCTAGGTCTCTTTGTGACAAGTTTAAGTCTAGATCTTTCTCTATCGGCAAAAGAGGCTTTGTGTGGTTTGCCCCTTCCCACCAGGTTACTGATCAAAT
Source organism: Chaetoderma sp. LZ-2023a (assembly GCA_034401795.1). NCBI lineage: Eukaryota > Metazoa > Mollusca > Caudofoveata > Chaetodermatida > Chaetodermatidae > Chaetoderma > Chaetoderma sp. LZ-2023a. Next base: position 46,064,271 of record CM067372.1, read on the forward strand.
CTGGTGTTATCAATAAGTAATGTAATGGTAAGTATTGATCGAAGGAAATTTCAATTTCCCTTTCTCCGAGATCTAACAATACTTGCCATTACATTACAGACCCTGCCTTCCAGCCCCATGGAGGCAAGCCATGTGTTAGTTCTTGTTTGGTAACTATGCAAACAATGCAGCTGGCTCATTGTGGTGGGTACCCATTTGTTGGGGACGGGTACCCGGTTCCAGGAGCCGGTTAGAGCTTTCTAAATCTGAAGATGATTTGGACACAGCAACTTAGGGGGCTGTTATCAATAAGTAATGTGTTGGTAAGTATTGTTAGATCTCAGAGAAAGGGAAATTGAAATTTCCTTCACTCAGGGATGACACTCCTTACTATCCTCACTATCAGCTCAGGGATGACACTCCTCACTATGAGGGATGACATTCACTATTAGGTATGACACTCCTCACTATCAGGCATAACACGCCTCACTATCAGGGATGACACCCACTATCAGGGATGACACTCACTATCAGGGAGGGATGACACTCACTATCAGAGATGACACATCCTCACTATCAGGGATGCCACTCTTCAATATCAGGGATAACATTCACTATGAGGAATGGCAGTTGTCAGGTATGCCACCTGCTTACTATTAGGTATCACACTCACTATCAGGCATGACACTCCTCACTATCAGGGCTGACACTCACTCTCAGGGAGGGATGACACTCACTATCAGGGAGGGATGACACTCACTATCAGGGAGGGATGACACTCACCATCAGAGATGGCACATCCTCGCTATCAGGGATGCCACTCTTCAATATCAGGGATGACATTCACTATGAGGGATGGCAGTTGTCAGGTATGGGATGACACTCACTATCAGGGAGGGATGACACTCACTATCAGGGAGGGATGACACTCACTATCAGAGATGGCACATCCTCACTATCAGGGATGCCACTCTTCAATATCAGGGATGACATTCACTATGAGGGATGGCAGTTGTCAGGTATGCCACCTGTTTACTATTAGGTATCAGACTCACTATCAGGGATGACACTCCTCACTATCAGGGCTGACACTCACTCTCAGCGAGGGATGACACTCACTATCAGGGAGGGATGACATTCACTATCAGGGATGCCACCCTTCACTATTAGGGATGCCACCATTCAGTATCAGGGATGGCACCCTTCATGATCAGGGGTGACACTCCTCACTATCAGCTCAGGGATGATTCTCCTCACTATCAAGGATGATGCTCCTCACTATCATGGATGATACTAACTATCAGGGAGGGATGACACTCACTATCAGAGATGACACATCCTCACTTTGAGGGATGGCAGTTGTCAGGTATGCCACTTGCTTACTATTAGGTATCACACTCACTATCAGGGATGACACTCACTGTCATGGATGACACTCTTTACTGTCAGCTCATGGATACCTAATAGTGAGCAAGTAGCATACCTGACAACTGCCATCCCTCATAGTGAGTGTCATCCATGATAGTGAAGAGTATCATCCCTGATAGTGAGGAGTGTCATACCTGATACTGAATGGTGTCATCCCTAATAGTGAAGGGTGTCACCCCTGATAGTGAGGAGTGTCATACATGACAGTGAATGTCATCCCTGATAGTGAGGAGTGTCATCCATGATAGTGAGGAGTGTCATCCCTGATCATAGTGATAGTGAGGAGTGTCATCCCTGATAGTGAGTGTGATCTCTGGTAGTGAGTAGTGTCACCCCTAATAGTGAGGAGTGCCATCCCTGAGCTGATAGTGAGGAGCATCAACCCTGATAGTGAGGAGTGTCATCTCTGATGACTTCCCTGACATTGAGCGTCATCCCGGATAGTGAGGAGTGTCATACCTGATAGTGAATGTCATCCCTGACAGTGAGAACTGTCATCCCTGATCTGATAGTGAGGAGTGTCATCCCTGATTGTGAATGGTGTCATCCTGATAGTGAGGGCTGTCATTCCTGATAATGAGTGTCATCCTTGATACTGAGGCATGTCATACTTGATAGTGAGGAGCGTCATACCTGATAGTGAATGACATCCCTGCTAGTGAGGAGTGTCATGCCTTGTAGTGAAGAGTTGCATCCCTGGTAGTGAGATCTGTTAAGATGAAAGTGACGCATGCCACCCTGATTGTGAGGAGTATCGTCACTGGTAGTGAGACGTATCACCGTGATAGTGCCGAGCGTCATGCCTCGTAGTGAGGTGTCATCCCTGATTTCAAGTTTCTTCGATGGTATTGAGGCGTGTCACCCCCGATAGCGAATCATGTCGCCATGATAGTGAGTGTCGCCTGATAGTGAGTGTCATCTCAGATAGTGAGTGTCATCTCAGATAGTGAGTGTCATACCTGGTAGCGAGATTGAGTGTCATCGCTGTTAGTGAGTCCTGTCGCCATGATAGTGGGGATGCATAAATCCCTGATAGTGAGGAGTGTCAATGAGAGGACTGAGGAGTGTCACCCCTGGTAGTGAGATGGCATCCCTGATAGTGAGGACTGATGAGTGTCATTCCTGGTAGTAAGGTGTCACCCCTGATATTGAGGAGTGTCATCACAGATAGTGAATGTCATCCATGCTAGTGAGGACTGATGAGTGTCATTCCTGGTAGTGAGGTGTCATCTCTGATAGTGAATGTAATCCCTGATAGTGAGGGCCAAGGATTGTCATTCCTGGTAGTGAGGTGTCATCCCTGGTAGTGAGGTCAGATGAGTATCACCCCAGGTAGTGAGGTGTGATGCCTGATAGTGAGGACTGATGCGTGTCATTCCTGGCAGTGAGGTGTCATCCCTGATAGTGATGCGTGTCATCACAGATAGTGAATGTCATCCCTAATAGTGAAGGCCGAAGAGTGTCATTCCTGGTAGTAAGGTTTCATCCCTGCTAGTGAAGCCTGATGAGTGTCATTCCTGGTATTGAGGTGTCACCCTGATAGTGATGAGTGTCATCACAGATAGTAAATGTCATCCCTGATAGTGAGGGCTGAGGAGTGTCATTCCTGGTAGTGAAGTATCATCCCTGATAGTGTGGTGTGGTGTCATCACTTTTAGTGACTCATTTCTCATCGGCTATTTTAGGGGATTATGTGATGCGACTCGTGTGTCCGGCCATCTGTGCTCTTATCGATTGTTGCACATCTCCTAGACCATTCAATTAGCACACACACACACACACACACACACACACACCAGGGGTAGGGGTGGGGGAAATGGTGGTCAAAAAATAAATTTGATCAAATGTGGTCATGTCACATCATTTTGAAGCTTGTAGTTAATAGACCACAGTACAACAAATTATTTTGTTCTTGAGTCAACCTGAGGGCAGTGGCCAAGGGTCAAATGGGCAAATTGGGCATCAGCCAATTGTTGAAATTTTGAAACCCATTACCCATTGAAATTACATTTCAAGGAATTTATTGTGTTTTGGATCAAAGTAAGGGTAAAGCTCGAAGTGATGAATGTGTGGGGATTTGCGATAGCATGCCATCGACTGTGCATTCTAGTTTTTCATTGTGAGTAATATAAATCGCCGACCTTACTCATATTGTATACCGTAATTTCTCGACTAAAGGCCGCCCTCGAATATAGGATGCTGTCCCAAATTTGACCAAAATCCGCCCAAAATCTCTTGTATTCAAGTATAAGACGCTGTTAAATTTAGAAAAAACGTACCTTTAAAAAATCAAAAATTGGTATAAAAAATAACCATCACTCAGCGCTTTATTTAATGCATGACTAAAATTATCATGGTGGAAGAGAAATTATTATATAGGACCGCCTAAATATCGTGTATCTTCAATAAAGATTGTTTATTACATCAAAATCAATCTAATTTTGGCATAAAATGTCTCCTTGAAAACATAGAAATCGCGTGATAGAAACAGATTGTAATGGCTCTTTTGCGGTTGGAGACGCTGTGTGATCTTATGTGCTAACAGGAGTTGGTTATCTGGCTCTTTTGTGATTGGCGGCGCTGTGTAATCTTATGCGTTAACGGGAGTTGGTTATCAAACGGGTACGGGAACATTCAGTTCCTATCGCGCAATGATGATATATAGCAATTTCCGAGTCCAGAATATTTAGATCAGAGTACTCGCTCTAATTAGAATAAAGATCTTTTGCGATTGGAGGCGAATCACGTGATTTATACGCATATCTTTTCTCGACGCCATTTTATGTCAAATTCCGGATTAATTTTGATGTAATAAGTGATATGTATTAAAGAATAAGCAATATTTAGGCGGCCAAATTTAATAATTTCACTTCCGCTTGGTGTTTTTGGAGTATACATTAAACATAGTCATCAGGCGGCGCGAATTGTCTAGGGTAACATTTAGTTCAATTTCCGTGGTATAATCTGTGATTTTTTAAGAAAAATTTCGACCCAAAAATGTGCGGAAGGAATGTTCTCGATTATAGGATGCACCTCCCTTTCTAGTACATGTATTATGAAAATAAACCTGCGTCCTTTAGTCGAATTTTAACGGTAGTTATAATAAATAGCCTAGCTATTATTTCTCGGCCTGTATTCACATGTACAGCTATGTTTCACTAGCCGAAATTGTGTAGTAAGTGTGTTCTTGTGAATATCTATTAATATCTAATGATCAATTGATTTGTTTTTGTTGTTTCAAACCCAGCATTGATTTATTCGCAACGAAGAAGAATACGAAGATGACAATGTACATCTTTCCGATTCCAGATTCGAGCGCTATCGCAACAGAGGGCTAGCTATCATCTGGGAGGGAATGTATGCATACACATTTCCACCAGCAATCTTGATTCCTAAAATCCTTCAGAAAATCAAGTAGCAGGAGTGCCATGTGCTTCTGATCGCCCAGAATTGGCCAAGCTGATCATGGTATATGGATCTGCTAGACTTTCTGGTCTGCAATCTGGTTACTCTGACTCTGATGGACAATATAATCTTCCAGGGCAAGCCCCTGCACAACCAATTGACTGCATGGATGGTGTCTAGGAATCTGTGATTAAGGAGGACTTTTCTGAGCAGGCAGCCATGGTCATGGCTATGAAATCAACAGATTTGCAGAATGGCACTAAAAAAGATGTATTGATCCAATGGATGCATCTATTCAGGTAGTAGCCGATTTCCTGTGTCACCTGTATGATACCTGTAGCCACAAGCCTAACGCTATTGCTAGCTATAAATCAGCATTAATGTCTGCTATCCCTTCCTTAGCTAATAGGGGAAGTGATGAAGAATGTAATCTCAATACTTAAATCAAAGGCATGGGTAATCTAAGACGTAGGAATCCTCCGGTGATTCTGTCTTGGAGTTTATCAGTAGTCCTTCAAGTACTAGCAGATAAACTCTTTTGAACCACTAAGCTCAATTTCAATGATATGACTGTATTTCTTATTGCTGCAGTCTCGGCTAGACAGAGAACTGAAATCCATGCTCTGTCAGCTGAGCTAGACCATTTTGTGGTTACAGGGGAAGGCCTTCGGCTCTACCTAGGATCAACTTTATGGCTAAGAATCAGTCCTTGAAATTTCCTGGTCAGCCCATAATATTGCCTGCCTTAGCAAGATTTGATCCTAATTCAAAGGCTTGGTGTCCAGTCCATGCATTAAACTGTTACAAACAATGTATGGCAGAATGGCGAACGGACCAGAGTTTGTTATGGTTATCGTACATTGAACCCCATGGCAGGGTGTCAAAAGATACAATATCTGCGTGGATTGTGGCGTGTATACAATTCTACCACAAAGCCGCCACAGGTAAGAAAGTCGACATGGCCAAGGCTTACATTGTCCATGGCATAGTAGCTTCCACGGCTCTCTTTAATGGAATGTCGGTGGATGACATTATGTTGGTGTCCCAGTGGCACTGTAAGCCTAATTTCATTGACCATTACCTCCGTGACATGACCAACCCACTATTCGATTCAAAAATCGATTTTGTAAAACTTATTTTGAAAATAGTGTCAATAAGGTCTTTTATCGCATATTGAGCTGTTAATCTTGTGGCGACATGCGCTACAAAGGGAGTTGAGATTGTGCAGGAATGAAAAGGCCCAATGACCAGGGGTTAACATTGGAAAGTTTGATGTTCAAATCACTTTCTGGTTGTGTCTTATACGTAACTCCAGGTGGCCTTGTGCCTCATGCACAAAAGAGCTTGCTCTTCCAGGGGTGAGCTGGTTTTCTGAGCTTCGCCTCCCTCCCGTCGAATTCACTTACGAGTTCTGGCTATATCAATGAGTATCAAGGTGGTAAGTATACTCTTAAAGTGAAATAAATGAAATCACGGATTTCTTTTTTCACGAGAGAGTTGATACTTACCACCTTGATACAATCCCCGCCCCACAGGGGTTCAGGCTTTTGGCTAGTTATGTTGCAACTGTCAGCCAATTATATCAAGTTTGAGGACGTGACAGTCTGCGCATGCGCACCTTTGGGCCGCACATCTGCCGAGCTGTCAGATGTATTACCTGCCTAGTTGGGGCAGTTACTTTTAAAGTCTGGGTTATATTGGAACTAAGCTGATATTTAGGAAATGTCAATGAGTATCAGGATGGTAAGTATCAACTCTCTCATAGAAAATGGAATCCGTGATTTCGTTTAATTAATGACATAAACACCCTTACATCTAACCACTGGGCAGATTTGGAGAACAGTAACTATCCAATCGCACAATGCTAGCAGATACTGTCTTGTGTAGCAAGACACTAGACATTGAAAAAACTGAAACATGGCACACTTACATCAATACAATGTTGTTACAGATCAGCATAAATGTCACATCCCTAGATACAAGACCACAACATAGGAGACAGATAGGAAATGTAGTAACAAGTATCCTGGAAGAGAATTATCTCAAACACTACCATCACAAACTGATGTCATCTGAAAAATTACAATATTATAAATATAGTAAACGACCGTACACAATTGCTCCATATCTCACTCATATAACCAACTCAAACAATCGGAGGTCAATTACCAAACTATATGTCTGTGCCCATCACTTAGAAATAGAAAGCGGCAGATATAGGAAAGTTGACAGGACAGAAAATACAGATTTTACCACCTGAAAGTAGAAAACAAACTACATTTGATGACTGTATGCTCAGTCAGCAAACTGACCAACCTAGAAAAATTATTATTCATCTTAGACTGCCCTCCAAAACTCTTACCACTTGTCAGGAAGTTTATCTATGAAATGACTAAAACAGAAATTTAAATCGTATGATACCCTCCATCACAACCAGCCCAACATGAATAATGATGACAAATCATGCTTCCAAAGGGCACATTCAGGATTAGTACACACTGTTTAGGTTTGCACAACTTCCATATCTAGTCTCCCTCCCAGTCTCTATGATGTTAATAGAAATATATAAATGCTTATAGTTACAGTTATTTAATTAGTCATACTTACAGTATTATTGTATTCTATACATTACTCTATGTATATCACAGTTATTTAATTAATCATACTTATAGTATTATTGTATTCTATACATTACTCTATGTATATCACACATTTGTCCTGTACATGTATTGATTATATTAAAGTTATCTTGAAGCAATAACACTAGGAAAATATTTGAAAATTTTAGTGACGATCGCCTTCTTTTTCGTAATGCTAGTCATTGTACTGTTGGCCTCCAAGGTGAGGTGATCTACCTGTGTAGCGTTTAGTAAGCGTATAGTAGTTTGATTCTAAATGTGTATTTCCTATTGTAAACATACTTAAGCTAAATATTTTTATAGAAATTTGACTGATAATTATTGCTGGTGATAGCAGCAGCAACTTTCCTTCAAATTATTTGCAAAATGATCACCAAAAAATGCAAGTTCTTCTATCTAATGTTTTGAAAATGATTTGACTGAAAATCATTGCTGCAACAACTTCCAACCAGATTGTTTTCAAAATAATCAGGATTATCAAATGATGTAATAACACATTCTGACAATATTTCGAGCAAATCAAATGACAGTTGTTGCTGACTAAATCGGCAACAACTTTATGTACAATTCAGTAGACCTGCGACGTATACGTTATCAAGACCAGACCTGAAATATGTTTAAAACTGCCCAGTCAGTAGGCAAGCATGCCACTGCATGACAGTTTGACTTGCTTTGCTGACTTACTCATCTATGCAAATATATTTCATGGTGGATCTCTAAGTTTCTGACACAGGCCTAGCTAATTGTACAAACATGTATTAGTTAATGATATTATGGCAGCTCGACACTAATTATTCTGATAAGAATTTGATAACATTATTGCAGCATTAGTCGGCAACGACCGTCAATAGAATTGCTAGAAATAGCTTCAGAATGTGTTACTACATTGAAAATCCTGCTGATTATTTTTAGAACAATTTGGTTGAAAGTTGTTGTAGCAACAATTTTCAGTCAAATCATTTTCAAAACATTGGCTAGTATTATCTGCTGAATATTTCTCAAATAATTTGAAGGAGTTGTTGCTGCTATCGCTAGCAACAATTATCAGTCAACTTGTTATAAAACTATCTAAGCTGTGTTTCACATATACCATAAAAAATACACAATTAGAATCAACTACTATACGCTTACTACATGCTATAGAGGTAGATCCGCTCACCTCGGAGGCCAACAGTACAATGACTAGCATTAGCGTTACGAGAATGGTTTTATACCGAGCATTGGGCAGAAGCAAGAACCATAGAATCCCTAATAATGGTGCCTGCAAATATCAAAGTAAAATGGCGGTTCGAAAGAAGACGATCGTCACTGAATTTTTATACCTTGCCAAAATAATTGGCATGGTCCGGGTGAGAGGGTGGATAAGCTTGTGTGCGGTGGTTTCTGGATGATAACTCTGTTCCCGTTTGTCGGATCGCTTTGAAACATAGGGTGGTTGGACTAGGTCTGGGGAAGAAACCCATCGAAAATGAAGATGATCTGACTTCTAAAATGGCCACCAGCCACCGACAGCCATCTTGAAAATTGGTTTCCGAATGATAACTCCATTGCCGTTTGTCGGATCGCTATGAAACTTCAAAGGCTTGTTGGAATGGATCTGGGGAAGAAAGCTATTAAAAATGAAGATGGTCCGACATCCAAGATGACCGTCAGCCTTCGGCAGCCATCTAAAAATTTGGTTTCTGGATGATAACTCTGTTACTGTGTATTGGATCGATTTGAAACTTCAGAGCATGGTTGGACTAGGTCTGCGGAAGAAACCTATCGAAATCGACAATGATCCGAAATCCAAGATGGCCACCAGCCACTGGTGGCCATCTTGAAAATTGGTTTCCAGATGATAACTCCGTTACCATTTATCGGATCCCTTTGAAACGTCATGTTGGACTAGGCTTGGAGAAGAAACTTATCAATATCGACAATGATCAGAAATTCAAGATGGCCACCAGGGACCATCTTGAAAATCGGTTTCCGGATGATAACTCCTGAACCGTTTATCGGATCACATTGAAACTTCATAACATGGTTGGACTAGGTCTGGGGAAGAATTCTATCAAAGTTGACAATGATCTGAAATTCAAGACAGCCGCCACCATTGGCCACCTTGAAAATTGGTTTCAGGATGATAACTCTGTTACCGTTTATTGGATCAATTTGAAATTTCAGTGTGTGGTTGGACTAGGGCTAGGGAAGAAACATATCAGACGATGATCCAACCTCCAAGATGACCACCAGCCACAGACTGCCATCTTGAAAATTGGTTTCTGGATGATAACTCCTGAACCGTTTATCAGATTGCTTTGAAACCTTATAGCATGGTTGAACTAGCTCTGGGGAAGAAACCTATTGAAAGCAACAATGATCCAACATCCAAGATGGCCACCAGTGCACATCTTGAAAATTGGTTTCCGGATGATAACTTCTGATGTTGGTAGTTGGGCTAGGTCTGGAGAAGAAATTTGTCAAAATCGAAGATGATCCGAAATCCAAGTTGACTGCCAGCCACCGACGGCCCTGTGCAAAATCGGTTTGTGAACGATAACTCTGTTACTGTTTATCGAATCGCTTTGAAAGTTTGAAGGGTGGTTGGTGAAGAAACCTATCAAAACTTGCTTTGACACTTCATAGTATGACTGACTGGTCTGGGTCTGAGGAAGAAATAAATATTTTGTGAAAGCTCTCATTCATTGGTTTGTCATCATGTCAGGGTATTATGCATCGTTTGCGGAGCTCTTGTTCTAAATATTTTCTAATCTTAATGCTTCAGGATAACTTTAATTAAAGTATAAAGCATTTGCATAGCCTGATTAATAGCTACATTATATTTAATTTCAGAGATTAATATGTACATCAATCCCCAACTGGGTAAATTGGTCTGAAGACTTTGCATTAAGGGTAGTAAAACTTTTGAACAATCTCCCACAAGAAATAGTGTCAGCACCATTGGTGAATGCTTTTAAGAATTGTCTTGATAAATATTGGAGAACACAAGACATCATCTATGATGATTTCAAAGTGCCAATCGGAAGGGGAAGAAATTCAGGACAACAAACTCATGAACTCAAGAAAGGGAGTCTGGATGGCATGACCTGTACTAGAGATCAACTCTAGGTAACTTTAAGTAAGCATTACTTTACAAACAGTTGATTGTATCCTGTCATCTTTAGCAGTGTCTGTTGATATAAAAAAACAAGTTAATGCAGTATGATAGCAGAACATGCTACAATGCACTTACTATGTTAATGCAGTGCAGTAGCAGCATGTGCTACAATGCAGCTCCTATGTTAATACATGCTGTAGCAGCACATGCTACAGCATGTGCTACAATGCAGCTCCTATGTTAATGCAGTGCGATTGCAGCATGTGCTACAATGCAGCTCCTATGTTAATGCAGTGCGATAGCAGCATGTGCTAGAATCGAGCTCCTATGTTAATGCATTGCAGTAGCAGCATGTGTTACAATGCAGCTCCTATGTTAATGCAGTGCGATAGCAGCATGTGCTACAATGCAGCTCCTATGTTAATGCAGTGCGATAGCAGCATGTGCTAGAATCGAGCTCCTATGTTAATGCATTGCAGTAGCAGCATGTGCTACAATGCAGCTCCTATGTTAATGCAGTGCGGTAGCAGCATGTGTTACAATGCAGCTCCTATGTTAATGCAGTGCGGTAGCAGCATGTGCTACAATGTAGCTCCTATGTTAATGCAGTGCGGTAGCAGTATGTGTTACAATGTAGCTCCTATGTTAATGCATTGCAGTAGCAGCATGTGTTACAATGCAGCTCCTATGTTAATGCAGTGCGGTAGCAGCATGTGCTACAATGCAGCTCCTATGTTAATGCATAGCGGTAGCAGCATGTGTTACAATGCAGCTCCTATGTTAATGCAGTGCGGTAGCAGCACAAGTTACAATGCAACTCCTATGTTAATGCATAGCGGTAGCAGCATGTGTTACAATGTAGCTCCTATGTTAATGCATTGCAGTAGCAGCATGTGTTACAATGCAGCTCCTATGTTAATGCAGTGCGGTAGCAGCATGTGTTACAATGCAGCTCCTATGTTAATGCAGTGCGGTAGCAGCATGTGTTACAATGCAGCTCCTATGTTAATGCAGTTTGGTAGCAGTATGTGCTACAATGCAGCTCCTATGTTAATGCAGTGCGGTAGCAGCATGTGCTACAATGCAGCTCCTATGTTAATGGAGTTCGGTAGCAGCATGTGTTACAATGTAGCTCCTATGTTAATGCATTGCAGTAGCAGTATGTGGTACAATGCAGCTCCTATGTTAATGCAGCGCGGTAGCAGCATGTGCTACAATGCAGCTCCTATGTTAATGCAGTGCGGTAGCAGCATGTGCTACAATGCAGCTCCTATGTTAATGCATAGCGGTAGCAGCATGTGTTACAATGCAACTCCTATGTTAATGCATTGCAGTAGCAGCATGTGTTACAATGCAGCTCCTATGTTAATGCAGTACGGTAGCAGCACGTGCTACAAAGAAGCTCCTATGTTAATGTTGTGTGGTAGCAGTACATGCTACAATGCAGCTACTATGTTAATGCAGTGCGGTAGCAGCATGTGCTACAATGCAGCTCCTATGTTAATGCAGTACGGTAGCAGCACGTGCTACAAAGAAGCTCCTATGTTAATGTCGTGTGGTAGCAGTACATGCTACAATGCAGCTACTATGTTAATGTAGTGTGGTAGCAGCACATGCTACACTTCAGCTCCTATGTTAATGCAGCATGGTAGCAGCACATGCTACAATGCTGCCCCTATGTTAATGAGGTTCGATAGCAGCGCATGCTACAATGTTAAGCTCCTATGTTAATGCAGTGCGCTAGCCGCACGTGCTACAATGCACCTCCAATGTTAATGCAGTGCGGTAGCATCATGTGCTATAATGCAGCTCCTATGTTAATGTAATATGATAGCAGCACATGCTACAATGCAGCTCCTATGTTAATGCAGTGTGGTAGCATCACATGCTACAATGCAGCTCCTATGTTAATGCAGTGTGGTAGCAACACATGCTACAATGCAGCTCCTATATTAATGCAGTTCGGTAGCAACACATGCTACAATGCAGCTCCTATATTAATGCAGTTCGGTAGCAACACATGCTACAATGCAGCTCCTATGTTAATGCAGTGCGGTAGCAACACATGCTACAATGCAGCTCCTATGTTAATGCAGTTCAGTAGCAACACATGCTACAATGCAGCTCCTATGTTAATGCAGTTCGGTAGCAACACATGCTACAATGCAGCTCCTATATTAATGCAGTTCGGTAGCAACACATGCTACAATGCAGCTCCTATGTTAATGCAGTGCGGTAGCAACACATGCTACAATGCAGCTCCTATATTAATGCAGTTCGGTAGCAACACATGCTACAATGCAGCTCCTATGTTAATGCAGTGCGGTAGCAACACATGCTACAATGCAGCTCCTATGTTAATGCAGTGTGGTAGCAGCATGTGCTACAATGCAGCTCCTATGTTAATGCAGTGTGGTAGCAGCACATGCTACAATGCAGCGCCTATTATTAACGCAGTGTGGTAGCAGCATGTGCTACAATGCAGCTACTATGTTAATGCAACACGAGTTTATGACTGCAGCAAACATACTTACCCATTTAGTGGTCAAGCCAGATGCTGAAGATGTCTTGAGGAATGTCTATTTGCAGGCCAAGAGAAGTATCTTTGAAATTTTACCAGTAAATTCCAGTGGTAAATTTTCAAAAATACTCTTCTCTTGGCCTGAAATGGACATTCACTAAGAAAAACCTTCAACATTCTTTATAAATTTTGACTATTAAAGGAGCATAGGCTGCAAAGCAGTACAATTAGGCTTCTATGCTGGACCCACACTGCTAATCTTTCAGCATAACAAGAGCATGGATACAATTTCATACAACCCATGCTGGCTTTATGACACGTGCTATAATGGAGCGTTCCCTTCTGTCACATGTATATGAACTAATAAAATTATCAAAATATGTCACTTGTTAGTGGACCTCACAATCGGATCAGAATTCAGTCTGACAAGAAAGGAGCACAGCTCTGGCAGTAACCATCTGAATTGTATGTCTGTTGTAGATTTACAATTTAATAAGCATTCTGTTGAATAATTTGAAATTAATGTTACTGGCACAGGCAGCAACAAATTACTCTCAAAATATTCAACAGCTTACCTTTATATTCTTGGAATTCAGGGATCAAAGTGCTAGAAAAGTGTGGAGCATAGCTAGAAATGGGTGGAGCATAACTGGAAATTGGTGGAGCATAGCTAGAAATGGGTGGAGCATAGCTAAAAATGGGTGGCACATAGCTAGAAATGGGTGGAGCATAACTAGAAATGGGTGGAGCATAACTAGAAATTGGTTCCTCTATTTGGTAAGGGGTGCCTAAGTCTTATGATTTCATATCACATTTCAGGCAAATATGTATCTTCCCTATGACATCATAAGATGATAATGAATTTCTAGTTCTACAATACTACTTCATAATTTCAGAATCTAAAACATTTGTTTCAATTACAGATTCAGTAGCAACAAAATGTGCAAATGATGTCGCTATCAACATGAGATGAAGACGTTATGATGTCAGAGTTCTTGCATCTCCATTACAAATCTGTGGTATTGGAATAAGTATGGGTGCTTATAGCAGTAAGCTACAGCCCAGTTCCAGCAGCATAATGGTGGCATCATTCAGCCATCCTAGCAAAGCAGACTGGATTCCTGCTCATGCCACAACTACAGAGTGTAAGAATGGCAATCATCTCTGGAAATTAGACCTACCAATGGACCTATCCAGTTTTAGCTATAACCCGCCCACCTCTATCTAAATTCCACACACACCTCGCTCATGTTGGGATCGATCGATCTCTGAACACTCTGACTAATTTCTAGAAAGCTATACAATGTCAAGTAAGCTATTGATATTTTGGAACTATTTTGACTGGGTGCTGTTGCTGCCTATGTTTATTAAATAGTAGAGACATACAATTTGTACAATGTGATCAACTATTAAGAGATAAGGACGGGCCAAATAGAATCATTTATGACGTAATGATTATGACATCCTACACGTTGCTTAGCTAAGTATGATGTCATATGACGTCAGTTGATCGATGGATATTCTGGAAAGGTAAATTAACAGAGGGATCCAATCTGTCACTCAAATACCTGATATCCTTATGAAATATGCCACATATTAGCTGATCTCAAAATGATTCTAGGGCCATCATGAAGGTGGCAATGGTCCATCACGAAAGTATATGAATGGCCCTTTCCAGAGTAATGACGTCATATGACATCATAATCAGCTAAGCGGCATGTAGGATGACATCATAATCATTACATCATAAATGATTCTATGCAGACCATCTTTAACCCTTAAAAGTCTGACACGTAAGAATTATATGGCTCTATTATTTAACAAACATGCTGTTGAATATTTTGAAATTAATTTGACTGGGCGCTGTTGCTGCCTTAGGCAGCAACAGAACCCAGTCAAATTAGTTTCAAAATATTCAACAGCTTACCTGTGTAGTTTTTTGGAAATTGATAGTCAGGGTGTTCAGAGATCGATCGATCCCAATACGAGTGAGGTGTGGGTGGAGCTTAGCTACAGATGGGCGGGGCATAGCTAAAAATGGAAAGGTCCATTCTACTTCTTTGGTGAATTTACAATTTTATAAACACCCTGTTGAATATTTTGAAACTAGTTAGAAGATAATGTAATGGTTTTTTTAATTCTTTACATCCCCACCCCACCCCACCCCACCCCACCCCCTGTGACACATTTTGACAAATTTTGTAATGGCATCATAGCACTACTATAGTCCAAGGCGCCTGGAACTGTGTGGTTAAATCGAAGTAAGAAAGTAGTGTTAATCATCAATAAATGGAATTTGCACAGGTGAATGAAATTAATTATACTATTAATAGGTTTTTATCCGCATCGCTAGATGCAAGGGTATATGCGAGCATGGAGTGCGTTGTCTTCTTGTCGCCGTTGTTGTTCTTACGACATGTTTGAATAACTCTGGTTCTACTGGAGGGACCCTCTCCTAATTTGAAGGGAAGTATGCCAATGAGGTCCGGAGGAGATTTGACAATGTTGGGGTCTAAAATGCAACAGCTTTTAGCAACAGGATAAGACATTTTTACGCATTCTTCAGATACTACTGGGGCAATCTTCTCCAAACTAGGGCGGAAGCATGTCCATGTGGTGCTGAACAGATATGCACATTTCGGGGGCTTATGATGTCATAGGGAGGATACATATTTGCCTGGCTAAAATGCAACATCAACACCTTTTAGCAATGTTAGCCATTTTTAAATGACTCAAAGCTAACTTATTAACTCACTTGGAATATGTCACTCAGACCACCTGAGCTTCATCAGCCACACTGATCTCTGGGTCTCGTTCGTTTGGAGTCTCGGCGAGATCTTGCATGATGAGGAGAGGGTCATATAAGTTGGTGGGAGTTCTAGTCCCTGGTCGCTGCTGATGGTTGGTTTAAGCTGCTTGATCTGTATGGCCTCATGAACCTTTCGTTTGCCCCAGTGCTCTTCTATTGTTAGTATTTTGATGTTATCCATGCTAATTAGATGTTAGTGTTCACTGCAGTGTTCATATTGCAGATGAGGGTCTGGTCTGGTATTCTTTAACCCTCACCCCTAACGCTCTAGCAGTCTCACTGACATAGGTGTCGTCACACATGACCTGGAAGACCACTTCACACTTCTTTTCTTTTTTAGTCTTATCTTTGCCATGCATCAGTCATGATCATAAGGCATTCACGGGCTTATGGTACATGCCAACTCCTTGTCATTTGAATGCTCTTTGGAGGTGCTCAGACACTTCTAATATATGGGATGCCTGCTGTGATGTTTTCTCCTTGTTGGTATCTCTGGCTTAATAGTGGTTCTCTTCTTTGAGACATCTAACATCCAATCAGGGTAGATGTTGGCCCAGAGGGAAACTTTGACAACTCTTTAGATTTGGCTTCTTCATTACTCAGATGATGGTGTCTGCCCGCTGGGTGAGTGAGTGGATGACTGGATCCTCCATCTCTCCCATTATGGCCAACCTGTTCATGGAGCATTTTGAGAGCAAAGCTCTAGCAACAGCATCTCGAGCCCCAAATATGTAGTTCGGTACGTAGATGACACTTGCCATGATACAGGGTCCGATGAAGGTGGATGGATTTGCTTCACATCTTAATTCCATTAACCCTCACCTCCAATGGACCTTTCCATTTTTAGCTATGCCCCGCCCATCACTAGCTAAGCTCCACCCACACCTCGCCGTGTTTGGATTGATCGATCCCCAAATGCCCTAGCTATCAATTTCCTGAAAACTATACAGGGAAGCTGTTGAATATTTTGTAACTAATTAGACTGGGTGCTGTTGCTGCCATAGGCAGCAACAGCGCCCAGTCAAATTAGTTTCAAAATATTCAACATAATATTTATTAAATAGTAAAAGCAAACAATTTGTACAACAGCCCGTAGACCGTCTTCAAATATGCGTTCGTGACGTACTTATCGACATGATTCATGACATCATTCATTATGATGTCATTGCACACATCACGCAGTTCATTATGATGTCATATGATGGGTGGGTACTCAGGAAAGGACCATTCACATCAGAGGCAGAAGACGGTGGTAAGATGCTTTTCTAGACATGCGGATCCATTTAAACGATGATGGAAATCATAAATAAACACCCTAAAATAACAGTTTACAGGAAACCCACATACACGGACAAGTACCTGAATTTAAACTCCAACCATCATCTAAGCCATAAAAGATCAGTCATCTGCTCACTAACCCAGTGGGTAGACACCATCATCAGCAATGAAGAAGACAAATCTAAAGAATTGGGACATATAAAATCTGCCCTCAGGGCCAACAACTACCCTAATTGGATGTTACATATTTTTATCTGGAAAACATTAGTGATCCAGAACGTATTAACTCATTCACTTCAGAATTGAATTATTATTTATCTATAATTGTGCATCTTAATTTAAGATAAAAAATTGTCAGGTTTGTGAGTTAATTTGATTGAGGGCAATTCACATATAATGCAGTCCAATATGGCTGGCCGTACGGCATGGAGTGTGCTCGTAATGTAATACACCAGTAAATATTGAATTTTCGAAGCTCCACTTTGTCACTCTAGATGTCTGACTGTTTGCCTAGACAGCCGGACATTGACAACATATCACGGATGTGGTCAGACAATATGGACATTTCAGAAGTCCTGCACTAGTCATATCCTGCACCCCATCAGGCTCTACTTAATTGGCTCACCTGTGAAGCAGAATGCGAGACATAGCTGTCACTTTTTCGGTGCCAATAGCGTCTCAATATTAAGCACTTTTGCTAGGTTTCTGCTTCTTGTTCTAAATCTCTGAATTGGAAGATCCAGTTAGTTAGAACCAAACCTAGACATGTGATTGCCTATACCAAGAGGAAGCGGCTTTCTGAGAACTGTAGCCAGAATTAGAACTTAACATCTCTGTCTCTATGCTGAACACATACTTTTTCTGAATTCCCACATGAAGGGAAGGATAGTGAGAGATAGCCATCCAAATGGTGTATTGGTGTCTGAGAATTAGGTAGAATGTTAAAGTTTGTCAAAAGTCCTGAAGGCTCGGTATGGAGGGGCAGGCCTCTAGCGTTCACCCATATTAATGAAGCACCATAATTCGGTACCCACACCGGTATTTACCATCACAAATGAGCTGTTTTTACTGACCACTTTTTGATGGTTCATACAGTAATGTCTGCTTTCCACTGGTTTAGCTCTCCTGGTATACATATAAAACCATTATTCCACAGCAATAGATAATCTTGTGAAGGTAATATTTAAATTTAATTGCTACATGTATATACATGTTTATAATGATTCATACCTAATATCAGCCTTAAAATGCTAACATGATAAATGATATTTAAGCTTTACTTTCAAGTTTGATTTGACAGATAGGTGATATGACTCGTTACAGTGGCCATACCTGAGGTTGAACGTTTGTGGATGCGCTTTCAGCAGCTTGGTGCAAACAAGGAGGGTATTCTCACAGAACAGGCTTTGCAAACAGAAAGATTCACTAAAGATGCATTCATCAAAAATGTATGATTCTATACATGTGCATGCACATCCATGTGTGTGCGTGCATGCGTGTGTGTGTGTGTGTGTGTGCGTGTGTGTGTGCGTGCGTGCATGCGTGTGCGTGCATGCATGCGTGGGTATGTGGACGCACGTGTGGTGCATGTGTGCACACTTGCATGTGTGTGCTCGCGTATGTGTATTCTAGCCAGGATTGCCAGCCACTCTGGAAATCAGGGAAAACCTTGAAAATTAGTTTCTCTTTTTCCAATCAGGAAAAACTCAGGGAATTCGGGACAAACGCCAAAAATCAGGGAAAACTCATGGAATTTGACTGAGCCAGAAGGCAAGGGTATCGCATTTTTCCAGTTTGCGATATGTGCATCTTGTATCATGTGTCCATGTGTCCGTTGACTGAAAATGGAAATAAATTCAAATTATTGTATGAATTATCTTAGTTTCTTTGATGCAACCATGTCTCGACTTCCCAGCACTCATTAAAGTGAATATATTTCTCATGGAATTTTGGACATTTGTCAGGGAATTATCAGGGAAAACTCAGGGAATTTTGTTTTGACAAGTGCTGGGAACCATGCTTGCGTGTGTGCATGCCTGCGTGTGTACATCTGTTTGTGTTCTCACTTGGTAAGATGTTTAACAGATTTGCCATACATTTATATAATGACATGCTTGAAGTGTGTCCCTTCGCCATCCACACTAAACGGAAACGATTCAATAATTAAATGACCTGCAATTCCACTTCCTGTGCTCGGATGGTAAAGTACTGAAAACTTAGCCATTGCAAACCAAAGCTATTTAACCCTTAGCACTCTGATGTCAATATTCTATCGTTTGCTGTGATGATAGCAAAGAAACTGGTGTACATTTTTCAACAATTTTGGTGGACGATGTTGCTGCCGAAAATTTAAAGCTTTGTCATCGGAATTGTAAGGGTTAAAGAATTCTGATCAAACCCATGTGAGCTACATATTTGAGATTGTGCTCATATACTAAAGAATAGTTATTTATTGCTAAGAAAAAGCCTACTTAGTCAATGTGTAGTACCATTCACACATAACAGTTAATCATAGGATATCATAAATGGATCTGAATATGCATTCTAAGGTAGGCCGTCTTTCACTCAAATGGCACATTTTTGTAAGAGACATGCTAGCTGTATTTTGAAAATTTTGTTTGCTAAAAGTCATTGCTTGAAAAATATTGACCATCAAAATGTTTAATTGATATATCTAATAGTATTTTGAGAGCTTTGACGAGCTGTTGACACAAAATGGGTTAAATAAACTCTAAAGTAAATGTGAGTAAACTCAATAAAGGAGTAATAAAGTTAACTGTTCATCAGTCAAAAGGTTGAGTTGAACTGTTGTATTGCAGATTGTGACACATCTTCATAATGATGATGGGGCCATGACCTTTCAGACATTCCTTGTGGCAGTTAAGTGGTTTGAGATCGGCTCGATGGATAACAGATTGAGAGGTAACATAGCAATAGTTCTAACAGGATATATGTGGATTTCAATCATTGATTCATATAAGGTCCATCGCATAACCATGTTAACCAGTAAATATTGGATACAACAAATTCTTAATTACGTAGTAAATATTCTCTTGGTTATTTTGCAAGTAAGTTGAATTTTGTCTTCTAATAAATTAGTTTCAAATTGGCCAGACAGTTGTACAATTGGAAACTTTATATGTATGAAAACTATGTTACCAATAATACGTTACTGGTCCAGAAATTCAAATTCTTGGTTTGTCAATGTCCATTTGCAGGTGAGAAAAGTATTTTTGATAATTTACCACTGGAATGACAGGTATCAAGCCAGGAATTCCAGTGGTAAATTTTCAGAAGTACTCTTCTCTTTACCTGCAGCTAGACATTGCTCATGACTCCTGCAGAGGCCGATTTTGGCCGGCTTGACCATTAAAGACTTAAGAGAAGTGGGTTTTTTACTGTTTAACATTGGAATGACTGATTGGTTATGGAGTCAGCCATTCCATTGTAACATTTTCATTCAATTATTATCTTCTCTTGGCCAGCAAATGAAACTATCTGGCCACTTTTCTCCAGCTTGACTTAAATGGGTAACAATGCTCGGATTTCAGAATGGGCTTTAACATACTTGGTCACATTCTAAGCTCATCTGTTTTTCATAACGATCTTTTCAGGGTATAAATGCAACTTGGAACACCTTAACATTCTGTTTGATTGTTAAATATTGGTTAGTTTTATATGCTTTCTGCAGATTGGAACCTAAATTCCATCTTTAGATATCCACTTTTCAGAGTAATGGCTCCAAGGGACCCATACAAATTTGGGTGTAATGTTAAACACTGGTTTTATCACACTAAATGATCCGATTGGAAATCCATCTGATTACATAACTCTGCTCTATAACTTATATCTACAGTATTTGAACCGATGTATATTGTATATTATGTATGACCAGAGATTCTCATAAGGGTCCTTTTGAGGGCCCTAAAATGTAGCGTGGGACTCCCAAAACTAGTGGCAGTGGGTCCCATGGGACCCCTGAAAATCATGTATGATTGTTAAATACTAAGTAGCTTTATAGGATTTTGCACAAAAATACCCACAAAATCTAGCATTTTGCTCACTAATTGATGGTTTTGAGTTTATGGTACTTTTTAATTTTAACATGGATGAGAAATACTGCTTGGGAACACCAGATTTCAGTTTGCGACTAAGATTTCAGCTGGGACCACCAGGATGTATGATCCCTGGCCATCCAAAATTTAGTTGCCATGACAAATACTGTGTATGACCCATCTTTGTGGGTTCAATTAACAGAAGATGATTCATTGTTATAAAAAGCTGTTTGACTATTGTTGATGATGAGATACGATGATGCGCATTGTCATAAATAGTTGTTCGACTAATGATGAGATACGATGATTCACATTGTCATAAATAGCTGTTTGACTACTGTTAATGATGAGACATGATGATGCACATTGTCATAAATAGCTGTGTGACTACTGTTGATGATAAGATATGATGATGCACATTGTCATAAATAACTGTTTGACTACTGTTGATGATGAGATACGATGATGCGCATTGTCATAAATAGCTGTTTGACTACTGTTGATGATGAGATACGATGATGCACATTGTCATAAATATTTGTTTGACTACTGTTAATGATGAGATACGATGATGCGCAATGCACATTGTCATAAATAGCTGTGTGACTACTGTTAATGATGAGATACGATGATGCACATTGTCATAAATAGCTGTGTGACTACTGTTAATGATGAGATACGATGATGCGCAATGCACATTGTCATAAATAGCTGTTTGACTACTGTTGATGATGAGATACGATGATGCACATTGTCATAAATATCTGTGTGACTACTGTTAATGATGAGACACGATGATGCACATTGTCATAAATAGCTGTTTGACTACTGTTAATGATGAGATACGATGATGCGAATTGTCATAAATAGCTGTTTGACTACTGTTAATGATGAGACATGATGATGTGAATTGTCATAAATAGCTGTTTGACTACTGTTAATGATGAGATACGATGATGCGCATTGTCATAAATTGCTGTGTGACTACTGTTGATGATGAGATACGATGATGCACATTGTCATAAATATCTGTGTGACTACTGTTAATGATGAGACACGATGATGCACATTGTCATAAATAGCTGTTTGACTACTGTTAATGATGAGATACGATGATGCGAATTGTCATAAATAGCTGTTTGACTACTGTTAATGATGAGACACGATGATGTGAATTGTCATAAATAGCTGTTTGACTACTGTTAATGATGAGATACGATGATGCGCATTGTCATAAATTGCTGTGTGACTACTGTTGATGATGAGATACGATGATGCACATTGTCATAAATAGCTGTTTGACTACTGTTAATGATGAGACACGATGATGCACATTGTCATAAATAGCTGTTTGACTACTGTTAATGATGAGATACGATGATGCGCATTGTCATAAATAACTGTTTGACTACTGTTGATGATGAGATACGATGATGCACATTCTCATAAATAACTGTTTGATTACTGTTAATGATGAGATACGATGATGTGCATTGTCATAAATAGCTGTGTGACTACTGTTAATGATGAGATACGATGATGCGCATTGTCATAAATAGCTGTGTGACTACTGTTATTGATGAGATACGATGATGCGCATTGTCATAAATAGCTGTTTGACTACCGTTAATGATGAGATACAATGATGCGCATTGCCATAAATAGCTGTTTGACTACTGTTGATGATGAGATACGATGATGCACATTGTCATAAATAGCTGTTTGACTACTGTTGATGATGAGATATGATGATGCACATTGTCATAAATAGCTGTGTGACTACTGTTGATGATGAGATATGATGATGCACATTGTCATAAATAGGTGTTTGACTACTGTTGATGATGAGATATGATGATGCACATTGTCATAAATAGCTGTGTGACTACTGTTAATGATGAGATATGATGATGCACATTGTCATAAATAGCTGTTTGACTACTGTTAATGATAAGATATGATGATGCACATTGTCATAAATAGCTGTGTGACTACTGTTGATGATGAGATACGATGATGCACATTGTCATAAATAGCTGTGTGACTACTGTTGATGATGAGATACGATGATGCGCATTGTCATAAATAGCTGTGTGACTACTGTTAATGATGAGATACGATGATGCGCATTGTCATAAATAGCTGTGTGACTACTGTTAATGATGAGATATGATGATGCACATTGTCATAAATAGCTGTGTGACTACTGTTAATGATGAGATATGATGATGCACATTGTCATAAATAGCTGTGTGACTACTGTTAATGATGAGATACGATGATGCACATTGTCATAAATAGCTGTGTGACTACTGTTAATGATGAGATACGATGATGCACATTGTCATAAATAGCTGTGTGACTACTGTTAATGATGAGATATGATGATGCACATTGTCATAAATAGCTGTGTGACTACTGTTAATGATGAGATATGATGATGCACATTGTCATAAATAGCTGTTTGACTACTGTTAATGATAAGATATGATGATGCACATTGTCATAAATAGCTGTGTGACTACTGTTGATGATGAGATACGATGATGCACATTGTCATAAATAGCTGTGTGACTACTGTTGATGATGAGATACGATGATGCACATTGTCATAAATAGCTGTGTGACTACTGTTAATGATGAGATATGATGATGCACATTGTCATAAATAGCTGTGTGACTACTGTTAATGATGAGATATGATGATGCACATTGTCATAAATAGCTGTGTGACTACTGTTAATGATGAGATACGATGATGCACATTGTCATAAATAGCTGTGTGACTACTGTTAATGATGAGATATGATGATGCACATTGTCATAAATAGCTGTGTGACTACTGTTAATGATGAGATATGATGATGCACATTGTCATAAATAGCTGTGTGACTACTGTTAATGATGAGATATGATGATGCACATTGTCATAAATAGCTGTGTGACTACTGTTAATGATGAGATATGATGATGCACATTGTCATAAATAGCTGTGTGACTACTGTTGATGATGAGATATGATGATGCACATTGTCATAAATAGCTGTGTGACTACTGTTAATGATGAGATATGATGATGCACATTGTCATAAATAGCTGTGTGACTACTGTTAATGATGAGATACGATGATGCACATTGTCATAAATAGCTGTGTGACTACTGTTAATGATGAGATACGATGATGCACATTGTCATAAATAGCTGTGTGACTACTGTTAATGATGAGATATGATGATGCACATTGTCATAAATAGCTGTGTGACTACTGTTAATGATGAGATATGATGATGCACATTGTCATAAATAGCTGTGTGACTACTGTTAATGATGAGATACGATGATGCGCATTGCCATAAATAGCTGTGTGACTACTGTTAATGATGAGATATGATGATGATGTATCACTGATCTATTAACCCTTTAACCCATGAATTTGTTCTTAAAATATAAATTTTTTCATAGAAAATGTCCATTTGCAGACCAAGAGAAGACTATTTTTGGAAGTTTACCACTGGAATGACTGGCTTGGTTATCGAGCCAGTCAATCCAATGGTAAATCTTTTAAAATAGTCTTATTTTGGTCTGCAAATGAACATTTCTCATGACCACTGCAGAAGGCGTTTTTGGCTGATATGAGTGTTAAAGGGTTAATATTCATCTAAGATAATCTTGGCACCATGCATTTGTTCTGTAGTAGCTATAGGGTACATCATATGCGTGAGGAAACTACATGTTGTGAATCACTTTATACATGACTCTAAGCCCTGAATTACCAGAATCTTGATGTTACAGTAACTATTCATCTAATCTGTTGAATATTTGAAACTAATTTGGCAGGGAGTGGGGGTGGGGGAAAGCATATACATAATCACTGCTTTGGCCATCCATTCGACTGTCCATTTATCCATCCATTCGCCGTCTACACATTTGTCTATCTGGTTCGTAGTTTCAAGACTTTGAAACTTGGAATGTGGATATATCTTAAGATGTGCAGTGTAGGAAAAGTATGTCAGCGTAACTTTTCACGATTCGCTGAACATTACATAAAGATTTCGTCTGGCTGTGGTTTCAAGGGTTTTATATATATATATTATATATGATCATGAAATTTGCTATGTCGTTACATCTTAAGAAGATATACAGTGTATGCGAGGTGGGTCAGCGTGACCTCATTTTGACATACTTTTCAGGCTTCACTGAACATTACATAGTTTTTGTCCAGGCTGTAGGTTCATGCATTTTATATGTATGATCATGAAACTTGGTATGTGGATAAATCTTATGATTTGCAGTTTAGGAAAAGTAGGTCAATGTGACCTACTTTTGAATTACTTTTTACGGTTCACTGAACATTGCAGAAAACGTTTGTGTGGGCTGTAGTTTCAAGAGTTTTTGTATACCGGAGCTAAACTTGATGTGTGGATGCATTATACTCTGAAGGTGTGTTGTGTATGAAAAAATAGGCCAGTATGACCAACTTTTCACAGTTCACTGAACATGCTTTTGACCTACTTTTCACGGTTCACTGAACATTACAGAAATTTTTTGTCTAGGCTGTAGTTTCAAGAGTTTTGAATATACAGATACATGTACCAAACTTTGTGTATGGATGCATTGTAGGCTGAAGGTGTGTTGCATATGAAAAGTAGGTCAGTCTGATCTACTTTTCACAGTGCAGTGAATTACAACAGGAAATTTTGGGTCAGGCTGTAGTTTC
The DNA here is from genome assembly GCA_034401795.1 of Chaetoderma sp. LZ-2023a. Taxonomy (NCBI): domain Eukaryota; kingdom Metazoa; phylum Mollusca; class Caudofoveata; order Chaetodermatida; family Chaetodermatidae; genus Chaetoderma; species Chaetoderma sp. LZ-2023a. Next base: position 46,090,203 of record CM067372.1, read on the forward strand.
AAGTTTTTGGTATATGGAAACTAATCTTGGTGTATCCATGCATTATGCACTGAAGGTGTGTTATGTTTGAAAAGTATGTCAGTGTGACCTACTTTTCAACATTCGCTGAACATTACAGAGAAGTTTTGTCCGAGCCATAGTATCAAGAGTTTCCCTGTGGAGTAGGCCTTTGGGGAGCATCTATCAGTTTACCGATATGCCTTGTTCTTTGATGTTATTAAGGTATCTGATATGTTTCTTGTGTGACTTTTCACAGCTGTTTTTCATTTGTTGAATAATGGCAGTCCAGTGGCATCTGATATGCTGATCAGGATTCTGCAGAAAGTCTACCCAGATAAAACATTGGTTAGTGGTCATTATCATCCCAATCATCATCATCATCATCATCATCATCAGTGCTATCATCAGGTGCCATCAATTTGTTCATCATCAGTGCTATCATCAGGTGCCATCAATTTGTTCATCATCAGTGCTATCATCAGGTGCCATCAATTTGTTCATCATTGGCAATGGTATCAGCTTCATTATATTCATACCTGTTGTCATTTCATACATAGTAAGGATGCTGAGAATTAAATCTAATCTTTTATTTAGCCTTTTCTCTGCAATAGAAATATGACAAGAAATGTGCTGTCATAAGTACAACAACAGACAATATTAAGTCTGGCCATAAATCAGAATGCTATCCAAACCAGACCTATCCTAGAATGGATTCTATTCTAATATATACCCATGCACGCAAACACACACAAGCGAACCATTCACAAACCAGGCAAATCTTAATTGTCGCTTCAAAGTGATTGGTTTGGATAGATTTCACTGAGTATGGTTCCTTGTTTATTAGTGACATGCACACACATGCACAAACACATTAATCTTTAATTATCAACATGCTTAACCATTTAATGGTCAAGCTGGCCAAAACCACCTCTGCAGTGGTCCTGGGAAATGTCTATTTTGCAGGCCAAGAGAAGACCATTTTAAAAAATTTACCACGAATGAATCGAGCCAGTCATCAGTTTTTGAAAATGGTCTTCTCTTGGCCTGCAAAATTGACATTTTCTATGAAAAAGTAAAACAATTTTTACCAAATTTGGCCATGAAAGGTTTAATTCAGTTCACTTTACGTGTTTAACTTGGCATTAATTTTCAAAACAGTTTTGCAATATTGTTTTCAAAGTTAATGCCAGTCATACTTCCACCTGCATGTGTTCTTTAACATCCAGCTAGAGAAGACTAAGTATAAACTCATTTTCCACATATTTCTTGACAGGGTTCTATCCAAAAGACAGCTGGCATTGTGATGAAGCAAATTGGAGCTGGCTCACCAGGTAAAATATCTGTCTTGTTAGCGCACCAGCGCTGAATGACCAGGTGAGGTTATTAATGCATAGCGACTGTTCACCGTAGGTGGCTTCATCAGAAATGCAAACAAAATATTACCAACCAATTGACAAACCGACATGATTGAAATCATTATTTAAAGTCCACATTCACAACAAAATGCTTGAAAATAAAATTGTTAAAACTCTGTACTCTTTTCGAGGCTTAAATTGTGTACCTCAATGTCATAAAACAAACTATACCTTAACATATGATAATTTCATCACACATATATTAATATAATTATTTCAAGTTGATGTTGAATTATGTGTCTAATTCAATTTCAAAACTTAGAAATTATATTAATTAATATGGAATAAAATCAATGTTAAGATGTATTTTGCTTCCTTATGGATAAATGTATACAATTTTAACAATTTTATTTTCAAGCATTCTGGTGTGAATAGGGGCCTCTAAAGCGAGGCATCTGTATCTAAATCTGAATTTTGTGATGTGAGATAAATGTACATTTCACTTCAGCATGGGATGTATAGTCAACAGATCTGCTTCCATAGCCACCCACTGTAAACGTAGCATCACATATATGATTGAAAAGCAATAGAAACTACGCTATTTGTTAAGCAATAGAAACTACGCTATTTGTTACTCATATATAGACTAGCTAGAGTGACAAGTAGCTCATGAACAACAAGCGCAATCTAAGATTACAAACCCTTGCTTTTGTGACATTTTAATGTGGTTTTTTTATCATGAGCAAAGTTGTGGAATCCTAGTGTACAATCACACCGATTCTTATGCTAATGTTTGAGCCAAATCGGACCAGTTATTTCCAAGCTATCTATAGATTCAAAATTTGATCCGATATGGGTTTTTATCCAGATCATGGCCGGAAATCCTCTATCATGGTATTGTGTTAAAATTTGAGCCAAATTAAATCAATAATTTTATAGATCCAGCTCCAGACGGATGCACCTACACACATTCATACACGTATGCGGACACACCCACGCACGCACGCACGCACGCACGCACGCACACACACACAATTGTAATACCCTGTTAGTATTGTGGGGCGAGGACAATTATATATACAGTATCTATGTTGTCTTAGTGAGCGCTAATGCGATTAAAACTATGAGTCTATGCATAGTTGAAATTTTCACATTTCTTATTGGCTGTCGGTGTTCATGACGGCAGTTGGCATTGCCTATCTAAAACCAGTCTGGTCATATTGAAATGCTTACGCCACAACTGAATCAGAGTACTGCTGTGCTGGTTATAACGTTACGGTTCTATACACATTGTATATATATATATGAACAGTAATTTGGCTAGTTTGGCCGTAGACACCAACATATATCCACTAGAATTTTATACACTGAAACCTCAACAGATCACTTACATGGTGAGTGTTCAATAACATTTATGTTAACATTAAATGCCACCTCTTAACTGATTCAAATCCTAGGTGAAATCACAGAGGATCAGTTCACAACATGGTGTGGCAGACTTAACTCAGATGAGGTACAGGATCTGCTTAACTTCAAAATATTGCCTTCAGATATCAGTCAAGATGCACAGGATAAACTAACAGAGGTAACACTAATGGAAGAATTCAGTTTTTGCTATGCCATGCCCAGTTCTAGCATATGCTAAGCTCCACCCATGCTTTGCCCATGTTGGGATCGATCAATCCATGTGCTCCCTAAATCTCAATTTCCAGAAAACTATACAGGTAAGCAACAGTGCCCAGTCAAATTAATTTCAAAATATTCAACATAATGTTTATTAAATAGTAAAGACATAGAATTTGTACAACTTGACAGATTATTAAGTGTTTATGACAGACTAAATCGTGTCATTCATGATATAATTGATTTTGACATCAGCCTACATGTGACATAATTGATTATGCCATCAGCCTACATGTGACATAATTGATTATGACATCATTTGATTGATCGATAGACTGGATTCATGTATTGAAGAACAAGTATTCTGTGGACATTTCCATGGGATTTGTGCACATTAATGCTTGACATACCACTCTCTCAATGTCAAGCCAGCTATACATGAAACCTGTTAAATATTTTGGAAGTTTCTCAGCACAGTCAAATTAGCTTCAAACTATTCAATAGCATATTCCCTACATCTTAAAGATGCATTCTGGTCTGTGAGTGTTAAAGAGCCGATATGAAATTATGTACATGAAATGCTTAATGTGTTTATTAAACAGGCATGAAAACAAGCACTGGTTAGGGGATCTGAAAACCAACGATCACAGGAAGCTCAGGCTGGGGTCTGGGGCCCACCTAGGGCCCCAGAAGCCAGAGGTCCTAGATGCTCTGAGATGCAATCTAAGCCATTTCCTGGCATTTCAGCCAGAGATTTCAAAGAAATTTTTGACAATATTTTTAGAGAAAATTTGAGGAAATTTTCTAAAAAGTTTCTAGTGTGACTCAGAAAATGTTCTGAAGTTTTCGATGATGGTTACCAAATATATATTGTCAAACACACAACTCAAGGGAGCTATGAAATGTAATCTAAGATGTTTTCAAGTCCTTAGACATGGGGCTTGTAAGCTAATATTTCAGATAACAACGGTTAGAGGGACTTGAAGAAATTATAACTACAAATTTTGTAGTTAGAAATTCTTTAACATTTCCTTCAAAACATGTTGAGTTGATCTATCAGCATGCATGGACCAGATATTATGTACCTAAAGCTACTCTGTCATAATACTTTGATATTGGGTGAGAAAGACACAATTTGATTGGTTGAAAACAGGATCATCTAATATCAAAGCATTGTAATAATAACTTAACCTGTACCACACTTGATGACAGAATCTTTAATTTTCAAATTAAATTAAAAGATGAACTGGTGTACATTTTTCAACAAATTTGATGGAAGATGGTGCTGTTGAAGACATCAACATCGTCCATCAAAATTGTTGAAAAATGTACACCAGTTTCTTTGCTATTGATATAGTAAAAGATAAAATATTGACATCAGAGAGGTAAGGATTAAACACCATGTATGTGAACATGTTCTGTAGCCTGACACAAAGTGAAGCAATTTGTCTTCCAACATAGCTACAAGAAGAAAAACTCTAGCAAAAATATTTACCTTCAAAGTAAACAGCTTTTCTCCAGGAAATTTGGTTACAAGTCATGTGACGGAAAGTCTTTAATCAGATTAGCACAGTATCATGACTGGATATAATGCAGTCTCATTCAAGTAGTATGGCTACTAATATGTAGCACAGTAGTCTACACTCTACTGTAGCACAGGAAAAAATCTAAGTCTAGCATGGCACAATTGCTGAAGGAATATTATCCAAAAGTGACACAGCAGTCTATAGATATTATCCAAAAGTGACACAGCAGTCTATAGATATTATCCAAAAGTAGCACAGCAGTCTATAGATATTATCCAAAAGTGGCACAGCAGTCTATAGATATTACCCAAAAGTGGCACAGCAGTCTATAGATATTATCCAAAAGTGGTACAGCAGTCTATAGATATTATCCAAAAGTGGCACCGCAGTCTATATAGCACACAGTAGTCTACACTCTACTATAGTGGAGGAAAAATCTCAATCTAATAAAATTCTGAAGAGCATTGACAGTATTGATAATAATACATAACAAGGCACAATGACACTGCCTAACTTATGTAAATGACATGGAAAAACCTATTTTGAAACATGACTTTTCCCTCTCCTCCTCTCAGCAAGTTTTTGCAAGCATTCTTTAATCCTTTACTTATCCAGCCTCTTTGCTAAAACAGCTGCAACATGTGCTTCCCTGGCCTTCTTTGCACTAATTACTGTCATTTCCGTAGCTTTTCTTTTGGAGATCCTTTGATTTTGTTTCACCTGAAGCTCTTTAAGGCGTTGTTCTTTTGCCTGCCTACTCAAGGCTTGCTCCTCCTTATACAAACTCCCAGATTTACACATGTTCTTTACAAGATTTGAATCAACAGAATCATGCAAAAAATCTGACTTTCGGAATTACTCCACAGCTGACTGTCCAGAAGTTGAAAGTGTATACTTCACAGTCTGAATTGCACTGAAGGTTGTCGCATTCATCCGATGTGACGATGAATCAAAAATGTTGCCCATGATACTAAAAGAGCTTTCGACAACGGTCGATTGCTGAAACTGCCCGGAAGAATTTGTTTACTATGGGCAGCTTGACAAGCAAATACCGGGCACAAGCTAAGTAAGCTGCCTTTGCTTGCTGCACAAAATCAGAAACGATCGAACAGTCCTTACGGCTGTCCTCTACAATTTTATTGACCCTGCAACCAAAAAACATGACCTCCAGGTGTAGCTTGATTAACTGTCTTATGGAAGCTGCCTTAATTACATCAAGCTTCACAAAACAGACTAGGAAGTCTTTCAACAGAGTTATCTGTTCATCATGGATTTTGTGAATTTGAGGTTCAGATGACTGGAATAATAGCAAGTACTTCTTTAGAAGAGGAAAAACACGGGAATAGAAATGCAAATACAGACGAGTGCGTTTATGCTCAGTGAAGCGTCTTCTGATGATTCTTTGTTTTCGAGATGCACCATCATCTGTTAAGTTTTTCTTTCTCAGGACACCCGGAATTATTTTAATCCTGCGTTTGGCTTGGTCGCTGATATGTCTGCGGCGGTATGTTTCAACACAACGGCTAACATACATGTAACTGTCTTTAGCTAGAATGAATGAGAAGTATAACAATGTCAACGCATCCAGTTTCTGAAGAGTGTCGTGGGATACGTCATGAACAGAGAGCTACTTTGTCACAACATAACGCTCTGGCATGTTATATGCAATGTCAATGAGTTCACAAATCTTTTTAAAGTACTCGCGAATGTCAGTTGACCGCTTTATATCATTGAAAATGTCAATAAATAATTTCTCCAAAAACTTGTCAAACTGGTTTGTGAATTGCTTAGCAGAGTTGTGTACATGGTGCAGTGAGTCTTCATTTATGTCTAGCAAATGATTTGCTGGTCCCTCACGGATCTTCAACTCGACCACACTTTTAAATGCTCTCATAACAGCACAACTGTCTACTAGTATGGACATAAGGTTTATCCATGGGAGTTTGCGATCCTCAAAGATTTTCATCAAGGTTATAAAGATGGACTCACTGTTAACAACTATCATCTCAGGTGAGGATAAATGTCTGACAACTACTTTGTTCAGTTCAGTAGAGTAAAATGAGACAAGTGCAGTAAGAATTTTTTTACGGGTCTCACTGGTGGCTTCATCGACATTCAAGGAGAAATAAGTGTTTTGCAGAGTTTTACATAAGTCATCATCTAACGTTTGTGCCAATCCTAACCTTGTCTTATATGAGGCTGCTGATCAGCTCATTGTTAAGGCTGACAATGATTTCTGATCCCGAAATAATTCTTTGGTACGGTGAAGGAGATCTGGTGCTAAAGAAAATGGTGGCCAGTGCTCGGAGATGAAGGCTAAAAGCATTGCCTCTTGATTGGTCTGTCAGTCTTTCAGCGGTACCATTGGTTTAGGCGCTGGCTACTGAGACTCTATGTTAGGCACAGTGTTAAGAAAACCTGGCCAAATTCCATATGGCTTCGGCTGTTCAAGGGGTCCAACACCTGTAAAAGTATAAACAACTGTAAGATTTTCTCACCATAATATTTCACACAATTACTATATTAGGCTTTGGGCAGCAATAGTTACCAGTCAAATTATTTTCAAAATATTCAACAGTTGTCGTGCCTGGAATCTGAGATTCTGATGACTTGGAACGCTTAAATTTCAAAGTGGAGACTCATATTTATTGATAGCTGTACTGTGATCACCTAAAATTTAGATTCCAGGCTAAACATTAAATGGTATCCCAGTACTATAAATTTCTTTACATCATTACATTTTGTTGTGAATACGTTGGGAATAATTTGCCTGGAAACTGTTGCTGCTTTAGGGAGAAACAGCCTTCAGTCAAATTATTTTCAAAATATTTAATAAGAAACTTTAGTAATGCAACATTTGGAGGATATTTAAATTTAACTCTTCATTACTACCTGTAAGAATCAGACTAGGAAATATTTTTAAAATATTGTTAAAATTAATTTGATGTGGAGCCGTTGCTGTCCTATGGAGCAACTGCATGTAGGTAAATGGAGGTACTAATATTGTAGATGTTTGAAAATTTTGACCTTACGATTTCTCTACAAATGATCACACACACGCACGCATGCACGCACGCATGCACACACACACACACACATCAGCGCTGTTAACTGTCTGCCATCCAGACATTCAGGTCATCATCCACCCACCCCCACACTGAAATACACATGGCTTTGGGGAATTGGCTCTTATGACAGATGCAGCAATAAATGTGGTGAATTATGTTTGCTATTTATTATAAAACATCACATGCACCACCCAGATGGGTGTCTCATGGGCCAACTGACCTTTATGGTACATGAAGTACACCATAGTGCATTGGCATTGTGGTTTAGTTGTGTATTTATAACATGCACCACCCAGAGAGGGGTGTCTCATGGGCCAACTGGCCCTTATGGTACATGATATTGATTTACACTTTTGAACACACACACACACACTCACCTATCGGTTGCAGCTGGTGGAAATACTGGTATCACATTCACACAGTGACACCTCTCACAGGGCTTCGTTTCTAGAAAATCGTTGCGAGCTAAATATTTCTCTCAATGATCAGTGCTAGGCGAGTAATCGCTCCTCTATCAGAATGAAAATGTGCATATATGTTTGTGTTATTAAGTCAGTGTTTAAGTAGTAACATATTTAAATCTTGAACAAAATTTTGAGATTTATCTTTTAACCATCAAATTTGTTCAAGAAAATCTTAATTTTTTTTATAGATAATGTCCATTTGCAGACCAAGAGGAGAGTATTTTTTTTAATTTACCACTGAAATGACTCAGTGGTAAGTAAATGTTCAAGAATACTCCCCTCTTGGTCTGCAAATGGACATTTCTCAAGACTACTACGGAAGCCATTTTTGGCTGATATGAGTGATAAATGATTATGGTGAGCTATTAATTGCTCTCATATGATGAAAAGTCAGACGAGCTGCTTGAGAGAGAGAGTGATAGGTGGGCAAAAAAATTATGCCTGGCCTTCAAGTGTTACCTTATAAACAAGCATTCTGTAAGTATTGCTTTGCAATACATGTCCCCTACCTGGTGATATAAATCTTTAGAGATTGACAGTCAAAAAATCCAGTAAAAATTGACAGAAGCAGATGAAACTCGAACTTGATCTGTAATTTCTGATAATAAAGTAATGTACCAATTCTCAGTTGAATATCTTGAAAGACTGCGAGGAAATGGGCGGAAAACTAATATAGTCAAAAGGGGGCATAACTCCATGAAAAACTGACGAAAATGCCTGAAACTCGAACTTACTCTAACTCCTTATACTAAAGCGATGTACCAATTTTCCCTTAAATATCTTGAAGGATTGCGAAAAGTGTGGAAAGCTAATATTTTCTTGTCGAAAGTGGGCATAACTCCATCAAAAATTGACGCATACCCCTGAAACTCGAACTTGGTCAGTAACTTCTCATAACAAAGCAATGTAGCAATTCTCAGTAGAATATCTTGAAAGACTGTGAAAAAAATCTCGGGAGTGCGAAAAAAACTGCAGAAAGCTGATATTTTTCATATTTCCTAAGTGGAAAAGGGGCATAACTCCATCAAAAATTTACACATATGCCTGAAACTGCAACTTGGTCTGTCACTTCTCATAACAAAGCAATGTAGCAGTTCTCAGTATGATATCATTAAAGACTGCGGGGAAAAAGTGCGGAAAACTAATATTTTTTGTATTTCATAAGTCGAAAGGGGAAAACTTGATGAAAATGTCTGAAACTCGAACTTGCTCTGTAACCCCTTATACGAAGCGAAGTACTGAATTTTCTATAAATATCTTGAAGGAGTGCGAAAAAAAGCGCGGAAAGCTGATATTTTTCATATTTCCTAGTGCAAAATGGGGCATAACTCCCATCAAAAATTTACGCATACGCCTGAAACTCGAACTTGGTCTGTAACTTCTCATAACAAAGCAATGTAGCAATTCTCAGTATGATATCTTGAAAGACTGTGAAAAAAAGTACGAGAAACTAATATTTTTCATATTTCATAAGATGAAAGGGGCATAACTCCATGAAAAATTGACGCAAATGTCTGAAACTCGATTTGCTCTGTAACCCCTTAGACTAAAGCGATGTACCGATTTTTCCTTAAATATCTTTCACGAGTGCAAAAAAAAAAGCGTGGAAAACTGATATTTTTCATCTTTCATAGGTCAAAATGGGGTATAACTCTATCAAAAATTTACGCATACGCCTGAAACTCGAACTTGGTCTGTAACTTCTCATAACAAAGCAATGTAGCAATTATCAGTATAATATCTTGAGACTGCGAAAAAAGTGCGGAAAACTAATATTTTTCGTATTTCATAAGTCAAAAGGGGGCATAACTCCATGAAAAATTTACGAAAATGTCTGAAACCCAAACGTGCTCTGTAACTTCTTATACTAAAGCGATGCACCGATTTTCGCTTAAATATCTTGAAGGAGTGCGAAAAAAAGTGCGGAAAGCTGATATTTTTCATATTTCTTAAGTCGAAAGGGGGTATAACGCCATCAGAAATTGACGCATACACCTGAAACTCGAACTTGGTCTTCAGCTTCTCATAACAAAGCAATATACCAATTCTCAGTTGAATACCTTGAAGGAGTGGGAAAAAGTGCGGAAACCAACTGCGACAGACAGACAGATGGACGGATGGATTTTACTTGTAGGCGACTAATTAGGGACGAGTCCATCGAGGCTGGATTTCCATATACAGATACATATTTGGAGATATAATTACCTGGAAGACATTAGTTTGTCTGCCAAATGTTGAGTGTCTCCCAATGTTTTCCGGAATTAGCGTGCTTCACTAACATATTTTTCTCCCGGCTGCCATAATTCAACTCAATATTACACCATATACACACAGCTTTCCCGGGCTGTCTAATTTTCTGCGTAAACTCGCCAATAACAACACCATCATCGGCTTTCGTTTCCAGCCAATGCCATCGCCACTGATTTTTAATCCCTTTGTCAATCTCCTTAATGTCTAACGCGTCTCTGTACTATATCAATCTGATTATAACTCATTTTGGTTTTGATTACGCCGCCACGATGACATACTACGCGTGAATTGAACTACGCTTTGATGAATTTACACAAAATATGCCATTTCTATACTCGAGACGACCGACTGTCCCGGTATTGCGCATGCGTTCAGACTCGGTTCCGTTTCCGCCAGAGGAGTAAAAGTATACACGGTTAGGACTGCTATTAGCCAGCGGATGAGGCCCTAACCATGTTTAATTTTGTTAAAATACAAGGACTGCGGACTCGAGTATTTTCTTCAACGACAGAGTGGAGTCATACACAAATGAATCATACTTCTGCTTACAGAGCTCAATTCGGTTGTATCCGCATTTGTTATCTCTTTGAATAGGGGAATCGGCTCTCCTCTCGAGAATACCCGATACAAGGCTCACACACGGTCACTTATGGGTAGGGTTTTTATTATTAATGACTGCAAACTCATAATCTCAAGGCATACCTTACCCCCCCCCCCCCAAATTTTCTCAACGGATTTGCATCGATCTTAAAAGTGATATTATGAGCATGGCTAGTGGCGGAATATTTTCATGCCTGATTAAATAAGTTACGTGATTATCTCACCACGTCATTTTGACTGATGTCAGCTAATAGGTGACATATTTGATTATGATGTCAGATAGTTGAGTAACAGATCAGATCACTCTATTGTGTTCAGGATGGGGCATGTGTATCCAAATATGATTCCATGCATCACTGAAATTCAAGTACATTTTAGTATAAAGAATGAATCCAGTTTTAGCTAGGCTCCGCCCATCTCTAGCTATGCTCCACCCATCTCTAGCTATGCTCCACCCATCTCTAGCTATGCTCCACATATCTCTAGCTATGCTCCCCAATCTCTAGCTATGCTCCACCCATCTCTAGCTATGTTCCACCCATCTCTAACTATGCTCCATCCATCTTTAGCTAAGCTCCACCCATCTCTAGCTAAGCTCCACCCACCTTTTGTCCATGTTGGGATAGATCGATCCCTGACCATCGATTTCCATAAAGCTATACAGGTGCATGTAACTCATTTGACTGGGTGCTGTTACCTCCAGAACCCAGCAACAGCGACCTGTTAAATTAGTTTTAAAATATTCAACAGAATGTTTATTAACCCTTAGCACTCTGATGTAAAAATTTCAAATTAAGTTAAGAGATGAACTGGTGTTCATTTCTCAACAAATTTGGTGGAAGATGGTGCTGTCATAGACACCAACATCATCCACCAAAATTGTTGAAAAATGTACACCAGTTTCTTTACTATTGACGCAGTAAAAAAATTGAATATTGACATCATAATGGTAATGGTGAAATAGTAAACACATACAAGTCATACAACTTGCTGGACAATCATGCTATTATGATAGGCTTAATTACATCATTCATGATGTCATTTATTATGACGTAAACCTACATGACGTTGTTGTTTATGACATCATGATTAATTGCTAAAATGAATTCATCTATTGAATGATCTAAAATGATGATACTGTATATTTTCAGATTTTGCTAACATTTTATATTGTACAGACATATATATGGATAACAATCGCGGTCATAAATCTTTACATGCGAAAATATATCTCAGCTAGCTAGTAGAAATTATCAACAGTCAACTCTGGGATTTTACACAATTTATTACAAACTCATACAATGATATTTACAATGATTCTCACTTGTGCAAATTCCCAGTTCAACAAACTTTGCCCTATTCAAAATCATCAAATCTATATAAATTCACTGATTAAATGGTTCCTTTCACCTCATACAGTTTCAAAGAAGTGTCAGTGTCAGATCGGCCAGAGATCCGACTCGGGAGATTCCATCAGATGAGATTTTGCGTGATGTGTCAGAGAAGATTTATCGACGTGACTGGTACTTGTTGGGTAATAAGCTTGGAATTCTGCAGAATGATATTGACTCTCTCGTGTCGGAATATAGAGCAAATCCAAAAGAACAGGTAGCTTTTGTTAACCATTTAACCCTTACAGAAATGACAAATTCTGTATGATGTAATAATGTTCTGATGAATATTTTGAAACTAATTTAACTGTGAGCTGTTGCTGCCTATGGCACCAACAGCTTCAACAAATAAGTTTCCAAATATTCAACAGCTTTCATGCATATATATTTTAAACCAGAAATGTGATTGTAATGCAACCATGAAGCTCGACTTTATGTCTGCAATGCACTATGAAGCTTGACTTAAAAACATAAAATAAATATAGAAGGACATATCAACAAGAGGCCAAAGGGCCTGTAACGCTAACCTGGACCATTTGCATTTAAATACTGGTAGACATGATGGATAATTTTCGAAAAATCCAAGATGACCACCAAAAAGATTGACCAATCAAAATTCTCATTTGATATGTTAGTCTACCGCCATAGGATCATTCCACCCAAGTTTTGTTGAAATTGGCCTACTAATTAAGGGGTAGCGTTTTAAATGGGTCTGGAAAGTGAAAAAAATTCCAAATGGCTACCAAAAAGTTGACCAACCAAAATTCTGAACAGAGGTTCTAGAGCCTATCACTGTAGAATCCTTCCAGCCACATTTCGATAAAATCCACCCAGCGGTTAGGGAGAAGATGCATTTTGTCAATTTCCGGTAAATATTTCATAAAATTTGATTTTCACTGATTTTCACCAAAGAAATTGACCCATTAAAATTCTGAATAAATGTTCTGGAGCCTACTGAGATAGGGTCTGTCTAGCCAACTAGGGTTGAAATTTGTCAAGCGATTAATGATGAGAAGCATTTAGACAATTTCCAATCAAAATAATGTATCTATGTTCTGAAGCATATCCGCGTAAGATCCTTCCAGCTAAAGTAATTTGAAATCTCCTGAGCGGTTAGTGATGAGTAGCGTTTTGACAATTTCTGGTATATTTTTCATAAAATCTAAGGTTCTAACCAAAAGAAACTTGACCAATCAAAATTCTGTATATAATCTCTGAAGCATAGCCCCATAAGGTCATTTCAGCCAAAGTAAATTGAAATCTGCCAAGCGGTTAATAATGAGTAGAGTTTTGACAATTTCCAGTAAATTTTTCATAAAATCAAAGATTTTCACACAAATAAATTGACTAATCAAAATTCTGTATACATTAGGGTTCTTCCAGCCAAATTAGGTTGAAATCCACCAAGCGGTTAATAAGTAGCGTTTTTAAACAAATGTGGACAGATGGATGACGGATGCCATGCATATCAGTGACCTTGACCTTTTGATCAAAACATGATTGTCTGATGCCGTGTCATTAAAAGGAGGCATGTGTCCAAGTTTGGGTCCAGTATGATTAACCAAACCTGAGATATAAACAGACAAGTCGAGCTAAAAGGAAAATGTTAATGTTGAAAAAAACGTTTTTACCAAGGTCATCGTGACCTTGACTGTTTGACCCCAAGGTCATAGTAAGATGCCGTATCATTATAAGGAAGCATGTGCCCAAGTTTAGGTTCAGTATGATTAACCAAACCTGCGATATAAACACAAATGTTGAGCTAAATGCAAAATGGACACCAATGATGACGCCACCGCCGCTGGATGACGTGTAGCGTATCGCAGTAGCTCGTTTTACTTCGTAATTGTTGAGCTAAAAATGAGCCAGTGATTCCACTGGTAAATTTAAACAGGAGACCAAAGAGCCTTGCCACTCAGCTCCCTACCACCTAACGCTCTTGAACCCACTAAGTTAGCCATTAGAAGACTATAGTATCATTTTGACCAGATTTGGTATAAATTTCTTGAAAGGTTACAAAACGAGCAGTCTAAATAATTATGCATTGGCTCCGATTGAAAAATTCACCTTCATGGCCTCTATTATGGCCGGTAGATTATGGGCAGAGGTATTCACCCACCAAATTAGAATACAATAGCTCTAAAAATTACATGCCACCACAGTCTGTCCTCATTGGGCCTCATGCTCATTTACACAGTGCACATACTACATGCCTATAGGATCATTTAACCAGATGTGCTATAAATCATTCAAAAGGGCCTGTGTTGCTCACCTGGACCATTAGCATTTGAAACATTTCCATTTAAATAGATATGATGGATAATTTTGGAAAATCCAAGATGACCACCCAAAGAATTTACCAATCAAAATTCTGAATAGAAATTCTAGTCTACTGTGATAGGGTCACTTTAGCCAAATTTGTTTGAAATATGTCAAGCAACTAAGGAGCAGCAGTGTTTTGACAATTTCTGGTAAATTTTTCATAAAATCTAAGATTTTCACGCAAAAAATTCATGAATCAAAATTCTGAATAGAAGTATTAGAGACTATCACAATAGAATCTTTACAGCCAAATTTGATTTAAATCAGTCAAACTGGTAAGGAGAAGAAGCAATTTGATGATTTCCGGTAAATTTTTAATAGAATCTAGGATTTTCACTCAAAATATTTACGAATCAAAATTCTGAATGGACATTCTATAATCTATGAGCATATGATGCTTTCAGACAAATTTGATTGAAATCGGACAAAAGAGTAAGGAGAAAAAGCAATTTAACAATTTGCGGTAAATTTTTAATAAAATCTAAGATTTTGACCCAAAAGATTTATGAATCAAAATTCCAAATGGAAGTTCCGGATCCGAGCACAATAGCATCCTTTGACCAGAATTTAGTTAAGATTTGGCTATTGGTTAAAGAGGAGTAGCGTTTTAAAGCAAAAGTTGACGGATGGACGGTCGCCACGGCATAAGCTCACTTGGCCTTTCAGGCCAGATGATCTAATAATGAAAACTGCTGCCTCAATAATTTGCTGTAATTGCTTCCAATGGCAAAATTGACCTTTGACCTATATTATCAAGAAGCTGGGTCAGACTAAGCTAGTTCTTATTCGGGTTATAGTTTATGCCCAAAGGAACCAACCCACCATGTTAGAAGTCAATAGCTCTAAATATGACGAAACATTCAACTAAAGTGG
The DNA here is from genome assembly GCA_034401795.1 of Chaetoderma sp. LZ-2023a. Taxonomy (NCBI): domain Eukaryota; kingdom Metazoa; phylum Mollusca; class Caudofoveata; order Chaetodermatida; family Chaetodermatidae; genus Chaetoderma; species Chaetoderma sp. LZ-2023a. Next base: position 46,105,675 of record CM067372.1, read on the forward strand.
CTCTGGTAACTCTACTGTTTGACATCGAATCAGCTTCATTTTTGCACCGCATATACTAGATGTCTCTATCATAATCTGATACGTTTGGTCTAAATCCATTCAGAAAAAAACAAAGGTTCCAACATTGATTATGACAGATGGACAGACACAGAATGCTGGGTCATCGCTATTGCTTGATAAGTCAGCTGAGATAAACAAGAGGCCCAAGGGGCCTGTATCGCTCACCCAGAACATAGCCATTCCAACAAAAAAGGCCATCACCTTTAAGTAGAATTAAAAGGCTTTGGCCAGAATTGCAACAAGAACTAGGTCATTCCAAGTCTCTTGAACAAACTTGGTTCAACTCAAAATGCCATAGATGAAGTTTGCCGAGCTTCACAGCAGATTTTTAAAGATGTTTCTAAAATATCAGTCAAAATCCAAGATGACCACCGGTCAAATTGGCCAATCGGTTTCCTTTGAACAAACCTACATCCATGTGCCATAAGGATGCTTCCTGCCAAATATAATTTTAATCGGCCCAGGCGTTCTCGAGAAGACATATTGCTTATAGTATGAGAGCTTATGGCAGGAAAAAATATCCAAGATGGCCACCAAACCATTTATCCGACCGTTTCAAAAATGACAATTCTTAAATCAAAATACCCCAAAACATATAAAACCAATTTTGGTGTCAGAATCCATCAAATAAAAAAATCCAAGATGGCTGCCAAACATGCTACATTTTGATTGGTCTACGGCAGCCATGTTTTTTTATGTATAAACTTCCCTTGAACAAACTTTAATGACTTAGTCCATAATCATATCTCCCAGATTTCGGCCCGATCCATTCAGTGGTTCTGGAGAAGTAATTTTCGAGAAAACTAGTTTATCCAAAATGGCCGCTGAACCATTTAGTCAATCAACTTCCCATTAACAATCTTGGTTCAGCTGCTTGCCCTAGATGATATTTCATGAGTTTTGAATCAATCCCAAAGCGGTTTCAGAGAAGATATTTAAAATGTTTCTGAAGATCGGTCAAAATCCAAAATGGCTGCCGACCAAATTGGCCGATCGGCTTCGTTTGAACAAATATGATCTCTTTGTCATAAGGATGCTTTCTGCCAAATATACTTGCAATCGGCCCAACAGTTCTCAAGAAGACATTTAAGATTTTCTATTGCTTTAGTATGGGAGCTTTTGGCGGAAAAATTATCAAAAATGGCCACTAGACTGTTTATCCGACGGCTTCAAAAATGGCATATTTCAAATTAGAACACCAAAAACCTATATAAAACCAATTTTGGCTTCAAAGTTCAAATAAAAAAATCCAATATGGCCACCAAACACGCTACATTTTGATTGTCCCACAGCGGCCATGTTTTTTTACATATCAACTTCGCTTGAATAAACCTTATTAGTCCCTTATGTTTCCCAGATTTTGGCCAATCTGTTCAGCGGTTCTGGAGAAGTAATTTTCGTGAAAACTAGGTTTTCCAAGATGGCTGCCAAACTAATTGGCAAATCAAATTTGCTTGAACAAACTCGATTCAGCTCGTGCCCTAGATGATATTTCATGGGTTTTGAATCGATCCCCCAAACGGTTTAGGAGATTTTTAGACATTTCTAAAAAATCGGGCAAAATCCAAGATGGTCACCAGCCAAATGGGCCGATCATCTTCGTTTGAACAAAGTTGAATGATGCTTGCTGCCAAATATAATTGAAATTGGCCCAGTGGTTCTTAGAAGTTGTTTAATGAAAAAGTTAACGAATGGACGGATGAATCACGGTCCCCACAGCATAATCTCACTTGGCTAAAAACAAGTCATGGTATGCGATAAAACTACAATTAATTCCAGTTTTTGTTGAAATGAGATGTTAGGAATTTGGTCAATGAACTTGTCTGTTGTGTATAACTGCTTACATTAGAGTGACCATTTAGTTATGGAGTTGATATTTTTAAGGACAATACCTCCTCCAAATGTTGACAAATCCTAATGTAACAGTATCAGTAGTATTTTGTTATACCCCCTCCCATATGTCTGTCTGTCTGTCCGGGTCTCATTTCCGGATGATAACTCGAGTTCCATTGAAGGGATCATTATCAATCTGGTCTGGGAGCTTGTCCTTGCTGGTCTGTAGACGCCTTTCAAATTTTTGCGCCAAACGGTCAAACGTCCAGCTCACGGTTATCTAATTAATTACGTCATATTGCGTTTACAGATGATATCTTGCATTCTATTGAAGGGATCGTTACCAATCTGGTGGGAACTTGTCCTTGGTGGTCTGAAGAACCTATCGATTTTGGCATCAACGGTCAAGGTCACTGTGTCATAATTAATTATGTAATATTGCATTTCCGGAGGATAACTCGAGTTCTAGTGAAGGGATCATTAAAAATCTGGCATGAAAGCTTGTCAAGTGCTGGTCCGAAGAACCCTATCAATTTTAGCATCAAACGGTCAAAGGTCAAGATAACCTAATTAATTACCTAATATTGCGTTTCCGGATGATAACTCGAGTTCTATTGAAGGGATCGTTACCCATCTGGTGTGGGAGCTTGTCCTTACTGATCCAAAGAACCCTATCGAGTTTGCGCGCCAAACGGTCAAAGGTCAAGGTGACCTAATTAATTACGTAAATTTTTGTTTCCGGATGATAACTCTAGTTCTATTGAAGGGAATCATTACCAATCTGACGTGGGAGCTTGTCATTAGTGTTTCGAAGAACCATATCGATTTTGGGTGGAAGGTTGTGCTTGACGGAATGGCGGCATATGTTAGCAATCTTAGATTCTCATTCTTGTTTATATTCAGAATTTGCTTTAACCAGATCAAGGGTATGCGGATCGGATTCTCCCCAATGCATTTACCCAAATTTAGCACTTTTGTTCGTTCTTGGTTCGTGGAGGATTTGGTGCCTTGGGAAAGATTCAAATCTCTTAAACGGTCCTTATTTTTATGCACAGATGACATGAGATTGCTGAGTTTCTATCGTGATATGTTTTAACTTTTATTCAGGTGTACCAGATTTTGGTTGAGTGGAGAAGACGTGAAGGCAGTGCAGCATATGCACATGTCCTTGAGAAAGCATTACGAGACGTGGGAATGACTGATGCCTCACTCATTCTATCTCCATGAACACCAGCCTTGCTGCATCCAATCTATGCTTAGCTGTAGACCGTGCATCAAATACTACATGATTGTACGCTATTTAGACTGTACATCAAACACTACATGCATACTATGGTTAGCTGTAGACTCTAAATCAAACACGAGATGCATAGTATGATTGGGCTATACTACATCAAACACTGCATTTATGCTATGATTAATTTTAGATCCTCTCATGTTTATCTTACATGCGTCTAATCCTTAAATGCCTACAAATGATGACTTGTGCGTGTGTGTATAAACACCTGTGCTTATCCTATTTCTGGTACAGAGGTAATCAGATGATTTGCTGTCCATGTCAAACTTGGATATCGACAATGCCTAACTTGGAAACTGACAGCATGCTCCATTTCATTAACAGCAAAAGAGGAGATATTTCTTTTGTCTTTGTATTGAGCAATCTATGAGGGCTTATGGCAATTAATGAAGTGAGACGAAACAGTAGTAGTAGTAGTGGTGGTGGTAGTAGTAGTAGTAGTAGTAGTAGTAGTAGTAGTAGTAGTAGTGGTAGTGGTAGTAGTAGTGGTAGTAGTAGTAGTGGTGGCGGCAGTGGTGGTGGTGATGATCGCACCCCACCTACCCTAAAATACACACAGCGGCACATGCACGTGACCATAATCACCAGCAGTAGCTACAACAATGACGACGACAGCAACAACTACAAATACAACAACAGAAGCAAAAACAACAACGTCAGCAGCACAATTTTTTTTAGATAAACAAACCCCAATTGATGTTTAATAATTTTTTGTTACTCAAGGATTGCAGGCTGACATCCGCATACAGAAGCAACTCCGACTATGTCTAAGCTTCTTCAAACAAGAAACTGTGCTCAACAACTGCGGACGACACGTTCTCCCCAGCTTAGCATAGCTACGTGGAATGTACGTGGTCTGAGTGCCACATCAAAGAGGCAAACCTTAGGTGCAGACTGTGAACATGATAACATCGATATTACATGCATTCAAGAGACTAAAGTAGCTAAACACTCAGAGCAGCAACTATAGACATGCCATAAGCTAGTGCTCATGGGGCAAAAACAGGACAAATACCAGGGTTTAGGCTTCAGTGATCTCGTTGCATTCATCGACCTGGCTATACCTACACAAAAATACACCACCACTAAGTGTCGCATTGTCAATGAATACGGCCCAACTACAGAAAAAGCCAAGGAGAATCCAACAATATTAGATTCCTTCTATGCAGAAGTGAGCTCTGTCATTACAATCCAAGCTAAATGTTCGTTTGTGGAGATTTAAACTCCAAGCTGGGTACTCGGAATTGCGGACAAACGTTCGGGACTTGGCTTATGCATGGGATCGTATGGAGAGGGCACATGCGACAGCAATGGAAATGCACTGGTGGCATTCCTCAGTTCCAATGGCCTATTTGTCACAAATACGGCTTTCAAACACCCATGCCGTATCCGGACAACATGGACCAGCCACATTGCTGATCGCAAAGCCCCAAAAGGTTCTAAGGCTACAACAGCTGTCTTAAACCAAATAGACTTCATACTATGGCTTATGCAAGACAGAAGCAAAACACATACTTCAGAATGCTTGTTCCTATGGAGGCACAGACCTCAATTCTGACCATAAGCCAGTCATTACATGCCTTCAGATGAATGATCTCTATTTAATATATAAACGCCATACCAGGCAAGAGGGTAGAGTCACCTACAACCTACCAAAGTTCATTTGCGACACTGACACTCAAATGTCAAGCAAAAGGGCCCTCGGGGACAAGATAGCTAACATCGACGTCAGTGCCAATCCAAACAAAGCCCTAACCAAAACACTGAAATCTATGGAATCATCAACTACCAGTACCATAGGTGTTCTTAAAAACAACCAAACTAGGTATACTGACGACCCTCTAGTAGTAAAACTGTCAGCCGAGCAGAAAGCGTTACGGCTGCGCATCTATCATAGTGGCCAAAGTGAAGACCGCACCAAACTACGCCGGGAGCGCAATAACAGTCTGCGCCACATTACCGAACGCTTAAAAAATCTTGCTATTCAACTGTCACAAAATGTTTCGGGCAGCCTGAGCCCTGAGAGTTACTGACTACACACCACCACTCACTGTACACAACTCTGAAGGACACTATCAGACTGACCAGGGAAAAGCTGAGGCGATTCAAGAATGGTTCAAGGAACAGTACACTGACCACGATGATGAGCCCTTGCACCCGTTCTCAGGAAACCCCAGGCCATTACTAAAACCAATGAAATCAGCAGAAGTTGAAAAGGCACTTAAAGCCCTGAAAAATGGACGTGCATCGAGACCTGATGGCATGAGCAATGAACTATTCAAATATGCAAGTGACATCTCAAAACCGATCACGCACCTAATCAATTCAGCTTTTATGCACCACCTTCCCATCGACGCTGTAGGCCAAGGCATCTTTATCGCACTACCCAAGCCCAAGAAGCCACCTGGCCCACCAGTCAATCTGCAGCCCATTGTGCTCCTCAACAGCATACCGAAAATCCTATCCAATGTTACTCTATGCTGCATCCGAGACAAGATTGATAACTTCACCGGATCATGTCATAGACTCAGTGGCTTCAAATGTGGACACAGCTGCACAGACATTGTACGGGCTCAACGCATGCTTGTGTCGGTAGTCATGTCCAAACACTGGGATTTCCACAAAATTTGCATTAAGATGTCATGGCAACAATTAAACGCTCAAAGATCCCAGATGTACTATGCCAGGCCAGTTGCAATGGAGATGAGCTACGACTAGTGAGACTACTACTTGCAGACACCAAGCTGAGAGTATGATACAAGTCAGTGAGGTCTGTAGTTTGAGACATCAATCGGCTCCCTACAGGGAGATGGTCTATCTCCGATGCTTTTCACCTGTTACCTTGCTGCTGCATTGAAATCCATGCAGAAAAGTTACACAAGACCAAACCCCCCCCCCCCACTGTCAATACTCGGTATGCCACTAGAGATGGAATATGCCGACGATGTTGGGTTCATAGACGAGGAAAATAAACCCCTTGACGAACTTCTCCCAATAGCTGCAGGCAAACTCAAAATTGAGAATCTCTATAAATGAATCCAAAACAGAGTACACCCGCATATACCTATCTACAAAGCATGCAACTAAAGAAAATGATGATCCACTTTGTGGCGGCGAACCATGGAGGAAAAGTAAAATCCTGGTACTGCTGACATTGCTGCATGCAGCGTCATGGGGAACATAGCTTTCCAGTCCTTCTGGAAGCTATGGATTCGTAGGTCAAAGATGTCCTTGATAAAAAAAGGCTACATTTATACAATGCACCCTGTGTATCCTTCATGCAGTATAACTGTAACAGCTGGGCAGCTCTAGACAAACTCGATGCCTGCCACCGCAGACGCCTACAAACAATGATGCACTATACAGGATGTGTAATACATCGCCGCTGTCTGTAAAAGTCGCCAAGCAAAGATGGTCCATGTTTGGCCATGTGCTAAGGATACCAGAAGAGACACCAGCACAGAGCCTTGGAATTCGCCCGACTCGGAGCCAGCAAATACAGTGCAGAGAGAACATCATTGCATAAATCTACTAAGTGTGCTATGAGTTGACTTCAAGAAAGCAGGACTCGGTACACTCAAGTCAAGAATGGACCTGATGAAGCTAAGGATTTCGGCTGAGGACAAGACACAGTAGGCAAAAGCGAAGATGGACTGATTGCAGCTGTAGGATGTTTCTACCACTACAGCCGCAGAATACAGTAATCATACCTACAACAGCAGCAACAACAATAGAAGCAACAAGAGGCCCAATGGGCCTGTGTTGCTCACCTGGACTCCTGGAGCACTCTAATTTTTTTTTTCCAATATAGCCGCCAAACATGCTACATTTTGATTGGTCCACTGCAGCCATGTTTTTGACGTAGCTCCTTCCCTTGAACAAACTTTAATGGTGCCCAGATTTCGGCCCAATCCATTCAGTGGTCCTGGAGTTGTTTTGGCAAAAAATAGGTTATCCAAGATGGCCACCAAACCATTTGGCCAATCAAGTTCCCTTCAACAAACTTGGTGCAGCTCTTGCCCTAGATGATATTTCATGAGTTATGAATCGATCCCTCAAACGGTTCCGGAGAAGATTTTTAGACATTTTTAAAAATGAGACAATTGGCCGATTGCGTTCACTTGAACAAACTTGGATCCCTATGCCCTAAGGATGCCTTTGGCGGGGAAAATAATCCAAGATTGCCGCCAAACTGTTCATCCGACAGTTTCGAAAATGGCAAATTTGAGCTCAGAATACCCAAAAACACATAGAACCAATTTTGGCCTCTAAATCCACCAAATAAAAAAATTCAATATGGCCGCCAAACACGCTACATTTAGATTGGGCCATAGCGCCCATGTTTTTTGATGGATCAACTTTCCTTGAACAAAGTTTAATGCCCCTTAGTCCCTAATCACAGCTCCCTAATTTCGGCCCGATGCCTTCAGCGGTTCTGGAGACATCGTTTTGGGGAAAACTAGGTCATCCAAGATGGCCACCGAACCATTTGGTCAATCAAGTCTTCTTGAATAAACTTGGCTTACCTCTCCCTAGATGATGTTTCATGAGTTTTGAATCGATTTCCCAAGCGGTTTCGGAGATTTTTAGACGTTTCCTAAAATTGGCTGAAATCCAAGATGGCCGCCAGCCAAATTGGCCGATCGGCTCCATTTGAACAAACTTGGATCCCTATGCCATAAGGATGCTTCCTGCCAAATATAATTGAAATTGGCCCAGTGGTTCTTGAGAAGTCGTTTAAAGGAAAAGTTGACGGACGGACGAATAACGGACACATGACGGATGGTCACCACGGCATAAGCTCACTTGGCCTTTTAGGCTAGGTGAGCTAAAAACAACAACAGCAGCACTATTTTTTTAGATAAACAAACCCCAATGGATGTTTAATAATGTTTTGTTACTTAGACACATGTGTCTAAATTTGTTGGCTTGTTTAGACGCCTGGACACTAAACATGCTTTGTGAATTGATGAATAAATATAAACGTGTGATCATCTCTTGATTATGGAAGGTACAAACCGATTATAGAGATAAACGCCTTTTATGAATTTGGGCCTACATGTATGCAGTGTTGCCCACATCTGATTTTTTAGGGTCCCAAGGACTCCACACTCAGATTTGGGGGTCCCACTGTAAAATATGGGGGTCCCATGGGGTCCTCATCTGAAATATGGGGGTCCCATGTTTTTTTCTTAAAATAAACACAACACATTGATCTAATTATAAAGCACCTTATTAAACATGTTGAAAGCACTAGTTATGACATTGTGTAAATACTGTTAATGTATATATAGAGAATATTAACTATGCATAGTATTAACCTTTATCACTTAACACTTTTGGCCACTATTGTAGATCACCAAAATACCTATTTTTGAAAGCTTAACACTGGAATGACTGGCTCTAAACAGTGCCAGTCATTCCAGTGGTAAATTTTCAAAAATATGTATTCTGTGATCTACAATGGTGGCTAAAATTGATCTATTGAAATGGCCATTGTATATTTAAATAATAACATTTGAACTGCGTGTCAATAAACAAATAAACAATAACTTAAAGCACTGTACTTGCTTGTTGTCTGATAACCCAACCAACCTACATTGACATCCTTGTATGATTAACATTTCCAAAGACCACTACATTAGTAATTAGCAAAGACCACTGCATTAGTTTTTCTATAAAACCCTAACTTGACTTTGGACGAATTGAAAAATTACGAGTATCTGTGGCGAGTTTGCTCAAGGACGACTTTACCTACTTTGATATAATGCGCGCATATTTTTTTTAATGTAACTTGAAATACTAAATATAGTGGAATAAATACATAGGCTAAGATCAGACAAAACAATAATTTATCAAAAATAATCTGCATAAATCAGATTAAAATGCGTAATTAGTGAAAATATATCAGCCAATAACCGGATAAGTCTAATTCATAGGAGTAGCCTAACTATGTAACGCGATTGCTGATTGGTTGAAGCATAGATAACGCATGAGTGTGTATCCAATAAGGACGCTTGTATCGGGGAGCTTTGAGCTATACGCTGTTTGGAAAAAATCAATATTTTAACGTATCCACAATAATGTTGAACATCGCTGCTGGGATGAGCTTTTAAGTTGAGAAATTGGGAACACCCAACGATCGAGTATTGTTAAACATTATAAACACTAATCCATCAGTCAATCAATCAGCCACTATTGGTAAATAAAAGACGGCTTATAACGCGTATTGATACCGTTATTCAAACAGCAATACAAAGACACCGCCGTTAATCCGTCAAATGACCATTCAAATGTAAAAGATATCACAATATCTTCCATATATTCCTTCATCCATTTAGATATTTTGATAAGTAAATAGAAAAAAATATTTTGTCTAAGTTGTTGCTGCATGTGCAAATTAATTTCAAAATATTTAGCACATTAGTGATAACAACTTTATGATCTGTCCAATGTTCTGAGCTGTGAAAGGGTTAAGACGCCCAGACACATTTGTATACGCTTGATCAGTTGTATTGGATTTCTCAAGCGTGAGTTCCTCTAGAGGGAGATTCCGCTGTTATCCAATCAAATACTGACAGACAGAAACATGGCGGGTATTTTTGCAATTTGTAGGCCAAACAAGGCGACTAACATCAGGCTTGTAAACTCATTATTTTTAAAAATTAGATGAAATGGAATACTACGGATGATTTGGGGATTGTGTTTACAATTAAATGTGGAGATTGAATCTGATTTATGGGCATTAACAACTTTGAGTTGTGCAAGAAAACATTCAACAAATTATAGTCTTAAACAACGCAGTAAGTTCATTTTTATTGAACACACAATACATTAGGTATATTTTTTAAAGTAAAAACATGCACAAATAAATATACACACACGATTTATCGATAATGAAGCACACGCAAAGTTACCAGTTTCCGTTACACTTTTTCACTGCGTCCCTCGTGCGTCCTCGGGGACGCAGAGGGTAAATTTGTATGCGTCCCTCTGCCATTTTTATGCGTATATACGCGCAAAAGGACGCATAAGGGCAACTCTGCATGTATGCTATGATTAGCTGTAGTTTGTACAACATCAAACACTACACGTATGCCATGATTAGCTGTAGTTTGTACAACATCAAACACTACATGTATTCTATGATTAGCTGTAGATTGTACAACATCAAACACTACATGTATGCTATGATTAGCTGTTGATTGGACAACATCAAACACTACATGTATGCTATGATTAGCTGTTGATTGGACAACATCAAACCCTACACGTATGCCATGATTAGCTGTAGATTGTACAACATCAAACACTACATGTATTCTATGATTAGCTGTTGATTGGACATCAAACATTACATAGTATGCTATGATTAGCTGTAGTTTGTACAACATCAAACACTACATGTATGCTATGATTAGCTGTTGATTGGACAACATCAAACCCTACACGTATGCCATGATTAGCTGTAGATTGTACAACATCAAACACTACATGTATTCTATGATTAGCTGTTGATTGGACAACATCAAACATTACATAGTATGCTATGATTAGCTGTAGTTTGTACAACATCAAACACTACATGTATTCTATGATTAGCTGTTGATTGGACAACATCAAACATTACATAGTATACTATGATTAGCTGTAGATTGTACAACATCAAACACTACATGTATTCTATGATTAGCTGTTGATTGGACAACATCAAACACTACATGTATGCTATGATTAGCTGTAGATTGTACAACATCAAACACTACATGTATTCTATGATTAGCTGTTGATTGGACATCAAACATTACATAGTATGCTATGATTAGCTGTAGATTGTACAACATCAAACCCTACATGTATTCTATGATTAGCTGTTGATTGGACAACATCAAACACTACACGTATGCTATGATTAGCTGTAGATTGTACAACATCAAACCCTACATGTATTCTATGATTAGCTGTTGATTGGACAACATCAAACATTACATAGTATGCTATGATTAGCTGTAGATTGTACAACATCAAACCATACATGTATTCTATGATTAGCTGTTGATTGGACAACATCAAACACTACACGTATGCTATGATTAGCTGTAGATTGTACAACATCAAACCCTACATGTATTCTATGATTAGCTGTTGATTGGACATCAAACATTACATAGTATGCTATGATTAGCTGTAGATTGTACAACATCAAACCATACATGTATTCTATGATTAGCTGTTGATTGGACAACATCAAACACTACACGTATGCTATGATTAGCTGTAGATTGTACAACATCAAACCCTACATGTATTCTATGATTAGCTGTTGATTGGACAACATCAAACATTACATAGTATGCTATGACTAGCTGTAGATTGTACATCAAACATTACATAGTATGCTATGACTAGCTGTAGATTGTACATCAAACATTACATAGTATGCTATGATTAGCTGTAGATTGTACAACATCAAACACTACATGTATTCTATGATTAACTGTTGATTGGACAACATCAAACATTACATAGTATGCTATGACTAGCTGTAGATTGTACATCAAACATTACATAGTATGCTATGACTAGCTGTAGATTGTACATCAAACATTACATAGTATGCTATGACTAGCTGTAGATTGTACATCAAACATTACATAGTATGCTATGACTAGCTGTAGATTGTACATCAAACATTACATAGTATGCATGCAGTGTTTGATGCTGTACAGTCTAAATAACTATATCTATGTAGATATTACATCATTAAACACTACATGTATGCAATGGATGGTGAGTGAACTATAGTACTGATGGTATCCAGCTTCTCAGCTCTTAGTCTTGAAGTTTAACCAATGGTCAATTGAAGATTTCATATTTTGTATTGTATGATTTCAAAAGACAGACCATAATTAGCAGAACAATGGCTATTGAAAAACAGTTGACTGATAGGTTGTAGTAATAGTATTTATTATCTGCAGTATATTCATATATATATAAAATATATATTTAAATTACTAACAAGAGATACAGCTTACCATGAGGTCATATACGGCTTTTCTTAAGAGTTTTTGCTCCTGACACTGACAGTTGTAGTAATGTAGGTAGGTAGGGAATTCTCTTTTTTATCTGCTGAAACAACTTCAAAAGAGCCGAGCTTATAAGCTTCACAATAATGGGCAGACCAAGAGACTTTTTTTGAAAATTTACCACTGGAATGACTGGCTCGGTTATTGAAAATTTCTTCTCTTGGTCTGCAAATGGATAAAAGGTTAAGATCACTTAACGGTTGAAATGGAGGCAGAGATTTCTAGCACTCGCCCATTACTAGATACACTCCGCCCACTTCTTATGCGTGTTGAATATTTTGAAACTAATTCAACTGGGTACTATGGCAGCACCAGCTCCCAGTCAAGTTAAAAACATGCAATTGGTGCACCTCATGACAGGCTGTACGATGTCAGACAAATGGATGAATCTACTTTTAGCTATGCCCCACTGTGGGCGGCGGAACATGCAAATCATTTGGGGATGGACAAGGGTATGAGGGAGTGGTCCATAGGGCCTAATACATTTATCACAATTATTGGGGGGGGGGGAGGGGGACATACTCCCTGTTTCAAAATATTCAACACAATGTGTATTAAATGGTAGACATACAATTTGTACAACTGACAGACTTTTAAAAGTTCATGAAAGACTTCGCTACATCACTCATTATATATAGTGGACTGTGATGTCAGCCTACATGTGCCTGGATTGTGTAATAGAAAGACACTGTTATAATGCAGACAGATTGGGAAATCCGGCAGATCATAAAAAACCACTTCATTTAAAAAACTTAGCCAATGTGCATAGATAGAGAAAAAGTTAATAAAACAGATCATCTCGATCTGATATAAAAGTTAATCTTTTTAAAAATTCTGAATAAATAAATTCTTCGGCATATATAATATAATATTCAATAATGAAGAATAAACTGTGGAGCAGTTTGTCATTTGAGCACCATAAGCATAACTATACACAAAGTAAAAGCCATCCCAATCAGAATGCTGCATTTGACATTTACTCTGTATTTAACCCTTTAACACTCATATCAGTGCAGACCACGAGAACTTTTTTTGAAAATTTACCACTGGAATGACTGGCTCGATAACCGAGCCAGTCATTCCAGTTGTAAATTTTCAGTCTTATGATCTGCACAAGATTGATCAAGAAAAGTGACACTCTTGCTTAGTGAATGTCAATTTGAGGCCAACAGAAGACTATTTTTGAAAATTTATCCCAGGAATGACTGGCTCACTTAGAGGCCTGGTATTATGTACGTTGAGACTTTGGGTGATTTTGAAAGCTGTAACATTTTACCTCATTCTCGGAGGCCAGACGATTTGAAAATCTGTAACATTTTACCTCATTCTCGGAGGTCAGACATCGAGCCATCCTCAGCTTTGCATAGGGGTGTACAAATTGTCATTTCTCCGCTTTATGGTCAAATTTGGTGAAGTAAATTTAAAGGTTTTCTTACTCAATGTCCATTTGCAGGCAGAGAGAAATTTTGAAAATTTACCACTGGAATGACTGAATCATTTATCGAGCCAGACATTCCAGGGGTAAATTTTCAAAAATCGTCTTCTCTTGGCCTGTAAATAGATTCCTCAAGACCACTGCAAAGGCCTGTTTTGGCTGACTTGACCATTAAAGAGTTAGTGTTAAGTAATCAGTTCCCAGTACTCTTAAGTTGTGGAGATGAGCATGTCTGTAGGTATCAGATAATAGTCTATTTACAGGCCAAGAGAATAGAATTTTTGAAGACTTATCACTGGAATGACTGTCTCGATTATCAAGCCAATCGTTCCAGTGGTAAATTAAAAAGAATTCTTCTTTTAGCCTGTAAATGGACATTCCACAAGACCATACCAGAGGCCAGTTTTGGCTGGCTTGATCATTAAAGGGTTAAGAAAATAGCAATCACAGATTTCTGACCCTTGCTCCTTCCAGCGCTTTTTGGTGAGATGTTCCGAGCGAAACCAAAAGTAAGCACATGGTAGGCTAATGTTAATAAGCATAATGGTTTGTGATCTTTAAAGCTTATTAACATTCTGTGACGATTCACACACAGGTTTATTTCTATTTTTCTTGTTAAAATAGTATAAATTTGAAACATCGGGATCGGATCAAATTCTGTATCTGTGGATATCTCGGAAACCACTGGTCTGATTTGGCTCAATCAAATATGTGGAAAAAATAGGAGGGTGAGGGTCGACAGTCTCCAATTGCTCGTTTTTACTGATTTTGGTATGAAAGGTAGGCATGCACGATTTTGTGATTTAATCGAAAATTTTGATTTTTAAAAAGCGTGACTTTTTACGATGTAATTAAAAAAAATCCAAAAATTTTGGAAAATCTGAGCAGAATACAATATTTTGAAACCTCACATTTTGGTAGTACAGGAGTACAATTATGATAGATTCAGGCCTATGTTCATTGTGTTTATATTCCGCTGTGCCATGTATGTGTTGAATAAGTACTAACCACAACACAGCGCTCTACTATAAACAAGCTAACAATAGCTAGGTAACACCTTTGTCATGAGTCTGTCATGAAATACCAAGTATATACTTAGTTTTTCCGGCAGATAGTCAACTATAGTAAACTACTGTTCATATGTTGAACGTCCTTTATTTAATCAATAGTACCTGCACATTGGTGTACTAAACCGGTGGTCGTTACATCGTCTTTGAACATTCCTAGTCCCAGTTTTCATGACTTGTCACGTTACTCGGTTTTAACAAAATCGATCGCCATGTTTCAAAGCAAAAATCGTGCAAGCCTAATGACAGCAAACCTATCTTTACTGTACTTAATCCCTGGGACCTAGGCAAATTAACTGTTCACATGTATAGTAAATGTAAATTGTCTGATATATATATATATATATATATATATATATATATATATATATATATATATATATATATCTGCAATGTTAAATACATAATGCAATATGATCATATGTATACTATCCCAATTAGATCTGAGGTCGGATATATATATTTGATTAAATAGAAATACATTTTTATTGTTTTCAAACAATTATTTTCTATTTTTCAAACATGAATATAATTAGTATTGTATGATGGGCTTCACAATATACCGATATTATATCGAATACCGGTATCATAGCCATACCGTTTAGTCATATCGATATGATTTTGCTGATACTGAAATATAACATAAAACCGGTATAACAATCTGTAGGAATCATTAGAGGCAGCGACATGATACACAGATTTAGTGAACGTTCTTATGGTGGGTCTTTCCTGGACACCAAGGTCCAAATCTCACAAACAAATACCATCATATTCGACCTCTACACCAAACCCACGGACACACATGGGTACCTACACTATGAGTCCACCCACCCGACCTCTTGCAAGGATGCCAGCCCATATGGTCAATTCCTTAGGCTTAGAAGGATTTGTTCCACCCTTCAAGCTTTTGATAGAAACAGCCTGGCCATGCAGGAACACTACGCAGCCAGGGGCTATCCTGCCAGGATTCTATAGAAGGCCAGACAGACAGCCAGGTCCAAAGACCGCCAGTCACTCCTCAAACCTACCCCAATGGACCCATCCACCAAAAAGCCCTACAGACAAATCTTTTTCTGTGAATTCAACTGCACAGGTATGATGCTGAAGGACACAATCACCAAATACTGGCCCATCCTTCAGGGCACAGAACGTTGCATGTTAGCTTTCCCAAAGAAACCCCTATTTGGCTTCCAAAAAAGAACAAACAATCACAGATATGATCATCAGAGCAAAACTCCCTCCCCTGGACCAACCACCCCGAGAATACCGTAACCCATTTCTCCCTTGCCCAATGAGTAACTGCAAATCTGCAATAATATGGACAAATCCAGATTCTTCAAAAGCCAACACACTGGCCTCTCCGACAAAGCGAAAATTATAGGCAACTGCCAGACCCGCAATATAATTTACCTTCTAAACTGCAGAGTCTGTGGCAAACAATACGTAGGAGAAACCTTCCACCCCTTCAAAATCAGGATCCAAGAACACCTGCATTCCATCACGAACCTGTATAGACACGAGAGATACGACACACCGGTATCTCATCACTTCACCAGACCCAGGCATCAAAGAATTGACATGCAGTATAGGATCATCCAAGTCCTATCCTCGGATCCAACCTCCACCTTTTGGAGAAAACAGAAAGAATGTCACTGGATCCACCAACTCCACACTATGGAGCCGATAGGAATCAATCTAGCAGTGTAGGAGCAACCCCTTTGAATGCCTCGACCACCAGTCGAAACATTCCATGTTGTTATTTTCGCTCATCACCCCCACTACGCTCCTACTCCTTCCCGCCCAGGCCCTAAATCCCCTCTTGTACCTTTATCTTTATCTCTGGCACTGTGATTCCTGCAATATAGGTTTCATCAGATATGGTTACGTAAAAAGAACATCTAAAAAGAGGGCATGGCCTGTCAAAGGAGACAATCTCCAAACTTACCAACAATCCGTGGAAGATCATAGGAGTTAAGATAGTGGCGCCATCATCAGCATACAAAAAGCGAAATGAACAGAAGCTTGCATTAGTACAACAGAAGATGCCAGTATCTCAAGAGCCAACAGCGCATCCATACCCCACCGGCTACACTATTCCAAAGAAGTTTTCTTCCAACAACAACAGGGCCCAGGAATACTCACAGTAGCATTGCCAGTGCGGATCATGCTTCCAGGATCAGTAAGTGCTTCACAGATCTTTTCGCCAGCGAGAGCGACGCTAACCTGTATACCACGCACTCCCAGGCTTTACATACAGAAGTTCCAGAAGCCACTGTTCCCACAATG
Source organism: Chaetoderma sp. LZ-2023a (assembly GCA_034401795.1). NCBI lineage: Eukaryota > Metazoa > Mollusca > Caudofoveata > Chaetodermatida > Chaetodermatidae > Chaetoderma > Chaetoderma sp. LZ-2023a. The sequence continues at coordinate 46,122,739 of CM067372.1, forward strand.
CGGACCAATACCAATGTCGCCAGCATGTTCGCAGACAAAACCATAAGTGATATTTGTTTAGAAATTTTTTGACAGAGATCCCCTATCTCCGACAGCTCGGAGGATAACCTATTCCAAACAATCGAGAGGCCTACCGAGCATGAACAACAACTGCCACCCAGTAAAACCTTCTCAGATATTTCAATTTTAGAGACAATCGAGGCGAATAACATTATCAAAGGCACTCTGGTGGTCACCAAGGACCGCCAAATCTATAATATAGACTGCCTGCAATGTTACTTGATCTTCAAGCTGGAGGATGCGAAGAACCCATCCAGGTTTTAAAAAAACCTAATGCATCACATGGAGACACACACGCTCCATGTGACTGAGGACTCATGAACTATCTACTTTCATCTCATATATACCATTTCATATTCATATATTTATATACACACATGTATATCCAATACTGTTATCTCGTAATTCTGCCGCTCAATACAAATGCCAGTATCCTCATTCTAAACTATCTCAACTCTTATTCTCATTGTTTCTCCCACCCGCTCAAGACACCTCCATCAGCACTATAAGACCCACCATAAGAATGTTCACTAAATCTGTGTATCATCTCGCCACCTCTGATGATTCCTACAGTTGGATGAAATGCTATAAAGTCTGAATCATAATTCATGTCAGTCTGATCTATACTTACCACAAAACCCCCTCCCCTCCCCTTTCCCCTCCCCCTGACCACACAAAACACCCATCAGGCACACGCCACCAAACCAAAAACTGGACACCACATACAGGTACCGCCAGTACACCCCACCGAATAAACACCCAGTACCACTAGTACCAACATAAGTACTGCCAACCACCACCACTAGGTACCGCCAGATACCACCAATACTGCCAACCCAGTACCACCAATACCGTTACACTAGGTACCGCCCACCCAAGCCACCAAGGTAAACCATGCCCACCAGGTCACGTGACCACCAGCTCTCCAATATGCCAATATACGGTCACCCACGTGACTACATACGGGCATCCCACTAGAAAGTATAAAAGGAGCGAGCAAACTCATCTCAGATCATTCAGACTTGGATCTGGCAAAAGCAGACCAAGCATCAGGCTTATCATTATTCAGTTATTTAGACACATAGTTATCATCGCCTCATTTCTCAAAATTATGCAAGAAAATTATATTCAAATAAGCATTCTGTAAGTATTGCTTTGCAATACAGGTCCCCTACCTGGTGATATAAATCTTCAGAGATTGACAGTCGAAAACTCCATTAAAAATCGATTTTGGGACCGACCAGAATCTATTAATCCATTGTTGAGGCTCAAATGTGTTTTTGTACGATACAGTAATTGACTTGCATTATAAAGTTACATCTAGGGGAAAATATAGAGAAATTATAATCATATCTCTGGATACAGATGCATTTATGGGAGACAGTGTAGTGGCTAGCACTCAGCACTACTTAACCTGAGAACCCGGTTCGCGCCTGAGCTGTGCATACCTCGCCAGTAATTTCAGTCGTAAAATTTAAACTAGATGGACTGCATCCCAGGTGTCAAGCCCTTTACTTTTTCCACATATCACACATCATGTGGCAGTGTCGCGAAATAAGGATTTCTTAATATATATAATTAACAGTGAAAGATGATATTCTCTAACTGCGCTTCTAACAAATTTTTTGGAAAAATTGATTAGATAATTTCAAAATAGTTCATGAATAGCATTACAACTCGGTCGTTGCATCAACATAACAGATTTCTAAGGCACTACGTTCATTTCATTATAGTATCACTGCAATCCACAGCGAGATCTTAGTATTTAACAATGTGGAAAAATAAATAGTACTACACATTTGTGAGAAAACAGCATTAATATGCAATACCCTAACATTATAAACAATATATACAGATAAAAGACTCATTCATTCATTCATTCATTCTATTATTATTATTATTATTATTATTATTATGCTATTTACAGAAAATTATGGAAAATAATTCAATCTTGTTAAAACAATTCAAATATGTTAAAATTATGATTTTCCTCACCAGTAGGTAGCACCATAGATAATTCTCGTTGACTTCATAACTAGGATTACAATTGGGTGCCTGTCTGCCTGTCAGTCAGAAAGTACTGATCTGATTTGCCTGAAATTTTAACACAAGTTCACCTAAACTAGGATTATATTTTTGGTCTTGCTCTGGATACTGAGAAACGATTATTTATATCTGGTTTGTATGGCCCATGGAAGACGAGTGTGACTCATATCTGGATTGGAAGACCTATGGAAGACGTGAGAGTCAGAAACCTGACTCCTCTTTTTGAATGCAATGGAATGCTGGAGTTTCGAACAAGAAAACGGAGCTTAGTCAAATTCTCAAGGAGAAAGGCGTAGATGTCGCGTGTATCCAAGAAACTCATCTAAATGCCAACAGAAGATTCTGTATAAGAGGATTTCAGTGCTTCAGATCTGACATGGATGGAAGACATAAAGGAGGAGTCATAACCCTAGTCCGGAATAACCTAAATTCATTGAAGTTCAGAGAGACATGGACGGACCTGAAATTCTCACAATCAAGACAATTTCAGAGAAACATCCTATCACTGTTGTCAAGTATTACTGCCCTAATAATCAACCATTGAATCTCGGAAAAATCCCAGTTCACCCAGATTAAACTATCATTGCTGGTGACCTCAACAGTCATTCTCAGTTATGGGGCTATCATTCTACTGATAGGAGGGGTGAGGACATTGAAAATTGGATGGATGAGCAGAAGCTGATTCTCTTGAATAAGGCAGATGACCCCCCCACCCCCACCCCCCTACATTCCATTCAAGACGATGGCATACCTCAAGTTCTCCTGATCTAGCATTTTCGACAGAAAATCTACATCAAGAACCTTTGCGTATTGTTGGGGAACAACTTGAAAGCAGTGATCACCGCCGTTTTCATTACCATTAACATGGATGTTGAGATTGACCGAAATCAGACTCCTCGATGGAACTATAAGAAAGCAGACTGGGACAGATATCAGAGTGACAGATTGGTAAAAGACATTGATGTCAAAAACCAAAACATCAATAAAGTTGTTAAAGAGCTTAACTCTGCTTTACTCTCTGCTGCTGACAAATGCATTCCTAGGGGATTCAGGAAAAACTACAGACCTTACTGGAATACGTCTCTGCAAAAGCTACACGAAGAAATGTCCAACGCAAGGGAAATTGCACAGAATGTCCCAACAGAAGCCAACTATGTGAGACTCCAACAATCCAAGGCAAAATATCTGAAAGCCAAAATCAAAGCCACCAGAGAATCGTCGAGAGAAAAAATGTCAAGCTTAAATCTTGAAAAGGATACGAACAAACTCTGGAGGCTTGTGAAGCAGCTTAACGATGAAAACACCAGAGTACCGAACATAACTCTTGAAGAGGATTGTGAAATTAAAACAGGAGAGGCTGCTGCTGAACACTTTGCTTGTATGTTTCAGAAAGTAAGCAATCTAGATGTGCCAGTGAGTTGTAAAAAAGCTGCAATGAAGTCTGCAAAGTGGAACAGAGACACAAATACATGCCGTGGGAATGGATGAGCTTCTGACCATCAGCGAGTTGGAGAAAAGCTTGAAAGTTCTGAAAAACAGGAAGTCTCCTGGACCAGATGGAATAACCAATGACATGTTGAGGAATCTGGGTACTATTGGAAAGCGCAAGCTTTTGGGAGATTTTCAACCACAGTTGGTACACAGGAGAAGTTCCCCAGTCTTGGAGAGGCCAACATGATCCCTGTACTGAAGAAAGGCAAGAATAAATCCAAAGCGGCAAGTTATCGACCCATCAGTCGACTAGTTGCAATGTCAAAGCCATGGAAAGAATCCTCAACGAAAGACTTCTTCGACATCTTGAAAGCAACAATCTCTTAGCGGATGAACAAAATGGCTTCAGAAAGTGTAGATCTACTGAGGATCAAACAACATATATCTCACACAGTCTATTGAGGACGCGTTCCAACAGAAAAAGCATACCATCACTGTGTGGGTTGATCTGCAGATGGCATTTGATAAAGTATGGAAGCATGAACTCATCCAAAAGCTCAGGACCAGTGATATATCTGGGAAAATGTACAGCTGGATATGCCAGTATCTCCACAACCGAAAGGCATCAGTACAGCTGAATGGGACGAGCAGCAAGAAAGTCTTCCTACGACATGGTGTACCTCAGGGTCGTGTAGGCTCTCCCACCCTCTTCACAATATTCATCAATGACATGGCGAAGAACCTTCCAATGGGAGTCAGAGCTGCATTGTATGCTGCCGATCTTGTGATGTGGAGCAGCGAGGAGTGTGTGTCAACAGCCAATTACCGCATGCCACTCGCAATTGATTACCTCAATTCTCGGGTTACAAGATGGTTTGTCCAGATCAACAAAGAGAAGACAGTCGCAACTCTATTCACTAAAAAGGAACACAAGACAAGTCTGAAATTTGGTGACCCAGTTCTGCACTTTGAGGATGAAGTAACTTATCTTGGTCTGATATTTGACAAAAGACTAACCTGGAAGGTGCAAATCAGAAAAGCTGAAGGTATAGCCAAGCGAAGACTGACAGTTATGCGGAAGCTCACTGTAACAAAATGGGGAGCTAACATGAAAATTCTGAAACAGGTATACACTGGAACAGTTAGGTCCATTATCGAATACGGCTCATCATCATGGATGACAGCTGCTACAAGCACCCTTCAGACATTGGATAAGGTACAAAATCAGGTTCTTCGTATCATAACATGAAGACCACTCCAATAGCAACAATGGAAGAACGTACCAATATCCAGCCACTCCAGCAGAGATGAGAAATCAAGGCCGAGATTCAATACGAGAAATTCAAATTGATGCCTCACCATCCCATGCATATGCTGACTCACCAAATGTCTAGAGGAAGGCTCAAGAGGAATAATTTCTTATTAACTTCAAAGAAAATTGAAAGAAACAGTCGGACATCTTCCCCAGATATAGAAACATAACTGCTATCTCTGAGAGGGACATAACAGCTATCTCTGAGAGGGAACAGTGGAAAGCTTCTGAAATAGAAAACACAATTTCAATCTGGCCCTCGATTCCAGGGATTGAAAGCAAGGGAGATCAAGCAGAGGTGACAAACGAAATTGGATACATGTTTATACAGATGGATCAGCTATCCAGGCTGTCAAGAATGAAGGGGCGGGTGCTCACATTCAGTTTCCCTGTGGAGATATAACAGACTCATGCTTGCCAACAGGGAAGCACTGTAGCAATTACACTGCAGAAATCCAGGCACTGATCTTAGCTAGCCAAAAGCTGATACAACGAAAAACCAGAAATCAAAATATTGTCTTCCTGACAGACTCCCTCTCAGTGCTCGAGGCGCTGGAGAGTCGAACGGAAGGTACAGATTTAATTCATGAAAATCTTATGCAACTGGCTAAGGAGAATAATGTCAACTTACAGTGGATCCCCTCGCATTGTGGCATATTAGGAAATGACAAAGCTGATCAACTGGCTAAGGAAGGGTCAAATAAAGAACAATTGAAACGCGAGGTTGACTTTGAAGAACTGAAGCATATCATTAAAGCCACAAGAACCACCAGCAGGCAGCATAATGATGCAATACACAGCCTCAGTAGGGAGGATCAGACATGTATCTTCAGATTGAGGACTGGTCACTATCGTCTCAATGCACATCTTCACCATCTCAAGATTACAGATTCTGCACTTTGTGAGTGTCAGCAGGCAGAAGAAACAGCAGAACATCTCCTGCAGCACTGCCAGTGATATGAACAGGCTAGAATCTTCTGGCCTATTGAAGTATCTTTTGAAGAGAAGATCAGAGGAGACAGAGACAGTTTGATGACCACTTCAGCTTTCATGCACCAAATAAGGAAAACAGTCTAAGATTACTGTCATGAGAAAGATGAAAGCACGAAGAATGTATGTAAAACAAAGTTCTAAATATGTTTAAAATCAGTTTGCACCACTACATCACTGAGCTACATTGTCTATCAAGTAGCAGTAAGTGTTGAGGCAATGAAAGCTTATACCTTGTAAATGCTGTTGCCTATCTCAGATAATAACACCTAACAGCAACACCATTTTTAACATGAGCACAAATTAGCATATTAATGAATGATGATGATAACTACTCCCAAAAGAGCACGCCCCTGTAACGCACAGAAACCCATTTATCGCATGCAAAACAAAAAACTGTACCATCTGCAACAGATTCTTCACAAGCTCCCACACGGGCCTAACCTACAAGGCCAAAATCATAGGTAACTGCCAAACTAGAAACATCGTCTACCTCCTAACTTGTAGCAGATGCAACAAACAATACATGGGAGAATCCCTGCGCACCTTTAAGATCCGAATTCAGGAACACCTGAGATCTATATCAAACCGCCACAAAAGTGAGAGATACGACACCCCAGTCGCTAGACATTTCAACAAACCTGGACACTCACGAACAGACGTGCAGTTCAGAATCATACAGGTTCTCTCATCAGACCCCCGATGATGAAAACTCCACACCATGGAGGAGACAAAAGGAATGCCATTGGATACATCAGCTCCACACGATGGAACCTATAGGCATCAATCTAGCAGGTTAGGGAACACCCTTTACCTGGACCAACACGCCTACTATAGGCGGACATGCCCAGTACATTGTTATTACATTTTTTATTAATGAATGATGACGAAGTTGTTAACAAAGATTGGAATGCAGAGATTATGAAATAAGAGTTATCTTTCTCTCTGCATATGGTCAGTCAATCGTTAAAAGACAATTAAAATCCTCATCAGTGATGAATGGACAAGATGCAGTCATGACTAGATAGAGGAATATATTTCTCGCTATGCCACACCCATTTCTAGCTACCATAAACTTTACCCACTTTGCATGTGTGTTTAAGAATAGATTTTAACAATATGAAATATGGCTTCATAAGATTAAAATTTCAATGTAACCACACACAGGTAAGCAGTTAAATATTTTGAAACTAATTTAACTGGTGTCTGTTGCTGCCAGTTCCCAGTGAAATTAGTTTTAAAATATTCAACAGGATGTTTAGTAATTTATAAACTTATCAGACATACAATTCAGACACTTTCATGATAGACTATTGCCACCTTATTTGATTGTGACATCAGTTAGCAAGGGAACTACCATTCCCTAATTTTAGTCTTGATCCGAAATACAAATATCACCTCCACAATGCAGTCTGCAATCTGATTGCACTTGGTTTCTTTTCATAAAACCATGACTTTAAAAGGACTGATTTCTAGTCAAATGTTCAGCACTAATGGTTTGAATGAATAAAGATAACGACTGTCATACAAGCTACATAAAGCAAACGGATTCATGTCTCAATAATAATGTTAATGTTAAAGCCAGCCATAATTGGCCTCCGTAGTGGTCTTATCTTGGGAAATGTTCACTTGCAGACCAATAGACCATTTTTGAAGAGTTACCACTGTAATGACTGGCATTCTATTGCGACTCTTTCTAAAATAGCCTCCTCTTGGCCTGCAAATGAACATTCACTAAGTAAATATTTCAATTTTCTTGACAGCTCTTGAGCATTTAAAGAGTTAGCACTGGAATGACAAGCTGGATTACCAAACCAGACATCCTTTCATTGGCCTGCAAATGAAGTCACTAAGCATGCTTTCACACTACACAAAAAGTTTGATGAAGTTTATCCATCAATCATATGACATCATAATCAACTACATGACGTGTAGGCTGATGTCATAATTAATTACGTCATGAATGACATAGCTAAGTTTGTCACGAACATACTAAGCATTGCTGTATGAATTGTATGTATTTACTATAATCTAATAAACATGTTGAATATTTTGAAACTAATTTGACTGGCGCTAGGCAGCAAAAGCACCCACTCAAATTACTTTCAAAATATTCAACAGGTAACCTGTATAGTTTTCTGGAAATTGAAATTCAGAGTGCAGGGGTTGATTGACTGCAACACAGGCAAAGCATGGGTGGAGCTTAGCTAGAGATGGGTGGGGTATAGCTAAAACTGGATTCCTTCATTCTCTTGACAACTCTTGACCATTAATCCTTTAATGGTCAAATTTGGTCAAGAAAATTTAAATATTTTCTTATTGAATGTCCATTTACAGGCCAAGAGAATATAATTTTTGAAAACTGATCACTGGAATGACTGGCTCGGTTATCGAGCCAGTCATTCCAGTGGTAAATTTTCAAGAATTGTATTCTCTTGGCCTGTAAATGGACATTCCACAAGACCATAGCAGTGGCTGGTATTGGCCGGTATGACCATTAAAGGGTTAAAGGGCTATCATTAAGCTTAGTGATGTTTGAACATACTTTCTCACATAAACATGCTTGTCACAAAACATAAACAGTAGCACATTTGAATGCCATTATCAGATCTTGTGTCTCACATGTATCCGTCATGATCAATAGACAGACCTACAATCGAGCGCAAAATAGCATGATTTCTTGGTACATGTAAATTTACAATTCTACTCTATTCCATAATCTTTTACACACATTGGACCCTTTGCCGTCCATCTGATCATTAATTCAATGAGAATGAAATTATTAATTAATTCTTAATAAAATGTCCTCTGTTACCGAAAAATTGGAGCAATATTTATCAATATGAATTGTGTTGAAAGTGGAGAAGTGGATTTTAATTAGTTTAAAAATTTTCTATAATACTTTCGGTTAAATGTATGTTAAACTGTAACTTTGTACAGAAAATTAAATGAGCCCCTGTACATCACACCTTACTCTGTACATTAACAAAGCAGATATACATTTGCACAGAACAACTATTCCTCTAAAAGTTTACATAAATTCATTTACAATTCAAGATCTATGTTGAATATTTGGAATGTAATTTACATTGAAACAATCTGCCTCTGAAAGCAACATCCTCATGTCAAGTTACTTCACACATATTCAACAGATTAGTACTATGCTAGTCTTATTCATTGACTGGTCAAGAAAGTCTAAATTATTGCTTACTCAATGTCCATTTATAGGCCTTATTTGAAGATGAAGATCTGCTACTAGAATGGCTGGCTCAGCTATCAAGCCACACATTCCAGTAGTAACTTTTTAAAAGGTCATCTCGTGGCCTGCCAAAGGACCTTTCCTAAGAATCCAGGGCTTTTTCGCAGCCTTATCCATTAAAGTGGTGATGTTGAGATTCAGAGATGCAATAGTTAGAATGAATGAGATTAGAAGTCAGCATAATATCTACATGTGCATGGAAAAAATGAGTTGTATAAGTTGATGATTATGCATCTGCATTTTATCGTTGACTCCGCGTTGAGGCTCCGGTTGACTTATTCTTCTGCAAAGGAAAAAATAATATGAAGTAATAATTTTGTATTTATCATAAAAGAGAAGAGACAGACAGACATTAAAATACTTTATACACCTAGACATTCTGACATTCCTACGGTGTTCCCACAAATCCTAATTAAACTTCAACAAGGTAATCACGAGCCTGGATTGTAGTAAATTAATTTATGGACAAATACGGTACTATAATTTATAGAAGGCCACAATCATAATGTGTATTTTCCACATGACTCGTCTAGAATTGTGTTTGAGTAACCTTAGCAACATGTTGAGAAACAAATAATACTATCAGCTTTAAGTAGAAATCTATGCTCAGTTAATACATTCCAAGGCATAGCTGGTACTGTAGTTACCATCTATTATAGTTAAATTATGATTATTATTCTGAAAATTATTTGACTGAACAAAATCTTCATTTTCAAAATTATTAGTCGGTGTTACACATGACTGATGGTGATGTTTCTACAATGAATGGACCTTTCCAAGTTTATCCATCCATCATATGACATCATAATCAAGTACATGATGTGTAGGATGACATCATAATCATGACTTCATGAGTGATTCAAAATAGTCCGTCTTTAGCGCTTAATAGTCCAATTGTAAGTCTTTACCATTTAATAAACATTCTGTTGAATATTTTGAAACTTATTTGACTGGACACTGTACTGTTGCAGCAACAGCGCGCAGTCATATTAGTTTCAAAATATTTAACAAATTACCTGTGTAGGTTTCTGGAAATTGATAGTTAGGGAGTTCAGGGATCGAGCGATCCCGATATGAATGAGGTGTGGGTGGAGCTTAGCTAGTGATGTGCAGGGCATAGCTAAAACAGGAAAGGTCCATTATTACTAGTGTCTACATTAGAAATGCATCATTTGTGAAATCTATAATGTCCTTACCAGTCTCCATTGTATGAGACGAACCCATTCCTGCATTTCCCTCTCACTGGCTGCATATAAATAGAAAATTCTCCAGTCAAACACCAACCTGTCAAAATAATACACCCTCAGTAGAAATATACACTCCACTTCATCAACAGGCATATGCAGCTATTTAACCATTTAACGCTTACAGACCAGAATGGACAGATTTTTTATGATGTAGCGAATGTTCTGGTAACTGTTTTGAAAATAAATACCAAAACTCCTGATCAATAACAAAGAAAATGCGCAAACAAACTCGGCTAAATTTCTACGTGTTCTTTTGGACGACGATTTGCCCTGGAGCTGCCACATAGATTATACATTAGCAAAAGTCACAAAAAACCTAGGTGTGCTACAACGACTAAAACCATTTATCCCAAATAAAACACTAGACAATGTACACAACACTCAATCTCCCATACCTAATATATTGCAATGCAATCTGGGCAAATACACGCAAAAGAAAACTCAGCACGTTTGCTGGATTACAAAAGATAAGCATTAAATTATTTTCAAACAAAAAAAGTACATCAAAATATCTCTAAAAAAGAGAATTTATTAAAGCTGACAGATATTGGCAGAATGCAGCTGCATACCATGGTATATATGACTTCCATCACAATACCTTACCCAGCTCACTATCATAGATTTTCATAAAAAACTCCACAAATACAACACATGCAGAAAACAAAATCTACACACTCAATTTGCAAGAGCACACTATGGCAACAGGAAAATATCTGTCATTGCATTAAAGATTTGGAATGAACTAGAGGGCAATTTTAGGACACAACTACTGCGGCAAAGGTCACATAAAAAATCATTAAAACAATACTTTGTTAGTAATTATTAAACTCGATTATCATACTCTTTCATTTCTCCCATGCCCTCCCTCTCTCTCATGATTAAGTGTGAAGATACACAAATACTAATTTAGGTGCTTATACGCCTCATAGGCAATACCTTAATTACAAGCAACCAATAAGCTTTATATCATACTGTGTTTAAACTGAAAATAAAAGTAACTAACTTGAACTTGAAACTAATTTGATGGGGAGCTGTTGCTGCCTGCAGCAACAGTTACCAGTCAAAATAGTTTCAAAATTTTCGACAGTTTACCGTAACAGTTACCTTGAGATTTAGATCTAAGGAATTCAGTTTTCAAAGTGTTAACGGGTTAACTAACTGTCTGGAGAGATGAGTTATTTTGGTTCTTGGTTTATACGAGGCTGGATTAACTTATTATGAATTCCAGGAAGAACACTGTACTTTAATCATTTAACACTCATATCAGCCAAAAACAGCTTCCGCAGAAGATTGAGAAATTTTTTAATTTACCACTGGAATGACTGAATCAATAATTGAGCCAGTCATTCGTGGTAAATTTTCAAAAATAGTCCTCTTGATCTGCAGATGGACATTTTCTATGAGAAAACTCAAATTTTCTTAAACAAATTCGAGGGTTAAATGGTTAACTCAGTCAGGAAATTAGGTCACACTGACATAATTATGTTGATAAGGTTGTCACATGTCTAACCTATAGCACAATCTCTTCAAAGGCTTATTTTATCTGATCACTAATCTGCCAGTTTGTTTGTGCGAATATGGATATGACTCGGCAATCAATAAAGGGATCCATTTCTAGCTATGACCACCCAATTCTAATTAAGCTCCACCTCTTTTTTACACGTCTGAGAATCAATTTTAATCTTTGATACCTGAATTCCAAAGTCAAGTTAACCATACAGGTAAACTCTTGAATATTTTGAAACTAGTTTTACAGCTCCTCGTCAAACTAGTTTCAAAATATTCAACATATTTATGAAGGTGTAAATTCAAAGAAATCATACATTTCCGACGGTTATTGTCTGACCTTTGCACCATTTGTGTCGGAGTTGTTATTTGATTGTGATGTCAGTGACATATTTTGATTATGATGTCAGATACTTGAGTGACACACTGGATCCCTCTTACTTAAACAGGTGACATATAATTGGTAGACTGAGGATTTGAGTCCATTAAACAAATCATTAGATCTATGGTTGAGATATGGCATTTTGTCCGAATATTTATGTTTGACATGGTCTCATGTCAAATGATTTACCCACGTCAGATTCACCACAAAACACAACATTTAAATACATCTATAGAGGATTTTAAATGCATCAATATTCTGTATAAAATTTATGCCAAATTTTCTAAGGTTTTATTTGCAAAGAGACAGCTTTTGGAACTCAGTTTAATACATACCTAAAGATATACTGTTTCTCGACATACATATTCTTTTCATATGCACATTCCACACATTCATTCATATCCAGAACACGGACAGGATGCCGGTCCATCTTCTCCTTAAAGTACTTCAGCTCATTTTTATGTAGCACGAACCAGCGTGTCTTCCATGTCTGTGAAGAGAATGAATAATCTTCACTATCATATAGCAAACTGGTGCTGTTCTAGTATCACTCCATCAGAAAGAATACATTGAACAGCAGCATCTATTAAATGACTCTGACTACAATGGCCAGTGAGGCGGAGATTTTTATGTAAAGAAAACTATTTTAAAATCGAACTGAGAACTTGAATTACTATGCAGAGACAAAAATGATATTGAGATTACATACGCTTGAAAGAATATTCTGTTAAAAATTCTGAAAATTATTTGAAACGGCAATGGCTACAATTACAATTATTGTCAAAATATACAAAATTTCCTCTGTAGGAGTTTCATGGAATGGACCTTTTCTTAGCTATGCCCCACCCCTCTATCTAAGCTCCACCCACACCTCGCTCGTGTTGGGATCGATCGATCCCTGAACTCCCTGACTATCAATTTCCAGAAAACTATACAGGTAAGCTGTTAAATATTTTGAAACTAATTTGACTATGGCAACAACAGCATACAGTCAAATTAGGCCATATGACGTTTATATGATAGATGGATACTCTGGAAAGGTCAATTGATATTTTAGGACTCAATGATTGAGAGGGTTAATAACAAAGAACAATTATAGTTAAAATAAAAATAAGAAATACATTCAATTCTACTTAAATTATTTTCTTTATATTTTTGGGTGAAAAGGACAGAACTCTAGTTGGAAAAATAGGACGACTGTAAGGCCTGAACTTTGACCATCCCATTACCACCTCACTGCAAATAATAGGTTTCATTTCTTGACCCATGAACAAACTGCCATTGTCCTTAACATACTTGTATTCCAAAACAGAAGTCAGGTTATCGAAAGGAAATCTAAATCTGGACTTAATCATTGACAAACCTCTATATTTCTCTCTATGGTCTTTTGGAGCTATGGCTCCAATAAAGATTGCTAATGGTAACTATATGATATAAATCAAATAATCCCCTCTGCAATGGCAGCCATGTTCGTGGGATACTCCAAAGAAAAACGAAAAATCGAAAACTTACATGGATGGACAGAAATTCAGAGACAAATGTATAGATGGACAGGCTGATTGACCCACAAAATAATGTACATTTCCCAATGTTCCCATGAAGTTTCGTCACAACACTCTAAGCAAAAATAAAGATATTGGACGAAAACCCAAAATTTGCACGGACGGACAGACACAAATTCAGAGACAAAGGTATTGACGGACAGAGGGATGGGCTGACTGACCCACAAAATAATGTACATTTCCCTAGTACCATAGCCAATGTTCCCATGAAGTTTCCCCACAATACTCCAAGCAAAGACACAGTTATTGTACGAAAACCCAAAATTTGCACGGACGGACAGACACAAATTCAGAGACAAAGGTTTTGACGGACAGAGGGGTGCGCTGACTGACCCACAAAATAATGTACATTTCCCTAGTACCATAGCCAATGTTCCCATGAAGTTTCCTCACAATACTCCAAGCAAAGATACAGTTATTGTACGAAAACCCAAAATTTGCACAGACGGACGGACACAAATTCAGAGACAAAGGGATGGAGGGATGGGCTGACAGTGTGTGCGTGCGTGCGTGCGTGACGTACGCATGCACCGACGGACGGAAGCGAAAACATAATCCCCCCACTTTAGCGAAAAGGCGGGGGGGGGGGGGGGGGGGGTAATAATTAATAGAATTCAGACACTTTAATGTTACTTACTTTAAAAATGCCACCAAGCTTTGTTAAGAAGCCTTCTTTTGAATTCACCTAGAAAAGATGAAAAATAACGGCGCCAATAACAAATTTAACAGGCCTAATGGAGGGATTTGATCTGTCATTCAAATATCTAATGTCATGATCAAATATGTCACATGTTAGCTTATCTCACATTCAAAATGACATAGCTCTGTCAGGAAAATCAAAATGAATGGACCCTTTACCTATGCCCCTCCCATCCCTAGTTAAGCTCCACCCATGCTTCGCCCTTGTTGGAATCGATCGATCCCGGAACATGCTGACTATCAATTTCCAGAAAACTATACAGCTACGGTGTTGACTATTTTGAAATTAATTTGACTGGGTGCTGTTGTCGCAATGGCAGCAACAGCACCCAGTCAAATTAGTTTTAAAATATTCAACAGCATGTTTATTAAATAGTAAAGACATACAATTCATACAACCCGACAGACTATTCGGTGTTTAAGACAGGCTAAAGTCATTCATGACATAATGATTATGATGTCATCTTACATGACACGTAGTTGATTATGACATCATATGAAGGATGGATAAACTGGAAAGGTCAATTGTATGTCTGTCTTTAACTAATTTACAATCTATCCATTTAACACTCGAGTCAGCCTAAAACGACTTCTCTAGTTGTTTTGACAAATGTTGATTTTCATACCAAGAGAAGACTGCTTTTGGAACTTTACCACTGGAATGACTGGCTTGATAACCGAGCCGGTCATTCCAGTTGTAAATCTTTAAAAATAATCTCTTGGCCTGCAAATTGACATTTTCTATGAGAAAATTCAGACTTTCTTGAACAAATTTGTGCATTAAAGGTTTAATAAACATTGATAAATCTTTTTAAAATAATCTGGAGGGGAGCAGCTACCAGTCAAATTAGTTACAAAATATACAATAGCTTACGTGACTGTATAGTTACCTTGAAATCTAGATTCAGTTTTCAAAGATTCAAATGGATTCCAAAACAAATCCCTCTATTCACGGACCAATTTTGTGATCCAAGTCACACCAAGCTTTATACTGCTGCTAGGAGATAGCATTAATGACAAGCAGTGTTCAGTGACCTTTAATAAATTATACTCTCAGAGAATCAGTCAACAATATAACAAATGTTCACAACAACAGGTTCTCACCTGGAACATTTCAACTAGCAAGAAAACGTCCTACCAAAGTGATTAAACAGTGGCTCTCACAAAGACAATTTAATTTTTTCGTCTTACTACGGCAGGTTTTCAAGTTTTGCAAGAAAAGAATTCAAGGTAGCCACAAAATGGGACCCCATTTATCCAACTGTTTTGAAAGTGGCAAATGTTTCTTAACATACTAGCTTCCCGTGAACAAACTTGAATGGCCGTTTGTCCCGAATAATATTTCCCGAATTTTGACTTAATCCCTCAGCAGTTCATTAGCCGTTTTTCATAAAAACTGTATCTTCAAAGTTGGCCGTCGAAGCATTTGACATATCAAGATTACTCGAACAAACTTGGTTCAGCCATTGCCTTAGATGATGTTTTATGAGTTTTGAATCAATCCTCCAAGCAGATTTGGAGATGTTTTTGACGTTTCTAAAATTCGGCGAACATCCAAGAGGCCACCGCTGGTAAAATCTGCCTATCATCTTCATCTTTGAACTTGAATGCCTATATAGCTCAAGGCTGTTTCTGACCAAATTTGGTTAAAATTGCTCCAATGGGTTTCGAGATGACGTTTTAAATATATATATATATATATATGTACCTTCTTGTCGGTCTTAATTTGCACTGACTTTGTCATGTCATTGGACAAAAAGGGGAGTTTGGAGTAAAATAGACGAAATATAAACAACATGGCAGTAGTTCACCTGGTTGGGATTTGAGGGTACTCATCCATATACATTTTTTGCACAGTAGCATGGCCCTTTAATGGCACTTAGTTCCTAATCATATATACCAAATGTCAGCCTGATCTGTTCAGAAGTCTTTGCGATAACTAGGTCATCCAAGATGGCCACCCAAGCATTTGACCAATCATGTTATCTTGAACAAACCTGGTTCAGCTCTTAACCTAGATGAGGTTTCATGAATTTTGAATAGATCCTTCAAGCGGCTTTGGAGAAATCGAAGATGGCTGCTGGCAAAATGGCCTATCAGCTTCATTTGAACAAATTTTGATATCTGCCCTAAGGATGCTTCCTGCCAAATATAATTGAAATCGACCCAAAGGTTCTTGAGACGTCATTTAAAGATGGACGGTCGCCACAGCACATAAGCTCCTGCTCTGAGAATAGGATAATGAACTAAAATAATCATGAGCCATTATTAGGCCATATGGAAAAGCGTACTAACCGAGAAATCAGGTGGCGTTACATCATCGTCATCAACATTAAATTCTGCGTGTAGAGTGACACATTCATAGACCTCTGGCTCGTCTACCTGACGTGGGTATGGCATCTTTAGCAAAACCAGCTCACCTGTAACAAGCATACACATAAGACTGATTATATAAATACCTTGAACATGTCGAGTTACAAATGTAAATCATACTTTTGTCATATATTATAGTGTCTGCCTGTTGGATCTTGAAGGAGTGAGTTGGTTTACTTCACTGTGCTACAAACTTAAATGTCTCTGAAAGTATCCTGAAATTGACACAATCACATGTCTCTGAAACCACCATGTAGCTGACAAAGTCACTTGCCTCTGAACATGACATGAAATTGGATTTGTTTCAAAACTAACTGGTTGTATGCTATATTATTTATAACGTGGAATGGCACGACTCAGGATTTGTATACCTGACGCTTTTCCTTAAGGTTCAGGATGAATGTTAGATGCCTGACACTGTGTTTAGCTCCCATATTTATAGGCCTTTGGATCTGGCTTTGGGTCCCACTCATTGCACATGCCCAGTGATTGTTCTTCCTTTGGGTCCCATTTTGCACATGGCAAGGGTCCAATATCTAGGGACCAAAACTTTGGGTATCATCCCATACATGCATGCGCATGCATAACTAGGGACCCAGATTTTAAGTCCTTGGTTTTTTGGCTACAGTGTGTTTTACATACCTTGTGCATGCATGGTTTATGAGGGACACAAAATTTGCATTTTGGTCCTAGATGCCTGGTTATCGATTTTAAAGCCATTTTTTTTACATTTGTATGGGGTTGGTCAGATTGACGGTTTTGTTGTGTGCAGGGCAAATGGTGAGAGGAGAGGCACTTATATAAAATAGATATGTCAGGGGGGGGGGGGGGGTGTGTGTGTGTGTGAGTGGGTCATCACCCCATTCCGAGATCCGACTTTATGGTGTTTCGCTCCATGTCGGAAGCTCATCAGAGGATTTACATACAAGTACGACTTAAAATCAGTAGAGACATACAGATTTTGTTTGATGTTTTGCCATGATTTTTGTTTTGGCAATTCTTTTATTTTACAGGAGACTGCAAAAGATGGTGCACAGAAGGCTGCCAAAATATCGACCTATTCAAATTCTGAATAGAAATTTTAGATGCTACGACTACAGGATCCGTCCACCCAAATTTGTTTGAAATCACCCAAGCGATTAATGATGAGTAGCATTTTATACAAATTCCCATTTTTCAGAAAATGCAAGATGGCCACCATCAAATTCCAGCCGTCAAAATTCTGTATACATATTCTGAAGTGTACTGGCTTAAAATCGGCCAAGCGGTTAATGAGAAGTAGCCATTTAACCGATTTCCAGAAATGTTAAGAAAATCCCAGATGGCCGCCGGAAAAATTGGCCAATCAAAATTCTGTAAACAGGTTCTGAAACCTACCGCACTGGGCACATTCTAGCCAGTGTGGTTGAAATTGCCCAAGCAGTTAATGAGGAGTAACATATTAAACGATTTTCAGTCATTCTTCGGAAAATTCAAGATGACCACTGCACAAATTGACCAATCGAAATTCTGTATGAAACTCTGAAGCATACCACTTTAAGGTCCTTCCAGCCTGGTTTGCTTGAACTCGTTCAAGCGGTTAATGAGGAGTACTTAGCCTTTTAACTGATTTCCAGAAATTTTCAGAAAATCCAAGATGGCCACCTAAAGAATTGACCAATCAAAATTCTGTATACAGGTTCTGAGACCTACTATCCTAGTATCCTTCCAGCCAAGTCTGGTTGAAATTGCTCAAGCAGTTAATGAGGAGTAGCGTTTTAAATGATTTCCCGCCATTTTTCGGAAAATTCAAGATTGCCACCAAAAAAAATGGACCAATCAAAATTCTGTATATATCTACTGAAGCATACTATGCTAGGGTTCTTCCAGCCGAGTTTGATTGAAATCGGTTAAGTGGTTATCTAAGTGTAGGCTTTTAAGCGATTTTCAGAAATTTTCAGAAAATAGAACTCGTCATAGCTAGTCCATTTTTTATGATGAAGTTTTTGAAGTATCGAACTCGAGCCGAGGATCCTATACCAATTTCACGTATACATTCACCAAACACAATCCTCAAACGGCACTGAAATTTGTGCACAAGAAAGATGATAAAAACCAAAATGTGCCAAACAGACCTTTCCCACATTTGTGTATTTTGAGAAAATACCTTCCCAGAATGCATTGCGCATACCACTTCTGGATGGTAACGGTAATAGTTGACGCGCAAACAGCATTACATTACTATTACAATCAGATACAGAACACTTTAAGCAGTTTATATGAAGAACTAAGTTCATAATATTATTGTCATATAAGCCATACATCATTGGAAAGCTAAGCCAATTTTCTATTACATTTCTGTATGTTTTTTAGTTTTATAAAATTAAATACAGTTGATTGTAATTTTAAAGTAGCCCATATTGTCCACTTGATTTAACGAATCTAGGTATAATGGTGTGTTTTATATAATAACTCAGTGAATATTTTACAAAAATATAAAACAAGAATTCCACGGAATGTCTGGCCTGTCTCCTGTTTGTCAGTTACCTTGACCTTTGACCTTGTGACCTCAATGTTATCATGCTGCTTCCTAACATTATAGGTAACCTGGTATCCAAGCTTAGTTCCAATATGATTAACCAATCCTGGGATATAAATGTAAATGATCTGTTAACTGGAAAAACTTAATCTTAAAAGAGCGGATGTGAAATGTCAGAATGGCCTTGACGTTTGACCTATTGACATCACTATCGTTATGCTGCCTCGCTATGGTATATGAAACCAGGTGTCCAAGTTTGCTTCCTGTAGGATTAAGCGATCCTAAAATTTAAGCAAACAAATACTTAACATTGGAAGTACAGGCATGAAAGAACTCAGATATCAAGGTTACAATGGTCTTGAGCTTTGACCTAGTGATATCACTATCAGCACGCATTTTCTTTATGGTATAGCGAACCATATGTCCAAGATTAGTTCTGGTAGAATTCTGGTAGTATTAAGTAATTCTGAAATGTAAATGCAAACGATTGGCTAAACGGAAAAATTTAATGTTCAAAGAGTGGAGGTCAAATAGCAAGGTCAGAGTGACATGGACCTTTGACCTGGTCACCTTGCTATCACTATCATGGGCCTCTGACCTGGTCACCTTGTTGTCACCATCCTGTATCCTCTTGACATAAGCAACCATATACCCAAGTTGTGTTTCATTAGGGCTTACCAATCCCGAAAGATAAGTTGAAAGGTTTTGCAAAACGCAACAAGAGATATCGGAAGATACCAAATATCCCGCCATATTATCGCAGAACTCGCCCTACCCTGAACTAAACATTCAGTTAAAATTCATGTACATATATAGAACCAAAGTTATCAGATGATAGCAAATAGATAACATGTATATATATATATTAATTGTTATAGGATATGATGGACCACCAGACACAGTCTCATTTTGAAATGAGAATCTACTTGTCGATGCAAAATACCCATGGTATTACCCAACAGGCAAGCATACATGTAGCTTTGGAGAAGCATAACTTTAAGAGTGTCCAATAAAGCCTCGCTGCCTGGTAGCAGCCTGCAGTACAATGACTCCTGGCACACCAAGTCTGACCGAAAGGCATTTTGGTTCAAACAGAAGCAAAATTCAAAACCTGAAAAAAAGTAGAAACATTTTCAAAATCAAGTACGATGCAGACTACATTTAAGTAGCATGTAAAGCAAATCAAAACATTTTATCTAAACTGGATAAGCCATTTCTGATTAATTTGTTATTTGCAAAGCCCTTAACCACAGCATAATAAGCAGAACCTGGATGCATATCAGCCCTAAAATAATCACAGTGCAAACCCATTAAAAATATGTTACTCGAGTGTTTGTTGACAAAACATCTCTTATTTAGTCACAATCTTTGGCATTTGCTTGACAGAAGTTATGTATCTATTACGCAAGCCATCGTTTTATGTGTCGTGCCTACTCATTACTCAATTGCTTCTTCCAGTTAAATATAACACCTGGACGCGGCAGTTTATGTTAAGTAATTCGCGATGAAGAAAAATGTGGTCATGCAAGTTGGCACAAATGATCTATATGTACGCAATTGTTCAAGCGAAATAAAGTTATATTAAAGTTTAATCAGTTATTATAGTAATTCAACAATATGTCAAAATTCAATCAAAGTCTATTTCTTGGTAATGCAAACTAGACATGGGATAATCGCATAAAATGTTTACTATCATTTGAAAAAGGTTTAACCTGCTAAAAGTATGGAAAGAGTTAGAAAATCAATTTCATTTGGATGAAGTCTAGTTCTAATCATCATGTAGAATAGATCTGTAGTTTTATTCAAATCGGATTACCCCTTGTTGATGGAAATATTGATTGAAAAATGATGTAACTGCTGCAAAAATCCTTAACCTAAAGGCATAAAATTTTCTAAGTTCAAAAGCAGGAAAAGAATGGACACATTTTGAAAATCTATTTCTTTTTTATACACACTAGTCCTAATCATCATATAGAATAAATCTGTGACATTTTATGGAAATGTGATAACTCTACAGTGAGTAAATTGTTATTTTGAAAAAAACTTACGGTTACATTTTTTCACAAAATTAAACTACGTCCAAACTACATATAAAAATCCGAAATTTAGAAAATCTATTTCATTTTGATACGGAGTAGTTCTAATCATTTTATTGAACAAATCTGTGAAGTTTTCTGGAAATGCAATAACTATTTAGTGAGTAAATTGTCATTTGAAAAAAAATTAAGCAAGGCTACGTTTTTGCACAAAAGTCCAAAAATAAACGAGTAGTTCTAATCATTGTATAGCACAAATCCCCCAACAAACACACCCCCACCCCCTTGCGGTTTGGTCTGTAGTTTTAGTAACAACTATAAAACATACTTACCGGTCAACTAGAGCTGGGCGGTCTGACGGTAGTACCGTGAGGACTGCGGTATACCATCAACCGATACCATGACCGTTGACATTTCCAAATACCGTGAATACCGTCCATAATGCTTGAGCAATATTTGAGAAATATAGTGCCAAAAATACAGGCATCCCTAACTATTAGCCGAGTTGAGGTGAAAGGGTCGTTGTAAAAACAAACATCAAGACGTCAATTACAAAATAATGACAGGTAGAATTGTATGTCAAACGTACGTTTTGAAAGTCTCAGGGTAAAATTGCTTTATTTAAAACATCTAAACTCATTCTCTGGCCGTCCGCCGGTAGTAATTACACTATAATATATTCCCTATTCCCATTTCTATTATTTGTAATTTATTACTCCAAGCATTTTGTCACCCAACAAACATGCTAGAATAACAAAATAACATACAAACTGCGTGCTATTCAAACACAACAGCAATCGCGCAAAGACGTATCTGATTGGTTGTTCATGAACTGGACACTGGGAAAATACATTACCATGCTGAATTTATCAATGAAAATTTACTAAAATGTAGTATTTGCTCGCGCCGTTTTGATCATGTGCTAATTTATTAACAACGAGCAGCTTTGAAGTCGTTATTTTTTATTTTTCTGGCTTGTTTTAAGAAATTTCTTTAAGGATTAAATCCAGTTTAAGTAACGACACCGAAAAATTATAGTGTTATAGTTTTTGTAATTCATTTTTCAACTGGCTACACGTCGGAAGTTCGCGGAAATAGCTTTTTACACGCATTGTTCACGTGAAGCATGGCGAGTAACAAGTCTGCACATCGGTTACTCGGTAATTATCAGAAGCTTTGGAATCGGCTATATTCAATGTCGTGTTATATGTATGTGTATAGCCCTGTTTTCGCGAGTAACAGAATATACGACTCGAACAGAAATAAAAGAGTACAACACTCGCCTCATTTAAATACTCGCGGATCTTGTCTGGACTCTGTTTATCAAAGGGCTGGACTGTCAAAATAAAATTTACCGTTTGCTGGTCGCACGCATTAATAGCAAGAACAATCCAGATTGGAAATAGTGCACCCCAATGTCTCAAACAGCGGATTATAGTTAGCGAGTCGACCTCACCCTTTGACCGATATTCCCGTGAATGATATTACGTCAATAAAAATAGTGACCTAATAAAATCGTGAAACTAAACAGCCATGTTTTTCTTCTCTAAATCAGGAAGCTGATTTATTTATTTTACCTACATGTATATTTACCGTTGATTGGAGATGGAAGTGAAAAGGAAATGGAAAAAATTGTTCTAATTTCGTGGCATGCCTCAAGCTCAGATGACGGTATACCGTAGTACCACGGTATTTTTTCATGGTACTGATACCGTCATGTAAATATCAATACCGCCCAGCTCTTCGTTCAACCACTACTTGCTATTAATCCACTACTCTGCATTTAGCCACCAGAATAAGATTTTTATGCTTGCTTACATACTCCCATATGCCTATTCCATTTCATTATATACCCTCAACCAGGCTACTGGTAGGGTACACCCCCAGCATATGACTTGAAAGAGACTGGCACCAGTCTGTACTCATACCTTAGT
The DNA here is from genome assembly GCA_034401795.1 of Chaetoderma sp. LZ-2023a. Taxonomy (NCBI): domain Eukaryota; kingdom Metazoa; phylum Mollusca; class Caudofoveata; order Chaetodermatida; family Chaetodermatidae; genus Chaetoderma; species Chaetoderma sp. LZ-2023a. Next base: position 46,146,094 of record CM067372.1, read on the forward strand.
GACACAGCATGCCCGCACATGCGCATTGGAGCCCAAATAGGAAACAGATTCACTTTTCTAAATTTAAGTGCCAAATATTACAAACAGATTCTCAAATCATCCCCAACAGGGTTGTTGAGGCTGGGTCGTAGTGATTGAACAGTAAGTATGTTTTATAGTGGTTAATAAAACTACAGACCAACCCGCAAGGGGGGTCTGTTGGGGGTTGTTATTACACCAGAAAAACATCTACGCCTTTCAATCACTACTTGCTAAACCCGTAGATTTGGTCAGTACTCCACTTAAAACCTTTGGTGGTGGAGATTTGAGAATCGTTAAACAAGGATAAAAATTAAACAAATCATATCCAAATGTTAATAACATAACATAATAGTGCATCTTAATCAATCACACAGTGATTATCAAACAAGGAAAACTTTAAACTTAAAGAAATAAATAAAACCAAAGAAAACTCTCGCCATTTCTCACAGACGCACAGTCTTAACGAAAATGGCGGGATGTGCTTGGTAAATGGTCTTCGACTTTTTTAGTTAAAATCGTATTTCGAAAAAGGGAGGCCGCTGCATTCTGATCCTTTAAGTAAAAGGAAGTAAAAGTACTCAGATTTCCAGCCTGCGACCCGCATGACCTCATCTAGAGCCAGCGAAAAGAGCGAAAGAGGCAGCCATTTCCCTCACATCGTGAGCTTTTACATGGGATAGATTAACTTGTCCAGGAGAAGCAATCTCATAACAAAGTTTGATGCTCTCACAAATCCATCTGGCAATCGTGGCCTTAGAGACTGGTCTGGCTACCTCCTCCGCATACTGAACCAATAAATGGGATGGATCAGACCTTTTAAAATTGGTTCAGGGCTTGTAGACCTTTAATGCCCTGACAGGACACCAAAATTTGTCAGATGGCGAAAAGGAAGATAACGATTTCAAAATGACTGGCTTAGCTGGGAAACGGTTAGACTGTGTACCCAATAAAAAATCCCTTCTGGGATATAAACCTAAACCGTCCCCAGATACGATAAATCTATCCTTTTCGACACAAAGAGCATGAATTTCTGATCGTCTTCTAGCAGAAGCATATGCAACAAGAAAAACAGCCTGAAGAGTTAAAAGTTTAATACTAATAGAAGCAATAGGTTTAAAATGGTGGCCTGCCAAAACCTGAAGAACCAGGTAAACAAAGGCTTAGCTACTGGAGGACGAATATTGCCCAATCCTCTGATAAAACCATTACGAATCTTCGTATCCTTGACACCAGCATTCAAAAGACAAGGAAGCGAAGAAGCCAAAGAAAATCTATACCCCTGACTGTGTTAGCAGATAACTGTAAAAAATCAGAGATAGGATAAGAAATCTAACACCTGAGGAATAAAAAACAGAATCGGGCAAGAGACCATGGTCTGAACACCATTGTCTAAAAATTTAAGTCGATGATGTTGATGTAAGAAACCACTGTCGAATTGTCCGATCGAATCGAGACTTTGAAGCCCTTCACTCGATCCGACCATGATAGGCAAGCCTTCTTGACAGCCCACAATTCCAAGATGTTGATGTGAGCTGTCGACTCCTCCAGAGACCAAAGACCAGAGGCCGACAGCGAGTCCCAGACCGCTCCCCATCCCGCCTGGGAAGCGTCTGTGAAGATAATCACCTGAGGGGAGGACTGGACCACATGGAGACCCCTCAGAAGCAGAGAATGATCTTTCCAAAAATCTAGATGGGGAATTAAGTGTTCTCTTATGGGAATCTGATGATAAATGGAGTGAATTGACTGCTTCCAAAGGGACATCAAGTACATTTGAAAGGGTCTTCTCATCAGCGCCGCCCAAGGAATGATGTTCTCGAAGCTGACCATTAAGCCTATCACCTTGAGAAAGAATCTTGCTCTGACGGTGGAAGAAGTTGACAGAATGTCCATTGCCAACGAAATAGCCTCTACTCTTGGATCCGAAGGAAAGACTAGGCCCTGAGCCAGATCGAAAGAAACGCCTAGGTGCGTGAAGACTTGAGTGGGAACTAAACTTAGATTTTTTGAGATTTAAAATCCAACCTAGGCTGCATGCCAGCCTGCAAACCTCTGGAATGACTTCTGAAAGAATTGAGGAAGACTGCTTTTATTAATCAATCGTCTCTATAAACATGAAGATGGATAGAATGACAGTGCAAGATTCCTGCCACGGCTGAAACTAGACGAATGAAGAGAAAGGGGGCCGTGGTCAGGGATCCTCATGAACTTTCGGAAAGACGGGTGAATAAGTACATGGAAGTAGGCATCCTTTAGATCGATGGAGTCCACATGCCTGGATCTAGACTTGCAATGATCTGGGAGATGGTCTCCATTTTGAACTTTGGGACTAAAATAAGGAGGTTTAACTTCTTCAGTTTGATGATAGGATGCCAACCTCCTGTTTTCTTGGAAACTAAGAAAATGGTTGAGTAGTAGCCTGGGTCTACACTCCAAAGGGGAACCTCTTCTATGGCCTCCTTGATAATCATGGACTCCAACTCCTCTTCTAAGGCCACCAACTTCTCCGGATTGGAGGGAACTGGTGTCCACTTGGGAAGGAGAGACAGAGGAGGAGGATGAAGGATCCAAGAAGGTGCATACCCCCAGCGAATCTGATTCACAAGCCAGGAGTCCTGAACGAGGGTATGCCAAGTCTCCCAGAACAGACAGGCGCCCTCCTACTGGCAAGCTGGGCAGAAGGCACTGGACCGACGGATCCGAAGGCACAAGAAGAGGAAGGGAAGAGACTGTAAGAGGAAAGAGAGCTGGACCTACCCAGGGGGTGGCCACACCTTCAAACTCTCTTACCCTGGAAACCGCTGAAAGAAGACCGACCGCTGGACCTACTGGGTCTACGAGAATGAGCTTGGTGCCCTCTCGCCCTAAGAGAGAGAGGGGGGGGGGGTCTGCCAAACCTGAGATCTAGAAGGGTGGGAGGAGATTGACTCGAAACGATCCTCCTCCGTGGATCGGTCTTGGAAATTGGAAGATCTGTTCGAGTTTGTAACTATCCTGGAGGGATACACACCAAACTCATCTGGCCTAAGACTCTTCCTCCTGGGAGAGGAATTGGGGCTCTTAACAGAGGAAGAGTCTGTCTTCACCAAGGGTCTTGAAACAGAGATCTGAGCCTGAAGATCCCTAGAAGGTCTAAGATGCTCAGACTTTGAACGAATGAGGCTAGAGGAAGACTGACCAAAAATATCCTTGCCGAAAGGAGCCAAGATGAGACTACTCTTGAGATTACTAGAAATATTAACCTCTACAAGCTTCCTAGACCTTCTCTACAGACAGAATTAAGAGAACCTCTCGAAATATCGGCCATAGTGCAAAAAACCTCAGCAGGAACCTGCTCGCCTCTCTCCTGGGATTTAAGAACTGCCTCCGAAAGTAAGGCAAGAAAATTTGCTGACTTGAGCTGTGACCTACACACAGACTTCCATTTAAAAAGATCAGAAGAGGCCTCGACTTTCGCAGAATCCTTTAAATTAGAGGAAAGAACTTCCCAAGCAGGGCCATTTACCGATTGAGAGGAGGCAACTCGAAGATAATCATCCTTGGGAATCTGAACAGGAGCATCGAATTTGGGAGAGAAAAGTCCTTAGAATGAATATCATTCACAGAGAAGTCCAACATGTTAACTTCCAAATTATCAAACAAGAGGCCCTGAGGAGACAATGAGGAGGAGTCAGAGGAGGAAAGAGCAGACCCAAAAGAAGGAGGGTCTATAGAGAATTCATCCTTGAGAGGAAGAGAGACTACAAGCAATCCACCGATGAGCCATGGACCAGTCTTCCAAAGAGGCCCTCACCGGACAAAACCTCTTCAGATCCCTGGCCCTGACTGATCTGGGAATTTAGGGAACAGAAGATCGTTAATGAGAAGATTGATGAGAAGTTGCACAAGAGAGGAAAGAGTCAAGAGTTCTATGAGAGAGGAGAGCAAGACCTCCGAGACGCTTGAGGAGTTGACACATGCAAAGAATCTGAAACTGAAGAAAATTGGTCAGACAGAATGCGATAACGTCACTCTGCTGACCAGAAGACAAGAGAAATTGAACCAGAAGACAAGGGAAATTGAACCAGACCACTAGCCAAAAATCTAGAGAATGGAAAATCGAGCCGACACCAAGGAGCAATCGAGGGAAGGGTCTCTAACCACGGAAAACAATGAAAAATCTAGACACACATCAACAATTTGAAACTCTAATTCACAGGAAAACACAACAGAAACTATAGGGTCAAGATGATCAAAGGAGGAAGAAGCAGAAGAGGAGGAAGGAGGAAGAGAAGAATTAGGATGAACAGAAGAAGATGAAGAGTGAGCTGGATCCGAAGAACCTGGGAAGGAATTGATAGCAGAAGGAAGGCGGGAAAACTCTGGAGGAGGAGGAGGGATAGACGAGGACTGAAAAAGAGAGGAAGAATTAGAAACATGGCTGGAGGAAAAATCTCTAGCCAAAAGAGAAGAGGAAGAAGAAGGAAAAAAACCTATCTCCCTGAACTTGAGAAGAAAAACGAGGAGGAAGCCTAGCATCAGAAGAACCTGAAACTACATCATGAAATGAGGAAGAAAAGGAACCAACATTAACAAACTGAAAAAGAGATGGAGAAAATCCAAAATCCTGAACCGGATGATCATGAAAATAATACGAGTCAGAACTATCCCTAAGACGAGGAGAATAACCAGAGCTAACCAAATTTCTATCGAGAGAAACCTGACTCTTATCAACCAAATGCAATTCCAAAAAAATTGACCGACTAGAAGAGGACCCTGTAAGCCCAGGAAACTCTTGACCGGATGCGCAAAACCTAATCCTGGAAGGAGACCCGGAAGCGGAAGTTGGTGCTGGGATAAGGCCATAACCGGATCTTGCAGACCCTGATAATTGACCAAACCGGAAGTCTCAGCAAAACCGGAAGCGGAAACTTAGTCGGATCTTGAAGACCCGGAAGATCACCCCTCAAACCGGAAGCGGAAGAGATAGATAACACTGGGATAAGAAACGGAAGCGGAAGTGTGCCTACCGGAAGTCGGGAAATTAATCGGGTCCTGATGACCCAGATATCTGGCAGGACTGGAAGACCCAATAGAACCAGAAGTACTAACACCACAAGTGGAAACGGAAGTGGATAAAATCCACCAGAACTCGAAAAATACGCAGGATCCCGAGGACCCGGATATCCGAAAAAAACCGGAAGTCAAACCAGAAGCGGAAGAAGGCCGGAAACGGAAACCAGAAGTAGCCCCCGGGTATTGGAGACCCAAATCTACCAAGCACCTACCGGAAGTGCTTGACAAACCGGAAGTTACCAAACTTCCTGTCTGAACTAAGATAGGAACAGGCGATCTCTTAACATTTCTGGCTACCAGAATTACGGAAAATTCGACGTTGGCATAGGCACTTGAATCGGAGACTTCCGTCGCTGACACCACTGCTAGAGGGTAATGCCCCTCCTCAAGGCTTAGGTGGGTTTTGTCCGGTGACTTACTCGAAACCACCGTTATGGGCTTTTTCTTTGAGTCCTTAGATTTCGGTTTCAGGGACTGAATATCTTGCCTGGACGTCAGGGAAGTTGGCTTCCCCCATTTGCGGGCACGTCCGCTAACCTTCTGGTTCTCGTCCGACTCGGATGAATCTTCTCTTGCCACGCGAATGGCTGACGAAATCCGCTCATCTAAAGACTTAGTCAATACGGTCGCAAAAGACTCAAACCGCACAAAAAGAGCTAAGACAGAATGAGAATTAGTAGAAGAGCCCCCCCCCCACACTCTCCATTGCTGGCATAGAAGATACAGAAGTACTAGCAAAAGACACAGCTTTAGACTTTGAAGCAACAGAGGGGGAGCGATCAGTGGGCAACGCGGATGTGGCCAAAAAATCATTGAAAAATGCTTTAGAAACGGTCGATGACTATCCTTTGCATATCCCGCACATCGTTAAAGGAGTACACGTAGTACATTTGAGGCAAACGTGGCCGCACCCCCCACCCCCCCCCCCCCCTTACTCCATGGAGTGGACCCGATCGCTCTTAGCCGACGTGCACTTCACCTTCTCAACTGATTTAAGACTCCTACAAACGAAAATAAAAATAGAGAATGAAGCATGCAGCTTCGAAAAACTTAAAAGAACTTCTCTAAAATATTGAGTCTGAGATAAAGCAAACAAGCGCATGCTTAGAAAGGGCGTGAAAATTCAAATTCAAATATCCCTAATGAAAAAGGACTACTACATGTAGATTTCAAACTTTCTTAGGGATATAAAACGGAATGCACTAAAATGTTAGATATAAGTGAATATAATGGAAAAGTAATTGAGGGTTAACAAATGATGATGATGGCTTAGGCATGATTGACTACCATGAAAACGGTTTACTATCACGAAAACCGGTAACACATTCATAAAGAGTATAAATTGCAATAAAAACCATGAAATACTCAATAAACATAACTTAGGGAGGATAGACTTCATGTTAGGCATAATCCTGGACTGAAGAACTCTCAAATAAGTAAGCTGAATTCAGCGCAAAGCTATAAAAACTATAAAAATATTTGCAGACGGTACTGCTTGCAGAATATTTGAAACGTGAATCTGTTTCCTATTTGGGCTCCATTGCGCATGCGCGGCATGCTTAGTAACAGGTGTCACCAAGGAGTGAGTACATATGGGGTATGTAAGCAAGCATAAAAATCTTATTCTGGTGGCTAAATGCAGAGTAGTTGATTTAGCAAGTAGTGATTGAACGGTATAGATGTTTTTGTGGTGTAATAACAATTGTAAGGTTTTATGGAAATCTGGTAACGCGTTAGTGCCTGAATTGTCATTTGAAAAAACTTAACATAACCTTTAATGTTGACTCTGTCGCCGTCGCAGCTATTGGAAAACTGATACCTATGCCTCGCTATGAGAATGACATCATAAACTCGTCCTATAGCTGACTACTGTATTATTTGTAAGCTATCAGTGTAAATATCAAATAAAGTTTACTCGAAGTGAGAGGGAGAGGAGAGAGAGAATCTCATCTTAGGTAATCAGACTGGACTATGTATAGTAGATTTGTTGAATATATCGAGTCCACCTTGATTAGAAACTGGTGTTGTTTTGGATGACAATAGATTCCAATTAAATTTGTCAAAATATACTCAACAGATTGTTTCTTTAGATTGCAGGTACTTTATTGCTATTCATTGGATTATTACCCTTGCCCTAAGGGGAAAGTGGGTATTATGTGTGTGCATGCATCCGGTATTGCATCTAAAAAACTACTGATCCGATTCGTTTAAAATTTTAACACAACAAACCAACATAACCTAAACAAGGGTTTCCAGACTTTGGCTGTGATGTGTGATCTAACAAATTTGGATATGACAAAAACGGTAGGGTGGTCTCGGCGGTGGTTTACAATCTCTGATTACTCTTGTTCATAATGTTATTTATCAAGCATCAAGTCTTCGACAATGATGGTAAGTAAGTGATAACTAGATTGCTTGGTCGATGATGCATTATAGCAAATCCCCATACTCACCACTTTGACCTCTTTACCCATCCCATCCCTGGGGGCATATCCTCTGCACTCCAAATTTGTTTGAATTAGTTTCATTACACAGAGACTGGAGTGGATTGTTGTGAAAAATCTGGATGTCATCAGAGGAAGTGATCTGTGAGAGCAGGAGTTAAAATTAACATGAGCCAGAGGTTAATAGAAATTGACCAGGGTTAGTACAATGACCAGCCCAATGGTAACAATTTCATTTGTCAACCCTTTAATGGTCATGGTGGCCAAAGAATGCCTCTGCTGTGATCTTAACAAATGTTGATTAGCAGAGCAAGACTTTTTGAAAATTTACCACTAGAATGCTTGGTAATTGAGCCAGTCATTCCAGTTGTAAAATTTCAAAAATAGTCTTGCCTTGGTCTGTATAGAAAATTTGAAGGGCTAAAGTAGAATCAAGTAATCACTAGTCCTATCTGAACATAGTGGCTCATTCGGCTTAATTTCAATTCATGAAGAGGGTGTCAACTGGTGTGCGAAAGTGGTCTATGAAAAATCCAGAAATCTAGATAAATCTGGAAGACTCCAATCTCTGCTTACAATAAATTTCTTGACCTTTTAACCCCTTCTCCAAAGAAATAAATGTCAGGCAATCCACAATTATATGGGCAACCCACACACCAAATTTCTATGAATTCCACACAACAGTTTGGGAGCAAAGTATGACAGACATTTTTTTTGGATATTTGAACTTTGGACCCCACCCCTTGACCTACAGTGGGTGGGGCCAAATCAAAATGTTGTCGTGCAAAGCGCAATCATATGGGTAACCGCCATACTACATTTGGTTGAAATCGACCCAATTGTTTGGGAGGAGATAGCATGATGGACGTACGGATAAGTGGATGGCGGCAATTATATTCCCATTCTTTCAAAACATGGAGATAATGAATGGACTCAAGGAGACAAGGTAGGTATGGGGATAATGAATGGACTCAAAGAGACAAGGTAGGTAGGTATAATTAATTCAAAGTCATCATACTAAAATGTAATTTTCTTTCGGATTCAGACATCATTTGCCATGACACATTGTTTTCAGGACTTGTCACGAAATGGTTAAACATAGTAAAAACTGGAATTGACAAAAGGAAGGACAAAGCAGAAATTTTGATTTTCTAATGGATGGATCTACTTTTAGCTATGCCCCACCCATCTCTACATAAGCTCCATCGATGATTTGCGCATGTTGGGATCAGTTTATATACTTTGAATCCTGAATTCCAAATTTCATGGTAACCATAGATACCGCTAACCTGGTGAATATTTTGAAACCAATTTCAAGTACTTTGATTTGACTGAAAGCTGTTGCTGCCCAACTCACCAGGGCAGCACAGGCAAACTAATTCTAAAATATTCACCAGCTTTCCTTTATAAATTTAAATTTTTTCCCCATTAAAATGAGATATGGGCAATTCATCTCTTACCTTGATCTTGTGCACATTACATTGTGTAGGTTTCACTCTGCTGTCGCTGCTACTCACATAACAAATTCAGTTGATGTTTTGCCCCTCCCCCATCAGCCCCTTCCAACCCGAGCAGTGTCACAGCCTAATGTATTAGGTTGTCTCACATTCTACAACCATAGGGTCATGATATGGTAAATCACCAGATTTGGTTATATTCCTTTAACTTTGACAGTCTTCCATCAAAAAAAAAAAAAAACCCACCCCCTCTGGGAATGGAGCCTAGTGTAAATGGTGTCTCCCAATCCACAAGCATATCGGCAATTTACACAATAATTTTGATTGAATTCTACCGAAAGCTTTCTGAGGAGATCGATGGACAGACAGATAGATGGAGGTGATTGTAATATCCATGCAGTTTTTTCAAAACATGTGGGTATAATTAAGAGATTAAATTAAATTTATTGATATTTGATTCAAATCCCACCCAATCTCAAATGATACATAGAACTTATGTGAGTTGTACATTAGCTGAGCCCCCAGGAATACGGTTGATAACAGTCGGCAGTCGATCCAGAAGAGCCGCCGGCATAGCTGTCAGCCATTGATGTGTGTAGTAGCTAATCATGTTTCGAATGTACATCATCATGTTTTAGTTCAAATATACTGTTTCCATACAGAAATTAGATTATAGAGTAACACAGGTCATCAAATTTTTATTTTTATAAAATCGATGTTAGTAAATCCATTAGCCGTAGCAGAGTCTTTTTAGAAGCCATCCCCCATCAGTCACCTGAAAAAAATAGGAAGGATAAGTTAGAAATATACAAATTCTAGAAGTGTTATATTAAGACTTTAACAAACAAATTTGTTCATGAAAATTTAAATTTTCTCAGACAATGCCCATATGCAGACCAAGAGCAAGTCATTCCAGTGATACATTTTCAAAAATAATCTTACTTTGGTCGGAAAATTAACATTTTCCTCGACAACTGCAGCAGTTTTGGTCTGACTCAAATGTTAAATGGTTAAGAATATACATGTACGGCGCAAGGTCATAGGGATATATAGTCCGAGTCTGCTCTGACTCAGTCTGTCCAAATATCTGTCACAGGGGCGGGTTGAGTCAGAGCAGACTCAGACTAAGGGATATACTGGTAAACATTATGACCCAACAACGGGTGTTATGGTCATACACCGCCCTCAGATTTTAGCGCAGAAATGAAATGAATAATATAATAAATGGTGGGCATATATCGTCCAAGGAGGGAGTATGACTACTAGTTACTGGATTAACCTTTTAAATCGACAAGAGCGAATAATAAATTTGCTACGAATGTTTCAAAATTCTGTTGAATATTTTGAAACTAATTAAACTGGCTAAGGCAGCACCAGCTTCACATTGGATTCAAAACATACAACATCTTACATTTATAATGACTGTAAATGTGAAGTTCTGGAATTTCAGGCTCAAATGTGACAATTGTTTTTGATTTTGGGCACACAAGTTTATTTCAGGGCCCCGGTTCTCTATCTCTTTGATCAGAGGACACTGGCCACACAGTAAATGGTGATAGAATGTTTGTAACCAGGGCAATAGTGTTGCAATTGTTTTCTAAGGAATTATTAGTAAGTTCCAGTCATCAATGATTATTAGTAAATGTGCTGTTACTTGTAAGTTTTCAGTTACTCAATGACTAATTTAACCGAGAAAGTTATAGATTGTGTTAAGAGAGCAGCTGAACCAATAACATATAAATCAATCTTGTTTACCTCTGGTCGCGAAATAACAATAAGGTTATAGATAAACAATCCAATAGGCTCAATCATCGATGCGTGTCTTTGTTTACAATTTCCGAGAAAACGTACTCTTCAAATTACCGTCAGTAATTAGGGCGAGTTGAGATGCGAAAGTTGTCAAATATATCGGCATCCCATTTCCCGATTGGCAATATCATTAATCTAGTCATCTGTCTACTTTTTAGTTTGTGGCGTACAAGAAATATGCATAGATTGACATTTGAACACACATACAATTTTGCAAAACAGCTGATCGTGTCGCCATCTTGCCAGAAAAAATTAATATTCATGTATTCCCGACCAATCAGACGCATCAATCTTATAGCATGTGATACGGTGTTGCCAATAACGGGTAATGAGCTTGGTAATCATATATTAAATACGGGTACAATTCCTCTCGTTCTCTCACAATCTTTCACGATAAACGATTCCTATTTGGGACGCCGCTACGAACAAATTTCTGATGCTATAGAATCTTAGTGTAAAATAAGAAAATTTATCAAATTTCTTTTTCGCGAGTGAGATGACATACTTACCTCCCTAACACTCTTGATATACTAGTATATCGGCTCTAAATTCAATAATATTCAGAATTATAAAAAGTTAGGTGGCCCTAATGGGCAGGTGGAAGTACACAGTCATGCACATGACAGACACCACCCACTGCGCATGCGTATACCGGTACTTCCGTTACTAAATATTGGCTGACATAGAAGCAACTATTCAATAACCAAAGGACCAGGCCTCCAGGGGTGGCGAGGCCAGGATCCTGTTAGGGAGGTAAGTATGTCATCTTACTCGTGAAAAAGAAATTTGATCAATTTTCTTATTTCACATCATGAGAACATATTTACCTCCCTAACACTCTTGATAAAAACCAGAATTTGAAAGTAAGTTTGGTGGGAGGGAGGCAACGTCCTGAAAACCAGCACACCCTCGAAGAGACTAGGCTCTTTGAATTCTCAAGAGATTTAAAACATCTGAAATTGTGACTGAAACACAACCAGGAATAGAATTTTTGCATCGGATAATCGACCGATGAAGAGAGATTGATCAAAGGGCAAATGCGCTCCCCCACCCCACCCCCCCTCTTTCTGAGGAAGGTTAGGAAAAAATGCTGCTCTAAATGACTAGCACGTTCTCTAATACTTAATAAAAAGTATTACTAGACATTGGAAAAAGAATTGCTTCTATTTCCAAAAACTCTCTGAAAGAACCACAATTAAGAGACATTAACCATCACCATATTAAATAAAAAATGACACCATCACCAAGACAAAAAAAAGAAAATGGTCACAAATACTGACCTCTGATGTCTTGGACGCGGCACTCATCTCTTCCCCCACCGGATGAAGAGAATTGTACCAGCTAATAGTAGGGATACCCTACCAACAAATGTGATATTTGTAAATAGCAGAGGAGGAAACTATTTACAAACATAAACCTCTACATTATTTTATTTTCTGAAGACTGAGACGGCGAGCGGGTTAGAAGTGTCACGAAGGTAATGGTCGGTAAAACTTGATTCACAGTGCCACTGGGCTACTGACATAATGTCTTCAATAGAAACACCATTAAATAATGCTGTGGAAGTTACCACACCACGGACACTATGAGCCTTGGCTCTATCTACTTGGATTCCAGTGGCTATCTTATGAAAGAATTGAATACATTCTACTATCCATCTGGAAATAGTGTCTCTTGACGCCCTACCATGGGGTTCAATATATGACAACCATAGGGAACATGGGTCCGTCCGCCAATCCTGAGTTCTTCTCTTGTACTTATTTAAAGCACGGACAGGACACCATACTTTAGCACCAGGATCATATCTGGCTAAGGCAGGTAAAATAATAGGTTTACCTGGATATTTTAAAGATTGATTCTTAGCCAAGAAATTCAATCTTGGTAGAAGCTTAAGGCCTTCACCTGTAACTATATAACGGTCAGGCTCAGCAGACAAGGCATGAATTTCACTCCTGCGTCTGGCTGATGCTGCCGCAACTAAAAATAGTTTTGTGTCAATAATTTTACAGATATAGCACTAAGTGGTTCAAAAGGTTTATCACTCAAAACCTCCAGAACCAGAGAAAGACTCCATGACGGTGTCAGTGGAGGATTTCTTGGTCTGAGATTGCCCATACCTTTAATAAGAGTATTTAAAACACTTACTTCATCACTTCCTCTCTTTGCCAAGCAAGGGATAACAGTCATTAATGCTGATTTGTATCCAGCAATAGAATTAGGCTTAAGACTATAGGCATCATACAGGTGACAGAGAAAATCAGCTACTACCTGAATAGATGCTTCCATCGGATTGATACATCTCTTTGAGCACCATTCTGCAAATCTGTTGATTTTATAATTATAAGCTCTGGAGGTTGACTCCCTTCTGGCTCTGGCCATGAAATTGGCTGCTTGCTCAGAAAAGCCCTCCTTAATCGCGGATTTTTTGACAACATCCATGCAATCAATTGAAACATTGACGGATTGTTGTGAAGGGTCTTGCCCTGGAAGATAATATTGTCCATCAGAGGCAGAGGAACCGGATTGCAAACCAGAAGGTCCAGCAGATACATAAACCATGATCGGCTTGGCCAATTCGGGGCGATCAGAAGCACTAGGCATTCCTCTTGTTTGATCTTCTGAAGAATCCTTGGAATCAGGATTGTTGGAGGGTATGCGTATGCATACATTCCCTTCCAACTGATAGCTAGCGCATCTATTGCGATAGCGCTTGGATCTGGAATCGGAGAAACGTACGTCGTCATCTTCGCATTCTTCTTCATTGCGAACAAATCTATGTTGGGCCTTCCCCAATGATTGAACAGGTGATCCGCCACACATTGATTTAGTTGCCATTCCGTAGGTAGAATACTCATCTTCGACTCAATGAGTCTGCTAACAGATTCAGCCTTCCCGGAATATGAACTGCTTTCAAGGCGATCATATGATCCATGCACAAGCAAAGCAGCTTCCATGTCATCATACAGAGACTGGGCGACTTCGTTCCGCCCTGGCGGTTTATGTAATTCGCTACTGTAGAGTTGTCTGAACGTATCATCACAAATTTTCCCTCCACTTCTTTTAAGAAGTGTTCCAGGCCTAGAATTACAGCCCGCAATTCTAGCATGTTAATATGTTCCTTTGACTGTTCCAGATTCCAAAGGCCTGCTATAGTGGCTTCTTCCAGGCAAGCTCCCCAACCCTCCATCGATGCATCCGTAAACATCGTTACTTTAGGGTGGGTAGGGGTCAGCATGACCCCCGCCAGGAGATTTCCTCTCTCCATCCACCAATGAAGGTGATGAATGAGAGGGTCCAACACTTGAATGCGCGAGTCCAGTGATCCTGAACTCTGCGTCCACTGAGCCATGAGAAACAATTGAATCGGCCGCCTGCGTAAGGCTGCCTGAGGAATGGCTAGTTCCATTGAAACCATCAGACCTAACATTCTCAGATAGACTCGTGCTCGAATATAACGACTGTTGCAAACCAACTGAATGCACGAGGAGATTTTCCACTCTCTCCTGGGATGGATAAACATATCCTATCTCCAGATCGAAGAACATACCCAGGTAAACAAACTTCTGGGATGGAGTCAGCTCTGATTTCTGAAAGTTGATTATCCAGCCTAAATCTGCGAGAGTTTTCAAAACCATCTCCAGATTTGCTGTCAAACTTTCTGGGTTGTGTGCTTTCAGCAACCAGTCGTCTATGTAAGTGTGAACAGCTACATTTCTCCTGTGGAGGTATGCCGTGATAGCAAGTACCACTCGAGTGAAGACCCTTGGAGCCGTCAAGATGCCGAATGGAAGAACCTTGAATTCCCATTGGCGTCCCTGAAAAGCAAATCTCAGGAACCGACGAAAACTCCTTGCAATTAGAATGTGGAAATAAGCATCCTTGAGATCTATAGATGCTGTCCACATCCCCTTCTCTAACCCCAACAACACCGATCTTACTGTTTCCATTTTGAAACTCGGTGTGTCTATAAACTTGTTTAGAGGTTTGGGGTTGAGAATTGGTCTCCACCCCCCGGTGTTCTTTGTCACAAGAAACACGGTTGAATAGAAGCCCGGGCAATCTTGCGCTGGTTGAATTGCTTCCTTTAGAATTAGAGATTCTATCTCCTCTTCTATGCACAACCGCTTGTCTGGATCTCCTGGAATTTGAGTCCAGACCGGTACCAGAGACAGATGCAACGGCGGACCTCTTATCCATTCTGGACTGTATCCATGCGAAAGCCATTACAAGACTAAGCGGTCCTGAATTAACCGCTCCCACTTCTGAATGTGGCAAGTCAAACGACCTCCCACTGGTGCACCTAGGGTTGACGGGGTGCCCATAAATTTTAGAAGTGGGAGCGTCTCTGGTACGAGTGACAACACCCGAGTGGTACTTGTGGTAACCGGAAAAAATTTAGCGCATCAGGCCCGGTTACCACGCGCCGCGACCAGCGCCATGTGCACCACGGTGCACGGGCTGCTGTCTGGCTGGCTCCGCTTGAGGCGCTGGCTGACGTACAACACGTTGCTGCTGGCGCGGCCGACGCGGTCTCTGAACCCGGCCAGCCTGCTGGTCTCTGACAATGCCAGCACTGCCACGAGCGTACTGCTGTCGAGCAGCCGAGGGCTGAACACGCACATGTTCTCTGCGCAGCACTTCAAACTGTGCGTGCAGCGCCCTCTGGTTGTTCACCAAAGTCACTGTCTCTTGGAGGTGCCGACAACCTTCACCTCCAAAGAGACCAGGGCCCGCCATCGGCGCTTGCAACAAGCGCGACTTGAGTTCCTGAGACGGGCACAAATTGTCCAACGCAAAAGTGCGCCTCGTTCTCAGCGACTTTGTGACTGACCTAGTCAGACAGTCCAATGCCAGGTTGATGTCATCCTGGATGGCTCGTTGGACTGTCACAGGACTAGGCTGTTGCTGCACCAATGCTGCTACTACCCCAGATAGCAGCTGAGAGACATGTGACAGCGCACTAATCGCCGCTCGTGAACTCTCCTCGGTATCACGCAAAGCGGCATAAGCCGAGCGCATAGCGCCCGTGTACAACGCTCCCGTGTCAGCGTATCTTCCCCCAGAGCGGCATCCGCGCTCGGTCTGGGCACTAGGCCATATCAAGCATACTGACTAGCAGTAACTCGACATCGTCTAGTAACCTCGCCGGGGGGGGGGCGTCTTCGCGAGGCGACCTTTCGGTCTGATCGACTCCTCTGCCGCCGAGAACTTATCTAAGATATGTTCAGCATACGGCAGAGACAGAGTCGTGCTGGCCAACGGCTTTGCCTGTAACCATGACCAAGGGTTACCGGCGGCCGTCTCGTCCACGGACAGCTCTGGTCTGACAGCGAGGATCCACGCACACGCTTCTGACCAGTCTTCATCCGTGGCTACCTGCGAATTGCCGATGAGCAGCGGGCCCTCATCATCTTCAATGGCATTCGCAGGTATGGTCGAGGAGGAGGAGGAGGA
Organism: Chaetoderma sp. LZ-2023a; assembly: GCA_034401795.1. Taxonomy (NCBI): domain Eukaryota; kingdom Metazoa; phylum Mollusca; class Caudofoveata; order Chaetodermatida; family Chaetodermatidae; genus Chaetoderma; species Chaetoderma sp. LZ-2023a. The sequence continues at coordinate 46,162,334 of CM067372.1, forward strand.
GGCTATAGACGAACCTGGCTGCCCAGGGAATGTATACGGGCCCGCGAGGGCTGGCATAACATTCTCCATAGGCTGACCAGGCAGCAAGGCCACGCTTGTGTGTGGGGGTTCATGCACAGCAGCGCGGCCCGGAACGTCCGTATGAGATTCCATGTCTAAGCGTGGAATCTTATACGGGTGGCCGTCTGCTCCAAACCGGCCCACAGGCTGAATCATGAAACCTGCTCCCGAGGGAACAGTGCCATAGGTGCGAGCGGTCATGCTCCCCATGAGAGGAGTGTAGATGCTCGCATCCATGTCTTCATGGTCATCCTGTGGACCGAGCAGGTAGTCTTCATCATCTTCCTGGTCAGGAAAGTTAGACTCTGGAGTAGTAAGGAAAACTAACCCAGACTGACCAGGAGAATGCTCGAAAGCAGATGATGAGGTTACTCCGCGAGTGATTGTCGTCAGGCCCGCTGGTTGGGTCCCGCCTGATGCTGCTCGCGCCGCTGGAACACCAGGCGATGCGAACATCAAGCCTGGGTCCAAGACGGCCACCCCTGGATCACTAAACACTTTGTCCGAGCTAGTAGGGCATGATCCAGGGACGGGGGCTACCTGCACTGAGGTCGACGAGCAGGAAGTTGAAACACCTGTGCCAGGCAACAAGCCACGAATCATGTCAGGCATCAGGTCTTTCAAAGTCCTGCGCATCTCACTCACTAACTCAACCTTGAAGGCCTCGAGCTCACCCTTCTCAGAGGCCTCCTTCTTGCCCTCCTTCTTAGTCTTCTTGCCCTCCTCAGCCATCAGCTTAGCCTGGGAACAGAAGAATTCAGAGGTTAGACCACCCCCCCCCACTCTTTACAAATGACACATTTGTTAGTTAGCCTACAAGCTGAACACAGATGGCAAGGGTGGGGGAAGAATCTAGCCTTCATAGGCTTCAGACAGGATGGACATTTCTGAAAAGGGAGGGGATACGAAGACAATGAGTATTATAGTTTGCAAAGCCTTGTTAATTGACTATTAGTACAAAACAAGAACAAACTCGAGAGAAGACATCCACTTTTATGACAGACAACCCTGACGGGACAGCTGACTTCTCTAGTTAATAAAAACCAATCACAACCAGGGTCCCAAATTAAGAAAGAGAGAGAGAAAGATTATGACTATCTAGATATCTCTCCACCATCATAATAAAGGGTGATGAACACATCACACACTTCTCTAAACTAAGATTATGACATCAAGGAAGAGAAAAAACTCTGGTTGATTATGACATCAAACCTCAATGCAAAAGCTCCTTCAAGGAGAGGGGATGTCAGAAAAGAATGCAAGAAATATCTAGATATTAAAGACATTCATACCTCCCGAATAATATAATATCAAATTATATATAATCGAGAACCCATGCACACACAAGAGAGAATATAGTGCAATAACAAAAGGCAGCAGAAAATTGTGATTATTTTCAAATAATTATGTGCCATAATTAATAAACTCCCTTAGCCTGAGCACAGGCAACCATCCTCTTGTGCAGGAGAACACGTCCATCCATCCGCCGAGACTCCTCTTCCAGAAGAACTGATGAGGGGGGGATGGGACAAAAGGAAGGAGATATTTCCTTTATTAATTTAATATATCTCCAACCCGTAGACATATTATGATGATAAGTAAAAAAAGAGACGTGAACAACCTTCGAGAGAAGAACAGGAATCCTTATTCAAGCATAAGACGAACCTGTAAGCACAAAGCACAAGAGATTAATAGCCCTAGGCGCTGGGAAAAAATTTAACAAGGATTCCCAGCGCCTGAAAACGCAGTACCACCGAAACGGCCGCGACGAAAACCGGTAACAAATAAAAGTTACAAGTCTTAGATAAATATATGGAACAATATCACCTTAGCAGATGACAAGGAGGACTCCTCCAATACTTTAGCATCAGCCATGATGGATTGGGATGATTTTGTTCTAGAGAATTTTCAGATAAAGAGCCTGTGAAGATTTTCACATGTTGCTTATCAGCCAATATATTAGAAAACGGAAGTACCGGTATGCGCATGCGCAGTGGGTGGTGTCTGTCATGTGCATGACTGTGTACTTCCACCTGCCCATTAGGGGCACCTAACTTTTTATAATTCTGAATATTATTGAATTTAGAGCCGATATACTAGTATATCAAGAGTGTTAGGGAGGTAAGTATGTTCTCATGATGTGAAATATTCGCGTTTGCTTTTTAAATGTCTGAGCACACCCAGCAATGCTATATAGCATAAAATTTGCCATTTATTCGCTGTCAACGCTGAGAAACCCTGGTATGTGTTCGAATATGTATAAAGGAATTATTCAACATTGAATGAGGCCGCCCCCCCAAAAAAATCATGACCGGAATTTCTCGAAATTTTACGGTACCATGACATAATATGATTGTCATTTTCACATCTTATCGGATGAAAACCTTCACGAAACTTTGGTATCTGTTAGTTTTAATACCATTGTGATTAAATTTATCAATGGCATTTGTAAAATTAAAAAAAACTTCGAAACTTTGCAAAAATAGACCAATGTATTTATCCTACAAGGTGTGGCCATTTTGAGAGCCACGTTGACTAACTAAAATATATTTTATTCATACAAATTTTATATGTACTTAAAGGTATTTTATTGCCCTTTCTAATGATATATAGTTTTATATACAGTGATCTGTTACTTTGCCAAAAATAGTTAATATAGTTGGCATGGTAACACTACGCCGCTATCACGTCACTACCGCTTATAGGCTAGGTTTCTAAGCAAGTTTCTAGCTTTTGGCTGTAGGGTTTGTAGCACTTTTTTTGTAAATTCTTGGTAGGGCCCAGAGGGTTAAGAAGGGATCTAACCTCATTTTATTTCTTACATTGTTTTGTGTCATCTTATGTTGGTTTATGATAATACATGTACAATGACTTGTCAGTTCGAGTTTTATTTCATCATTTAAGAATCATACATGTAAGATTTACAAATATTACATAGAATACAATTATTACACACCATGTAGCCGACAATATTGGTATTGCAATACGGCAGGCAAGAGGAAAGAGTGGTTTCCCTTTGATGATATCACACTTTTGGGCCGAATTATACATCAGGGAGGGTGTTCTGACCCAAAATTCTGAGCCCAAAAATGTGATAAAAGTTTATACTAATGCATAATATGCAACCCCCTTCAGGCCTTGAGCAAAATGAGCAAAAAACTGCGCAATATAGACACAAAATTACGGTATATAAATAGAGTGGTAGCCTCGAGTACAGACTCGAGTAGCTACTAGAGTGGTGACCTAAACTTAACAAATTAAAAATTATCTATATTTAGAGAGAGTACTCGGTAGTCGCCTATGATTTACGGACAAAATATACCGGACTCGGGAATTCAGAAATTACTCTATATATGATCATAACGTGATGGTGATCGAGTATTATGCATTCTATCTAATCCGCTTAATGATTACCCGTTTGATAACATTTTGTTGTTGATAGGAGTCGGTTCATACAAGGAAGTATCGTGATTTTGATATTTCTGATGGTAAATATTGACTTTTTCCTCTACATCGCAAAAACGTGTTAAGATGTCCGACTGGTCGTATACACTATCGCACATTGAGAATGTTTCCCGGACATATCCGGACAATACAGCCATTTCGGGAGCCCTGATATATATACATTCAATAAAATTACCTGATTCTCCACTAAGAAGCGGCTTATTAGCAAAATGATTGACAAAGTCATCCATTTTCTTGAACTGTCCATGACCAAACTTAATTTCATTCGCTTCAATCTTGATAGTGAAGTGTTTCACTGAATCTTTGCATCTGCAAGCAACATCATAAATAAAAAACAAATACAGTCACCCTGTTGTATAAATGTAAGAGACCATCTGACATAACACGAGAAGCTGACCACTAATTTATAGGGTCAGGTGGTCTCTGAAAGCTGAACTCCCAAGAGGAAATATTAACCAACTAATGGCCAAACCAGTCTGTGCAGCGGTCTTGAGAAATTTTGTTGTCGGCCAAGAAAAGAAAAACCATTTTTGAAAATCTGTCACTGGAATACCTTGGCCCGATAACTGAGCCAGTAATTCCATTGGTAAATTTTCACAAATAGTCTTCAATGGTGCTACAAATGAACATTGAATAAGCATAGACTTTGATGTTCCAGACCATTAAAGGGTCGTAGCTGAAGTGCCATGATAATATATTATTCAATTTTAATGTATACCAGTATTATAATAAATGGTACAGCTCATTAATTAGTTAAATAATGCTATGTTGAATGTTTGGAACATAATTGCATTGGAAGACATTGCTGCCATTCTGGCCGGGTGAGATAAAAATGTATTTGACTGAAAGAAAATTCTCAAATAACCAAGATATTATTTTAACCCTTTAATGGTCAAGATGGCCAAAACCGGCCTCTGCAATGGTCTTGAGGAATGTCCATTTTCTAGCCAAGAGAATATTTTTGAAAATTTACCACTGGAATGCCTGGCTCGATAAACGAGCCAGTCATTCCAGTGGTCAATTTTCAAAAATACTACTCTCTTGGCTTGCAAATGGACATTCAATAACCAATTATCTTGACCAACTTTGACTAGTAAAGGATTAAGGGGATACCAATCTAATTTCACACACCTAGTCCAATCATCCTATGAAGTTTCAAAGCGATCCGATAAATGGTAGTGGAGTTATCATGTTGAAACCAATTTTCAAGATGGTCGCCAGTGACTGGCAGCCATCTTGGATTTCAGATCATCGTCAATTTCAATAGGTTTCTTCCTCAGACATAGTCCAATCATCCTATGAAGTTTCAAAGTGTGCCATCGACTACACAGTCTAGTTTGGATTAAAATACTGTCATGTTGGTCTACAACATTTTCTTTCACCTAAGTGATCATCTGCTGTGATATCATGCAATGCCAGATCTAACACATTATTTATTATGCAATACGTATATGGTTGAAGATTTTGAAACTAATTTGAATGGAAATTGGAAGCTATTGGCTACCTTTGGGTTGTTTTTACAACACACCGCCAAATTTTAGATTGCGCCTATACAATTGAGTGCGTATATGGAGGCAGACAGCATAACTTTTATATCAACATTTATCGAGTAAATCCTGACTATCATTCTTTTATAGCATGATAGAAGTCGAAAAATGCCATGCACAGGTTACATGTATGTGTGGCATATTGTATCAACTGAGTGGATAGTAAAATGTATGGTGAAGTTTCCTTTAATGGATAGTGTATTATAACTTATTCACCAAGAGCTCCCCAAACGGCGCATAATACCCTGCCATGATGAGAAACCAATAAATGAGTGATCAGAAAATATTTATTTCTTCCTCAGACCCAGATCAGTCATCCTATGAAGTGTCAAAGCGATCCGTCAAACGGTCAAGGTGCTATCATCCGGAAACCAATTTTCAAGATGGCCACCAGATCGTAGATTTCAGCTTATCGTAAATATCTTCACCAGATGTAGTCCAACGACCCTATGAAGTGATCCGATAAATGGTATCAGCGATATCATCCAGAAACCAATTTTTAGGATGGCAGCCTGTGGCTGGTGGCCATCTTGAATTTCGGATCATCGTCAATTTCGCTATGTTTCTTCCACAGACCTAATCCAACCACAATATGAAGTTTCAGTGATCCGATATACGGGAACAGAGTTATCATCCAGAAACCAATTTTCAAGGTGGCCGCTGGAGGCTGGCGGCCATCTTGAAATTTGAATCACTGTCAATTTCGATAGGTTTCTTTTCCATACCTAGAGCAACCACCCTATGAAGTTTCAAAGCAATCCAATAAACAAGAACAGTTATTATCCGGAAACCAAATTTTGAATCATTGTCAATTTCGATAGGTTTCTTCTGCAGACCGAGTCCAACCACCACATGAAGTTTCAAAGCGATCCGATAAATGGTATCAGAGTTATAATCTGGAAACAAATTTTCAAGATGTCTGCCAGTGGCTGGTGGCTATCTTGGATTTCGGATCATTGTTAATTGCGATAGGTTTCTTCCTCAGAGCTAGTCCAACCAACCATGCTATGAAGTTTCAAAGCGATCCGATAACGGTAATGGAATTATCATCTGGAAATCAATTTTCAAGATGGTCGCTGGTGCATGGTGGCCATCTTGGACTTCGGTTCATTGTCGATTTTGAGGTTTTTTCCTCAGACCTAGTCCAACCACGCAATCAAATTTCAAAGCGATCCGATAAATGGTTAAGGGGTTATCATCTGGAAACTAATTTTCAAGATGGCCACCGGTGGCTGGCAGCCACCTTGAATTTCGGATCATTGTCATTTCGATAGGTTTCTTCCCCAGGCCTAGTCCAACCATCCTCTGGAGTTTCAAAGTGATCCGATAAACGGCAATGGTTTATCATTTGGAAACCAATTTTCAAGATGGCCGCTGGTGGCTGGTGGGCATATTGGATTTCGGACCATCATCGATTTCGACAGGTTTCTTCCCCAGAGCTAGTCCAACCACCCTCTGAAGTTTCAGTGATCTGACAAATGGCAACAGAGTTATCATCCGGAACCCACTCTGCCACCCGTCCACCCACCTGCCTGCCAGCCCGCCCACTCGCCCGGACCGTGCCATCACATAATACAGTGTCAAATTTTTTGGTGGGGTATAAAAATAAGAAAAGGCACATTACAGTATATATTATCTTAATAAACATTTTTCTGGAAATTACTCTAAGAATGAGGCGGTTAAATAATCATTGTATTGCTCATAAGCTTTTAACTTATACCTTCTTATTCTCAAACATGTTATAAGATAAAACGATCTCAATCACAAATACAGATGTTATCCGAATACATGTAAACTAACACAATAACTGATTTCTATTAACTGAACCATTTACTGGCAATTTAGTAATATGACCAGCTGATAACTGGATTAAGAACAGAGCAATGGTACGTGTGTACCTGACTGAAAGGGCATATTCAAACTGTCCTTTCTTGGAGCTGGGTCGCATCATGTATGTGCCCTCTGTGCCATTCTGAAGCAGCAAACTGACAGCCACATGACGGTCAACATGAGGGTGGTACCAGCTGAAAACAGAACTCATATTCTTAATAACAAGTCAGGATATCAGAGATGATGGTCAATACACTACACCATGTGGATACCTGCTCAAAAGGTCACCTGACTACTGAGGCCAAAGGTCAAGTTGGCCAAAATGTGTCTTAAAAAATGGCACATCATCTTTGGTCTTATAACAAGCTATTGTTTACTAAGTACTCCTAACCCATTAATGGTCAAGACCTGCAAAGCTTTTCAAAGACAACCACAAATTGCCTAGATTAAGCTCAAGCTGAAATGCCACTTGCTCGCCGAGCAATGGCATTTATCATCAGTAGGCAAACAAAGGTCTACTTTAGATTATGAAACCATGACTTTGTTTGTAAATGGGACATTTTCTAATGTCTAGGAAGTGATTCAAGAATACTTTATTTACGCAACAATTTCTCTCTATTTAGTTATAACATATTTACACAAATACAGATGTTATCCGAATATTCACATACATAATGACATTTGGGCAAGCTCATCTTGCTTTGGGTAACAAGCAGTTACTAGTAAAATAATTATTTCGAGCCCTGACCAAGAAAACTTTTAATTGGTGAATGTCAATTTACAGGCCAAGAGAAGACTATATTTGAAAATTTACCACTGAAATGAATGGTGCGTTTATCAAGTCAATCATTCCAATGGTTAATTGTTTTTAAATAGTCTCTTGGCCTGTAAATGTAGTCCTGTACATTCCCTGTACATTCCTCAAAATCACTGTAGATACAGGCTTTGACCAGTTTGACCTTTAAATGGGCAAAATATTATATAAACTTAATTAACTAAATGTTACCACTTTAGTCTGAAACCTGAAATGTGGTTGCAATGCATGAACCTTGCATTTACGACTGTTCACATTTTGACCCCAAGGTCATTATGCCAGCCTCTCTCATTACAATGAAGCATGTGTCCAAGTTTGGGTGCAGCATGATTACCGCATATATCGCCTAATAATAACCGCATTTTTAATAGTAGTCCCCTGCCAATTTTCGAGGTTGAGCCATCCTAATTTCTTAGCAGTATTAAAACAGCAAATGTATCTAATAGAAGACGCATCCAAATTTCTGCAGTTTGTGTAAATAAATAGAAATTTTGTGAGTTAAATAACTTATATGTTAAATAAAATGAAATTTGAAAAAAGGTTTTGCAATAACTTCGCGGAAATACCATCGAAATTACGTCACTTTATTGTGTGATACAAGTATCAACGGAAAGAAGTTCTTTTAATGGGTACCAAATGTCATTCTGACATCAGTTGAAGTGACGTGAGGTGAAGTGACGTCGGCTGAAGTGACATGAGTTGAAGTGACATGAGGTGGTGGCATGAGGTGAAGTGATGTGGGATCGAGTGGCGTGAGGGGAAGTGATGTGAGGTGAAGTGACATGAGTTGAAGTGACATGAAGTGGTGGCGTGAGTGGAAGTGGTGTGAGGTGAAGTGCCGTGCGGTGATGTGATGTGGGGTGAAGTGACGTGGAGTGATGTGACATGAGGTGATGTGATGTGAGGTGAAGTGACGTGACGTGAAATGACATGAGGTGGAGTGACGTGAGGTGAAGTGACGTGAGGTGATGTGACGTGGGGTGATGTGACATGAGGTAATGTGATGCGAGGTGACATGACATGAGGTGGAGTGATGTGAGGTGAAGTGACCGTGAAGGGGCACGAGCTGATGTGATGTGGGGGTGACATGATGTGATGTGACATGACATGAGGTGGAGTGATGTGAGGTGATGCGATGTGACGTGACATGACATGACGTGACATGATGTGAGATAAAGTGGTATGAGGTGATGTGACATGAGGTGATGTGATGTGCGTGAGGTAAAGTGACGTGACGTGACGCGACATAACATGATGTGATGTGAAATAGTGGCTTGAGGTGATGTGACGTGAGGTAGTGATGTGAGGCAACGTGACGTGACGTGATGTGACGTAATGTGATGTGATGTGATGTGATGTGATGTGATGTGATGTGATGTGATGTGATGTGATGTGAGATAGTGGCATGAGGTGATGGGATGTGAGGTGATGGGACGTGAGGTGATGGGACGTGAGGTGAAGGGGCATGAGGTGATATGACGTGAGATAAAGTGACATGAGGTGAAGTGATGTGAGGTGAAGTGACGTGAGGTGATGTGACATGAAGTGAAGTGACGTGAGGTGAAGTGACATGAGGTGATGTGACGTGGGGTGAAAGGCTATGAGGTGACGCGATGCAACGCGACACGAGGCGAGGCGAGGCGAGGCGAGGCGAGGCGAGGCGAGGCGAGGCGAGGCGAGGCGAGGCGAGGCGAGGCGAGGCGATGCGATGCGAGGCGAGGTGAAGTGATGCGAGGTGATGTGACATGAGGTGATGCGATGTGATGTGATGTGATGTGATGTGATGTGAGGTGATGTGATGTGACATGAGGTGATGCGACGTGAGGTGATGCGACGTGATGTGATGCGACGTGGTGTGATGCGACGTGAGGTGAGGTGACGCGAGGTGAGGTGATGTGACATGAGGGGATGCGACGTGAGGTGATGCGACGTGAGGTGATGTAATGTGATGTGACGTGAGGTGAAGGGGCATGAGGTGATGTGAGGTCATGTGATGTGAGGTGAGTAAATGTGAGGTGAGTAAATGTGACGTGAGGTGAAGTGATGTGAGGTGATGTGATGTGACGTGAGGTAAAGCGATGTGAGGTGAAGTGATGTGAGGTAATGTGATGTGAGGCGAGGTGATGTGACGTGAGGTGATGTGACGTGAAGTGAGGTGATGTGATTTGAGGGGAGGTGACGTGAAGTGATGTGACATGAGGTGATGTGATGTGGGGTGAAGTGACATGAGGTGATGTGACATGAAGTGACGTGACGTGACGTGACGTGACGTGACGTGACGTGACGTGACGTGACGTGACGTGATGTGATGTGATTTGAGGTGAGGTGAGGCGAGGCGAGGTGATGTGACATGAGGTGACGCGATGCGACACGACGCGACCAGACGTGATGTGATGTGACGTGAGGTGAAGGGACATGAGGTGATGTGAGGTGATGTAATGTGAGGTGAGTAAATGTGATGTGAGGTGAAGCGATGTGAGGTGATGTGATGTGATGTGACGTGAGGTGAGGTGAAGCGATGTGAGGTGAGGTAATGTGATGTGAGGGGAGGTGATGTGACATGAGGTGATGTGATGTGAAGTGATGTGACGTGAGGTGATGCGATGTGAGGTGACGTGAAGTGATGTGATGTGATGTGATGTGAGGTGATGTGCCATGGGGTGAAGCGAAGTGACATGACATGAGGTGATATGACATGAGGTGATGTGATGTGAGGTGATGTGATGTGCCATGAGGTGAAGTTGTGTGATGTGAGGTGACGTGAAGTGATGTGACGTGAGGTGATGTGATGTGAGGCGACGTGACGTGGCGTGACGTGACGCGATGTGACGTGACATGACGTGACGTGACGTGACGTGACGTGACGTGACGTGATGTGATGTGCCATGAGGTGAAGTGACGTGAAGTGAGGTGAGGTGATGTGACATGAGGTGATGCGACGTGCAGTGAGGTGATGTGACATGAGGTATTGCGACGTGAGGTGATGTGATGTGAGGTTATGTGATGCGAGGTGATGTGATGTGAGGTGATGCGACGTGATGTGATGAGGTGAAGTGATGTGAGGTGATGTGACGTGAGGTGAAGGGGCATGAGGTGATGTGAGGCAATGTGACATGAGGTGATGTGATGTGATGAGTAAATGTGACGTGAGGTGAAGTGATGTGAGGTGAGACGAGGTGAAGTGAAGTGAGGTGATGTGACGTGAGGTGAGGTGATGTGACATGAGGTGATGTGAGGTGAGGTGATGTGACATGAGGTGAAGTGAAGTGAGGCGATGTGAGGCGAGGTGATGTGATGTGAGGTGAGGTGATGTGAGGTGAGGTGATGTGACATGAGGTGATGTGACGTGAGGTGAAGTGAGATGAGGTGAAGTGATGTGAGGTGAACTGAAGTGAGGCGATGTGAGGCGAGGTGATGTGATGTGAGGTGATGTGAGGTGAGGTGATGTGACATGAGGTGAAGTGAGGCGAGGTGATGTGACGTGAGGTGATGTGAGGTGATGTGACATGAGGTGATGTGACATGAGGTGATGTGAGGTGAGGTGAGGTGATGTGACATGAGGCGAAGTGATGTGACGTGAAGTGAAGTGACGTGAGGTGAAATGGCGTGAGGTGAAGTGAGGTGAGGTGATTTCAGTTGACGTGACATCATCAATGAAAGTTTTCTTAGCTGACAGATACATGAAATGCTTGTAGTAGTCAAGGGCTAATGCACATATATCAGCTACAACCTGTACGAGGCACAGGGATGACATACAGTAATAAAATAATGCTGCTACTCACTTAAGCTTTTCAATCTCCTGACTGATATGAAGATGATTACTGGTCATCATGATCTCAGAAGCTATGCTTAATCACTCATCTGCTATGACTGCTTAGAACAACGAGTCACTTCTCTGTGGAACATGCTATTTGAGAATGATTCTGTAAATCCTTTCTGGCACGACACCATAAAGATAATTCCTGGTGGTGTCCTGCTAGCCACTGCACAATATAAACTCAGCTGTAAGCTGGTTCACGATCAGTCACAATTGTGTGATAAAATCTACTACTGGCCAACTTAGAATTGCTCAGGAGCCTAACAGTACTGATATTTTTATTTCACATTTTCTTAATAATACTGGATGCCACTTAAACCAATCACATTGTTACTATTTCTTGTTTGCTTGTCTATAATTAGTCACATTTTAGTAACACTGGATAGCTTGTCTTTAAATGCACACAAGTTATTAATGATATTTCAGCTTGTCATAAATGAACCAACAGATCCACTTTGTGAGTAATTTAGCCAATCTGAAAAACAAACAAATACATGTAAGCATTCAATTAATATCATGGACCTTTCCAAGTTTATCCCTCCATAATACGACGTCATAATCAACGCTTAATAGTCCGACACGTTGTATGAATTGTATGTCTTTACCATTTAATAAACATTCTGTTTAATATTTTGAAACTAATTTGACTGGATGCTGTCGCTACCATGGGTTAAATTAGTTTCAGATTATTTAACAGCTTTCCTGTAGTGTTTTCTGGAAATTGATAGTTCAGGGATAAATCGACTCCAACACAAGTGAGGTGGATGGAGCTTAGCTAGTGATGGACGGGGCACAACTGAAAACTGGAAAGGTCGATTTAATACAAGAGGCCCAAGGGGCCTGTGTCGCTCACCTGGAGCACTATGCATTTTTGTCAAAACTGTTGGTGGGTGGCTCATGAGTAGTCTTAAATGAGTTTGTGGACATATTTCCAAGTCCAATATGGCCGCTAAACATGCTACATTTTGATTGGTCCACTGCAGTCATGTTTCTGACGTAACTCCTTCCCATGAACAAACTTTAGTGGCACTTGGTGCCTAATCATATCTCCCAAATTTCGGCCTGAATCACTCAGTTGTTCGGGAGTTGTTTTGCCAAAAAATAGGTTATCCAAGTTGGCCGCCAAACCAGTTGACTAATCAAATTCCCATGAACAAACTTTGTGCAGCTCTTGCCCTAGATGATATTTCATGCGTTTTGAATTGATCTCCAAGCGATTTTGGAGAAGATTTTTAAAGCGACCAAAATCCAAGATGGCACGAGAAGAATACATTGTAAATTTCCCATTGCATTAGCATGGGATATTTTGGCGGGTAAATAAACCAAGATGGCCGCTAAATCGTTTATCCGACAGTCTCGAAAATGGCAAATTTGAATTCACAATACGCACAAACATACATAAAACCAATTTCGGCCTCAAACTCTATCAAAAAAAAAAATCCAATATGGCTGCCAAACACGCTATATATTGACTGGCCCACGGCGGCCAGTTTTTTTGACGGATCAACTTCTCTTGAACAAACTTTAATGGCCTTTAGAGCCTCATCATATATCACAAATTTCAGCCTGATCGCTTCAGCAGTCCTGAGGAAGTTGTTTTGCGGAAACGAGGTCATCCAAGATGGCCACTGAACCATTTCATCAATCAAGTTCCCTTGAACAAAATTAGGTCAGTTCTTGCCCTAGATCATATTTCATGAGGTCTGAATTGATCCCGCAAACGGTTTCGGAGAAGATTTTCAGACATTTCTAAAAATTGTATGAAATCCAAGATGGCCACCAACCAAATTGGCCAATCGGCTTCATTTGAACAAAATGGAATCTCTATGCCCTAAGGATGCTTCCTGCCAAATATAATTGAAATCGGCCCCGCAGTACTCGAGAAGACATTTGCTTTAATATGGGAGCTTTTGGCAGGAAAATGATCCAAGATGGGCATTTATCTGACAGTTTCGAAAATTTCAAATTTGAGATCAGAATGCCCAAAAACCTATATAAAACCAATTTCGATCTCAAAATCCATCAAGTAAAAAAATTCAATATGCCCACCAAACACAATATATTTTGATTGGCCAACTGCATTTTAAATTTCCCAATGCTTTAGTATGGGAGCTTTTGGCGGGAAAATGATCCAAGAGGCAGCCAAATAGTTTATCTGACAGTTGCGAAAATTGCAAATTTGAGATCGGAATACCCAAAAACCTACATAAAACCAATTGTGGCCTCAAAATCCATCAAATAAAAAAATCCTATATGGCCACCAAACATGCTATATTTTGATTGGTACAAGGCAACCATGTTTTTCGATGGAGAAACTTCTCTTGAACAAACTTTCATGGCCCTAAAGCCCCAATCATATCTGGCAAATTTCGGCCTGACCCCTTCAGGGGTTCTGGAGAAGAAGTTATTTTCGCTAAAACTAGGTCAACCAAGATGGCCACCGAACCATTTGACCAATCAAATTCCAGTGAACAAACGTGGTTCAGCTCTGGCCCTAAATCATATTTCATGAGATTTGCATCAATCCCCTAAGCCATTTCGGAGAAGATTTTTAAAGACGTTTCCTAAAATTGGCCTAAATCCAAGATGGCCGCCAGCCAAATTGGCCGATCGGGTTCATTTGAACAAACTTGGATCCCTATGCCCTAAGGATGCTTCCTGCCAAATATAATTGAAATTGGCCCAGTGGTTCTTGAGAAGAAGTCGTTTAAAGCAAAAGTTGGTGGATGGCGGATGATGGACGGTTGCCATGGCATAAGCTCACTTGGCCAGGTGAGCTAATGCTTATTGAGCAGTATTTAATGCCTTATGAGAACTTACGAGAAGTGACATATAATTTAGCATTCCTATCTTGTCAGATCTCCTTCAATACGAGATAAGAGTGTTGTGTGTAATAAGTGGCCAATGGTGTAGTAATTTCCATTAAAATATAGTTATAATGTGAATTGAATCATGAAAAAACACGAGAATGACTCGATTCATAAACGACAATATTATTTCACCTAATCGAGATGATCTAAAGATTATAGTCTTCTCAATATTATTTCACCTAATCGAGACGATATAAAGATTATAGTCTTCTATATGAAGATAATTAACATAAAAATAGTCCAGGCTCTTAATTCATCGTAAAATTCAAATCGGTTGCACACCAAATAAGGACACGAACTTGCTGACAATGCGTAAATACTGATATAACATGAACCCCTGGATGGATTGAACTGATTTTATAATACCTATATATCAAGCTGGTGATACAGGGGTTAAGATACTAGCAAAATCAACATGATCATCAGTGGTCTGTTTAAAAATACACTGTGGAAATAAACTCAATCCTTACCTGTCTGCTATCTAAAGTCTGTGTAACAGTTTAGTTGTTGTGATGATGTAACAAGATGGGCAGTCATTATGTTAGAGGTGTATTCTCGGCATGAAGCATTGCCTCTATTTTTAGATTGATTGCTTAGATCCTTTTTCTGACAAAAGGAATTAAATGACACCACACATATATGTCCTGAAGCTATCATAGCAGTCAAATATTGACTCAGTTGTGTTTTACATGTAAACATAAGAAATTAGGTCCCTATATAGACCTGCTTTAGCTACAGACACAGATTTCAATGTAAACAGTGTTGCTGTAAGACGACGCTGTCAAAGACAACAACAGCTTACAGTCACAATGTTTTCAAAATAAGTACCATTGTCTTCCATCTTCCTATGAATTTATGAAATCTTAACAGTTTCTGGTAGCAGTAAAATTGTTAATTACACCATCACACACAGGCTCCATTTATGATCACAAAAGAAAGAATAGTGTCACAAGTATTTGATGCTATAGTACACAGTAACAAGAGGCCTAAGGGGCCTGCATCGCTTGCTCATCTGGAACACAGGCATCTCAACCAGAAAGGCCATTGACTATCAGTAGAGTTCATGAGAACGAGAACACAGCAGCCTTGTTTCTTTACATATCAACTTCCCATGAACAATTTTAATTCCCCTTAGTCCCTATGGCCCAATTCATTCATGAAAACAAGGTCATCCAATATGGCCATTAAAACATCAGGCCAATCAAGTTCCCTTGAACAAACTTGGTTCAGCTGGTGTCCTAGATGACTTTGTATGAGTTTTGGATCAATCCCACAAGCAGTTTCGGAGAAGATTTTTACAGACATTTCTAAAAATCAGCCAAAATCCAAGATCGCCGCCGGCCAAATTTGCTGACCGGCTTCATTTCAACAAACCTGTATCTATGTCCCAATGACGTTTTCTGCTGTATATATTTCAAAAATTGCAAATTTGAAATCAGAATACCCAAAAGCCTATATTAAACCAATTTCGGCTTCAAAATCCATCAAATAAAAAATTCCAATATGGCAGCCAAACATGCTACATTTTGATTGGTCCATGACGGTAATGTTTTTTATGTATCAACTTCCCTTAAACAAACTTTAATGGCCCTTAGTCCCTAACATGCCTAATAATATCTCGCAAATTTCGACATCCGATCCATTCAGTGCTTCTGGAAGAGTTGTTTTTGCAAAAACAAGGTCATCCAAAATGGTATTTTGGGGATCTTTAAAGATGTTTCTAAACAAGACCTCCGCAAACGCAGCATATTACCCCGCCACGATGACAAACCAATGAATGTGAGCTATCAGAAAATAGCGATTTCTTCCTCAGATTTAGTCCAACCACCCTATAAAGTTTCAAATTTCGAGAGGTTTCTTGCCTATGCCTAGTCCAATCATCCTATGAAGTTTTGAAATGATCGGATAAACGGTAACAGAGTTATCATCCAGAAGCAATTTTCACTGGTGGCCATCTTGGATTTCGGATTATCGTCAATTTTGATAGGAAGTTTCAAATCGATTCGATAAACTACCAGAGTTATCATCTGAAACCCAATTTTCAAGATAGTGGCTGGCGGCCATCTTGGATGTCAGATCATCGTTAATTTCGATAGGTTTCTTCCTCCTTCCCAGCGATCAAAGCGATCGGATAAACGGTAACAGAGTTATCATCCAGAAACTAATTTTCAAGATGGCAGCCGGTGGCTGGCAGCCATCTTGGATTATGGATCATTGTCATTTTAGATAGGTTTCTTACCCATACCTAGTCCAACAATCCTACCAAATTTCAATGTGATCTGATAAATGGTAATGGTGGCCATCTTGGATTTCAGATCATTGTCTTATTTAGATAGGTTTCTTCCTCAGACGTAGTCCAATCATTTTATGAAGTTTTAAAGTGATCCCGCCCATAAACGCCATCACATAAAACCTAAAAAATTAAAATAAGAGGTCTGACCCCCCCCCCCCCCCCCCTCTCGCCCAAGAAGGAGACTGCCTCCTTTGAGACCTAGAACGATGTGAGGAAATAGAATCGGAACGATCCTCCTCCATGGATCGATCCTGACTATTGGATGAAGAAAGATTAGAACTATGAATAACCCTAGAAGGATAAGCCCCAAATTGGTCGGGTTTGAGGCGCTTTCTTCTAGGAGAAGAATTCAGACTCTTCACAGAAGAAACATCTCTCTTCAAGTAAGGATTAGTGAAAGAAATCTGAGCATGAAGCTCCCTAGAGGCCTTCAGGTGCTCAGATTCCGCACGAATTAGACTAGGAGCCGACTGTCCAAAAAGATCTAGACCAAACAGAGGTGCTACAACAAGACTATGCTTCAAAGAGCTAGAAATCCTAACCTCAGAGAGCTTCCTAGATCTACGCTTAGATGTAATAAAACCCAGACTTACAGACCGAATTGAGGGAGCCACGAGACAAATCTGCCAAAGAACAAAAAACTGACAAAGGAACTTGATCACCCCGTTCTTCAGCCTTAAGAACAGCCTCAGCTAAAAGAGCAAGGAAATTAGATGACTTAAGCTGAGATCTGCAAACAGACTCCCATCTAGAAAGATCATTGGAAAACTCAACCTTGGAAGCATCCTTTAACTGAGAAGAAAGAACATCCCAAGCAGAACCAGAAAGAGACTGAGTGGAGGCAATCTTCAAATAATCTTCCGTAGGAATTTGAATAGGAGAATCATACTTAGAAACAAGAGAAAAGTCAGTATTAACAGAATCATTAACAAAGAAATCGAGCATATCAACAACTGAGTTATAAATAGGCAGCAACTGAAGAGAAGAAGAAGAGGAAGGATCAGAAGTAGAGAGAGCAGATCTGAAAGAAGGATCCATAGCAAATTCTTCCTTAAGAGGAAGAGAAAGAGTAGATGCGATCCACCTGTGAGCCATGGACCAGTCTTCCGAAGAGGCTCTAACTGGACAAAACCTCTTCAGATCCCTGGCCTTGGGAGCAGACGGAAGAGAAGGAAGAAGTGGAGGAGAAGAAGAGGAGATGAGAAGAGAGGAGTCACCTGAAACTAAAGATTCACCTGCCCTAGAGGAATCAGGAGAGGAGGGCTTTCTAGCAAACTCAGGAAAGGAAGAAACTTGATAAGAGGAAAAGGAATCCCTCCCCTGAACTTGACTAGAGGACAAGAAAGGAAGAACCAGAGAACTTGCAGAAAACCTCGACAGAATAGAAAAACGGGCAGAAACAAACGAACGATCTAAAGAAGAATCCCTAACCACAGAGAACAAGGAAAAAACTAAGCATGAATCAACAATTTGAAATTCTAGCTATGGGGAAAGGATCACGGAAACAATCGGATCAAGATGATCAAAAGAAGAAGAGGAGGAAGGAGGAAGAGAAGAGAATGAATGAGAAGATGACGAAGAAGAAGAATGATCCAACTGACCTTGAGAGGAAAGAGAAGGAAGACGGGAGAAACCCGGAGGACGAGGAAGGGAAGATTGAAAGAGAGCAGATGCGTTAGACACATGACTGGATGAGAAATCCTTAGCAGAAAGAGAAGAAATAGGATTAAAACCTGGAGGGTGAGAAGAGGAGGCGAAAGAAGAAGGCCTAGAAGAAGATGAAATCAAAACGGCATCACGAAAGGAAGGAGAAAAAAACTGGGTAGATAAATCAGCATCAACTACCTGAGAAGGAAGAAAAGTGTCATAATTGGAAGTTACAGAATCCTGAGAAAACACCCGTTGAGATATTTCTGAAACAGAATCTACAAAACTCCTATCACCAGAAATTTTACACTTATCTTCGAAAAATTTCTCAGAATCCAACGATGAAACTGAAAACGGCAGCAAAAGATGATGCTCGGGTAAAAACTTAGACGAACCTAAGCAATTTTGATCTCTCGCTATCCCGGAAGTAATCTCCCAACCGGAAGCGGAAGATGGAAGTCTATCCGGATCTGCACCACCCGGAAGTACACCTCTAGAACTGGAAACGGAAGTGTACCGACCAGAATCCAAACCGGAAACGGAAGCGCTTCTACCGGAAGTCAAAAAATAGTAGGAGTCCTCAGACCCCGGATATCCGGTATGACCGGAAGCGCTGCTGAAACCGGAAATGGAACTAGGAACCAGATCTTGAAGACCCGGATGTCCTACAAAAGCGGAACCGGATGTCCTACAAAAGCGGAAGACATACCGGAAACGGACGGAACGGAAGTAATAACCGGATCTTGACGACCTGGATTTCCTACAAAACCGGAAGTCCTACCGGAAATGGACGCAAGAGAAGAAAGAACCGGATCCTGAAGACCCGGATGTCTTGCTAAACCGGAAGTTAAAACGGAAACTGACGGAACGGAAGAACCGGAAAAAGGAAGTAAACCCGAGTCCAGAGGACCCGAGTCCACCACAACGGAACCGGAAGAACTAGCAAGACTAGGAATCAAACTCATAGTAATGGGCGATCTACAAAGAACCTTGATGACCGGTATAATCGAAAAATTGGCATCAGCATAAGCACCAGACTTATGGACATCAGCTTCAGCCTCCGCCACCACTGCTTGAGGGTTATGCCCGTCACCCTCAACTCTAATGTGGGTTTGACCCGGTGCACTACACGAGCCCACCTTCGAGAGCTTAGTTGCTCTAGACTTCTGTTTAGGAGATTTATTAACCTGCATGGAGGTTAGAGGGATCGGTTTCCCCCATTTGCGGGAATGCCGGCTAGCCATCGGGCTATCGTCAGAACTTCAAGAAACATCCTGTTTCTTTGCTTCCTTAATAGTAGAAGATATCCTCTCGTCCAGGGATTTGGTCCATACAGACGCGAAGGACTCAAATCTCGCAAATAACGCTAGAACGGCATCTGAATTCGCCGAAGAGGCTACCCCCTCCGTTGCTACTGGTAAAGATACATTAGTTTTTTCAAAAGACACAGCTTTCACCTTACTAGCAACGGAGGTAGGGGAAGGACAACCAGAGGGCAGCGGTTGTTTTGATGGTAAATCCTTAAAGAAAGCCTTTGACACTGAGACCAGCCACCCTTTACAAATCCCACACATCGTTGTGAGGGTACAAAAGGTACATTTGACACAGACATGTCTGGTAAAATCAGCTGAGTGATGGCGATCACATTTCGATGACGTACATTTCGTCTTATCTGATGATTTACTGGACTCCTAAAAACGAAAAAAACGTAACAATGAAGCATACCGCTTAGGAAATCATAAAAAGGAGACTAGAAACATAAAACGCACTTCTAAAAAAGGCGGGAAAGTTCAAATTAGAAATCAAAATCCCTAATGACAAGAAAACAAACTTGCATAGGGATAAATGATAATCCTTATAATGCACTGGTAGAAAATTGATAATGGCTCTTGGTTGAATGCTAGAGAATTAATATGATGATTATGATATAGGCATTGTAATTAAGTTACCACGAAACGAGAACGATCTTTCACGAAAACCGGTAACAATATGAACATAATTATAAAATACAATATAACCACGAATATACTTCCTAAACGTAACTTAGGGAGGATTGGCTTCATATTAGGCATAATTCTTTAGTAATATAAGAGACAATAGTGTAACTGACACAGCGCAAAGCACAAAAAACTTTTGAAGAATATTTAAGCAGTTGTTCTGCAAGCAGAATAATTGAAAAGGGAATCTGTTTCCTATTTGGGCTCCAGCGCGCATGCGCAAGCGCGCTTAGTGACGGGTGTCACTATGGGTTGAGTATAGACTGGTGCCAGTCTATATCTGTCAGTAAGCTGGAGATGGACTTAACCAGTAGCCTGGTTGAGGGTCCATATTAATATGAATAGGCATGGGGAGGTGTGTAGGCAAGCATTAAAATCTTATTCTGATAGCTAAATGCAGATAATTGATTTAGCAAGTAGTGATTGAATGGTTATGGATGTTTTGTGGTGTAATAACAACATCTGATTTATAACGAGACTAGTCTACTTTATAAACGTATGTAGAATTAAATACTAAGAGCAGTCACACACATGCAGGCATACACACACGCTCAAACTCACTCACGCGCGCAAGCACGCACACATTTTTTTTGTCAAATGAGGTTATCGGATTTAAGCCACGCACACACACTTCCGGCACAAATAATTTTGTACTCAAGATGTGTACATGCATGAATGATTTTCATGATTATTAATTACGCCAGGCATACATGAAATATATATCCTAAGCCATTAGGCCTGGCTGCATATGTAGACATAATAGATATATATTTAATTGTTCCCCTACTAACAATCTGAATCATGTATAAATTAATACCACAATTACGCAGTTAGGATAAGGGAATTTCCTAAGTTTCAAGTGGGGATTTATAATGAAATTGTAAGTCACTGATAAATATATGTCCACAGATATATAGTACATAAATATCCATAAACATGCATTAGCATGCATGTACACATGTATGTGTGTGTTCTCAGTGGGTGTGATAATGCTTAAGACTATGTGCGCGCGTGCATGCGTGTGTGCATGCATGTGTGTCCATGCACATTCTGGTGAATGTCTGTGCTGACATTGTGTGGGACAGGATGAAATGGTGAAGGGGCATTGTTGAGTTAGTTTAAACAGACATGTGTCAACAAGACATTTATTGGATTAGTGTCATGTAACATGGAGATACCAAAGAAGTTTGTCAGGCACAAATAAAGATGTTATATTAAATTATCCCCACACATTTTAAAACATGGTCAATAGAATCTCGGTAGCTGCATGTAACAGGGTTTTTTCCCCGATTTTCCTGATTTTTTTTATCATGCCCAATGCTTTGGAATCCTAACTTGATCAGACACTTGGCTGCGTTGACATTTGAGGCAAATCAGACCAGTAGTTTCCGAGATATTTATAGATCCCAAATTTGATCCGATCCGGATCTGGTTATTTTTATCCAGATCATGGCTAACATCTCGAAATCCTCTTGCATGGCAAGTTCCTTTGTGTTAACATTTGTGCCAAAACGGATCAGTAATGTTTTAGATACATCCTGGAATATTTTTTGTAACTAACTGACTAAAGGACTAATGGCTAAGGGACATGGCAGTTTATTGAGCTGCCACCTGCAGCTAAAAATGGTTGGGATATTGCAATTGTATCCATCTGTCTGTCAGTCATGCTATCTCGTCCAAAACCATTTGTCCGAATTCAAGCAAATTTGTTATGTTAGTTATCCATAGTTGTGGCTTGAGAAGCGATGTTTATATTAGGCTCCACCCTTGGGGTGGGTTAGGTGGAGGAGTTGGGAGGCTAAATTCAGAGTTGAAGTAATTCAACAAAAATTGTTATGTTACTTGCACATACATGTATGATTGTGAATTGCAAGAAAACATTTACAATAGGCTCAATCCACAGGGTGCTGAGAGGGTGTTGGTGCAGAGTTAAAGATGCCAAAAGCGTGGGGATTTGTGACGGCACACCATCAACTGTGCTTTCTAGTAAAGATTCTTATATATTTTAATCTGAATAATTACTACATGTAACAATGGAAAGGGAAAAGGTACACGATGTATCTGTAAAACATTTAACAGCAACACAAACCAATTTAGATTTATTTTGTAGTTAGATTTATACTTTAAATTGAGAGAGAGAGACAGGGGAGGGAGAGAGAGTCTGTGTGTGTGTGTGCATGAGTGACAGCATACATACAGAATTGTCTCTTAATTGAGAGAGAGAGAGAGAGATAGGGGAGGGAGACAGAGTCTGTGTGTGTGCATGCCAAATATCAGACACACTATTATTTATTTTATTGTCTCTACTGAGTGGTGAATTCTCAAATAAAACCAGGTCCTAGTCTGTGAACCTGATCTGTTGTTAGCTAGCCATTGAGGTGTAAGCGTGGCAGTACCTCAACAGCTCATGCATTGATCAATACTGTTCAGTCCACATGTATGAATTTCAAGAAAGCCATACCAGAAAGCTGTTATATTTTTTGACAATAATTTGCTTGAAAGCTCTTGCCGTCTATGTCATCAACGCAGTTAATCAGACGTGAGAGCTTTAACAAACTGTGTCATGGAGGATCTATCTACATAACACACAAATATGACAAATACCATTTAACCCAAGAAATGGTTTTTAAAAATTTCAATTTTCTCATTGAAAATGTCCAATTTGCAGACCAAGAGAAGACTATTTTTGAAAATTTACCACTGGAATGCCTGGCTCAGTTATCGACCCAGTCATTTCAGTGGCTAATTTACAAAAATAGTCTTCTCTTGGTCTGCAAATGGGCATTTCTCAACACCACTATAACAAGAGGCCCAAGGGGCCTGTATCGCTCACCTGGACCATAGGCATCTCAAGTAGAATGGTCATTAACAATAAGTAGAAGTTCTACTTACACGTGTTAGATTTTACTATGCTTTCGAAAATAGTTACCTAATAACAGTGTTGAAAATCAACATTTTAGTAGTTAGAGTGTTATTTTCACGACATCACATGAACAAGACTTTATTTATTTTATTTATTTTAACTACTATTTTGAGATAGATAGCGTCGAAGTGAGCAGTCGTACGTAGTTACCGTTCTAATTTCGTGGCAATTTACGTCAGTTGTCAAATCGCAAAATACATGTACTGTAGCTAATGAAAACGGCATATTTTCATATTTCAAATTATTTTCGATCATTCTAACCCCGTAAACAGGTATTTCGTTAATACCGGTTTAATTAGTGATACCGTCACCGGCTTTCTTTTAGGCCAAACCGCCCAGCCCTAAGTAGAACTCTAATGTGTTGAGCAGACTTGTAACAAGAAAACAGAGGCCATATTTCTTTATGTATCAACTTCTCTTGAACAAACTTTAATGGTCCTTAGTCATCAATATCATATCTCCCAAATTTTAGCCTAATCCGTTCAGTGGCTCTGGAGACGAAGTTGCTTTCATGAAAACTAGGCCATCCAAGATGGCTGCCCAATCATTTGGCAAATCAAGTTTCTTTGAACAAACTTGGTTCAGCTCGTGCCCTAAATGATATTTTATGAGTTTTGAATCAATCGCTCTTGAACAGTTTCGGTGAAGATTTTTAAACGGTCTTTCTAAAAATCGACCAAGATCCATGATGGCCGCCGGCCAAATTGGCCGATCGACTTCATTTGAAGAAACTTGGATCCCTATGTTCTAAGGGTACTTCCTGCCACATATAATTGAAATCGGCCTAGTAGTTCTCCAGAAGAAATTTTCCCATTGCTTTAGTATGGGCGCCTTTGGCGGGAAAATAATCCAAGATGGCCGCCTATCCGTTTATTCGACAGTTTCGAAAATGGCAAATTTGAACTCTGAATACCCAAAAACATATATAGAACCAATTTCGGCCTCAAAATCCATCAAATAAAAAAATTCAATATAGCCGCCAAACACGCGACATTTTGATTGGCCCATGGCGGCCATGTTTTTTGACACATCAACTTCTAATCCTATCTTCCAAATTTCGGCCCAATCCCTTCCCAAGTTCATTTTCGGGAAAATTAGGTCATCCAATATGGCCACCAAACCATTTGGTCGATAACGTCCTCTTGAACAAACTTGGCTTACCTCTTTCGCTAGATGATGTTTCAAGAGTTTTGAATCGATTACCCAAGCGGTTTCGGTGAAGATTTTTAAAGACGTTTCCTAAAATCGGCCGAAATCTAAGATGGCCAATCGGCTTCATTTGAACAAACTTGGCTCCCTATGCCCTAAGGATGCTAAATATAATTTAAATCAGTCCAGTGGTTCTTGAGAAGAAGTCGTTTAAATTAAAAGGGGATGGACACACGACGGATGACGGACACACGACAGACGGTCGCCATGGCATAAGCTCACATTTTTGGCTGATATGAGGGTTAACCCATCTACAGTGTCAACTTAACCCTTTAATGGTCAACCCAACCAAAAACAGTCTCTACACTGGTCTTGAGCAATGTAAATTTACAGGGCAAGATAATTCTTTGTTTTAAAATTTAGTGCAGGAATCACTCAGACTCAATAACTAACCCGGTCATTTGAGTAGGAAATTTTCTAAAATACTCTTGGCATGTAAATAGACATTCAGCATGAAAATTCACAATTTCCTGGACGAATATTAACCATTAAAAGGTTAAATGAATGTTAACCTAAATTTCATTAATGACCAAATATAATTTACACTCAGCAAGCTTTATGGCATATAAGTGATTATTTAACGAGATTAATCCTTTAAACAGGCCGGCCGCCAGAGTGGTCTTGATAAATGCCCATTTGCAGGCCAAGAGAAGACTATTTTTTTTAATTTGCCACTGGTAGTAAAGTACCAGTAGTAAATTTTCAAAGATAGTCTTCTCTTATCCTGCAAATGGTCAGTCCTTAAGTAAGAATTTGAATTTTCTTAACAAACCTTGACCGTTAAATGGTTAATATATGTCGCATTACATCAACATTTAGTTAAGTTCCTCAATTTATAAAGTAATGTAATAGATTAGTGCAGATAAACTCACTATAAATACAACCATCTTCATGCGAAGTAGAAGCATCACAACATGCCTCCAGACACACACACACACACAAACTAATATACACGTGCATACATTATATGTTAATGACTATGAACATACATAAATATGCGCATCAATATGACTTATTATATGAAACTATACATGCATATTTTAATCCATATCATTCCGAATTCTCAAATGCTTTATTTCAAGCATGTTAAGCTATTGCTTGAAAGCTGATGAATTAGTGATTGCAGCCTAGTGAATAGTGCCATTAGCAGCTAGTGCAACAGGCAGCAAGTCATTGCAGCCTCGCATCATAGACAGAGTCATTGCAGCCTCGTGCCATAGTCAGTCATTGCAGCCTAGTGCCATAGGTGTAGCGAAGCTAATTTCCACCTTTCTCGAAACACGGGGTATTAGCTTGGTGGCATTAGCTCTGCTACACTTCAGAAATTGCCAGGATGAGGTGGCAGGCGAAAATGGGCGAAGACACTTCAATAATATTCAACAAGACGGTTCTTCAAATAATAAATGACTTCAACTTTTAATAATTTTAAATTGACTCTATACACAAACTGATGTTGATACAAAATTTCTATACAAACTATGAAGGCTATATCTATCTACTATTCTGGCTTAAATCTATGTCTACTATCTATCTATCTATCTCTATCTCTATATCTCTAGCTCTGACTCTCACTGTTTCTCTCACTCACTCTCTCCCCCAAATACACAAATTCTGTTACATTTTATAGCTAGTGGTAGTTAAAGTAAACAGGAAGGTAGTGAAGGGACATGTTCGAAATAAGTTCAGAACATGTTTAAAATCATTAATAATTTGTTTAGTATATGTGAATACAGGATTTATGCAATTCTATAAAATAAATATAATTAACCACTTTCATGCTGTATGCGTTGACAGTATTTTACTCTGACAAAATCAGAAAATCTTGATGACTATTTTGAAAACAATTAAAGCGAAAGTTGTTTCTGCTTGAGGCAGCAACAACTTTCCGTCAAATTATTTCCAAAATAATATGCAGGTTTCTTATGCCAATGTCTCGAAATATGTTTGTGAGAATTTAGAATGAAAATGGTTATCAGATTATGAACATGTAATTTCAGATGTATGTTATTATATATAAAAGTTCAGTATATACATGTCTTGGAATACTGTTATTTATTATGTCCACACTGCAGGCTTGTCACGCTGGATTTCATATGATTCAGCTGGCCATGATTAGGAACATTCTAATTTATGCTGGATAAAATCAGTAATCTATAATTTCACACGGAATTTCTTATACCTGGCCTAATAGCACCATGACATAGGCATAAAGTCATTTAAACCTAGTGACTGTGCCATAAGCATAAAGTTATTGTAGCCTAATGCCATAGGCAGAAAGTCATTACAGCCTTAGTGCCATCTACATAGAAAGCATAAAGTCATTATAACCCTAGTGCCATAAGCAGAATGTCTTTGCTGCCTAGTGTCATAGGGAGAAATTAATTGCAGCAAAGAGTGTGTTCTCAGTGGCATGCAAGTTTCTTCTCAAAGTAATCAGCAACAGTTTAATTAATGTAATCTAAATAATGTATAGTGGTAAATATTATCACCACATATAAGATAGTAAACTGGCGTAAATTATGCATGCAAGATTCTAGGAAGTCTAAATGTCTTGCATTAATTGAATGAGATACTTTGGCGATCACAGTAAATTATTGCAGACTACACAGATGACAATATTAACATGTGATGCGTGCGTGCGTGCGTGCGTGCGTGCGTGCGTGCGTGCGTGCGTGCGTGCGTGCGTGTGTGTGTGTGTGAATATTAACATGTGATGCGTGCGCGTGCGTGCGTGCGTGTGTGTGTGTGCGCGAGCGTGCGTGCATGTTTTGTGGGGCTGCATGAAGGTGTTGTTTAACACTGAAGATGGCCAAAGACTGCTTTTGCAATGACATTAACTTCCTTAAAGGGAAACGTCAGACCCTCTGTACTACTTTATATAAAATGAATCCACAGACCGTAAGATTTTCAAAAATACAATTGTAAGCTCTGTGCTCAAATTCGAAATATATATCTTCGTTATTTAAATATGTGATGCATTACTTAAATTTCTATTCGAGGATGAGGCGTATGATGTCATAAGTTGAACGTTTTTCTCGCTGTCATCCAACGCTATCACAATGAAATTGCGAATTCTGTTTTATACAAGGTTTCTCTTCAGCGGTGTTAGAAATATATAAACTATATTTGCGGAAATGTTCACGAATATATATTAAGTCCTTTGTCTGATTTCTCTGATGGTGCCGATTTCGACATCAAGTTTTGATCTTGAGATAAATGAATGGCGCGATATAGTATAGATATATCAGTACAATTGCCACTTTTGAATCAACACTCTTACTGGCGCTACGGCAGATAATGTTATTAAAGTTTCATCTATTACTATGAGAGTTTAAATAGTTCTTACATACATCCCAATACATCTTTAGGTACTTATGTTTTCATACTAGCCTCAAAACTTCACGAGACATTGCAATATGCATGTAATTGGCAGGCAGCTTCATAGAAAATGGCCATCTTAAAAGTGCATATTCACACCAGAATGCTTGAAAATAAAATTGCTACAATTGTATACTTTTATAAGCTTAAATTGTGTGCCATGTGTAATAAAATGAACAAAATCTTAACATATGATGATTTCATTACGTATAAATTAACATCATTTTTTAAGTTGCGAAATTGAAATAGAGGCACGACCCTCTATTTCAATTTCGCAACTTAAAAAATTATATTAATTTATACTTAATGAAATCATCATATGTTAAGATTTATTTCGTGTCATTACATATAGGCTCACAGTCTAAGCTTCTAAAAGTATTCAATATAAACAACTTTGTTTTCAGTAATTTTGCTGTGAACATGCACCTTTAAGGTTCAGCAATCAATGTATGAAAAAAATATATATATTCCATATATTCCATAAATTTGCGATAGCGTGATAAACGTCTTAATCTCTTCAAACTGTACATATATAAATGATGGCGATAGCATTATCACTGATAGAGATATCACCATCCATCCAAATGCATGCACTCCTGTCTTCAGTGCCGTTATCATGGTTCTTGTTGGATGGGATTCAACCTATGACGCCATATGTTTAATTAACTCGCAGAAAATTATAGTAACGTAGCCTTTTTAACACCATTTTAATCGGATTTATATATAAATGTTGCAGGAAAGTTTTACACAGTAACTTAAATATGGGCTCTACGATAGAACTGTGTGTTTTATGCAAACGATGGTGACCCTTCTTGTGTTCCCCTTTAAGAAATGGCAATTTGCAGAACCGTCACAAGAAGACTATTAGTTATACAAATGAACACTATAGATGTTGTCTGATGAACGAGATGCATGGACTCTATTGGTTGGCAACTCATTAAACTTATTAATGACACCACTGTTTTCATTATGGCCAATGATCCAATGAGAGCCATTGGGAGGGTCTGCTACATGTACCATTAACCGTTATACTTAACCCCCCGCCCCCCCCCCCCTCTCTGCCCATCTATGATGTCACAGGGTAGACCCTAAATGTCACCTCGCCTGTTAATTTGTGTCTTGTTTGCGTTCTTCACTTTTGGAGTTGGGCCAAACAAGACTCCTCTCCACCTGGCTAATTCCACATCTTTCAGCCGGTATGAGTCTGTGGTTGACCATTGTAGGGGTCATATTTTTTAATCCTGATCCGGTAGTGATATGGTAAACTATTCCCGTGAACTATTACTGTGAAGTTTCCTTAATGTGACAAAAATCATTGTCACCACCCCACCGCCACCAGTGCTGAATTATCACTTTATTATTGGCGAGAGTTAAAATTTGTCTGTCGGCGTCCAATTCTGGTTACGGTTTTTGTTTAGCTCAACTTAGTCTTATATCCCAGGATTGGTTCACCCGATTGGGACCACACTTGTACACATACTTCCCTATATTGAAGGGATGCAGCACAGGGAATCTGAGGTCATGAGGTCAAAGGTCAAGGTCACTGTGAAGTGGGAACTTTGAAACTGTTTTCAGGTAAAACTTTTAGCTTAGCTCAACATATCATCCTAAATCTCCTGATTGGTTCATCCGTTTGGGACCAGACTTGGATACATGCTTCACTATATCGACAAGGTGGATCAGTGTGATGGAGGTCATGAGGTCACGGTCACTGTGAAGTGGGAACTTGGTATAAAACTCTTTTATTTGGGGGAGGTGGGGTTGCACTTTCAACCATCTACAGGTAGACCCTAAATGTCACCTCGCCTGTTAATTTGTGTCTTGTTTGTGCTCTTCACTTTTGGAGTTGGGCCAAATAAACTCTTTTTTCAACTACGTTTTTAGGTTAAGTTTTTGGTTTAGATCAACATATCATCCTAGATCTCCTCATTGGTTTATTGGATTGTGACCAGACTTGGATACGTGCTTCCCTATGTTGATTAGATGGAGCAGTGTTATGGAGGTCATGTTGTCAACGGTCAAGATCAACTCTGTGATTTTTTGCGTTTAGTATTTTGTTTAGTTCATCATAATATATAGTCTTATATCTCAGATAATGAGATTAAATATCAAGGTCAAGTTTTTCTTTGTGTGATTTACTGACATCATATATACACTGAGTGCCTTATAACTGTCAATTAAAAAAATTAGTAGATTGGTTGTTGTTTTATGTTTAGTTTTGTGTATGGCTATGCTAACATTCTGACTTAAATCCAGGTTAGCATATTAAAGACGAGCACTCTACACCATAGCATAAGCTTGCAAGCCCATTACTTGTTCAAAGACACACAAGTACCATGAGCATTCATAATGTCGAAATGTCAAAGAAGGTAAAAATGCCTAAATTTTTGCCAATATATCATCAGTGTAACACTGATTTCTTGTTATTCCTATACATTTACTACCACTTTTATTATTTGCATAGCAGATTATTAAAGTGTGATGAAAGAGATGATATGAAAGAGGTGAAATACCCGCATGAGAAACAAGTAATGAACTCACACTCATCTCAAATAAAATTCTTATACGAATGAAGATTATGAAGAAGGAGAAGATGATGATGAAGAAATAAGAGTCATGGTCCGTGAAGCTACCTTTTGAATATTTTTATAGAAGAAGGAAGAAGCACCAGAATCTTTAAGATAGAAATTAATAAAGAATTCTCTGATTTCCAGATAGCAACATGAATGAAATCATCAAGAGAGATCCATAAAACGGGCACAAGAGGTGGCAAGGCCCATAACATCATGGACCTTAACACCAACCAATGAATTGTCCCCGGGAGAAGCTAATTCATGGCAAATCTAAATAGTATCAATGAACCAACATGAAATAGTGATTAAAGAGGTAGGACTATCAATGCCTACCGCAAATGTAACCCAAATATGTCTATCATTGGATCATTTGCAAGTTGAACAGAATGTGTAAATATATAGAGCCCTAACAGGGATACAGACAGAGTCATCTGGAGATAAAGCAGAAAGACTATGAAATATGATGTGTTTATCTAAACCAAGAATTCCGTGGAATTAAATATCTCGCCTGTCTCCTGTTTGTCACAGCTACCGTGACCTTTGACCTTCAGCCCTCAATGCTATCATGCCGCTTCCTAAGATTATAGGTAATCAGGCATTCAAATTTAGTTGCACTAGGCGTAACCAATCCTGAAATATAAGGTGAAAATATCAAGGTCAGTGACCTTGACCTTGTGTATCCCAACATCATGGTGCTTCCTAACATGATAGGTAACCATGTATCCAAGTTCAGTTGCAATAGGCTTAATCAATCCTGAAACATAAGATGAGAAGTTTTGCTAAACGCAAAATCTTAATGTTGAAATAACAGTTCTGTATCAAGGTCACAGTGATGTTGACCTTTGATCTTGTGACAATAACATCATCAAGCTGCTTCCTATCATTATAGGTAGCCGTGTATCCAAGTTTAGTTGCAATAGGCTTAACCAATCCTGAAATATAAGCTGAGAAGTTTTGCTAAACACAAAACATTAATGTTGAAATAACAGAGTTCTATATCAAGGTCACCGTGACCTTGACCATGTGACCCCGACATCATCATGCTGCTTCCTATCATTATAGGTAACAAGGTATCCAAGTTTAGTTGCAATAGGCTTAACCAATCCTGAAATATAGTTAAACGCAAAAACTTAGCGTAAAATATTAACAAAGATTATACCGTGACCTTTGACCCCATAACCTTGAATGCATGATGCCTGCATCAGCATGCTGCTTCCTTTCGATGTATATCTCCATATATCCAAGTTTGGTTCCAATTGGATCAGGCATTGCTGAGACATAAGACAATAACTTTTGCTTAACGCAAACACTCAAAGTAAAATATTAACAAAGATTATACAGTGACCTTTGACCCGCAACACCGTGACCTCATGATGTCTGCATCAGCAGGCTGCTTCTGTTAAATGTAAATCACCATGTACCCAAGTTTGGTTCCAATTGGATATGGCATTGTTGAGATATAAGACAATAACTTTTGTTTAACGCAAAAACTTAACATAAAATATTAACAAAGATTATACTGTGACCTTTGACCCCATAACCTTGACGTTATGACCGCTTTATTGGTGGGCTACTTCCAGTCAATGTATATCACCATGTACCCAAGTTTGGTTCCAATGGGATCAGGCCTTGCTGAGATATAAGGCAATAACTTTTGTTTAGTGCAAAAACTTAACGTAAAATATTAACAAAGATTATACCGTGACCTTTGACCCCCATAAACTTGACCGCATGATGTCTGCATCAGCAGGCCGCTTCCTTTTGATGTATATCACCATGTACCCAAGTTTGGTTCCAATTGGATCAGGCATTGCTGAGATATAAGGCAATAACTTTTGTTTAATGCAAAAACTTAACGTAAAATATTAACAATGATTATACCGTGACTTTTGACCCCCATAACCGTGACCTCATGATGTCTGCATCAGCAGGCTGCTTCCGTTAAATGTAAATCACCATGTACCCAAGTTTGGTTCCAATTGGATACAGCATTGTTGAGATATAAGACAATAACTTTTGTTTAACGCAAAGACTTAACATAAAATATTAACAAAGATTATACCGTGACCTTTGACCCCCATAACCTTGACCTCATGATGTCTGCATCAGCATGCTGCTTCCGTTAAATATAAATCACCATGTATCCAAGTTTGGTTCCAATTGGATCAGGCATTGCTGAGATATAAGACAATAACTTTTGTTTAACGCAAAAACTTACCGTAAAATATTAACAAAGATTATACTGTGACCTTTGACCCCCATAACCTTGACCTCATGATGTCTGCATCAGCGGGCTGCTTCCGTTAAATGTAAATCACCATGTACCCAAGTTTGGTTACAATTGGATACAGCATTGTTGAGATATAAGACAATAACTTGTGTTTAACGCAAAAACTTAACATAAAATATTAACAAAGATTATACTGTGACCTTTGACCCCATAACCTTGAATGCATGATGCCTGCATCAGCATGCTGCTTCCTTTCGATGTATATCTCCATATATCCAAGTTTGATTCCAATTGGATCAGGCATTGCTGAGACATAAGACAATAACTTTTGTTTAACGCAAAAACCTAACGTAAAATATTAACAAAGATTATAGTCACCTTTGACCCCCATAACCGTGACCTCATGATGTCTGCATCAGCAGGCTGCTTCTGTTAAATGTAAATCACCATGTACCCAAGTTTGGTTCCAATTGGATCAGGCATTGCTGAGATATAAGACAATAACTTTTGTTTAACGCAAAAACTTACCGTAAAATATTAACAAAGATTATACTGTGACCTTTGACCCCATAACCCTGACGTCATGACCGCTTTATCGGTGGGCTGCTTCCTTTCGATGTATATCTCCATATATCCAAGTTTGGTTCCAATTGGATCAGGCATTGCTGAGATATAAGGCAATAACTTTTGTTTAACGCAAAAACTTAACGTAAAATATTAACAAAGATTATACTGTGACCGTTGACCCCTGTAACCTTGACCTCATGGCATTTTTATCAGCGGGCTGCTTCCATTCAATGTATATCACCAGGTACACAAGTTTGGTTCCAATTGGATCAGCCATTGCTGAGATATAAGGCAATAACTTTTGTTTAATGCAAAAACTTAACGTAAAATATTAACAAAGATTATACCGTGACCTTTGACCCCCATAACCTTGACCGCATGATGTCTACATCAGCATCCTGCTTCCTTTTGATGTATATCACCAAGTACCCAAGTTTGGTTCCAATTGGATCAGGCGTTGCTGAGATATAAGGCAATAACTTTTGTTTAACGCAAAAACTTAACGTAAAATATTAACAAAGATTATACTGTAACCGTTGACCCCTGTAACCTTGACCTCATGGCCTTTTTATCAGCGGGCTGCTTCCTTTTGATGTATATTACCGTGCACCCAAGCTTGGTTCCAATTGGATCAGGCATTGCCGAGATATAAACTTAACTTAAAAGTTTACGCCACCGCCACCGGAAAGGTGATACCTGTCTCGATCCTGCTTCGCAACGTCCAACCGAGTTTGCACAGAAATTCTGACCTAGGACAGGCCTGGAAATAACTTTTTCAACAGTATCTAACACTTTGCCAGATACCAGCTACTTAGTACCGGACATCCATAATTTGCTGGCTGTCAACACTATTCTACTTCACAGTGTTCTTTACTAGAACTTATTAGAAACATGTCAAAAAGCAACTAAACATGTGTCATAATCATCATGATAAACCTAAGGTAGATGCATATTTTATGGCTTTGTCAACTTTGTATGCAGGCTCTCTTGTTGCACACTGCAACTATTGGGACTGATTAAATCTGAACCCGACTAAATGTCAGGAAAAGGCAAGACTGCGCCTGACATTTGATAATTTGGTGAGTGACAATGTCCTTGACAGGCACCTTACTGTATTTCCAGGCTGGCTAGGATAGAGGATAATGCTAATACCCGTAACTTGAAAACCATCCCAATCAGCAGATAATGCATGAATTTCCGAAAGACGGCTAACTGAAGCTATTGCTAATAACAAGGATGTTCTGAGAGTAAGATGTTTAAAACAACAGACCCAAAAGGATTAAAGAGTTTACCAGCTAGGACCTGAAGAACAAGGGATAGGTTCCAAGATGGAAGGGGTTACTGAAGGGAGGATGAGAATTTCCCAAAACCCTAAAGCGATCGTGAAATGTTACTGATCTTGAACTGAAGGACTATGAAGACATGTGACAAGAGTCCAGGCAAAACGATAGGACCTAACAGGGTTAACGTACAGATTCTTCTGAAAGGGAAGGAAGTTTATGAATTATAATGGGATTAACCAATAAAATGGCTGACTGAGTTTGACAGAAATTCTGCCCTGGGATAAAGAATAATGATAATACCCGTAATTTGAAAACTATCCAAATCAGCAGAAAGGCATGAATTTCAGAGCGACGGTTAGCTAATGCTACTGCTAATAAAAATACTGCTTTGATGGTAAGCTGTTTTTAAACAAACAGAATCTAAGGGTTCAAAATGTCTCCCATCAAGAACCTGTGATACAAGCGAAAGGTTCCAGGAAGGATGGGGTTTCTTAAAAGGAGGACGTGAATTACCCATACCTTTAATGAGCTCGTGAAATGGATTTAGTACTTGGACCGAAAAGTCAAGAAGACATTTGACAAGGAGTTCATACCAAATCGATAGGAACTGAGTGATAACTGAGAGCTTTTTCTGATAGAAAGGGAAACCTAGGAATCTGTGACCTGAGTCACATAGTGCTCAGAGGGAAGGATAGAATGGACTGAACCCCATTTGTCGAGTAACTCAAACCGAGCCTAATAAATCTTACGAGTGGAAGATCTGAGTGATAGCTCCAAAAGTTCTTGAAACTGACTGAAGCGATTGATGAAGTAAGGACAACTCGACAAAAAAAACCTTCCAGACTTGAAAGAGAAAGATTTCTGGATTCTGATGGAGAATCCAGCCTATGATCTGGGACAATAGTTTGTGGGAGACAGGAAGTAACAGAGGAAGATCTACAAGAAGGACCAGGAGACCCGGAAACCAGGATTATGTCGGCCAAAACTGAGCTATTAACAGGCCCACACAATGAAGTTGCCTGAACTTTCAAAGTACCAGAGGAATGAGAATTGAAGGGGAAAAAACATAAGCGAACATGTTGTCCCAAAACAGAGCTAGAGTGTCTACTGAAAGAGCCATGACTTCCGGAAAGGGAGATATGACGGTGGATATCTTTCTGTTCTTGCCAGAAGCAAACAGAGCTATGAGGGGAAGACCTAACTTGGGAAAAATTTACTGGCCTACAGACTCTATCAACCCCCTTCCGATTCTGGGATCCTGGAAGGCCGAGATAACTAATCTGCCAGAAAAATCCAATTGCCTGGGATGTGGGATGTTTGACGAGAAAGCTGAGGGCCATGTACCAGTGAAGAACGATCAGTGACTCAACAGATATAGACCAGCCTGGACCGCCCACCCCCTGATGATAGAAGAATGAGACTACTGTGAAATGACTGATCAGATAAAGATTGAAAGACAGAGAATCAGGGGTTCCCAATGAACTAGGGCATGGAAAACCACCCACAGTTCTAAAAGATTGACATGAAAGGAAGATTCTGTGAGGGACCAGGATCCTGAAATCTTCTTGGAGTCCCAGAAGGAGCCCCATCCTTGCAGGGATGCATCCCTGAAAAAGATGGCCTGAGGAGATGGTGGATGAAGAGGGACCCCAAATAACAGGAATTGACTGACTTTCCAAAACCGGCAATGGTTCATGAGTTGAAATTGATGAAAATCCAATGATTCAGAAATCTAGACTGATTCCAGTGGGTCATAAGATAGAACTGGAAGGGTCTTTTCATCAGAGGAGCCCAAGGAATCACTTTCTATACCTAAACCATAAGGCCTATGAATCTGAGGAAAGATATGGCCGAAACTAACTGGCCTAGCTCGAGAGGTTGAATTGTGGATACCATTATCTGTATATTGGGAGGTAGGGAAATAACTTCCCCTGAGAGAGGTCGAAAGAGACCTCCAGGTGGGTAAAAAACACACCGGAGGAACCTTTCCATAAGAAGATATTAAGTATAAAAAAGCAAACTTTGCAACCAAAAAGACAAATATGGAAAGAAACACCCCCCCCCCCACACCCCCACACCCATTAAGGATGATTATAAATCGATCTTGATTACAAAATGAAGTGTGCACATCAGTTATACACATAATACAATAAAATAAATTAAGAAGACCTAGTAACGAGAGGAGATAAGAAGCCTACCAAAGGAAAATATACTAGTATGGTACCTAACATCTGAATAAAGAAAGGTATAAATGAAGAATAAAGGCTAAAAAATATCAATATTCCCATTAGGACCAGGCTGATAATAGTTAGGATGTTGATAGTTAAGATATTTCTTGAGTTATCTCAGTAAAAGTCCAGTGTTCAAGAGTCTATTTAAATAATATAGGATGTTACAATGAGATCAGATAAAGACTTCCAAACATCGATTTAATAGAAAGTAATGTTTCTTGAATCGAGTGAAAGGCGATGTATCTTAGTTTTATAAGAGCTATATCCTTATTCTAACCCCTTCCTGAGAGAGGTAACTGGCGATGATTTCTACCATTCAATCTCTACCACTATCTTCGCATGGAGAAATAAGCATCATAGAAGTATGGTCGTTGATTTCTACTATTGAATCTCTGCCACTATCTTCGTATGGAGAAAAAAAGCATCATAGAAGAATGGCCGTACTTATTAAAAGTTGTAGACATTGAAACATTATAGATAAATTTATTTAAAGTGTTTTAACTAGATTTAGTGACAAATAGAAATCCCATAATAAACCTATGGGAGGGGTGAGAGTTCAACTATAGCCAGATAGAATTAGCTAAAATAAACTGATCTATGTATAGGATCTATATAATAACCAAAAGAAAACCTCCATGTAAACCAAAATGGAATGAAATATATATGGGGCGAATTGTCAATGACCTATTTAAAAAGTGACAGGAACGATGATGACAATCTGACAGCTACCGGAAGTAGTTAAGAATGGAATGAAAGAGGATAAATTTCAAGCCCAAAATCACCAATCCCGAACTGGTGGGAAAGAACATGACTCTAAATAAAAGGTTTTAGCTAAAAATAAGAAAATAGCCTTGAAAAAAGGGTAAATAGAAGAGAAAAAAGAGATAGTCGCTGAGACGAAATGAGACTAAGACGAATAGATTGCCAAACTAGGAGTGTTGATGATAATACTGACAGCTACTAAGGAACGATGAAATACGGCAGAGAAACTTATATTAAAGAAAATTACAAAATATCATGAGAGCAAATCTAAACTAACTTTTAGGAAATGAATATTTTTAAAACAAAAGGGTGATAAATAGGGAGCCGGCATGAATAAATATTCACGATAAATATAGAATGACATGTAAATTCTCTTAAGGTTATGAAAGTAAGTATGTCAACCTGCCAACATAGAAGGGAGGCAGTGTACTGTGGGAAAAGATGAATGCCCCGAATAGAACTGCGGCTCTAACTCGGGATGAAAAAATGACCAAAACATAGCTAATTAGAATTGCACAGTAATCTGACAGATAGGGAAGAGTGCGAGAAGAACAGGGTGAGAACGAATAAAAAATACTAACTTAAATTGTGAGAATGCAAGGAGAGATAACACGCAGAAAGGGGGGGGGGGAAGAAGCCTGAACTACCAAGAGATTGCATGAGAGTACTGCTAGATAAGATAATGATATGCACA
This sequence comes from Chaetoderma sp. LZ-2023a, assembly GCA_034401795.1. Lineage (NCBI taxonomy): Eukaryota > Metazoa > Mollusca > Caudofoveata > Chaetodermatida > Chaetodermatidae > Chaetoderma > Chaetoderma sp. LZ-2023a. Next base: position 46,200,524 of record CM067372.1, read on the forward strand.
TATGTAATAAGGTGAAAAAAGACCCTATTGAAAAAAGGAAAAATAACTTATCCAGCTAAGAAAAATTAAAATTCGAAACAAAAAAGATGATAGAAGGACCGAACCCCTATCCAAAGAAGAGTCAAACCTGGGTCCACAAAAGGGACCAGGGCACGGTTCCACTAAACCCGGCCCCAAATCTTAGGCCATCCAGGACCGGGGAAACATGAGAAAAAATGGGGGGGGGGGGGGGCGGGGGCCGGAGAAAACAGAACTTGAAGTACCCCTAACGGCCGGACCCGAACAAAAATCTGGGTCCGGCCCCAAGGATGAAATAGGTAACCTAAGCCGGTCAAAGTCCAGACTTGGGGCCAGGAAAAAACCCGGGCCCGGAAGTCTAGCCGGAGTAACAGCAGATATAAAATAAATAGATGCAACCGGCTTTGTAGAGGACAGCGGATGTGCAATGAACTGGACCACTCTGGTCGGAAAACACTTCGGCCCAACCAGTGAAGACGTAGTAGTTTTTATAGTGGTTAATAAAACAACAGACCAACCCGCAAGGGGGGGTCTGTGGAGGGTTGTTATTACACCACAAAAACATCCATTACCGTTCAATCACTACTTGCTAAACCCGTAGATTTGGTCAGTGCCCCATGACAACATAAGGTGGGAGATTTGAGAATCAATAAACAAGGATAAAAATCAAACCAATCTTATCCAAATGTTAATAACATAACATAATAGTGCATATAACTCAATCACACCGTGATTAACAAATATGGATAACTTGAACTTAAAGAAATAAATAAAAACCAAAGAAGACTCTCACCATTTCTTACAGAAGCACAGTCCTAACGAAAATGGTGGGAAGTGCTGGGTAAATTGTCTTCGGCTTTTTAAGTTAAAATCGTAATGTTACAAAAGAAGGAAGCTGCTGCACTCTGGTCTTTAAGATAAAATGAAGTAAAAGTAGATTCAGATTTCCAGCCTGCCACCTGCATGACCTCATCTAAAGACGAACCGACAAAAAGAGCGAAAGAAGTAGCTTCTAACGTCATGGGCTTTAATATGGGAAAAATTAATATGATCCGGTGAAGCTATCTCGTAGCAAAGCTTAATCGTCTCACAAATCCATCTGGCAATCGTAGATTTTGAGACCGGCTTGGATAACTCTTCCACGTAGGAAACCCATAAATGGGATGTATCGGCTCTCTTAAAATCGGTTCGCTGTTTATAGGTTCTTAATGCCCTAACAGGACACCAAAATTTATCGGATGGTGAAAAAGACGATAAAGATTTTAAAATAATCGGACTAGCAGGAAAACGGTTAGACTGAGTTTTAGATAAAAAGCCTCTTCTGGGATATAAAAATAAATCTATCCCTTTCAGCAGAAAGAGCATGAATCTCTGAACGCCTTCTAGCAGAGGCAGCAGCAACAAGAAAAACAGTTTTGAGAGTTAAAAGCTTAAGACTGATAGAAGAAATAGCTTCAAAATGGCGACCTGCCAAAACTTGAAGAACCAAAGCCAAATTCCAGGAAGGTAAAAGCTTAGCAATTGGAGGACGAATATTACCTAGACCTCTAATAAAACTATTAAGAGTCTTATTATCCGTGACATCGGCATTCAGAAGACAAGGCAGAGAAGATGCAAGAGAAAATCTATACCCCATGACCGTATTAGCTGACAAATGTAGAGTCATACAGATAAGATAAAAAGTCTAAAACCTGTGGTATAGAAACAGAATCGGGCACAAAACCTTGGTCTGAACACCATCTACCAAAAATTTTAAGACGATCCTTGTAAACTCGACGGGTCAATTCCCTTCTGGCAGAGTCAATAATTTCCTGAGATCTTGAAGAAACCTTATCCTGGAGGCCTTCAAACTCGAGATTCTCCAAACGCACAGACTGAATATTTCTGGATTTGGATGTACACAACGACCTCTTACTTGAGAAAGAAGGTCCTGGGATACTGGAAGAAGACGAGGAAAATCTAGAAGGTCTACAAACCAAATCCTCTTGGGCCAAAAAGGAGCTATCAGAAGAATCTCGCAAACTTGGTCCTTGACCTTCTTCAACACTAACGGGATCAGAATAGTAGGAGGGAAGGCATAAGCGAACATCCCTGTCCAGGACTGAGACAGGGCATCTACCGCCAGGGCTTGACTGTCCGGAAATGGAGACATGTAAGAGGAGATCTGGGCATTCAGAGAGGTCACGGACAGATCTACTAGAGGACGATCCAGAAGATTGAAAATCGATCTGACAACCGACGTCTTTAACTGCCACTCTGTGTGGCCGAACTTGCTGGGACGTGACAGTTGATCCGCCAGAAAATTCAAACTGCCTGGGACATGGGAGGATACCAGAAAGATCTGCCTCCTGCAGCACCACAAGAGAAGATTCCACACTTCTAAACAAAGGAGAGATGACCGTGTACCTCCCTGCCTGATGATATAAGACACCACTGTCGAATTGTCCGACCGAATTGAGACTTTGAGACCTATCACAAGATCTGACCATGAAAGGAGAGCCTTCTTGACAGCCCACAACTCCAGAATTTTGATATGGGCTGTCGACTCCTCCAGGGACCAAAGGCCGGAAACTGACAGGGAATCCCAGACTGATCCCCAACCCTCCTGAGAAGCGTCTGTGAAGATAATTGCCTGAGGAGGGGACTTTACCAGTGGAACACCCATCAGAAGCAGAGAACGGTCTTTCCAAAAATCTGATGGTAAATAGAATGGACTGACTGCTTCCAAAGGGACATTAAATACATTTGGAATGATCTTCTCATCAGCGCCGCCCAAGGAATCACCTTCTCTACGCTGACCATCAGTCCTAAAGAATCTTGCTCTTACCACTGGAGAAGAAGCGAGGATTTCCATTGCTATTGATAAAGCCTCTATCCTTGGATCTGAGGGGAAGACTAGACCCCGGGCCAGGTCAAAAGAAATGCCTAGATGAGTAAAGATTTGAGAAGGAACTACGTTTAATTTCTCTAGATTTAAAATCCACCCTAGATTGCATGCCAGACTGCAAACTTCTGGAAGAATACCTGAGAGAATTGAGGAAGACCTTGCTTTTACCAACCAGTCGTCTATATAAACGTGAAGATGGATAGAACGACGGTGTAAAATTCCTGCCACGGCTGAAACTAGATGGGTAAAAAGGAAGGGAGCCGTGGTCATGGCGAAGGGCATGGCACGGAACTGCCACACACGATCCTTGTAAGCGAACCTCAGGAACTTTCTGAAGGCAGGGTGAATAAGAACATGGAACTAAGCGTCCTTTAGATCGATGGAAGACGTCCACATTCCCTGATCCAGACTGCAAATTATCTGGGAAATCGTCTCCATCTTGAATTTGGGGTTGAGAATCATAAGATTTAATTTCTTCAAATTTATGATAGGACGCCAACCTCCTGTTTTCTTTGAGACTAAAAAGATGATCGAGTAGTAGCCCGGGTCTACTCTCCAATGGGGAACTTCTTCTATTGCCCTCTTTACAATCATGGATTCCAACTCCTCTTCCAAAGCCACCAGTTTTTCTGGATTGGAGGGAACCGGAGTCCAAACTAGGAAAAGGGAGAGAAGAGGAGGATGACTGATCCATGACGGAGCATAACCCCAACGTATCTGACAGACTAGCCAGGAGTCCTGAACGAGGGCTTGCCATTTCTCCCAAAACAGAGAAAGGCGCCCTCCTACTGGCACGTTGGGAAAACGGTACTGGACCGCTTGCTCCAAAGGGAGAAGAAGAAGGGGAGGGATGGGGAAGGGAAGAGAGAAGGTTGGACCTACCCGGGAATAGTCCAAACCTTCAAACTCTCTTTCCCTGAAACCCTCTAAAAGAAGAATGTCCTCTGGATCTGGAAGCACGGCGAGGAGGGGGTCTGACCCCCTCTCGCCCAAGACAAAGGAGACTGCCTCCCTAAAGACCTCGAACGATGGGAGGAAATGGAATCGAAACGATCCTCCTCCAAGGATCGATCCTGACGATTAGACGAAGACAGATTAGAATTATGGATGACCCTAGAAGGATAAGCCCCAAATTGATCAGGTTTGAGACTCTTTCTTCTAGGAGAAGAATTAGGACTTTTTACAGAAGAGACATCTCTCTTCACGGAAGGATTAGAAAACGAAATCTGAGCTTGAAGCTCCCTAGAGGCCTTCAAGCGCTCAGATCCCGCACAAATTAACTTTGGAGCTGACTGTCCAAAAAGATCAGTACCAAACGGGGATGCAACCACAAGATTCTGCTTCAACACACTAGAAATTCTAACCTCAGAGAGTTTCCTAGATCTACGTTTGGAAGTAATATAACCCAGACTTACAAACAGAATTAAGTGAACCACGAGACATATGAGCCAAAGAACGAAAGACAGCCAAAGGAATTTGTTCACCCCATTCTTCAGCCTTAAGAACGGCCTCAGATAAAAGACCAAGAAAATTAGAAGATTTAATTTGAGAAATAACAAACAGACTCCCATTTGAACAGATCAGTAGTAAATTCAGGCTTAGAAGCATCCCTCAACTGAGACGAAAGAACCTCCCAAGCAGGACCAGAAAGAGACTGAGGAGAAGCAACCTTCAAATAGTCCTCCTTAGGAATTTGGACAGGAGAGTCATACTTAGAAATAAGAGAAAAGTCAGTGTTAAAAGAGTCATTAACGAAGAAATCTAGCATGTCGACCACTAGACTATCAATAGGAAGCACCTGAGGAGAAGACGAGGAAGAATCAGAAGTAGAAAGAGCGGATCTGAAAGGAGGATCCATACCAAATTCCTCCTTAAGAGGAAGAGAGAGAGAGAGAAGATGCAATCCATCTGTGAGCCATGGACCAGTCTTCTGAAGAGGCTCTAACTGGGCAAAACTTCTTCAGATCCCTGGCCCTGACTGACTTAGGAGCAGAAGGAAGAGAAGAAGGAAGAGGAGGAGGAGGAGAAGAGGAAGAGATAAGAATAGAGGAATCGCCTGATACTAAAGATTCACCTGCCCTAGAAGAAACTGGAGAGGAGGGTCTACTCGCCGATTCAGGAAAAGAAGAAACTTGAGAAGAGGAAAAAGAATCCCTATCCAGATCATGACTAGAAGATAAAGAAGGAAGAACCAGAGAGCTAGCCGAAAACCTCGAAAGAATAGAAAGACGAATAGAAACAAAAGAGCGATCTTCAGAAGAATCTCTAACCACGGAGAACAAAGAAAAATCTAAACCTGAATCGACAATTTGAAATTCCAGTTCAAGAGATAGAACCACAGAAACAATCGGATCAAGATGATCAAAAGACGGAGAAGAAGCAGCAGAGGAAGAAGGAGGAGAAGAACAATGATTGAGAAGAAAAAGAAGAAGAATGATCCAACTGATCATGAGAGGAAGAAGAAGAATGAAGAGAAGGAAGACGAGAAAAGCCCGGAGGAGGAGGAAGGGAAGATTTAAAGAGAGAAGAAGTGTTAGAGACATGACTAGAAGAGAAATCTTTCGACGAAAGAGAAGGAATAGAATTAGAAAGAGAAGAGGAGAAAGAAGACCTAGAAAAAGATGGATTCACAACAGCATCACGGAAGGAAGGAGAAGACTGAGAAGATAAATCAACATCAATGACTTTGGAAGGAAGGAAAGATTCATAGTTGGAAGCTACAGAATCCTGAGAAGCCCATTGAGAAATTTCTGAGACAGAATCAACAAAACTCCTATAATCTAGATGAACCTAGACAATTTTGCTCTCTCGCTAAACCAGAAGCTGCCTCCCAACCGGAAACTGAAATCGGAAGTCTATCCAGATCTGATCGACCCGAAAGTACACCTCTAGGACTGGAAGCGGAAGTGTACTGACTAGAGTCCAAACCGGAAACGGAAGCGCCTGTACCGGATGTTGGAAAATAAAAGGAGTCCTCAGACTCTGGATATCCGGAATGGCCGGAAGCGCTGATGAAACCGGAAACGGAAGTAGGCACCGGATCTTGAAGACCCGGATGTCCTACATAGACGGAAGACAGACCGGAAGTAGATGGAACGGAAGTGGTAACCAGATCTTGCCGACCTGGATTACCTACTAAACCGGAAGTCCTACCGGAAACGGAAGCCAGAGAAGAGAGAACCGGATCCTGAAGACCCGGATGTCTTGCTAAACCGGAAGTTCGGACAGAAAATGACGGAGCGGCGGAAAAAGGAAGTAAACCTGAGTCCAAAGGACCCGAGTCCACCACAACGGAACCGGAAGAACTAGCAAGACTAGAGGTCGAATTCTTAGATACGGGCGATCTAGAAATAACCTTGACAACCGGAACAATAGAAAAACTGGCATTTGCATACGGTCTGGCCTTATGGACGTCAGCCTCAGCCTCCGCCACCACTGCTTGAGGGTTATGCCCGTCACCCTCAAGTCTTATGTGGGTTTTACCCGGTGCACTGCTCGAGCCCACCTTCGAGAACTTAGTCGCTCTTGACTTCTGCTTCGGAGATATTAAAACCTGCTTAGAGGTTAGAGGGACCGGCTTCCCCCATTTGCGGGCCTTCGGGCTATCTTTCGTCGAGAGACTTGGTCAAAACCGAGGCAAAGGATTCGAATCTCGCGAAAAGCGCCATCAAGGCATCTGAATTTGTTGACGAGGTTCCCCCCCTCCATTGCTACTGATAAAAGAACAGTAGATTGAGCAAAAGACACAGCTTTTGCCTTGCTAGCAACGGAGGAAGGGGAAGGACGACCAGAGGGCAGCGGTTGTTTGAAAGGCAAATCTTTGAAAAAAACATTTGATACCGAGACCGGCCACAGTTTACATATCCCACATTGTTGTGAGGGTACAGGTTGTACATTTCGCACAGACGTGCCCGGCAAAATCGAGAGAGTGATGACGATCACATTTAGTCGATGTACACTTTGTCTTGTCTGACAATTTCACAGACTCCTAAAAACGAAAAAACGTAACAATGAAGCATACTGCTCAAAATCGTAAAAAGGAGACTTTAGAAAGATAAAATTCATTTCCTAAATGGCGGGAAAGTTCAAATCACAAAGCAAAATCCCTACTGACAAGAAACTTGCAAGGGATATATGATAATCCTTATAATGCACTAGAAATAACTTTGTTACTGGCTTTGGGTGTGGACTGGACATTATTAAATGACGATGATGAATAAAGATAGGCATAATAATCACGATACTACGAAGCGAAAACGATCTTTCACGAAAACCGGTAATATATGAAATTCGTTTATAAGATACCATATAACCACGAATATACTTCCTACACGTAACTTAGGGAGGATTGACTTCATATTAGGCATAGTTTCCAATAATATAAAGGCAACGATGTATAGCTGACACAGCGCAAAGCACAAAAAAACTTAGATAAATATTTTCAGCAGTTGTTCTGCATGCAGAATAATTGAAAAGTGAATCTGTTTCCTATTCAGGCTCTAATGCGCATGCGCATGCGCAGGCGCGCTTAGCGACAAGCGTCAATATGAGGTAAGTATAGACTGGTGCCAGTCTATACCTGTTAGTAGGCTGGAGATGGACTCAAGCAGTAGCCTGGTTGAGGGTCCATATTAATAGGAATAGGCATGGGGTGGTGTGTATGCAGGCATAAAAATCTTATTCTGTTAGCTAAATGCAGATAATTGATTTAGCAAGTAGTGATTGAACGGTAATGGATGTTTTTGTGGTGTAATAACAACAGTATCTGTCAAGAGACCATGGTCTGCGCACCATTCTCCAAAAATTTGAAGACAGCCTTGTAAACTCTGCGGGTTGACTCCCTCCTGGCAGAATCAATGATTTCCTGAGAACTCGCAGAAATTTAAATCTCAGAGATCGAACAGACGAAACTCTCCAAAGAAACCGACTGTACATTCTTGAGACTGAATACACGTGTCCCTTACTTGAGACAGAAGGTCCGGGGAGACTGGAAGAAGACAAGGGAAGACTACCCGGAGACTGAGGAAATCTGCAACCCAGATCCACTTTGGCCAAAAGGGAGCTATCAGAAGAACTTCTACGATCTGATCCCTGACCTTCCTCAAGACCAAAGAAATCAGGAATGTTGGAGGAGACGCATAATCTAACATTCCTATCCAGGACTGAAACAGGGCATCCACCACCAATGCCTGATTGTCCGGAAAAGCGGGCATGCAAGAGGAAATCCTGGCATACAGTCAGTTCGCAAGAAGATCTACGTGGGAACGATCCCTAAGGTTGAAAATTGCTTAGACAACCAACCTCTTTAACTGCCACTCTGTACAGGAAATCCCACTGTTCCCCCTCCTCATAGGAAGCGACTGTGAAAATAATCACCTGAGGAGAAAACTTACCAAAGGAACACCCAACAGAATCAGAAACGATCCTTCCAATAAACTAGAAGGGGAAATAGGTTTCTCTGATTGGAATCTGAAGGTAATAGAGTCAATCGACTGAAGCCACAAGGACATTAAGCACATTGGAAAGGTCTTCTCATCAGCGCCTCCCTAGGAATAATACTCTTGACTCTGACCATCAGTCCTATCACCCTGAAAAAGCAATTAGCTCTGACCATGGAGAAGGAAGACAGAAAATCCATCCCTACTAAGATGGCTTCCACTCTTAGGTCTAAAGGGGAAAAACAAGACACCGAGCTAGCGAGAATAAAAACGTCTAGGTGGGGGAAAAGCAGAGCGGGAATTAAACTAGACTTCTAGAGATTTAAAATCCAACCTAAGCTGCATGCCAGGCTGCAGATTTCTGGAATGATACCGATAGAATTAGTAAAAAAACTCTTAAAGATCTTAAACTAGCCAAGTGAAGAAAAAAGGGGGACGTGGACAGACTGAAGGGCAATGCTCGAAAAGTCATACTCAACATGGGAGAACGAATCTCAAGAACTGAAGGCACGAAGAGTGGATGAGAACATGTAGAAAGACGTCCTACATCTCTATGGAAGAGAACCACAAGCCCGGATTCAGACCGGCGATAATCTGAGATATGGCCTCCATCTAGATTTTTGGAGATAAGAAGAATTAACCTCTTCAGATGATGATCGGACGCCGTCCACCCAACTTCTTGGTGCTCCCTAGTGGAACGTTTTCTAAGGCCTTCTTAGCATCATCTACTCCAACTCATCCTCTAGGGCTCCTATCTTCACTGGGAAGGAAGGAAACTGAGTCCACCTAGAAAGGAAAGACACGAGGATGAAAAATCCAGGACGGTGCGAAAAAAACCCAGCGAGGATCTATGATGCAGGGGACTTGAATGAGGGCTTACCAAGTCTCCCAAAAATAGAGACAGGCGCCCTCCTACTAGCATGCGGGGAGAAAAGGGGAGCACCAACGGATCCAAAGGCAATGGAAGAGGAAGGAATAAAATAGGAAAAGGAGAAAGGGATAGGCCTACCCAGGCTACAACCATCCCTTCAGACTCTTTTACTCTGAAATCTTTAAAGGAACAACCTCTATGACTAGATCAAGGGCCACAGAAATAACCTAGCCCTTCTCACCTGAGGATAGGGCTGGGCGGTATACCGGTTTCACACCGTCTCACGGTTTTTTATGGCGACGGTTTAAAAACCATTACGAAAACAAAAGAAATGAAAACCGTCTGTAAGATCGCCATTGCGCAAAATCTGGTGACTGTCCTAAACTAGTTTGTTCTTGACTTGCAGTTTAATATTATCATCTAGTGTAACCATTTGCTATTAGAGACATAAAATAGTCATCTATAACTATTAGCCAAGGGAAAGCAAGTGTTGGTGAAATCCCAACAAATCGGCAAATATGATTTGATTTGCCAGCAATGAATTTTACATGACGTAAGCTCTGCGGGTTCAATGTAAGATTGAATAATTTGAAAATCTAAATTTCTTCTTTACAACAAATAATCCTTTTTTCAATTCAAGTTTGTACTATGTTTAATTAGGATTCCAAATGTGACATGATACAAAAAAAAAATCAAGAAACGCACTGCGAAAACAACGACGCTATACAATGGACTCGCAATCCAAACAAATCATTATTTCCCTTAGATTTTGACAAACATAAAATGATCCATCACGGTCTAAGACATACGAGACAAATTGCTTGAACGCCCGAAAAACGAAAACGATTAAGTCGCTTCTTACTTTGGCGGAGTAGTTACAAGTAAAATACACCTCTTAGCCTCTCAAATACGAGCAGGCGTAATGTGATTGGTTGTTAACAAATTCTTCCGCCGGGATATTCACTACTATCGATTTTATGAATGAAATTTGTAGTATTTTTTATCACATGACTTTTCTGCTCAATAGGCCGTGGCTACTAAATTGAATATTACGAATTTACTACGTGGTAGAAAACTCAAGATTCATTAGCGTGTTCATATCACTATCTAACCATATCAGTGAAATTATGTGGCCAAACCTATTGCAGACAGGTAATAGTACGGGCATTGAAAACCCGCAGATCTGCCAAAATTGAAACGAATTTACGCGATGAAATCGTATATTACGAAAATTACTTCACGGTCAAATTTTTTTAAATTCCCAATATAACTCTACGTCTATGTGAGCGAAGTTCAGGAGCAGACCATATTACATACAGACAGTAGGGCACCGAAAAATCTAGTCTAATAAAATTATTTCATCTAGAATTTGTTAGATTCAGAATACACCTAGTATATTAGGGCTCAAGTCTATGTAGGTGAAATTATGGGGCTAAACATACTACAGACAATACAGCACTGAAAACTGAATCACCGGAGATTTAGCAAATTTTCGGTATAAAATTGTACACTACGAAATTACTTCATGGTAAAAACCTTTTTAACCTCAATCCATTACTTCACTAGCGTATTGATATACCTATTTAACTATATGGTTGAAATTCTGTGGCCGAATTTCCTGTAGACATTCTTAACTTAGCACATGCATAGGCCTACACAATCGGTTGATTTCTGTATTCAACAATCTGCTACAATATTATTGACAGCAGTTTTGACTGGGAATACCCAATTATACAATAGACATATTAGGGAGAATAGTTTATTATAGACATCATTCCTGTATCAGAAACTCTTAAATATGTAGCTGAGCTTCAGCGCAAAGCTATAAAAACTTAAGCTGGATAGTGCAGGCCGACTGTTCTGCTTGCAGAATATTTGAAAAGTGAATCTGTTTCCTATTCGGGATCTGTTGTGTATGCAGATAGCATGCCGACTGTTCTGCTTGCAGAATATTTGAAAAGTGAATCTGTTTCCTATTTGGGATCTGTTGTGTATGCACGGCGCACTTAGTGAGAGGCGTCACCAAGGAGTGAGTACAGACTGGTGCAAGTATATACTGAGGCTTATGCTAGGGGTTACCTTACCAGTAGCCTGGTTAAGGGTACGCATGGTGATGATAAAGGCATAAGGGAGTATGTAAGCGAGCATAAAAATCTTATTCTGGTATCTAAATGCAGATAATTTGATTTAGCAAGTAGTGATTGAACGGTCAACATGTTTTTGTGGTGTAATAACAACCCACGTCTTCATGCGTATGTTCTTTCCATTCTTTGTGGTACCCTGAAACAATGCAAATCAGTGAGCTATAGTTTGTTAGACTTATGAGAATAGGCGCTTCCTTGGAACAGCCAGCTCCAATGCTTCACCCTCAATTATGTCAGGAGATGAAGTACTGTAGACTGACTGGTCCAGGAAAATTTTATTAATCATGCTGTCAAAAGACGAATCTATATTACCGACTTGTTTCTGGAGACATTCCATTGACAAAACAATTTTCTCGAGTATTATGGCTGAATCCGTCTTGGCGTCGGTTTTGGCCTTTATTTTAACCGCTGACTCATGGAGAAGGATTTCCCGATTTTTTAGTTTTAGATGTCACAGAAGAATTTGGTTTGAAAAACGACATTCTAGTAGCTAGCGACCATGACCCACATATCAAGCAGGTTGACTCAAGAATACACAATGTGCACTTGGAACAGACATGTCCAGAGTGATCTGATTTAATAAATCTATGGCGGCTTCTATTAGAACATCTAATTGAATGGTTCACATTCTTTTCTTTATTCTTCTCCTTGGACCTCTTCTGAGACTTTCCCAAATCTGAATCATAAAAACAGCAAGATCCGATAGAGTAAAGCTCCGAATATGACTCAGGATTAGCCAGCGCTAATCCCAAGATTTATAAATAGAGACCTCACCGACCTCAAATTTGAAAATTATTTTAGTTTCTTTGAGAGTGTTATCGAGATAATCATAGATTCATGCTCAATACCTTACAAGCATGTCAAATCAATAGCTCTACAAGCTACTGGTTAAAAAGAAGCACAAATAGACAACTCAAATGTCTATACACGCCGGCCACAAGTAACCAAAACTGGTAACGCGCCTACCACGAAAACAGAAATGATCTAAAAATCATTATTAAAACACCAGGACCTACAACCACTTATCTTGGGAGGTTTCTTTCTTTTATCCGACATCTCGATGATCTTTGCTTCACTTTACAATAATCCACAGTGATTTTAACGAGTTATAAATAACTTTTAAATTGGCTTGTAAATTTTAACGCTTCTTCCTTCAAAGAGTAGGAAAAGGAATGAAGTCTTGGTTGCTACCAACAAGGTCATGTGATAGCTATCAGCCAATGAGGTTGTCATTGTGCTTAGTGACCTACTCAGTGGCTCTGGGTATTGGATTAACCGTCTTCTTGCCTCATTCTGAGATATAGCATCCAAGCGAATTACTATGGCTCTCATCATTAGAGAGAGTATGGAGATTCCTGAAGAAGCCTTCAGTCACTCTGTAACCACAACATCCAGCAATCATTGGCTGTAAAAAATTCATCCTACTACGCTTCCCTTCGGAGAATGAAAGAGCAATAGTAATGCAAGGAGGTAGGTTGTAATGTAGTAATAATTGTCACGTGGTACAAATCTTATACGCGTGCACATGTGTAGTAAATATAATTTATTGATCCAATTAATTGGATATGTAAACGGATATGTATAATCAAACACAGCCGTTTAGACTATTTACTAGCATACATTTCCATGAAAAAGGAAATCAGACGTATTTTGATATAGATCATAAGCACAATTTTGGAAGGACTTAAAACTGTGTAAGCTCTAAAAGTTTTCTGCCACTAATAACTTAGTCAGGATATTACCAGTGGGATCCTGAAGGGTCTGATTGATATAGCTGGCTCATGCTAGTGTTGCGCGATTTTTGCTTTGAAACATTGCGATCGATTTTATACCAAAAAATCACGATTTCCGATTAAATCGTAGGTCTAAATTCCCAAAGGTATGAACCGGGGCAACGTGACATGTCACCAAAACTGGGACTTGGAATTTCTAGAAAAAGTTGAAATAAATGATACAAAAATAGCACAAAATTAGAACAAAATTTCATGCAACAAATTCTTACCATCCTACGTCTATGATTAATGTATACCTTATATCCATCATCACGGGAGTGAAATTGTTAATTGGGACCACCTAAATATTGCGTATAGTTTAATAACATCATTTCATCAAAATTTTACATAAAATGTCTTCCGAGTAAAAATATAAATCCCGCTTCCGTTTATAGCCTCCCTTTGTAGGAGGAGTTTAGGCCATTACCCGAGTAGCACGAGGACGCTAATATTAGTACTCGGGGAGATACTGCGCAATCCATATATATAGGACAGTAGCTTTGAGTAACTACGATAGTAACAGCGTAAACTCCACCTATATTGCAGTTTATAGTTGCTTACAGAATGTACGCTTTACATTTAAGAATAATCAACAGAACGCACAGTTCAAAATACAACAATCTGGAATGCTGTTGCGTTATTTTCTTTAATTAGGCATGACAACCGAATCAAAAAGGAAAAATTAGTACACAGCCTGAAATTGCTGAAAGAATTAAAAAGAATTATGTTCAGTGATTATTGCCTAACAGTCTGCAACTAAGTATACACTTGGTATTTTACGACAGACTTAGGGTCTGCAGCGAAAGAAAGAAAATTATATAGCGATTTGATGGAGTAACTAGATGGTTTTCTCAATGACAAAGGTATTACCTAGCTATTGTTAGCTGGTTTACCATAGAGCTTTGTGTTTTAATTAGGGCTTAGTGAACACATGCGTGAAGCGATCAAGAAAAAACACAATGGATACATGCGTGAATGGATTATAACTGTAATTCTTTTACTGCTGAATGATGAGTTTTAAAATCTTATAGTCTGCTCTATTTTTTTTTTTTACGATTTTTCGATTTTTCTCAATTACATCGTAGAAAATCATGATTTTTTTCAAAATCGCGATTTTCGATTCAATCGCGAAATCGTGCAAGCCTACCTCATGACTAAGAGAAAGGGTATGCCTTGGCCATCAAAATTAGCAGTATTCGCTTTCGACAAAAATGAAGTCTCAGAAAAGTTCAATGGACATATTATAATATACCACCCTGTGACATCCTCTTATGTCATATACCCAGGTGGAAGGGCAGCCCTTAGTCTTCAAAGTTACCAGTTTTTGTTTTTGCCAAAAATAAAGTCCCCTTCACCAGAGCAGGTCAATTAACATATTAGACAATAATACCCTGTGGCATTCTTTCATGTTTCCGTCACCCCTGAGTCACAGGCACAGCTGGAAGGGTGCGCGCACGCACACACACCACACCCCCATCTGGGCATCAAATTGTCAGTTTCCATTTTTCTTGGCAGAAATGACTCCCAATTTCATCGGAAAAAGTCAATAGCTATGTGAGAAGATAATCTGTGACTTCTGTTATGTTATGATAAAAAAATGTGCCACGTATCCACTGGGAAGTGCACCCTTTGGGTTACCAGTTTTCGGTTTTTTGGCAGAAATATCTTCCATTATAAACCAGAGAAGTGTAATGTGTATATTAGAAGATACCATGTGACATCATATAATGTTAACATTACCACTGGATCACATACCCATGGGGAAGGGCACCTTCTGTCATGAAATTGATTGTAATACAACTGCTCTAACAATATTGAACAAAATTCAACAAAAGTTGGTATGTCAGTTACCCATATGATTGCTGAGTGCAAAAGGATGTTTACATTTGGCTCCGCCCCCGGTGAATGTAGGGATTTGCAATGACGCGTCATCGACCGATCAATCTAGTTAGATTTGGTTCCGCCCCCAGGGGGGGGTGGAGGAGGGGGTCAAAAGGTCAAATCACTTGAAACGGAACTACTCTAAAACCATTACACGGAATTCAACCAAATTTGATATGTGACTTACCCATTCGATTGCGGAGTGCAGGAGGCCAATTACATTTGGCTCTGCTGCCAGGGGGCGGGGAGGGGTCAAAAGGTCAAATTTTAAACTGCAGAAATTGATTGTAACGCATCTCTTTGGAAACTGTTGGACAGAATTCAACCAAATTTGGTATGTGAGTTACCCATATCAATGTGGAGTGGATGAGCACATTTACATTCGGCCTGCCACAGTTGGTCAAAAGGTCATGCGATTAATTGTAATCCAACTCCTCCAAAATTGTTCGACGGAATTCGACCAAATTTGGTATGACAGTTACCCGTATCAATGTGGAGTGGATGAGCAATTTGCCAATTTCCATTTGGCCCCGCTCCAAGGGGGTGGTGGATTGGGTCAAAAGGTCATGAAATCCATCCTCTCCTCTGGCTCTGATGGATGAAATTCAAACAAACTTTGTATGTGAGTTAACCATATGATTGCGGAGTGCAAAAGGACATTTACATTTGGCTCCACCCCAGGGGGTGGGTTGTGGGGTGTGTGTCACACGTTCAAAGCTGTGAACGTGGGGATTTGCGATGACGTGTCATCAACCGGGAAATGTAGTTATTATCCCCATGTTACGTCAGGGATATTGTAATAGCCTCCGTCCATGTGTCCATCCATCATGCTATCTCCTACCAAACTGCTGGGTGGAATTAAATCAAATTTGGTATGTGGGTTACCCATATGATTCCACTTTGCAAGATGCTGTTTAGATTTGGCTCCGCTCCCGGGGGCGTGGCAGGGCTCGAAATGTCAAATCAGTTGTAACTCAACTCCTCTGAAATCATTAGACGGAACTCAACAAAATTTGATATTTGAGTTACCCATATGATTGCGGAGGCCATTTAGATTTGGCTCCGTCGCCAGGGCTGGGGTCAAAAGGTCAAATTTTAACCTGTGGAAATTGATTGGAATGCATTTCCTCCGAAACCGTTGGACAGATATCAACCAAATTTGGTTTGTGGATTACCCATATCAATGTGGAGTACATGAGCACACTTACATTTGGCCCCACCGCTAGGGGTGGGTGAGGGGTGGGGGTGGAGGTCAAAAGGTAAAAAAATTGATTGTAATGCAATTTCTCTGACACTGTTGGATGGAATTCAACCAAATTTGGTATGTGAGTTACCCATATGATTGTGGAGTGCAAAATGACAATTACATTTGGCTCTGCCACCGGGGGTGGGCTGTGTGGGGTGTCAAAGTTCAAAGCAGTGAATGTGGGGATTTGCGATGACACGTCATCGACCAATCAATCTAGTGTATTTTTATCCCCGTGCCTTTCGAAGAAAAGGTGGGGATTATGTGATGTGACCCGTGTGTGTGTGTGTACATGCGTGCGTGTGTGTGTGCCGGCCACCTGTGCACTTATTGATTGTAACGCATCTCCTTCTAGACCGTATAAGATAGAAACTTGAAACATTGGGGATGTTTATACCTATGGGCAAGGATGTGCATGACACTTTTGGAATTTTGTTCTGACACCCCCGGGGCTGGGTCCAGGGGGTCAAAATGTCAAAACTGGCCAGTAATTATCGATTGTAATGCAACTCCTCCTAGACCATTTCAGATAGAAACTTGAAACTTTGGGGATGATTGCACATATGGACAGGGATGTACATGACACTTGGGCAGGGCCTGGGAAATGTGGCGTCAAAAATTAAATTTTTCTAAAGGTTGTCATGTCGCATATAATTTTCAAGCCAATGATTAGTAGTCTATGGTACAAGGAATTATTTTGATCTTGAGTCCAACTGAGAGTAGGGGTGGGGTCAAAAGTGGGCACCATTAGATTGTAATACAACTCCTAGACCATTTCAGATAGAAAAAAAACAATTCGGATTTTGGAATCACCAGTCCCGATCGTTGGTCCCTATGGGATCTGGCGCATGGTGGGTGTATCCCGTACTTCACTTGGTTTTTTTCTAACATAGGTTTTTGTCGAGATCCTCAGGGTATGAGGAAGAACATGTATAATTTTAAAGGACACGTTCTGTCCACTATGATTGTGCAAATTAAAAAGTTGAGCAACAGGATCTTTGTGTTTTTAATATCCCTTCGATATTCTTCCACCCATATGTGGAACTCACGTTTGGTTTCCTCCACAAACTGTTAGTGGCATTATGTGCATGTGAGTAAGTATATGACATTGCGTGTGTCACAATATGTCTTGACCGTACATCTGTATTTTAGGCCCATGTGAATGTTAGTGAATTCACGTTTACTATCCATTTTGTGACAGAAAAAAATACGTTTTCTGGTGAATAGATACATAGGTTTTTGAAGTTTTTCCTTGGAACCCTGTAGTGGTGCGAAACTCAAGTTTGGTCATGACAGGTGTGTCTTAGAAAGTGTGATTCTTTCTGTAGCCAAACATTGGTGGTGTAAGAAGTGCGTTTCTACACTTGGGACTGCTTTCTAGCAATTCCTGAATCATTTGGAGGATTCCCTTTGCCTTATGTCGTTGAGTGTGAAAGTCCATAACGCATGGGATATGTGTGTGTATCTCTGAATTCATTTGGATTGTCTCCTTCAACAGATTTGTTTTTATGCTAATTAGAATCACCAAACTCCCTGTCATGGCAACCCTTCTATGACATCTTAATAAACGTCATCAAATCATGTCACACTGACTACTGCGTCCGCTCCTTTTACGCCAATTGAAATCATTTAGCCAAAATTGTATGACTTACCTGTATAGGTATCTACAAGTGCCGCCATTGCAACACCCAGTCTGCCCAACGCATGAGGCTAAACAGACATATTTAAATCATACACATTTGATCTGAATTGCTCTTAATGGACAACTAAATCCAATTGTATTTTCTCTGACGAGTCTAACTACAACCAAAACCCACATACTAGCCCTCACAAACAACAATCAAAACTTTAATGGTTACATAAAAAGATATCTAACGGTTACACTAATACAACAATCAAAAAATCTGGTATCAAAAATAATATTTCCGGTTACAACAAATTTACCGAAGTATTTTTCCAGAACATTTTCCGGTCACCTAAGGATGCAATTGCAAATTTTTATTTCCGGGTTGCATTAATACCGATGCTTTTGCTACTAATATAAGTTAATAGATTTAGATTTGTTTCATCTATTGCCATGGCTGAAATGGCTTGCATCAGGTTACACTATCACTATAGTTCAGAATGATGATGATGATGAATGTAACATGATGATGATAATGTGTGCGTGTGTGCGTGCGTGCGTGCGTGCGTGCGTGCGTGCGTGCGTGCGTGCAGGGCTGTCTGATTGCTTGTTTGACAGTCTGCCTGCTAATTTTTACCAATTTAAGTGTAAGAAAAAAACAAATGGCTAGTTTTAAACAAATTATTTTATATATAATGGTTCAAAATATACACATATTTTCCCAATTCTTGGAAAAATACCGGAAAATTTTCCGCATAAATATTTTCCCGGAAAAATAACATCACTGTCATGCAGTCCATCAGTCTGTCACCCATGCAATCATCCTATCTGTCACTCACGCAGTCTATCAGTCTGTCACTCATGCAGTAATCCTATCTATCAATCATGCTGGCATCCGATATGTCACTCATGCGGTCCATCCGATATGTCACTCATGTAGCCACCCGATCTGTCACCCATGCAGTTGGTCAGGCGGGCAGTCGGTCGGTTTGTCATTTAGTCGGTCGAGCAGTGGGTTGATCAGTCGGTGGGTGAGTGGTTTACTCTGTCAGTCAGTCCATTACTCATGCAGTCATCTGATCTGTCACTCATGCAGTCTGTTAGTCTGTTACTTATACAGTTATCTGATCTGTCACTCATGCAGTTATCTGATCTGTCACTCATGCAGACATCTGATCTCTTACTCATGCAGTCATCCGATCTCTCACTCATGCAGTCATCCGATCTCTCACTCATGCAGTCATCCGATCTGTCACCCACGCAGACATATGATCTGTCACTCATGCAGTCATCCGATCTGTCAGACATGCAGTCATCCGATCTGTCACTCATGCAGTTGGTTGGTTGGTCCATCGGTCAGTGGTTTGGTCAGTTTGTGGGTGGGTGGTTTGGTCCGTCAGTCCTTCACTCATGCAGCCATCTGATCTATCACTCATGCAGTCCATCAGTCTGTCACTCATGCAGTCATCCTATCTGTCACTAATGCAGTCATCCGATATGTCACTCATGCAGTCTACCAGGCTGTCACTCATGCAGTCATCCTATCTGTCACCCATGCAGTCATCCGATCTGTCGCTCATGCAGTCGGTTGGTTGGTCAATTGGTCGGTCGGTCAGTAGGTTGGTCAGTGGGTGGGTGGTTTGGTCCGTCAGTCTGTCACTCATGCAGCCATCTGATCTATCACTCATGCAGTCCATCACTCTGTTACTCATGCAGTCATCCTATCTGTCACTTATGCAGTCCATCAGGCTGTCACTCATGCAGTCATCCTATCTGTCACTTATGCAGTCATTCGATATGTCACTCATGCATTCCATCAGCCTGTCACTCATGCAGTCATCCGATTTGTCACTCATGTAGTCATGGGATCTGTCATTCATGCAGTCCATCAGACTGTCACACATGCAGCCATCTTATCTATCACTCATGCTGGCATCCGATATGTCACTCATGCGGTCCATACGATATGTCACTCATGCAGTCACCCGATCTATCACCCAGGCAGTTGGTCGGGCGGGCAGTCGGTCGGTTTGTTATTTAGTCGGTCGAGCAGTGGGTTGATCAGTCGGTGGGTGGCTTGCTCTGTCAGTCAGTCCATCACTCATGCAGTCATCCGATCTGTCACTCATGCAGTCTGTTAGTCTGTCACTTATACAGTCATCTGCTCTGTCACGCATGCAGTCATCTGATCTGTCACTCATGCATTCATCTGATCTGTCACCCATGCAGACATATGATCTGTCACTCATGCAGTCATCCGATCTGTCAGACATGCAGTCATCCGATCTGTCACTCATGCAGTTGGTTGGTTGGTCACTCGGTGGTTTGGTCAGTCTGTGGGTGGGTGTTTGTTCAGTCTGTCACTCATGCAGTAGGCTTGCATGATTTTTCGATTTAATCGTGAAGTTTGATTTATTTTTTAAATCGTGATTTTTACGATGTAATTGAGGAAAAACCAGAAAATCGTTTTAAAATGATTTTAATAGATTATAGTTCGCTGGTACCTGGTTCCCTATTCAATTACTATTGAAGAAAATTTGGAGCCGGGTAACAGTCTCCATTAACCCTTTCTGTCGTCTGTTTTGATGACCTACGAAAATGGGTTATTTTTCTCCGCTAAGATGTCAAAAGGTGTCCATATGGCATAAAGTGGGAAGGAATATGGGCTTGGAAACATTGACATACAATGGGAAAGCATAATTTCATCAAACCTAAGTTATTTAGTGAAATATTGACACTTTTATATGCATTTATTCGTGGCAAGTGATCGGTGTCTGGCAGGGTTGGCAAGTTTTGGACACTAGTGGTTTAAACCGCGGTTTAAACCATGGTTTAAACTGTCCGCCCAAAATAGGTTTTGGACACCTTAAATTGTCCAAAACTGTCCAAAACCTAAAATATTGGTATAAAAAATATTTTTCTGAAATGTAATTTTCTTAAAACAACTATATAGCATTTAGACACATACAGGTACATGTACATATTGATGGATGGTTATCTACATGTATTTTTGGATACTTTATTGCTATATAATAATAATAATAATCTAAAAGGACACATATGATTTCAATAAATTAGGAGTCTTATTTGCTTCTTTCTATAATCCATGGGTTAATTTTTTTCAACTTTTGTTTGTCTTAAATGTTTTAACTCTGTATATTTCGACCAGTTGTGTTAAACCCACAGAAACCCTATTTAATCAATAATGTAAACATATTAGACTACCTATGTACAGCTAGATGTTTATATTATTGAGAACTGTCTCTGTGTCTAAATCTATTTCTTGCAAAATGTTCATGGCCTATGGAAGAATCTTAAACTCATAGAGAAAATATAGTCTGCTAAGATGTTGTTTCAACAATTAACTGATGACCCTTGCTCTCTAAGGCTATTTTAGAATGCACTACTCAGTACACACATTAGCTATGTTTACATAAGATCTTATGCAAATTTGGGATTAAGGCATTAAGCTGATAGAATATAAATTAGATTCTTCATGTTTTCATCTATCCTCAGTTAATGCTAGATATCAATTAGACAATTAGTAAAAAGATATCCTTGTGCTACATTAATCTTTGAATTCTTCTGTTGTCCTGAATATTTATGTGTTGATGGTATTTGAAATAGTTAATATGTATTTCAAAGGTGGTAGGCCTAAGGATACAATTTGGAAGCACTTTTTGGAAGTTAAGATTAATGGCAAACAAATGGCTAAGTGTAGAGAGTGTGAGTACACAGTTGTCAACAAGGTAGCAAGGATGAAAATACACTATGAGAAGCATGAGAAGTCTACTGAAAGTCCTGTTGAACAGGCTGATACAGACAGTGCAGACACACATATCAGCAAAGACATCAAGATTTTGAAGGTAAATAAAATTAATGCTTAACCCCTTGCCCTCTAATGTCAATAATTAAAAATTCTATATTTTATTGTGACTATACCAAGGAAACTGGTTTTCATTTTTCAACAATTTTGTTGGGCGATGACAAATTTGTTGAAAATAAAAAAACAGTTTATCTTTTAATTTTATTTGAAAAATGTTTTTTGTTGACATTGGAGTGCTAGGAGTCCAATATATCTAATACATGCCTTAACCCTTTCACCGATGAATTCCTCAGCTATCATTTTCAAGGACACTATGCGGGAAAACTGCAGAATATTTTGAAACTAATTTGACTGGAAAACAAATTTACTCGTGAAATGACTGCCGCTTTTACTAAGCCAGTCATTTCAGTGAAAAATTTTCAAAAATTTGTGCTAAGTTGTGTTTAAAAGTCATAATGTACAATGTAGGTAAGGTTACTATTCACTGTAATTGTCTTGGCAGCATAGGGGTTATCAACAGGATGTCTCACCTTTAGTTCAGATACCTGAGTTAATTATTCTCTTTGCCATGCTAGTAATAGAGCCAGGTCTGATAATCTCTGATAACCACAATCACATGCTGAGCCTCTTTACAATTCAATGGTATAGGTGTGATAATTGGCCTGTGAGGGCGCTGGCTTAAGATTAGAAATAACACACAATGATCTGCTTAACCCTATACTTTCTGCAACCCAGGGTTTTCAGAAATACTCTTGCCTGAATACCTTTACTACAGTAATATTATGAAAACAATTTGGCATAGCACACTAACACCCTTCAGATAGACTGATGCAAACAGTCAAACTAATATTCAGCAAGTCCCAAAGTTTTGAAAATAAATAAAAACATGCATTTATTTGACAGAAGGGTGGTCTATCTTTAACTCTATCCATTCCAAATTTTAAATGTATTGAATTATGACATAAAATTAATTACTTTTGAAAATTCAACATAGGAATGACTGATTTTGTTGCAATGCCAGTCATTTCAATGTAAATTTTTAAAAAGATTATCATATCTTGTCCCCAAATGGCTTGGACCAGGTAGGGTGTATATCTACATTTGGCTTATATAGCACATGTAATATCCCTTTTCTTTGTTTCAGCTGGACAAACCATCAGCTGCACCATGCACAAAGCGACTAAGAGAAGAATTGCCATCACAATCAGCACCACCCTCACCAACCTGTCCAGTTCAATTCTCAATTCAACCCGATCTGAGCCGACATTGTATCACTACCACCTCAGCGATGAAGTCAGCAATAGATATAGAAGTCGCGAGGTTGTTTTATGCTTGTAACCTTCCATTTTCAATGGCTGAACATCCGCAGTTCATAAAAGTTGTTAGTATGCTACGCCCAGGATATAAACCCCCTTCACGTAAACTGATTGGTGGAAAGCTTCTAGATGCTGTGCATGATCAG
This sequence comes from Chaetoderma sp. LZ-2023a, assembly GCA_034401795.1. Taxonomy (NCBI): domain Eukaryota; kingdom Metazoa; phylum Mollusca; class Caudofoveata; order Chaetodermatida; family Chaetodermatidae; genus Chaetoderma; species Chaetoderma sp. LZ-2023a. The sequence continues at coordinate 46,223,693 of CM067372.1, forward strand.
GTGACAGAGGATATGAAGGTGATTCTTGATGGCAAGACAGCAACATTAGTGGAGGATGGGTGGAGTAACATTCACAATGAACCTATCATAGCATCCTGCTTGCAAGTAGAAGGAAAGAGCTTCTTCCTAAACAGCTTTGACACTGGTTCTATGACTAAAAGTGCTGAAAACTGTAAGGTGAAGTGTCAAGAGACAATACAATATGCTAAGACAAAATACAACTGTACAGTTAAGAGCATTGTCACAGATAATGCAAAGAACATGGAAAAAATGTGTGATGGTTTGAAGGCTGATGACAATGATCTTATTGTCTATGGCTGTTCTGCACACTGGCTAAACTTACTAGGGCAAGACATAACACCGGATACGCTAATTAAGCATGTAGTTGAGATTCAAAAATATTTCAGGAATCACCACAAGCCACTATCCTGGCTCTCGGAATGTATTGGTAGTGTTAAGCCACAGCTTCCTTGTGACACTAGATGGAAGAGTCAACTCGTGTGTATTGACTCCTTCATTCACAACCGTCCACATTTCATGAAAATTGTACAAGACCATGAAGGAGAAATAGATAATTCTATTGTCAAGAAGATAATGGACTTTAACCTGTTTAGAAATGCAAGAGACTTAGCCGAACAACTTCGGCCAATTTCAATAGCAATTGACACATGTCAGAGTGACACATCAACACTAGCCGATGCATGCCATGTTTGGCTTGAATTACTAAACAACACTCTGCTAGAACCACACAAGAAAACTCTGTTAGCACGTTTCAGCAAGGCAATCCTGCCAGAGCATCTTGTCGCATACACATTACATCCAAAGTTTCAGGGCGAGATGCTGGTAGCAAAACAGTTTGAAGAAGTGAACAATTGGATAATAGCTAAGAACCCTAGCTTTATAGCAACATTTATTGCATACCAGGCTAAAAGCAGCCCATTTCCTGCATCATATTTCTGTGATGCTGCAGTTCAAGTGCCTTCAGTGACATGGTGGAAGGCCTTGAAAACACTAGGTGTGCCAGGTGATTTTATTGATATGGCTATTCAGCTGCTTGAAGCACCAGCATCATCAGCATCGATTGAGAGAATTTTTAGCAATTTTAGCTATATCCACACTAAAATCCGTAATAGGCTTGGAGTAGAGAAAGCGTCAAAGCTAGTGTTTTGCTACAGGATGTTGAGAGGGCTGTCTGATTTGGACTACTAATTAAACCTAATTAAGCCTTTTAAGTTTTAATTGTATGTATTTGATAAAAATGTAATAATAACTCATATAATAAATGGACTTGTTTAATATAGTGCTTTTGATGCAATCTCTGATTTCTTGTTATTTTTTAATAGGATTATGATGCATAAGAGTATGGTGATATGTCCAACATAGTTTTGGACAGTTTTGGACAGTTTTGGACTGGTTTAAACCATTTAAGACAGGTTTTGGACAATGTCTGCTCAAAGTTAGTTTTGGACTGTCCAAAACCCAACCCTACTGTCTGGCATTTTGAAATTTATGCAAATATCGGACTAACCATCTGAACCGAGGTCGGGTACTCGGTTGACTATAGTTGACTAGCTAGTTAACTATTTGAAGTTCGACTGGTACTCTAGTTAGCTATAGCTAACTATAGTTAGGAGTCGAACTTGACCCTATAGAACAGTTCCGAGTTCGAAACAGCCACGAAAACAGGTGTCGTTTCATTTGAAAAGTGTATATAGTGGATATTAGATTTAGATATTCCCAGTACTAAAAGATGAATCATTAGCAATATACAAATTACGCTTCAGCTTAAATGTATTAAAATGGAATTACCTTAAAACTACTTACTTTTTTTATTCTTTTTTTTTTTTAATTACTTCCGGAACTTTTGTTTTTTTCTTAATTTTCTTATAATTTTAATTTCCCCCTGCAATAAGCGAACCGCTTTTAAAGAGTGTCCTGTCCATAAAGATAAATAGCCGTACCTTTGTTAGCGATCGTATTTACAGGCGTGAGTCTAGACCCTAGCATTGGGAACTAGCATATAAACGCCTTAAATATTACAACACACATAGCGATCGTATTTGAATCCTTCTCAAGTTCAAGTTCAAATTCATTTATTTTGATATAAAATGTAAAATTTGTAATGACACATCAGGTGGTCCACCAAAGGCAGAGCCTATATACACCCCTACATACAGCCAACAAATATAATATACATGAAAGACTAATAAGATAAGATAAGGATCAACAGGAGCCAGAGAGTTAGAATTAATGATGCATCATCGGACTGGATTGAGGTGACCAGCGGCGTGCCACAAGGAAGTGTTCTAGGACCTATACTTTTTCTGATATATATAAATGACCTACCTGATCGATTAACCTGCCACTGCAAAATATTTGCAGATGATACAAAGATGTACGGCAACCCAGCTACCAGTCAGATTCAGGAAAACATAAATAAAGTATGTAAATGGTCGCAGACATGGCAACTATCTTTCAACACAGACAAAACGCATGTCATGCACTTCGGCAGAAATAACCCTCAAACCCAATACTATATGACAGATACACCTGATCCACATCCTGTATCAACATCAGATGTAGAAAAAGATTTGGGGGTTCATGTCGACAGAAACCTCTCTTTTGACATACATATAGGGAACATTGTATCCAAGGCAAACAGTACAATAGGACTAATCAAGAGAACATTTACCAACATTGATCAATCTACTTTCACGCTACTATACAAATCACTTGTGCGACCCATTCTTGAATACTGCAACTCAGCATGGTCTCCAAGACTGAAAAGGCAATCGCAGCTATTAGAAAGAGTACAACGCAGAGCAACAAAACTTGTCCCACAAATCAGAGAGTATAGCTACACAGAAAGACTTGAAGCCCTAAATCTAATGTCACTGAAATATAGACGGTGTCGTGGAGATTTGATTGAAACATTCAAACTCATCAAAGATCTATATAATATTGATAAGAACTACTTTTTCGAACTGTCCAATGTTACACGGACCAGAGGTCATAGGCTCAAGCTCAACATAAAACGTAGCAGCAAAGATATTCGGAAGCACTCCTTCGCAAATAGAGTGGCACCACATTGGAATTCACTGCCAACAACAATAGTCGAAGCAACCACAGTCGAAATATTCAAGGGCAAACTAGACATCTTTTTCAAAGAAAGAATATTTGAATTCGACTGAATACAATTAATTGTGGTGTGGCTTTGGACGTTGCTGTTACACATATGCTTATACAACATATGTGAGCCGTCAATTCCCAAAGTCATAATACAATTATTACATCACAGTGGACTAATCTTGAAACAGCCTGTGCATCTACATGAACATGCACACATGAAGATACATACACGTGTTGTATCCAGACCAGGGTTGCCTGCCCTACCAGTTTAGCACTGAGGCAATAACAAGCCAATGGCTTATGCCTTGTAAATTGATGATGATGATGATGATGAAGATTGATTTGCAGAACGCAGGCTAAAACGCCTCTATGTTCCGTTTTGTGTTAGGCTGCTATAGAGTTAGGCTGTTATGATAGTTAAATCTTAGTTCTTGGTATGCCCAGTATGTGTCTAATCTATTATTGAGGATGTTAAAAGTTTCCGATGTTACAATGTGATCAGATAGTGAATTCCAGGCATCGATTATTCTATTGGTAAAGTAATGTTTTCTGAAATCATGTGAAAAGCGATGTTTCTTTAGTTTATATGTGTGGCCCCTTGCTATTGAATTGTTTAATGTGAAAAGATGTTTTGATAGATGTGTGTCGTAATAACGGTATCCAGTCAACTCGTCATAAATACATCCCGTCCTAAGTACAACTCGCTTACTTCTAACTCGTCCTAGGTCAACTCGTCCCAAATAATGGTCATATATGAATATACACATAATACATGGTTATATTATATTATTCAGGATAATAGAGCTCTGATATTATGTGATTATCAAATAACATTGCATTAATCACATAATATATGCTCTATAATCCCGAATAATATAATATAACAATGTATATTTGATCGCATATGAACACCAATTGGACGAGTTGACCTAGGATGAGTTAGAAGCAGGGCGGGTTGTTCTGAGGACGATCTTTTTATGTACGACAGAATCTCAAGTTATCAGATGTTTTTAAAAATAGATATTACAAGAGTTCCGTCTATATTACTATTCGAACCTATCTGTAATGGATAATGGATTACATAGGGCTGAAATAGTAAAAGGCACTATATAGATTCTACAGAATTTCTAATCTATAAATCATCCAGGAGTTTTTCTTTCTACTGTAATGACTGACAAGATAATTGAACCAGTGGTGAACTCTGGGGTGGGGTGTGTGTGGGGTTGGAGTGGGTTGTGAGGGCGCTGGGTGTGTGTGGAGGGGTGGTCTCCTCTTGACCCGCAAATTGACATATTTCCTTTTTGAAATTTAAACTGTTTATGTGGATCAAGGGCCAAAGGGTTAATAAGGAAGTAGTAAATGTAATGTCTGAATTTATAATTGTTTGTGTAAGTACTGTCTTGTCTAATTTATATATACCTGTATATATGTGTGTAAGGTGTCCGTGATAACAATAGGCACTGCCTTAGGCAGACAACCTGGTATGATTTGTGAATTCGTTTATCTTGGAAGTATTGAATAAATAATCTTGAATCTTGAATCTAATCTTGAATCCAATTCAGCGTCCATAATCTGTCATCATACTTTTATTTTAGCCACTATGAGATGTTTCAAATCTAAAAGATGAAGAATATTTGACATAATATTCTTCCATCTTCAAGATTGTAAAAGATACACAGTATTGAATCAAGAGCTAAGAAATCTTATTTAGCTATGTACGAATTTAGGTATAGGCCCATGCGAATCAAAATCTACAACGAAAATTGGACTTGAATAAAAATTTGAATTATTTTCAGATGTTCAAATTTTATAAACAAAATTTCGAGTGACAAAGCAGGGCAGAAATACGTCTAAAAGAGTCCAAGTCCAAATACAGACTGATCTCGTATCTAAAGCCAACACTACATGAAAATCGAAGTGGACATAACGTGCGTTCTCATTGGTTCAAAAACAGACAATCCTGTGCCATTGTTGGAAGTACTGTGTTCTTTCTGTGGTTATAGCATCTGTCCATTAGTGACGTGGTTTCCTGTAATTATGTTGTGTGTTATTTCACATCTTAATGGGAGTTGTCTTAGCGCCGAAACTGTGAATTTTATTTTGAACTCCCACGGTCGCAGTTTATTCATTGATTTTTTGAATATTACTGTGATTGCTTGTCTTAGTGGACCACATACATTTGTTGTTGTGATTGGTTGTCTTAATGGACCACATATAGAAATTGCGACATCAACAAAGTCGCCCATTCATTAAAGATTTTGGGAATACTTCTCATGAAAGCCGTGCAAAAAATGAATGGTGGGGTGGCTCTTTAAGAGACTTAGTCAAGAGATTAACTATGGCCCATAATCAGAACTGGAAGAGTAATGTGGGCAGCAACACCACTGCTGAAAACTATTGCTGAATCCTTGATGGCAATGATTTTCAGTGATACTATCCTCCAAATGAATACCATTTACCATGATCAATTAAAACTAGGTGTCACCAAATATAGAAAATTGTAAATAATCATAGTAACAACAAAGTCTAACATGTGTGTAAATATGTACTTTAATATTGTATATACATGTATATATTATGTATAATAGACATCCAGCAACAGAAGGCCCTAGGGGAGACCAGTTATTGTAACTGACTATGTTACCTTCTATAAATAAAGATTATTATTATTATTATTATTATTATTATTATTATTATTATTACACCTTTCACTAACTAAGAGATGGCAACAACTTTCGGGTAGGGAACTACTACTGGACAAAAAGGATGGCGGTTCTTTAACACTATCAGATTATCTTAACTCCTTATGGAAATGACAAATTTATTATGATTTAGGGAATTTCCTGATGAGTATAGTGGCGTATTCAAGTCAAATTAATTTCAAAATATTCAAAAGCCTACAACCGCAATCTGCTGGCACATGGTGGCTCAGATGAGGATGGATATAAGCGTTGCCTTATATAAGAGTGCCGACGATGATGGAGCTCACGGATGTGATGAAACATTCCGTTTCCAGGTGAACTACGGATGGATAAATGTTTGAATGGCGTTCATTAAACAACAAATCTATACAAAGTAACCTGTATTTACGAATTGTGTCTATTATGAATTAATTATGTTAGAAAAAAATTGTCTAAACGTTACTTTACAATAGAAAGTCAGCTGGATATACCACCTCCGATGGATGTGAAGAAAACGTAATAACTACACGGAAGTACGCTATGTCAAAACCGGGCGAGAACTGGCAAAACCAGGCGAGACCAGGCGCAACCGACCAAAAAAACGGGCGCAACCGAGCATGTTTGAGGGTATATGTCCATCGCCTAATAAGCTTTGGTTTCCAGATCGATTACCTATTTCAAATATTGTATAGGTAATCATGTTATTAATATGAAAAATTCCCAATGATATGCCAGCCTTAATAGACAGGTAGACAAAATAAAATACAAGCCAGAACTGATTCATCAATGGCTAAGACAACAATTCAACAGCTGCGACTCCACCTCACTCTATTATTGCAGTTAAGGCCACTACTGTGATGGTCAAAACCACTAATTACACACACGCGCACCTACACTATATGTGTGCATAGGCCATACGTGATCTATGAGTACCAATTGTTCTAGGTGTTATCCATTGATGATTGTTACACGCGTAAGTCAATGATTACGACTCCACCCCCACCCAGTTGGTCTATTGAAAATCCTAAATATATTTGTATATAATCAATTTGTATATAATTCAATTCCATCGCCTAGGGAAAACAATCCGACGACGCATGCTATTTCTTGTCCAAGTGTTAAGGATTAAGTTGAAGTTGTATGATTTTGAGCATTGATCTATGAATGATCTTATGCAAGCCTATATTATTCTAGCCAATATTAATTCAATACTGCTCTCGCCAAGCTGTGAAAGCTTATGTTGGTGGTCGTTGTGGTGTGGGTGGGGGAAGCCATACCTGGTCATCCTTACAGGAAGTGGGTATAAAAGTAATAAACCCGTAATCACATTTATCAGTTTTTCAACTTCTCGATAATTATAACGGTTGCCGCGGTACATAATTGTTACTTCAAGAATGTAATATGTGCCATTGTTGTGTTTTTATTTGCTATGTGCATCTTAAAGTTTATAAGTTAACATTTTACGTCAAAATCAAAGCAAGTTATGGGCTAGTTAGGCCAACGTGTGTTTTAATTTGTTTCGTGTGGTGCAACTATTCAGTATTTGTGGATCATCTCTTCTCCCGGACATGGATTTTGTAAGTATTTTAAAACTAATTTCTTAAAGTTTTTGCTAGTGGAGACGCCTCTGTAGTGGTCTTGAAGAATGTCTATTTGCAAGGCTAAGAGATGACTATTTTGAAAATTTGACCACTGAAATAAGGTAATTTTCGGTAACCGAGCCAGTCATTCCAGTGGTAAAATTGTCAGAAATAGTCTTCTCGTAGCAAATATCTTGATTTTCCAGACAAAATTTAGGCACTAAAGGGTTAATATCTATTTTACTGTCTAAGCTATGCAGCTCTGTGATACTATACATTGTTTTTGGTAGAGGGAAATGTCGGCATGCGTGTGAATCTCAAATTAAAAAAATTTCGAGCCCCCCCCCCCCTCCAGCCCATCCGCTAAAAAGTAAATTATTGATTTTACTAACCTGCAGCAATTTTCACTAGACCAATGTTTGTTCTTACAGGCCCAAATTTGAATATTTCCTTTATAGTAAGTCATATTTGGAAAGCCTCTTGAAGACTTCTGACAATGTTATCGTAACCCATTAACACCCATACCAGCCCAAAATGTAACCAAGCCAGTCATTCCAGTGGTAAGTTTTCAAAAATAGAATTCCCTAGGGTCTGCAAATGGACACTTTCTTTGAGGAAATTGAAACTCTTTTGAAAATTTGATATGGAATATATTTGTAGCCGAAATCCTTAGCTTCCTCAGGTCCATTCTTGACTTGAGTGTACAGAGTCCTGCCTTCTTGAGGTCACCTCATAGCATGCTTAGTAGATATATGCAAAGACGTCCTCTCCTGGCTTTGTATTTGCTGGCTCCGAATAGGGCGAATTCCAAGGCTCTGTGCTGGTGTCCCTTCTGGCATCCTTAGCACATGGCCAAACACGGACCATCTTTGCTGGGTGGCTTTTACAGACAACGGCGACATATTACACATCTTGTATAGTGCATCATTGGAAATTATGCTGTCTGGCCATCGGTGTCCAGTGATGGTGCGTAGGTGTTTGCAGTGGCAGGCATCGAGCTTGTCTAAGGATACACAGGTTGCATTGCATAAACGTAGCCTCTTTATCAAGGGTATCTTTGATCTATGACTGGAAGGACTGGAAAGCTATGTTCCCCATGGCACAGCATGCAGAAATATCAGCAGTACTGCAAAGCAGTGAGCCCAGGATTGTACTTTTCCTCCATGGTTAGCTGCCACGAAGTGGGTCGTCATTTTCTATAGTTTCACGCTAGGGGTGGAGGTGGGGCTGGTCTTGTGGAGCTTTCCCACACAGATTTCAATGCAGCAGCAAGGTAGCAGGTGAAAAGCACCGGAGATAGACCATCTCCCTGTGGGGAGCCGATTGATGTCTCAAACCCTACAAACTTCACTGACTTGACTCGTACTCTCAGCTTGGTGTCTGCAAGCAGTAGTCTCACTAGTCATAGCTCATCTTTATTGCAACTGGCTTGGTGTGGTACATCTAGGATCTTTGAGCGTTTAATTGTGTCAAAGGCTCGTGACATGTCAATGTCCATTTTGTGGAAGTCCAAGTGGTTGTACATGACTAGCTTTTTTTAATGACTACCGACACAAGCATGTGTTGAGCCCATACAATGTATGTGCAGCTGCATCCATGTTGAAGCCACATTGATATGATCCGATGAAATAATCAATCTTGTCTCGGATGCAGCATAGAGTAACATTGGATAGGATATTCTGTATGCTGTTGAGGAGCACAATGGGCTGTAGATTGGCTAGGGTCCTAGGTGGCTTCTTGGGCTTGGTTAGTGTGATAAGGGTGTCTTGACCTACAACATCGATGGGATGGTGGTGCATAAAAGCTGACTTGGTTAGGCGCATGATCGGTTTTGAGATAACTTTGCTTGCACATTTGAATAGTTCATTGCTCATGCAATCAGGTCCAGATTTACGTCCATTTTTCAGGGCTTTAAGTGCCTTCTCACCTTCTGCTGTTTTAATTGGTGTTAGTAATGGCCTGGGGTCTCTGGAGACAAGGTGCAAGGGCTTATCATCGTTGTCACTGAGCTGTTCCTTGAACCATTCTGGGATCGCCTCGGCATTTCACTGGTCAGTCCTGATAAAGTGTCCTTCAGTGTTTTGTACAGTGAGTGGTGGTGTGTAGTCAGTAACTCTCAGGGGTCGGGCTGCCTAAAACATTTTGTGACAGTCATCCATGGCAGTGATTTCATCTGCTAGGGAGTCTGCCTGTTGAATAGCAAGATCTTTTAAGCATTCGTTAATGTGGCGCAGAATAATATTGCGTAGTTTGGTGCGGTCTTCACTTTGGCCAATTTGATAGATGCGCAGCCGTAACACTTTCTGCTCTGCTAACATTTTTACTATTAGAGGGTCGTCAGTATACCTAGTTCTGTTGTTTTTAAGAACACCTATGGTGCTGGTAGCGGATAATTCCATAGATTTCAGTATTTTGGTTATGGCTTTGTTTGAATCGGAGCTGACATCGATGTTAGCTATCTGCTCCTGAGGGCTTTTTTGTATGAAATTTGAGTGGCTGTGTCGCTGATAAGCTTGGGTAGGTTGTAGGTGACTCTACCCTCTTGCCTGGTATGGTGTTTATATATTAGGTAGAGATCGTTCATCTGAAGGCGTGTAATGACTAGCTTGTCATCAGAATTAAGGTCTGTGCCTCCATATGAATGAGCGTTCCGGAGTATGGGTTTTGCTTCTGTCTTGCATAGTATGAAGTCTAGTTGGTTGAAGACAGCTGTTGTTGCCTTAGAACCTTTGGGGCTTTGCGATCAGTAATGTGTCCAGTCCATGTTGCCCGGTGACAGCATGGGTGTTTGAAAGCCGTATTTGTGACAAATAGGCCATTGGAACTAAGGATTGCCACCAGTGCATCTCTATTGCTGTTGCGTGTGCCCTCGCCATAGGATCCCATGCATAAGCCAGTCCTGAACATTTGTCCGCAATTCCGAGTTTACCCAGCTTGGAGTTGAAATTTCCACACACGAACAGTTGCCATCTAGCTGGGATTGTAATGGCGAAGCTCAGTTCTGCATAGAAGGAATCTGATATTGCTGGATTCTCTTTGGCTTTTTGAGTAGTTGGGCCGTATGCGTTGACAATTCAACACTTAGTGGTGGTGTGTTTTTGAGTAGGTATAGCCAGGTCGATGAATGCAACACGATCACTGACGTATCCAAAACTAATGACATGATCCAAGACCATTGGTCTGATTACGAAACCTAAGCCCCGGTATGTGGCCTGTTTTGCTCCATGAGCACTAGCTTATGGCCTCTCTGTAGTTGCTGCTCTAAGTGTTTAGCTACTTTAGTCTCTTGAATGCATGCAATATCGATGTTATAGTGTTCACAGGCTGCACCTAAGGTTTGCCTCTTTGATGTTGCACTCAGACCACGTAAATTCCACATAGCTATGGTAAGCTCCTGGGAAGATTGCATCATCCGAGGATGTCGAGCACAGTTTCTTGTTTGAAGAAGGGTAGACATAATCAGAGTTGCCTCTGCATGCGGATGTCAGCCTGCAATCCTTGATGACTTAGTTTCCCGACAAAGTTGGTAGTTATGGAAGAGACTGGCGTGAAGGTGTCATTTTTCTCCCCTATCTTACCTTTACTTGCAAACACTATTTATCTAGTGGCAGTTACACGTGGCAGTTTGACCTTTTTATCTGTAAACGTTGCATGTATCTTACCTTTACTTGCAAAGATACATGCAACGTTTACAGATAAAAAGGTCAAACTGTCACGTGTAACTGCCACTAGATAAATAATGTTTGCATTGATGATTTGATTCGGCCTAGAAGCACTCCCATATCATTTTCATATTCCAGAAGTGTCTGGACTAAGTTCTTGAATAGGAGGACAAATCAAAGGATCTCCGAATCATGCCAACTATTCTATTTGCCTAAATTTGAGTGTATTGTCCATGTAGACACCAAGATCCTTCTCGCATGTTGTCTCTTTCAGGAGAACATCGTGTCAATTTTCAATCATTGTGTATTGTAACTTACTGGTTTCCCTCCCTAAATAGATCACCTTGCATTTGGTGTCATTGAAACGTAGCTGCCATGTGTCAGCCCTCTCTTTCAGGTTTCTTAGATCTGTTTTGAAGACGTTCGTGATCATTGGTGGAGGCAATCTGAGAGAACAACTTGGTGTCATCAGCTTTATCATGCTATCGACCGTCTCAGGCATATCATTGATAAATATGACAAGCAGTACTGGTCCCAGTACGCTTCCTTGTGTGATACCACTGAAAACTGCCCAGTCAGAGTATGAACCTTTGACAGACACGCGTTGCTTCCTAGTACATCACGTGTGACACCATAGCTTTTCAGCTTGTTGAGCAGTGTCTGATGCGAGACAGTAGCAAAGGCCTTAGCAAAATCGATGTAAATGACGTCTATAGAACCACCATCATCTACGAGTCTAGTACAATACTCTAGGGCTTCTAATAGCAATGTAGTACAGAAGCGCCAACTCAGGAAGCCATGCTGACAGTTTGACATGAAGTTGGACATGTGTTTGATTGGTTCATTTCTTACAAAATGTTCCATGACTGCATATTACGGACGTCAAGCTCACTGGCATGTAGTTGCTAGTGGATGTCTTGCTACCTTTTTTTAAAGATTGGCATGATTTCACAACTTTTCCAGTCCACCGGGATACTCTCTCTCTCTCTCTCTCTCTCTCTCTCTCTCTCTCTCTCTCTCTCTCTCTCTCTCTCTATCTCTCTCTCCACTCTCCCCCTCTCCCGCCCCCTCTCTCTCCCTCCCTCCATCCCTCCCCCAACCTCCCTTCTCTCTCTCTCTCTCTCTCTCTCTCTCTCTCTTTCTCACTCTCTCTCTCTCAGTGATCTATTTAATAGGATTTGGAGTGGCTTGGAGATGTGTTGGCTGATTTCTTTCAGTAATCGTGGATGGAGCATGTCTGATCCTTGGAATTCTGATTCATTAAGGCTAGCTCGGCTTTTGCGTAGAACATCTTGCTTGATTAAAATCTAATCCAGTGGTTCATTCGTTTCTAACTGGGTGAGCTGTTGGATGATGGTGGGGTCTTCCTGGGTGAAAACGCTTTTGAAATAATTATTCAGCTCTTCTGCCGTGTCCTTGTTGGTCTTCGCTAGAGTGCCATCCATTGTCTTGAGGTCAGCAATTACAGACGCTGACTTGAGCTTTGATTGAACATAGTCGTAGAATGCCTTAGGGGTTTTCTTTGACTTCTTTGCTATTTCTCGCTCCATTTCTCTTTTTGCATTCCCCACCTCCCACTTCAGCTGATTTCTTCTTTTGATGTATTTTTTAGTCCTTTTCTTCAAGTGTTTCACGGAATTTGTTAACGGCTTGCTGTTTGGATCTCAATTTGGTCTTGATGCCATCGTTCATCCATACTGTCTTCCACCTGCTGGACTGTGGTGAGCTGTGGTTGATTGATTTGCGTGGAATACATTCTCTTACTGAGTCTAATATTCTCATCTTGATTATTGTCCAGGTTTGTTCAGTGTCTCTCCCTAGTTTCTGTCCCAATCAATTGCTTCCATTTCGTTTCTTAGTCTGTCATAGTCCCCCTTATCATAGAGTCATTTCTCTGCTTTAGTCGGGTCGTCTTTTGCATAGCACCTTAGGTGCAAGGTTAGACAATTATGGTGGCTGATTCTTAATGGTGGCAGATGCTGAATATCTCCAACCATTTGTTCTTCATTAGACATAATGAGATTTAGTGTGTTGGTTTCTGGTTTCCCCTGTAGTGGGTATGCTCTTGAACATGCTGATACATGTATCAATCAGGTACGCAGTCTAGGAATTTACTTGCAGGGTGCTCAGTATTTGTCGGGATATGGCTTCTTTCCAGTCTATTTCTGGGTGATTGAAGTCCCCCATCAAGAGAAGATAATGTGACTGTGTTTTGATTGTGAGGCTTATCCTAACTGAACTTTGATATTTGCGTTATTTGTTGTTGAGCTCCCTGGTGAACATTATATACATTCTACTAACAGACTATCTGTTCCTTTGAGCCGCGTCTCTATCAATATTGCATCATGGGTCTCTTCCATGCTAAGACTAGTTTCTTGAAAGCTTAGTGCTTGCTTAGCATTAATGCAGACTCCTCTGATTGCGTTTGAGTCGATATTACTGAAGACATCATATCCATCTATGTTTAACTCTGATGTTGTAACTGGATCTTTCGGATTCGTGGGTAATATTTCTGTGATCGTAATGATGTCTAGATTTAGCTGCTTAATAGTGGTCTGGAACTCATTCCATTTATTCAGTAGTGAGTCTGTATTCGTGTACATGCAGGTCATGCCAAAGGAAAAGTTTAACATATTTACGTGAGTGTTGAACGTATTTACAATAGTGATGCTTGTGTCAAGTAGTTTCGTAATTGCGAAATTCGTTGCCATACTAATCTTCCATCTCACGTGATGATCCATCTTATGTTTAACGACCTTAACCTCTTAAACTTAATCTTGAGAAAACGGTACAAATAATTTCAAAGGAAGTAGGTCAAATGCGACCTTTAACCTTTGACATCTGACATAAGGAAATTTAAATGTCAAAACCACGGATTAAGGAGATCAAGTTTAGCTAAATGCGATCAAGTAACTATCGATTTTTAGACTTTCATGGGGCTAACCTCTTCGGTTATAGGAGCAGGAATTCACTATTGAAGTAGCCTGGAAAAACAAAGCAGACTTATAACTCTGTTGTAGAATGCTTTTTTGGTGAGGAAAATTGCTTAAAAGTGTTTCACTAATTGGAAACGCAGTTAACAAACATTCATCACAAGAAAGAGTTTGTACCCTGCTGCTTTAATCTCTCACTCCCTGCTAAGATGGACAAGCTCTCCCTTGTGGCCTGGGTTAATGTGATACCGGACTAAGTTTTTAAAGGGTGCTGGCATTTGAATCCAAATTTAATATGATTTGAAACAGCAATTTGAATGTACCAGTCAAAGTTTCTGTTCTTGAATGGGACTGTTATGCCAGCTAAGAAACCTTCAGTTCACCTCAGCATAACTAGGGCAAAACTCTACGAGAAAATGCAGTCCAGAATGTGGATGAAAATATAAAGAAGGAGAGACGTGTATCATATAGCTGCTTTCCTCAAGGATTTCATGGTCATAATGGTTTTGATCCTGTAATGACAATCCACCTATTCACCAAATGTGACATTACTTATGCGACTAGTGGGATGCCAGAAGAAACTTCTAAAGTACTTGCTCTCACTTCCCAACTCTAATCCAGACACAGCCGTATACATATTAACAGGTGTTCTGTCGGTGGAAGCATAAATTTATATGAAAGCCCTCAATCTTTAATAATGGCTGTAGCCAACCAGAGAGCAGCATAGAAAAAAGCTTGTAAGAAGGCAGTCTGCAGTCAAAACACCTAGAAGTAACAGCTGGTTCAAAAACATAAATGTAATCTTGGGAAAATATAATCTTGAAGATGTTCCTGAGTACCTGGACTGTCCGGTCAAGAAAGAAAGATGGAAATCTCTGGTCAAGTCAGCTGTGCACCTATACTATTATCGGCCTGATACCATACCACAAAATCCTCAGACTGTTGTGTTGTCGCAGTTCAAAGATCCATAGTTGAAATCCCCATAGTTTTACACAGGGTTTGGAAAAGCTGATTTCTTGAAAACCAATAGCCTTGACCCTAAAGTATAAACTAATGTGTCCTGATTTGCTGTAGTGAAATTTTACCAAAATCAAGGGAAAAGCCATTAAATGTCATGTAAAGGTGACATTAACGAATTAAAGAAACTGACCAATTCTAGGCTTTGGCATGAATTATCTCCCTTTACCTGTTGAAGTTGATTGAGTCAATAATTTCTCCTTTATTTGACATTTGATGGCCTTTCTCTTGATTTTTGGTCGGATGTGTGACTACGGATTCTGGAAGGATGTTAAGTTTCAATACGATCTGCAGAAACCTCAAGGGGAGTCACTATCAGAATATCACTGTCATACATTTCCTATGGGGCATTTTGGGCACGGACAAGTGTCTCACAAATTGTACTCAATAGACCAGGAAAATATGTAGGTGTCAGATGCGGGTTAGCAGATGATAGAAGTCTTAAGTTTCTCCATGATCTGCAAGAAACTCTAGGATGAGTTGTTGTCCGAATAGCACTCCCATACATTTCCAACTGGACTTTTTGGACAAGAAAACGTGGAATTCTCGGGAACCATAGACAAGATCCAATTTCTGTAGATGATCTATACATGCATTGTGCGTACTAGAAATGTACCAAGTTTAGATATGATATTTCCAAAACTGGGTCATTTATCATCAAAATCGATTTCCAATACATTCCCTATTGACTTATTTGTTTACGACATAAAAATCTCAATATCTCATGAACCGTTTGGGATATCAGAGTTGTGTAAATGGTTTCTGAGAGGCAATTCCACCACGGATCAGGCAATCTAAATGCTGAAACAACCCGACCATAATTCCATCATCTATCAGCATATCAAAGAAATATTGTTTAGTGTGCAGATTTGTAATAATAGAAATGTTAATATGTTCACTAACGATTTTATTTTAGTAAGCAATGGTAGCCTCTGGTATCTATGGATGTCAAAAACGTCAACCCTCTGACAGGGACAGAAGTAAGAATTCTCATGATGTCAAATAATTGTTTTTATTCAGCATTTTCTCAAAAGCTGGTCACTGAACTCATCTAGCGTGTCAACAGATCCTAGAAATATGTTAGGTTTCAAGATGATCTGGTAAAAATCCTAGGAGCAGTCGCTGACCGAATATTGCTCCCATACATTCCCTATGGGACATGTTGGGAACGGAAATTTCTGGAAGGTTAACATGTTCGCCAATGATTTTATTCTCTTAATCAATAGTAGTATAATGTATCCACGTATATGCCAAATATCAAGCATCTAACCAACTTAGAAATATGAATTATTTTGATTCCCAAAAATTGGGCTTATGCCGGATTTTCTGAAAAACAGGTCACAGGACACAAAAATTATTTTGGGTGCAGATGCGGGCGGATCAACAGATGCTAGAAGTCTCTGAAGTTTCAAGGTGATTGAGGAAAAACTCTATGAGCAGTCAGTATCCGAATATTGCTCTCATTTCCTATGGGGACATGGTGGGCACGGCAATGCAGAGCTCTGAATGGTTAGCATGTTCGCTAACGATTTTATTTTATTAATCAATAGTAGTACACAACATCTACGTATATGCCAAATTTCAACCATCTGACAGCCCTAGAAATATGAAGTATCTTGATTCCAAGAAATTTGGCTTTTGTCGGGTTTTCTCCAAATTTGTTCACTGTATCCAAAAATTATTTTGGGTGGAGATGCGGATCAACACGTGCTAGAAGTCCGTGGAGTTTCAAGATGCTTGACTTTTTGCCAGTGGAAATGCGGATATCTCGGAAAACATACACCCGATCGAGAAGAAAAGTAATAGCAAACTAGATCCCAATGGGTAGTACAAGTTGACCAAGTTTAGAGTGGATCAGATCAAAACTGTAGGAGGAGATAGGTTGCGAAAATCCTTGAGTAGAAGAATAATAATAATAATAATAATAATAATAATAATAATAATAATAATAATAATAATAATAATAATAATAATAATAATAATAACTAGAGAACATTTACTGAAGTAACTGTAAATCTGCGATGTATGGCCATAAAGAAATAGTATAAGGCCTCTTCTAATAAAGAGATGAAATAAGGTGTGTCTTCGAACATGATCTTTGAAGTTGCTTGATGAAAGGCAAGTAACTTATGCCAACAAACATGAAAGCTGGAAAGCTTGACCCCTAAGGAGATATTACAATTTTCATTGGAAATTTTTTAGATCTCTTAATGTTCTAGAATCTGGCCAGGTTTGAAGAGAATCGGAAGAAAACTATAAGACATAACACTGTTCCAATATTGCTCCCATAGCTTTACTATGGGGATATCCGGCAACGAAAAGCTGATTTTCTCGAAAACTGTTAGTCGGATCAACTTTAAATTCGATACCAAATCAAGTCAATATGAGAGATAGAAGTTTACCAAATTTCAAGTCGATCGGAGCAAAAGTCATTTTGAAGAAAAAGCAAAAAAAAAATTTGGGTCATTTTGACCCCAAAAAGTTCGTCTGGCAGTCATTTTTAAAAAAAAAAATTTTTCGACTTCAAACAAAATAAATATAGAAGGCTTATCAATACCCTTATCAGCAAGAGGCACAAAGGCCTGTAATGCTCACATGAATCATCAGCATTTGAACCATTTGCATTTAAATACTGGTAGACATGATGGATAATTTGCGAATTTTTATTTTAATTGCCATCCTGAGCTCATTTCTGCAAAAAACGAAAACTGGTATTTTTGCCCAAAATTTTTCATGGCGGCCATTTTGAAAAAAATATTTTAAAAAAAAATAATCATCAGTGGCAACATCCTACCCAAGTATGGGAGTGCTCCGATCAAAACTCTAGGTGTAGTAGCACTTCAAACATTCATTTGAAATCCCCATACATTTCCTATGGGAGTTTTTGCCATGCATTGTGGGGGTCAAAGGTCTGGCGGCCATTTTGAAAAATAATAATTTTTCAAAAACAAATGGCCAGTAGTAACATCCTCAGCAAGTATGGTAGTGATCCGTTCAAAACTCTGGCTGTAGTCCCACTTCAAAGATCAATTTTGAACATCCCCCAAACATTTCCTATGGGACTTTTTGCCCACTCAAGGGCAGATAACTCAACAACTAGTGGGCGGAGCCAAAATAAAAGTAATAGCCATCGATTGTGGCATGGGCCCTTGAGGTTGACCAAGTTTGGAGTTGATCGGATGAAAACTCTAGGAGGAGATGCGGTCTAAACTTTTTGGGCAGAATAAGTATAATAATAATAATAATAATAATAATAAGAAAGATCCTGAGTAATTATAATAATCTGCGATAGATCGCAGATTAATAAGAAAGATCCTGAGTAAAAATAACAATCTGCGATTGCATCGCAGATTAATAATAATAAGAAAGATCCTGAGTAAAAATAACAATCTGCGATTGCATCGCAGATTAATAATAATAATAAGAAAGATCCTGAGTAAAAATAACAATCTGCGATTGCATCGCAGATTAATAAGAAAGATCCTGAGTAAAAATAACAATCTGCGATTGCGTCGCAGATTAATAATAATAAGAAAGATCCTGAGTAAAAATAACAATCTGCGATTGCATCGCAGATTAATAATAATAATAATAATAAAAATAATAATAATAATAATAATAATAATAATAATAATAATAAGTATAATAAGAAAGATCCTGAGTAAAAATAACAATCTGCGATTGCATCGCAGATTAATAATAATAATAATAATAATAATAATAATAATAATAAGTATAATAAGAAAGATCCTGAGTAAAAATAACAATCTGCGATTGCATCACGGATTAATAATAATAATAATAATAATAATAATAATAATAATAAAAATAATAATAATAATAATAATAATAATAATAATAATAATAATAATAATAATAAGTATAATAAGAAAGATCCTGAGTAAAAATAACAATCTGCGATTACATCGCAGATTAATAAAGATCCTGAGAATAAACAATAATATGCGATAGATCGCAGATTAATAATAATAATAATAATAATAATAATAATAATAATAATAATAATAATAATAATAATAATAATAAAAATAATAATAATAATAATAATAATAATAATAATAATAATAATAAAGATCCTGAGCATAAACATTAATCTGCGATAGATCGCAGATTAATAATAATAATAATAATAATAATAATAATAATAATAATAATTATTATTATTATTATTTTTATTTAACGAGGGTACATCATCAATAAAACCTGATTTTCCTGAGGCTCTCCCAGAGTAAAGTATGTACAGAGAAAATAGCGTGAATACACACATACACACATAAATACTGTAGCGCGGACTGACCGGACGGGTACTGACCATCCCAGCAAAGCTGGGTACGGAACGGCCACTCCGGATTCGTTCCAAGCATGCCCCCTGGGTAGGATAGTGCACATACATAAGCCCTATGAGGGAGGGTTTCATTAAAATTGGCTAAGTCCGATAAAGCATGTGGTGCGCATGTGCGTGCGTTGGAGCTACCCTGACAGCATGTCACGGGATTGGAAGCGAGAGCATGCCTATAGTGTACAGATTAGGTACGCGTAAAAGTCTTTAATTTTTCCGGTCTCGTTGTTCTTGGTACGGATCAGGACCAGAATAAAACGAACTTTCTAGAGCTGTTAACCATTTCAAAATCGGCCCAGAAATGGCTGAGTTATCCACGGAAACCCCCTTAAATTATCTTCAAAATATTGCTTTTGACGTCGTAATCGCGTGTATGCATAAAGAGATCTAGAATGTTCTAGAACGTGGTAAATACGTCACTGATCTAGCTGCATGCTGATTGGCTACTGTTGGGCCGCTGATTGGCTGAGGCATTTGCCTCTGACGTCACGAGTAGTATAAAAGGGTGAAAAAAGAAGAATCGAGAGCATCGTCCTGTCGAGAACTGACTGGAGGTGCGGACTAGATGAGTGGACCGGAACACCGACGGAAGATACAGCACATCACTGTGGTCCCTTACGGCTGAAAGCCAGTACGTACACCCATGAGCTACAAGTGGCACCAGACATGGGGCTCAAACAAGAAGCGAACCCATGCCTATGCTCAACACACGCGAGTTTCAGTCTCCTTCATCTGACAGTCAGCTCTCCCTTGATACGGAAGTAGCATCATATGATGGAAGAACTACTCGCATAGTCACCGACAATGTCACTAATTTCCCCAGTGCGGTATGACCAGCATCGCCTTGACACGAGTTTTCACCGATCAGCGAGGGGACATTCCGTGATGCTTCGCAGGCAGGAACTCAATACATCATCTTATCGGATCTCCGTGATAGGCTACCACCATCTACGCCGGATCGCGGATGACCACGACAAAGCCCCCCCCCCCATGGGGGCAACCCCAACATTCACGACCATTATGTTCGCCTACATCAGCAATAGGTGACCAGTGGCCAGATGCTCATGTACCTTATCCCATATCTCCTCCTCTTTGCACATCTTCACCCTATTATTCACCAAGACCGCGCAATGAACTGGAGGAAACAGCTACACCATTCCAGCAATATATCAGGAGACACCCATACCACACCCACCTTCTGCATCAGTCACCTGCACCGCCTCCATGCAAGGAACATCAATCCCAGCATCAGGAACGTCCACGCCGTCTACACAGCATGCCTCCACCAGTCACCAAAAGGAACACAAGACAAGTCTGAAATTTGGTGACTCAGTTCTGCACTTTGAGGATGAAGTAACTTATCTTGGTCTGATATTTGACAAAAGACTAACCTGGAAGGCGCAAATCAGAAAAGCTGAAGGCATAGCCCAGCGAAGACTGGCAGCTATGCGGAAGCTCTCTGGAACAAAATGGGGAGCCAACATGAAAATTCTGAGAAAGGTTTACTCTGGATCAGTTAGGCCAATCATCGAATACGGCCCATCATCATGGATGACATCTGCTACAAGCACCCTTCAGACATTGGATAAGGTTCAAAATCAGGCCCTTCGTATCATAACAGGGTCTATGAAGACCACTCCAATAGCAGTGATGGAAGAACTTACCAATATCCAGCCACTCCAGCAGAGACGAGAAATCAAGGCCAAGATTCAATACGAGAAATTCAAATTGAGGCCTCAACCATCCCATGCATATGATGACTCACCAAATGTCTAGAGGAAGGCTCAAAAGGAATAATTTCTTATTAACTTCAAAGAAAATTGAAAGAAACAGAGAGTCAGACATCTTCCCCAGATGTAGAAACATAACTGCTATCTCTGAGGGGGAACCGTGGAAAGCTTCTGAAACAGAAAACACAATTTCAATCTGGCTCTCGATTCCAGGGATTGAAAGCAGGGGAGATCAAGCAGAGGTGACAAACAAAGTTCTTTCATTGAGTCATATTGCAGAAAACTACCCTGAGGAAGAACGGATACATGTTTTGTACAGATGGATCAGCTATCCAGGCTGTCAAGAATGGAGGGGCAGGTGCTCACATTCGGTTTCCATGTGGAGATATAACAGACTCATGCTTGCCAACAGGGAAGCACTGTAGCAATTACACTGCAGAAATCCAGGCACTGATCTTAGCTAGCCAAATGCTGATACAACGAAAAACCAGAAATGGAAATATTGTCTTCCTGACAGACTCCCTCTCAGCGCTCCAGACGCTGGAGAGTGGAAAGGAAAGTACAGATCTAATTCATGAAAATCTTACGCAACTGCAAAGCTGATCAACTGGCTAAGGAAGGGTCAAATAAAGAACAGTTCAACCGTGAGGTTGAGTTTGAAGAACTGAAACATATCATTAAAGCCACAAGAACCACCAGCAGGCAGCATAATGATGCAATATACAGCCTCAGTAGGGAGGATCAGACATGTATCTTCAGATTGAGGACTGGTCACAATCGTCTCAATGCACATCTTCACTGTCTCAAGATTACAGGTTCTGCACTTTGTAAGTGTCAGCAGGCAGAAGAAACAGCAGAACATCTCTTGCAGCACTGCCAGCGATATGAACAGGCTAGGAGAAGCTTCTGGCCTATTGAAGTATCTTTTGAAGAGAAGATCAGAGGAGACAGAGACAGTTTGGTGACCACTTCAGCTTCCATGCAACAAATAAGGAAAACAGTTTAAAATTACTGTCATGAGAAAGATGAACGCAAGAAGAAGAATCTATAATTAAGCTACACAGAGATATGGAATTATCGGAAATGTCCTGGAAACCGGGTTCAGTCACTGTCACAGGTGTGGAGATAACTACGGAAATAGGCCAGCCGATCATGGATGCTGATGCTGCGGTGGTGTGGTGTGCTGTCGGTGGTGTTACTGCGGGTGTTACTGGTGTGGAAACTGCAGGTGATGTAATTACCAATGCTGCAGGTGCTGCCGGTGCTGTTCGTGCTGGTGCTGCCGACGTCGTGGTGACTGGTGCAGTGATGTTGATAGACAGGGCCTGTGTTGTGGATGCTGCTGTTTCTTACATAGTGCAGAAAGTCAGATTGTCAGTGTTTTGTATGTTTGGTCTTGGCAATTTTTCCCGTTGGGAGCACTGTAACTTGAAGTCTCGTTTCAAAATGGGAAGCGAGAATTTCTACGTTTTCACTTTGTTCACCAGGGTTTAATGTTACTACTAACGCACGATGCTTTTCATTTAATGCGTGTGTTACACCGTACCGCATAGCTGAATACAGGTACTTGCAGTCCGCACAAAAGGCACATTGTAGAAGATGATCATGATTAACATGAATCTTCAAGTCCAAATAACGGGAGAATGCATGCTTGCAAGGCTGTCCGTTAGGCTGTAATGCTGTACATGGATACTTTTTCCCAAGATGAGCTGGTGCTGACTCCTCCGAGCGGTCGGACAAGGCGAGATCTTCCGCAAGTGACATCTTATTTCCGCATAATGGTGAATGTGCGGAACCACTTAACCTATCCTAAATGTCCTACCTCTTCATAACTTTTCCTGGCCAAATATAATAGTAATAAAATAATAAGAAGAACAGCAGAATTTGGTTTGAGACACGAAAGTAGCCTAATGATCAATTTTCCCTTGTGTCAAGTTTGACGGGAAGATGAAATTTCAGTGCACGCTTTCCTCCTTTTATACTTTTGGTGACAACACAGAAGGGCGAATGACCACACCCTAAAGTTTTAGGGTGAGTTGGTCATGCCCTATATGGAAAGTTTATAATTTTAATGTTCCCAGGGTCAAATGATATAGTCCTTCCGTAGAAAGGAAGTAAATATAAATATAGAAAGGAAGGATAGTAGCTTTCATCCCCACTCAGTGGAAAATCGAGTCGCCGATCAATGTTAAAATCCAGAACTACTTATTCTCGTGGAAGCTCACCTTTTAATTAGCATGAAACGGTTTTTCAGATTGGGTGCTTATAAACTCGCCTGTTCAGATTTCAAACTGGAACACCTGATGGGATGTGGGAGAGCAGGTGACGTCAGACGCAATAGCCCTGACTCAACCCCTCTTGCCTCCTCCATCACGCCATGGTAGATACATGTTTGGGTGGTTCTTTTGTTTATAGCCTTTGATCCAATTTACTGGAAATTAGAAATGAAAATCTGAAGATCACGTGATTTCTTGTTTTGAAAGCACGTGGGTGATCGGAAACTTAGGCAATATTTATGTAATGGCGGAGTATTGATGCTGCTGATTATTCTTAGTTGATGTGAAAAATGGAAATATATTTTTTCAATTCTGTTCCTTAGAGCAGCGTCCCTATGTATGCGTGCGATCTTATACATGCATCGCTTCTTGTCTGTAATAGATATATTCCAGCCCGTGTGGATCTTGTGACTGGAATATGTAGGTAAGAGAATATTTGAAATTCTCCATTATGTTATACTGTCGAAGTTTTGATGCTGCTTTACCATCCCGCATGCTAATGATTTGTATGCACGGTAGAACAGTCGTGTTCTTAATCAAAATTAGGATAGTATAGCTGACTGTAATTGTTATTGTTTAAACAGCTCCATGTCTTGCAGAAATTAAGTGTACTAACTCCACAAAGCTGGGCTGTGTTTTCTGGGTAGGTGAACTGCCAAGCATCCTCCGCTATGGGTAGGACTAGTCTCACTCTCACCTAGACCAAACTTAATTTATTACAATACAGCTCGGAAAATGCGTGAATCAGTTTTGCAATTACAATACTGTCGTATGGAGATTGTGAATACAGTCATCCTGAGTGTCTATTTTTCTGTCGTGTTGATGATTTTCATTGATACGCGTGGCTGCTTATCTGCGGATGATTCTTGCACTGTCGTGAAGTGTTATGTTTTTATTGCAGAGGGGTGGGGGTAGCTGCGTGTGGGCGGTGTCAACTTTTTCGGACATGATGTATTTCGCTCTCTAATGGCCGAGCCAAGGGGCGGGACAGAGTTATTTTAGAGCACAGATGACCAAGAAGGGTGCTGTCGTAGCTTGAATCAATCCATTATCGAACTTCCTTAGGGTAGCAAAATCTTACTCATACGGATGACAGACTGCGGGCATCTTGCCCTCTTAATATTACTGACTGTTATTACGTGTGATTGAGGTGTGATAGTTTTGCTATTTCCATACAATGGTTCCAGCGGGTGGGGTGGGGGCGGGGGGGGGGGGTGGGGGCGGGGGTGAGGGGGGCGGAATGGGAGGAATCCCCTGTAATGCATACTGTAGATGGCTGCGGTGTTGCTCCTTCTTTCCGTATGATCAGTTTTTGCGCAAACCGGATAAGAAGGTGTTTGCGGAAAATGTTAACTTGTGTTGATAATGGTAGTGATCTGTTGTAGGGAAGTTGGGGTTGCTGTGTGGCACGGGTGTAAAGCGGATTGGGCTTATCCAGGTTTCCAAACTGGGAGTCTGTTGCGGTTGCGGAAAATCGGGTTTACGGAAAGTGATGAACTTTCCGTATCTGTGCGGCATGGAATGTTGTGGAAAAAGGTGTCTGTAACCTTTTCAATTAAAAACGCTAGGTGAAAACTACACTTGTTGTTGCTGATGTTGAATGTCCAAGTTACACAATTAAATATCTATGTATGTATGCGATGTTCGCGCAATGATGAATTGATGTATCCAGCCTTGCGGGCAAGTGTGTTCTGTATGCTTCTGTCATTCTGTGTCTTGGTGTGATGTTCTGACTGCTCACGGGGGGTGGGGGGGGGGCTTGGTAGGGCGTTTGCAGTCTGGAAGGAGAGGGTCATCTCCCATTACACTATGGTCAGTACTCTGTCATAACTGGAAGGAGAGGGCGATCTCCCATTACACGACGTTCAGTACTCTGTCATAATTTTTAAGTACCGGGAATATTCGAGCCAAGAGTCTGCTGAACAGGCTGCCTCCCTGCCCACCGCCGGTGGGGGTGGGTGGGTGTGGAGGGGTTACTGCGGTGTGGGATGCCACCTCCTCTGTAGCAGTGGACTCTCTCATATCAGTCAACAGACGACGAGTGGAGTATGAAATGGACAGGGCAGATGATGTCCGAACTTGGTGCATAGACTAGAGATGCGTGTTGGAGATGGGGGCAGTGGTGATGCGGGCAGATGGGAAGCATCTAGGAAAGGAATTGGTCTCACGCTTTGGGTAGTGGAGAGTTACACCGAGTTGTGCAGTTTTGCTGTTCTTCAAAACAAGCCAAGGCCTCATCAAGCCTCTTCACTTTCATGCTATTTATTACATGTTCCACTCCACAAGAAGCATGGCCTGGGGAAGCCTCATCTTCCGGTTGTGGTAATTCTATAATGGGGGTAATAGCATGAAGTGGGTGGGAATGGGAAGGGGTCGGCAGGACCACTTTTCCATCCTTCCCCTTGGACAGCACAAACGAGAAAGTTTTCAGATACGATTTCCCAGAACTTGTAGACCCGCCCTGAGGAGGGAGAGGGCGAGTACATATCTCGTCATCGTCCTCATCATTAGTTGAACGTTCACTGGACTCCTGGCTTGGTAGGAGAGAAGTGGATCTGGCACCGCGGCGCTTGGAACTAATGTCGGGAATACTTGTTTCCGTAGAAACATCCGTCTGGGTACCAGTATCACTTGAAATGCCCCAGTCCGAGGTCTGGTACTGGGTCATCACTGACACAAGGTTTAAGTCGATCGCAGTGGATGACTGAGGTCAGGCCATCTGAGGCGTGGATATGGTATGTCACATTCGATTTCTTACCTACTATCACATAGGGTCCTTTCCATTGGTAACTCAGTTTACTTGGCACATTTGCAGAATGTCGCGAATCGTGAACCCAAACCATTTTTCCTGCCTCACACAGATCTCCATGCCCTCACCGGTTATGCCATGTTTTCTGACGCTGGTGTGCAGTGGACAAAGTTGCTCTCAATAGCTCATGGGTCTGTTCCATCTGCTGTCGTATGAGCTCTACATAGAGATGGTGAATTTTTCTGTCCCGGAATCCTGGGCATGGCCAGATCCAGGGGTAAGGCTAATTCACTGCCTAACGTTAACTGTGCAGGGGTATAACCCGTGCTGTAATGTATGGAAGTGGGGTATGCCATGAGCACATATGGGAGTCGTAGATCCCAATCTCGACAATCAAGGTGTGTTTCCTTAGTCAACATTTCCGCCAATGGGCGGTTGAACCTCTCCCCCATACCGTCACTACGGAGATAATACGGAGTAGTTTTTGTTTTGACGATATGAAACAATTTGCAAAGCTTGGAGATCAGCCGGCTGTCAAAATTACTTCCTTGGTTGGAGTGTAGTTCATAAGGCATACCAAACCAGCAGAACACATTTCTTGTCAAGACCTCCACTATTGTGGAAGCCTCTTGGTCCGACAAAGCAAATGCTTCCACCCACTTCTTAAAATAATCTTGCAGTACGAGGATGTACTTGGTTCCTTCATCCGTCATATTCAAGGGTCCGAGCACATCAATAGCCACTCGTTCCCATGGTTCACCAACAATTTTAACTTGCAGTGGTGCGGAATGGTGCTGGCAACCCATGCCTTCACATTATTGCAGATGCCAATCCAGTGGAGTCTCTGTTTTATCTGCTCAATTGTTCGTTCCATGGCTAGGTGTCCTGCATTATCGTGAAGTTGTTGAAGTATGCTCTCATATTAATGCTCCGGAATCACTATGCGGTTATTAATGTAGAGAATGTTATTTTGTATGTGGAATTCTCCAAACCGCTGGTAGTAGTGTTTTGCTGTTGCGGATAATGGTGCAACAGATTCCTTAGGAGGACGTACCCCCTCCTGGATCCACATGTATATTTTTTGTGTTTGCACATCTGTTGCTTGTTTGTGGGTGACTGTCTCCATGTTCCACTCTGTGCACCACAATTCGGCGAACACCGGAGATGGCTGTGTAGTGTGTGTCATGGCGGTGGCCACTTCTTGTTGACCCTCGAGCTTGATTCTGCTCAAGGCATCGGTATTTCCATGCAGTTTGTCGGGTCTATGAACAACGTGGAAGTTAAAGGCCTACAGGGATTCCTGCCAGCTCGCTACCTGACCATTTAGATTTTTTAGGTTTCTGAGCCAGCGTAGTGAGGTGTGATCCATACTGAGGGTAAATTGGCGCCCATACAGAAAGTGTCTGTAATACTTGCCGAAATGGACCGCGGCTAGCAATTCCCTCTTTGTGGTCGCATAGCATTTCTCTGTTCTATTTAGAGTATGTGAACCATAACCCAGTGCCTGCTCCGTTCCATATTCTGTGACCTGAGATAGAACTGCGCCAATGGCGTAAGTCGATGCATCAGTGTCCAAGATGAAATCGAGGTTATGGTTGGGATGAGCAAGATTTGGAGCGGTCCTCAAGAGTTCCTTCAGCGCCCTGAAGGAACCTTCACACTCACTCGTCCACTCGAATGGTCGATCCTTTCCAGTGATCCTAAGTAAGGGTGATGCAATCTCGCTAAGATGACAGATATATCGGCGATAGTATAGACAGAAACCTAGGAAATTCCGGGTGTCCGTGATGGAAGTCTGCCACTCCGCTACTGCTTTTGTTTTTGATGGTTGAGTAGTCACTCCATCACCGGATATGACGTATACCAGGAACTCGACGCTCTGTCTGAAGAGATGACATTTCTTTGGTTCGAGCTTTAAGTTAGCCGTATGGAATCGGGAAAGCACTTTGTCTCGGTTAGACAGAGTTTGCTCAAACGAGGAACCAAAGACAATTACGGCATCAATGTAACACAGACAGATTTCCCATTGCAGGGTATTTAATACCTGCTCAATGAGATGCTCAAACGTTCCAGGAGCGTTGCACAGACTATAAGGCATCTTGCGGAATTGGAAATGACCATCTCTACAGACAAACGCAGTCTTTTCCATGTCAGCCTCATCCATGGCTACCTGCCAGTATCCACTAGCTAAATCAAGGGTACAAAAACACTTGGCTCCGGACAAAGAATCTAAGGCCTGATCTCTCTGGGGTAACGGACACGCGTCTTTGATGCTAAGATCATTAAGGTGGTGGTAGTCTATACAAAACCACAAAGATCCGTCCTTCTTGCCTGCTAGTACTATGGGACTGGCCCAGGGGGATGCTGATGGCTCGATTATTCCGATCCGCAACATGTCATTTACCTGTTGGTGTGCCTCCTCTTCCTTATGAATAGGGAGACATCGAATGGGCTGTCGAACAGGTCTGTTGTTTCCGGCATCGATGGAGTGTCGCATGAGATGAATTTCTCCCAGATCCATGTCTCAGCTGAGAAACTGCCGCAATATTTGTGAATTAATTTCCGTATGTGTTGTTTTTGATATTGCATCAATCCAACTGTGGCACACAAATATAAGTCATGTAGGTGTTCTAGCAAATCATCAGAAGTTATGGCTGGTGTGGGTGCGGTCCGGGGTGTCTCCAGTGAGATCACATCCACCAAATGGCCACAACGGACTCCCGGTTCAAGAGTTATTGGGTCCGTGGTGCCATTGAATACCCTAAAGGGTATATGATCATTGTTGGTGGTTTCCACGATCATACGGGGACTGGCACATTGTGAGGCGATTATGTATTCAGGGTCGGGTTCCAGCATAGCTATGTGAGTGTTATTTCCTAACTGTGGTGCAGTAGCCAATAAGATTTTCTCCTGTGCCGGCTCAACTGTGGCTGTTGATGCTAAAATCACTGCACAGGTGTCGTACAGTGATGATTCCACTCCAAGGGGTATACGTCGGCCGTGTATGTCTAATTCCTGTTGTCTGCAATGTATGATGGCTTCGCTCACACTGAGGAAGTCAGAACTGGGCAGGGCATCATTTTGAATAGAGGCGATTAAAACTCTCTGAATGAATTGCATCTACTATATCTGTATTACGAGGTTAACTGTACCAGCCACGGGAACATCGGCTCCGTAGCTGTTTGCAAAAATATGTTTGTAGGTTTAAGGGCCGGCTTTTTATGAGGTGGGATGCTCTCATACAAACGATTGTTAAGAACGGTGATGGAAGCTCCAGTGTCAACGGTGGCACTGGTTGAAACACCGCTAAACAGGCAGGCACACTTATATATTACTTTACGGTGGGCCTGCGGAAGAGTTTCCAATGATACCATTTGTGGAAGTGGTGGTGGTGCGGTATCATCATGTATATAGTCAGCTTGTTTCTGGATGGCTTCCATGAGTGCGGTTGGTGGCTGAGTGTGGAAAGGGCCAACCCATCGTCGCTGCTGCTGTGATTGCTTAGGCGATGACGGAGTTGGGGGTAGCAATGGTGATGGTGTTGATGCAATTTCCGTGTATGCCGAGTTAGTGTAAACAGCAGTGCATCATGGGATGTTTGGTTGATGCGCAGAAGAAACAATGCCGGCATGCTATTTTTCCATTCTTTGTGCGATGCTTCTTCTTGCGGATCCATGATGCGTAATGCGCACTTTTCTCTGAATCACTGCCGCTGCTGGTGGAAGTGGCTGATGATGCTGTAAGGACTTGTGAATTGCAAACCACCAGGCATACCGGGTGTTAAGTGCGTTGGCTGTGGGTTGTGGTGCTTGTATAAACATGGTTTGAGTGGAGGTGCTACAACCCACCACTGCCGTTTTACATAGAAAAGAAGGTTGAGTAGATGCGGAATTTGTGGGGTCACATTGGCCGGAGAGGGGAGATGTCAGTGCTTCGGATGCGGTGTGCATCGTGGGCACCGACATAGTGGAAGCTGGGTGCTTGTGCATGTATGATGTTATAGGAAATTGAGTATTAGTGTTGGCCGCCTGACGTTGTCGTTCAGAGGCCACAGTCAAGCTGGGTTGTAAGAACGGGCACCGAAATGACTCTGTAATCGGTGCCATTGTCAGTTTGACGGTGTCTCAGGCTGCGGGGTTCGTCGGTCAGCAGTCAGAGTTGTTGATGGAGGGCGATTAGGACATCGATCCTTCCAGTGGCCCGGTTGACCACATCCAAAACATAAGTTTGGTGGCTGTGCGGAAGCTGTTGTGGTTGCTGGTCGTGTCGTTGATTGTGTAGCGACAGTTGTACTGAGGGTGGTGACTAGATTTGTGAGTGTGGAGATCTGTTTATTAATCTCTTCCAACCTATCGTGCATATTTTGTCTATTGTTGTTATTGTGCTGGTTCCCGCGTCCTGGGGCATTGTTGTGGCCTCTACAATGGGATTGGCCACGCCGCCTTCATTTAGACGCGTGATTTTGACCGGTGGGTTGTTCTTGTTGTGTATGCGGGTTGAATTCTGAGGTAGTTGCTGTTGCAGTGTTTTGGTCGGTGGTGGTGGCGACGTTGATATCATTCACTTCGTTTATTGGGTGAAGCTGGTGGCGATTATTCTTCTCCCCCTCCAAGACGTTTTTGATATGAACCGCTGTAGCTGTCAGCTGTTGTAAGCTACCATTCTCCATGAGGAATAATTTTTCCTTCAAGGCGGCTTCACCATTCAGCGCATCAATGAAGGTATCAAGATGTAAATGGGTGATGCCCTCGAGATTGGTGCTAGGATAAGCACAGATAACTAGCCATCGGATATGACTAGTTAATTCTGGTAATGTATCCTCCGAGCGTCGACATAAGTTCTTGAGCTGTAGCTGACTTGTCTCTCGGAGGGCTGTGTCGCCGAATCTTTCTGACAACGCGTTCTCCAATTCCGTGTAGGTTGGTGTATAATCGGCGCCTAAGTCTGCCAGGACTTGTAGAGCTTTCCAATTTGATGATTAGCCCACCAGTTCATGCGACTTATGATTTCGAACTGCACTTTATAATTGGCCCAATCAGTCTCCCTGCTAAATTCGTGGGTGTAGGGGGGAAGAATGATCCGGCCATGTCCACGTGGCGATGTGATGGGCGCAAAACCGGGTGGTGGTGCTGAGGAGACAGATGAGAACGGGCCTGCTGGTCTGCATGTTGGTGGTGGTGGTGGTAGTGGTGTTTCCCGTCGATGTCCCTGACGATGCTGATGGTGCCGTGTTCATGAAGGTGATTCCCGACATTGATGCTGTGTATGATACGTGTGTTCTGCCAAATACCACCCTGTTGCAGGTCCATAGATAGGTGTAAGTCTATAAACGGGTGGAGGTGTATTATGTAAATGACGTGGACGTTCTACTGGTTGATGTGATGGGTGTTCCCCATACAGTGGCAGTGCAGGTGACTGACGAACGTGTTGCATGTGATGTGTAGGTCTCCTGATGTTTTGCTGAAAAGGTGTTGTGTCATATCCTCCGGTTCGTAACGCGGCATCGGTGGATAATATGGGGATGATACACGAAAGGGCGGGGATGCAGGGCATGGTACATGAGCGTCCGGCCACTGGTCACTTATTAATGACGTTGGCGAACAAAATTGTCGGGAAGGATGTTGTTGCCCCATGGGGGTCTGTGTCATGGTCGTCCATGATCCAGCATAGACGGAGGTAGCCTATCATGGAAATCTGATACGGTTATATATTGAGTTCCCACCTGCGAGGCATCACGGAAGGTCCCCTCACTGATTGGTGAGAACTCATGTAGAGGCGGTGCTGGTTGTCCCGCACCGGGGAAAGTAGTGACATTGTCGGTGAGCACGCGAGCAGTCCGTCCATCATATAATGCTACTTACATGTCAAGGAAGAGCTGACTGTCTGATGAAGGAGACTGTAACTCGCTGGTGTTGAGTGTTGGCATCAGTTCGCTTCTTATTTGAGCCCCACATCGGGCGCCACTTGTAGCTCACGGGGGTATGCGCTGGTCCGCTATGTCGCTCCACTGCATTGCACTGCAAATTCACGAGCTGCTTAACAGAATAAACATTGCAATATTAAGTATAATACATACTCAATCACAGTTAAATTAGCACAATTAGACTGCGTACGGAAATGGTATGAACAGTTGACAAATGAATATGGTACATGTACTGATAACGGAAATCAGGGTCATATCTTCAGGACATCAGAGTCAGATGACAAACTAACCGTTACACTCTACACCACCACTGGTGTAATTCATGTCAAAGGCTATGGAAGCTGTGAGTGGGTGGAAAGTGATCTGAGTACTCTAGCAATGAGAGTTTATGCCAAAGATGGTGTTTCTTCACCAGTCGACAATACATGTATGTGTGATGATGATCATGATAACAAATGTGATAATAATGGCAATGGCAAGTCCAATAATGTTAGCAATGAAATGCTTAGGCTTATGGAAAAGGCTAAAGATAACAACAATGACATCGTTGAGGGCACACATTGTGATAATTTTGAATCAGACATTCAGACTGGAAATAGTTGTGCTCTCACTCTCCAGGACTGCGAGCTGTGCAATCTCAACACAACAGCAGAGACAGTGCCTAAACAGTTATTTAGTCCTACACATGTCAGTACTCCAACAGTGTAGCTCACGGGGGGGGGGGAGGGGGGGGGGATGTCGCTCCGCTCCATTGCACCACAAATGCACGATGTGCGGGAGGGCTGGTTATCTGTGGTTCTCGGGATTGCGGATCCTGTATCGCATCTCTCCGGAAAGTACAAAGACTGGCTTCTAGAGCCGGTGGAACACTGATGTTCCAGTGGGGCCATGCGACCATTGCTGCCGAGATTGAACCACACAGTCTCATCCTGACTGTTCATGTCACTGGTATGTTGGTCCATTCTAATTTAGAGTAACGGACAAGATGTTAATAATTAAACAGTGACAAATTTATATACTGTAGAAATAATATCACTCGTTTGACAGTAATGAGCACAATAATTCAAAACATAGAGCCATCCAGTGTTCTTTCCACGTGGTTTCGCCGAATGTAGCACACAGATCCTTGAATCTGCAGGGGTATCCCCGCAAGAGAGCACCGCAACGAAGTCATTCAGTACTTTATTATAAACTAATATACCCCTAGCGGCCTAGCACACACAAAGAAAATATTGTTGTTGCGAGAGGAAAGTGCCTCGCATGGGCCTCCGTCACAGGAAAATGCCTTCAACGCCAAAGCGGAGGAAAAGAGCTAGCAAAAAGGGCCACTCTTTCATTCAAACAGGAAATGCTAAATCCTAGTGAAGTCATACTAAATGTGATGCACACTGGTTTATGTGAAGATGGGAGATACAAGGAATTTCCAGGTCACCATCTTATGTAGTTCCAAAGTTGCTGCATTGGTCGTTGCTGCTTTATTTATGCGGGCCTTCTGCTACATTCTAACCTACCAATTAGTTACTAGAAACGAATACGAGCTTTGGCCGCAAGTGGCAGGGATTCCTACCTAACTTTAGATACATTTATGCAACGGGCGCAGATGCTCAGTTTCCCGTAGCTCGCCCTGCATAGCATCTACCTCCGAAGGATAGCGTGTATACATGTTACGAAGCAAGCCTCCCGAATCAGCTAATAATCTGGCCGCCCTGTCCCGCAACCACATATAACATCACCAGGACAAAGGTTACAGTTTACACAAGCAAGTTTGGATAGTGCCATGTCGTTTATGGTGGGGATAGAGTTGGATGGAGATCCGCATCTCATCCATCACCACGTCCTACGGATTTAACATTTGACCTGTCATTAGGGTTAAGTTCCAGAATGCCCAGAATTGCACTGCGGGCCGGTACCTAACTAACTAATTCACATATTAAAGTAGTCGTTTTCACAGTGTTTCCTACATTGGTGGGGGTATCTAACTAACAAGTATGCGAAGATACGAGTGTGGGGGGAATGTATGTAAATCAACACTAACTGTTACCGCTCGGAAACCTCCGATAGTTTCCCAGGGTCAGATCAGGCCAACGTGTCGATAGGCAGTCCAGACAATTAATAAGCCTTGTGGGTGGTGGCTCATGGGTGGGGCTACATTACCACAACAACTGGAAAAGAGGCGTACACTAAGCATCTCTCATGGAGAAATTGTCCCTAACCACTTTAAACCTATTCTATCGAGATAAATAGTTAGGTTTAGTCAGTAACATGTCAGGCTCGATCAATTAGAGCATGATCAGCGACCTCGGTGTAAAATTGATGCTGGCCGAATATAGTGATGCGGATATATATGTTGCTGTATAGTATTTCCTAGCGTACTGTGGTCTAGAGTTTTTATAAATAAACAAAACATATTAACTAGATGGCCACTTGCCATATGCACAACTAACTAATACACATGATGAATATGATTAGAACAAAGTATCACAGGTCATTGGCCCTTATGGTGCTGTTTGTTGAGAGCACCCACAGTAAACAAGGATACTATTCACAGTAAAACAGAAATTATAAGAATGTGGTCTTAAAACCGGTAAGGCACTTTTTAGTCATCAGTACCATATACGGAAATAATTAATTGTTCAATAGTATTCCTATTTGAGTATCTACTTGAGTACCTATTGGTCATCGGTACGGAAAAAGTTCAAGAGTCACTGAAATTGAGGCACTAATATATAAATAGCATGAGATGGCATGTTCTCTGATGCTGGAAAGATTTCTGCAGGAAGGTATCTGCAAGCAGGCTCCCACAGGCAGGTATCCGCAAGCAAGCTTCCACAGGCAGGTTGGATACGGCACATTCTCAGGAGAGTGTAATAGAATGGTTCAGGAGATGTCCATTAGATACTCTTTTAGCTGCTACATAATTTAAACAGTTGGTTGTAAAGTTTCCGTCCGGCGATGGCGGTATGAAAGTTTGGAGTTGCCCATTAACATAGAGGGCTAATATATATTTACCTATGCATGTACAATAACACGGTGCGGGAAATGTCGCATAGCTCTTGCGGCGTTCCGAGCAAAGTCCCACCAGACTGTCATCTAAAAGTCAGTAATCAGACGCGACATGCAGCGCGCAGGTTTGAATCCACTTTTCAGCATGGTCGGCAGATCCGGTGAGTCATCCACCAAGAATCACCATCAGCTCTACATTCCATGGATTTATATTTGGGCCCATATGGCCCATCTGCAGAACGACTTCCCTAAGAAAGTCCAGATGAGGGAGTTATTACTTTCATTATTTTCCCCACGGATGGCCATCCGGGAGCGTTCAAAAACTTGTATCATGGAAAGTCGAGAACTGCTTACCAGTGCAGATGAACCGAAATCCGAATGGCACCGCAGTGATGAAGGAATCACCATAGGTTATCAGTTACACACGTCTAGTCCGCGCTGGTCCAGCAGTCCTCCTGACGGGTCGCCGGTGATATGCCTGATTCTCGATTTTTCACCCATTTTATACTACTCGTGACGCCAGAGGTAGGTGCCTCAGCCAATCGGCGGCCAACCAGTAGCCAATCAGCGTCCAGGTAGAAGTGGTGACGTGGTATCACGTGCACAGCACATTCTTTATCTGATTAATGCATACGCGCGATTACGATGTCAAAAGCAATATTTAAAAAATAATTTAACCGGAGTTTCGCGGATAACTCAGCCATTTCTGGTCCGATTTTAAAATAGTAAAAGGTTCTGTAATCCTCGTTTCATTGCGGTCCTGATCGGTACCAAGATCAACGAGATTGATATAGTTTAAGACAATTACAGCGTACCATCTCGATACACTATAGGCATGCACTCTCTCCCAATTCCGATACGTGTTGTCAGGGAAGCTCTGACGCGCGCTCATGTGCACCATGCGTTCTAATGGACTTCGCCGTTTTTAACGAACCCTCTCACATAGGGCTTATATAAGCATAATATCCTACTCAGGGTGTGTGCTTGGAGCGAATCTGGAATGACTGTTCCATACCCAGCTTAGCTGGGATGGCCGGTACCAATCCGGTTAATTAGGCGAGCATGTACGAAGATGGGATTAAATAATGGTTTAGAAAAAGCTGCTTAAAGACCTGATGACAATTTAGTACAAGAAGGCAGAAATGTAAAAAAAACCTAATGTTACCTGCTACTACAGCAATGAAACCCACTTCCTTGGCCCATGACGTTGAGCATTCCCTTTCTCGGACTGTGCACTATGCAAACTATCACAAATAAGTTTTAAATCAAATCTGTGACCAGAAAATAGGTCTTGTGCACACATTTTGGCACTCGGTTCCAGCCAGCAAAAACGCTTTCAAATTAAGTGGCAATACAGCAAATTACTGCCGTACAAAATACAGCCACATTTACAAGTTAATCAGCTGGCCATACAAAATCCGAGCCCACTAACATTTTACGTAAATAAAACTTAGAAAGTAACACACTGCCATACTGCACAACAGCTGGCGAGAGAGAACGCAAATATTTTCAGCATCAGAGAGTCTGCAATTGCCAAAGTAGCAGCTTATATTTGGTTTTGAAATCATGCTAACTTAAATAGCATGATCTAGTCAGAGCGATACTCCAAAATTGGCATTTAACAATTCCACTCTGAATTCTGTTTAGACACACCCATCAGAAAGCATCGGTCTGAGAATCTGAGAGAAATTCATTGACTAACTACCGGAAACTGTTGCATAGCTCTTTTACAACAACTTCTAGCAACATCATTCAAAGAAAATCAAACAAATTCTAAGACACCAACCTGCTGATGAGAATCTCAAAAACAAGTTTAGTTTATTAGTCCCTGTTGGCGTGTGGCTGTAAAAATTGAGCCGGGTGCACAGTGTTGGCGAGCCGCTGAAACGAGTACTGAAACTGAAATAAGCTGCATTGGTGTAGATTGCTAGAACAGCGAGCTCTACGCAGTGAGCTTGGATAAGGTTCCTCGCTCCAGGCGACCCCTGGCCCGACTGAGGAATAGTGCCAGAGCAAGTCCTTTTATACTATATGGTGACCAATCAACAGTCACCACACCAGAGCTCAAGCAATCATCGTGCACTTCCTAGGGGAATAGCATATGACGATCACGTGTCTATGATATCAAGCTACCAGCACATGCATGATGGCGATCTAGACCAACGTTAGAGAATTATTCAGACCAATTTCCTTATCTCAGCCAGTACTGAACCGATTTCAAATCTGTAAAGAAATTCGTGTTTCCCAGCGAAGCATGGTGTCGATTCACACCAAGATGGCTCGAAAGGGCCCAGTGTTAGGGATTCCCCAAATTACTGGTAACTATATATACACCTGCGCAAAAGTTAAGCACCAGCAAAAACAATAGAACGTAGAAACATGATGGTACAACTAGGCTGCCATACTTTTTGTCCCCGCGTTAGCTGACATAATTCCAAGTACGAAATGCACATGCATGCATGACTTCACGCCGCTTGATGTCCGTGCGTGGCGGGAAACAGCACACGTGTTCAGTTATGTAAAAGTCCAGTTTGAGGTGTAGAACATTACATACAGATTTAGGCATCAAGATTAGGAATTTTGTGTTCATGACCGTGGTTTATTTGTACAGAGAATTAGCTCTTGATTGTGAACCGCTATGGCAAGACGAAGGTTAAGTGATCGTGTGAAATGGCAAATCATAGGCATGCATACCACTGGTATGTCATGCAGAGAGATTGGCAGACAGCTGAACATTAACCATACTGTAATCAGTCGTTTGATTGCAAAACATGGGCAAACTAACGAGGTGAAGGACAGGCCTAGATCTGGAAGACCGAAGAAGACTACTGCCCGTGATGATCGAGCCCTAGTACGCCTTGTTAGGAGATCTCCATTCACCAACAGCAGAGTGCTCAGCCAGCAATGGGAAACGCGCAATAGAGTGTCAATGTCTACCGTCAAAAGGAGACTGTATGCTGCTGGCATGAAAGCTAGGAGACCTGTCAGACGTCCTCTCCTCACTGCACACCACAAAGAGGAGCGTCTGAGGTGGTGCAACGAAAGAAGACACTGGAACATGAGATCCTGGAGACGGGTACACTGGTCCGATGAAAGTCGGTTCCTGCTTCATGCCACAGATGGTCGAACTCGTGTATGGAGGTCCAGACGCACGGCGTACGACCAACGTAACATCATGGAAGAAGTTCCATTTGCTGGAGGTTCCGTTATGATATTGGGGTGCATCTCATTTGATTGTAAGCTGGATCTGTTGACTGTACCTGGAACACTAAATGGACAAAGATATCAAGATTCCATACTGGATAGAGTTGTGGTCCCTCATTTTGTAAATCATGCACCTGGAACCCACCCTATATTCATGGATGACAACGCCCGACCACATCGTGCTAGAGCTGTGCATGAATACCTCCGCCAGAATGCCATCGAAACCCTACCATGGCCAGCAAGGAGCTCTGACATGAACCCTATTGAGCATATCTGGGACATTCTGGGAAACATGGTGAGAAGGAGGGATCCTCCTGTGCAGAACCTACAGGAATTAACAGATGCACTCCATCTTGAATGGCAACGAATACCACAATGGCATATCAGTCGGTTGGTGACCAGCATGAGACGTCGTGTCCAGGCCGTCATCCAGGCACAAGGTGGATATACCCGGTATTAATAATGACAGTCTCAAACTCGTGCACAGATGTTAAACTTCGTTTTCAGACACCATTAATGACAATCTAGCCACGTGTGTCAACTGTAGGGCAATAGTTGTCAGTTGTGTCAACGTAACCATATTCAGGCCTCGTTTTCAAGTTCAAACAAAAACATACAGTGTTTCCCCACCATCATAATCAGCATTCCTCTAGTTGCATTATTACCTCTTGCACTAAGATGGATGGGTACATAAATGTTTATGCTATTGCTTTCTTCATAGCACATGAATATACCCTCGCATGTGCGTAAAAATAGGGTGGTGCTTAACTTTTGCACAGGTGTATACATAGGAATGCTATCCCCACGCTCCCTATACAGCGTGGATGAGCTATCTCTTACTGACGTGTAGGCGTTTTTATGGACTCTATCATTCTAATCTCTCAATATGGTGGCTCCACACGCTGGCCTATAGAACCAACAGGGATGTGGCTTGGAGTAACTCAGACCGGGCTGTTTCGTACCTGGCTACCACTAGTCAGTTCGTACCTGACTGAGCGATCCATGCTACAACTTGCTACGGGGCCCATCAACTAAAATAAAGCTGGAAATAGCAAGTCAAGAGAGTAATCAATAACAAAGTCACTGATGACCTGAAAGAAAATCTGTCCAAAAGACACAGATACGTGAATCCAGCGGCAATTGGGGTAGGGAAACCAATTCAGTCTGGTCAACAGTTTCTCATTACTCTTTCGATGTAAGATGTGTGATTGTAAATTTAAATTTGCTGTCAAGAATCTACTACCTGCAGGGACTCTGAGCAAAGTTTAACCAGTTTAAGAACAGTGTGTGTGTGATCTCTGAGGGAAAGATGTGGAAGACAGACTGCACTTTCTAATCCAAAGCCACATGTTAGCAAGCATTAGAAGTCGGCTACTCAATGCTATGGAACATCTCATCATCAAATCGGTACCACTTGGCACTTGGCAGATAATAGCTGCAGAGAGTGAGCTTCAACTGCAGCGTGTCATAGATCCATTTCACCTTTCCTGGCTTATTGGGGACAAGCTGCCTGTTGTGATTGAGCCTCTCTCCAGAGACCTCTGTTTCCTACTCTTCACATCAAGCATTGTGAAACTGTAAACATTGGTGCTAGTACTGACCTGTGTGTTATCTTAGTAATCTGTGTACTTTTGTAGTGACTGTGTGTCTTACTGCATATAATGCGGAAAGGAGCCTCTCATAATACAATCACACTTATGTTCACTTTCAGATTTTATGGAAGGAGTTATGCCTAGAATTCCTAGGTTGTGCACCTGCAATAGGCGGATCTAAGAAATCAACAACAACAACAACAACAACAACAACAAACCAACAACAACAACAACCTGGCCTCGATCATCATTAGGCGTGGCCTCGTAATGTCATCTGCTGACCAGTGAAACTACTCATGATTCAAAATTCAAGATTCAACATTATTTATTTTCATATAATACACAGTTTTTAAATTTACACAACAGATAGTCCACCAAAGGCTGAGCCTACACAGTGCTGGACCACTGACATTTAACATGTAATACCTCAGAAACATATGATTTAGTAATAGTTGGATGAAGATAATAATAATATAATAGTTACATGTTTTTCATGGCTGGCCTGCAATGGATACATGCATTCATTATGCTGGGAATCTCCAGTGATGCACATGTGCATTACACCTAAATCTGACATAGTGCGAATTCGGTGCCGAAGAAATTATGTACAGTATCCAAGGCTAAATAAACATAGTGTGTACTTCGCTGTCGTGATATATATTGGGACTATACATTTTCCCAATGAGCAACTTGAGACATATTCCATCACCGCTAGCACGTTTCTTAACCAAATATGGAAAGTTTGGTGCGATTGGAAACCACTTTTCGACAGGATTCTGAAACTGTTAATGCAAGCACTCTATGGTACATCACCTCAGATATATTTTGTGAATGACAAATCTCCCCAGCATCTGCCACTGAAGCACCTAAGACAGAGGCCAGGGTCTGGCAAATTAGAGGATTAAATCAACTTTACAGTGTAAACAAACCCTCTCATTCGTGCTTGAAAAGAGGGAGGAGTCACGTGATCCTCCAAGATTGTATATATGCTGAGAGTAAAATCGAGAGAGGATGTGTTGCCCATCACGGCACAGCTCTGAGAACCGAGCACTGGAGTCAGCTGAGCGGCAGGCGTCATAACAACAGTCTTTCGCCGACCTCGAGAAGCTGAGCATACACTTGTAGAGCTGGGTGAAATTGTCTCCATTATCCTTTATTTCAATTGTTTTTTCCCTTTATTTCTCCTATTTTAACTTTATCTCTAACACAATTATATTCATGCCTGGTCTCGACATTTCCCGATGCAACTGCCTGTCATGATAGAACGTTTTTCCTTCTTATGATTTCTAGAACTTTCTTGTCTACGTGAGTGCTTCCCTTCCTGGTTTGTGATGTCCGTGGGTTTTTTCTTGGCACATGTAAATTTATTCTCGATTTCAATAATTTTCAAATGGAACAGCTTCCACATACTGTCTATATCTTCTGAATGCCCAAGAACCTTGCCCCACTGGGTCTGATGTACACATGTTATTATTAATTGCTTCAAACTTTGCTTTATCATCTGTTTTGGCAATGGACTGTCTTTAAGTATTGTGTAGCAATTATATTAGAACTGAAGGGCAAATTGACCACTTTTGCCTAAAATATTCTAAAGCAGATATTATCTGCTCCTCATTTGTTAAAATTAGGTCAAGTATATTAAGGGGTTCTGAACCTCTCCATCGTGAAGGCTTGTCAACATGTTGAAATAAGAAGTTGTCCTGTAGGCATGCTATGAACATATGTTCTGCTGTTTGGGTATCGTCACCTAGCACTCCATGATTTCCAATTAATTATTGGTTAGTTCATATCCCCCATAATTAGAATGTGTGAGAGTTCCTTATTCACCGCTTCTAATACCTGTTTTCGCAGATTAGCAGTATTTTCCTCTGTTTCACTATATGATCTATATATAAATCCAGTTAATAGTCTATCTTGATTGCTCAGGTCGACTTTAACAAAATGTTGTCCTCGAATTTTGTTCTGTAGCACGGGTCGACTAGACGAGTACCGGCCATCCCAGCTAAGCTGGGTACGGAACGGCCATCCCGGATTCGCTCTGAGCGCACCCCTTTGGGTAGGATAGTATGCGTATCTAAGCCCTATAGGGGAGGTTTTCGTTAAGAATGGCTAAGTCCGTTAGGACGCGTAGTGTGCATGTGCGCGCATCAGGGCTTCCCTGACAACATGTGTCAAGGTTGGGAGCGAGTACATACCTATAGTGTACCGAGACGGTACCCGTAATTTATTTAAACTGCGCCGTTCTCGTCATTCCAGGGAACTATCTGGACCGGAATGGAACGAGGATCACAGTACTTTTTACCGTTTTAAAACCGGTTCAGAAACGTCCGAGTTATCGTCGAAGCTCCCTGCTAAATTATACTTAAAATATTGCCTTGACGTATTAATCGCATATAGATATTAAACAGAATAGAGAGCGCTCTGTACACGTGATAACTACATCACCACATCTGCAGTACGCCAATTGGCTAGTGCTCGGCCGCTGATTGGCTGAGGCACCTAGCTCTGATGTCCCAAGGAGTATAAAAGGGGTGAAAAATCGAGAATCAGGAGCATCACCGGCGTGGAAGCCAGCCCGCGCAGGACGACTGGACCATCGGGATAGACGTGTGCAACTGCAAACCTATGGTGGTTCCTACTTCATCCGGTGCCATTCGGATTTCAGCTCGTCCACGGTGGTAAGGAGTCCTCAGCTTCCACAGTTTTTGTATACCCTCGGGTAATAAACTAAGTTAAAAGTTATAGCTCCCGCATCCAAACTTTCCTAAGTGCGGGCCCGGAATGTAATGCTATGGGATGCAGAGCCGATGGTGATTCTTGGTGGATGACTCACCGGATCTGCCAACCACGCTGAAAAGTGGACTTCAACTTCCACACTGCATGTTGTGTGGGACCAATTAACTTTCGACCAGTCTGGGTGAATTTTGCCCGGTGCACCGCAAGAGCTATGCAGCGCAACCCACACCGTGTGCCAGTGATTGTACATGCATTGTCATTATATAAGTAACCCTCCCTGTTAATGGGTTACTCTTAACTTTCATATCTCTGTCGCCGGATGGAAAACTTTACAACTTCTGCTGTGATTATGTATCAGCTATAAGTCTATCTAGTGGACATTCCCCAACTGTTCCGTTACCTGTCCTGAGAATGTACCGTATCCTACCTGCCTGGAGAAGTGAGCCTGTG
The DNA here is from genome assembly GCA_034401795.1 of Chaetoderma sp. LZ-2023a. Lineage (NCBI taxonomy): Eukaryota > Metazoa > Mollusca > Caudofoveata > Chaetodermatida > Chaetodermatidae > Chaetoderma > Chaetoderma sp. LZ-2023a. Next base: position 46,266,718 of record CM067372.1, read on the forward strand.
GGGACCTGCCTGCGAAGACCTGCCTGCAGATGTCTTCTTGCGGAAATCTTTCCAGTCCTGAAAACATGTCATCTCACGCTATGTGTATAATAGCGCCTCAATTTCAGTAACAAGTGAATTTGTTCTGTACCGATGACCAAGAGGTACTCAAGTAGCTATACTATTGTACATTTAGCTATAAAACATTTACTTATTTCTGTATAAAGGTACTGAAGACTAATAGGTACCGTACCTGTACTAAGACCGCATTATTATAATTTCTGTTTTACTGTGAATATTATCCTTGTTTACTGTGGGTGCTTTCAACTAGCCGTACCGTAAGGTCTAGTGACCTGTGATACTTTATAATTATCATATTCATTATCTTCGTATCCATCAGATTGTGTCTTGGTCAGTTGTGCATACGGCAAGTAGCCATCAAGATCATATGTTTTGTTTATTTATAAAAACTCCAGAACACAGTACGCTAGAAAATACTATACAGCAACATTATATCTGCATCACTACTCCCGCCAGCATCAATTTTACACTTAGGTCGCTGATCATGCTCTAATTGCTTGAGCCTGACATGTTACCGACTAAACCTGGCTATTCAGCTCGATAGGATAGGTTTAAAGTGGTTAGGGACAATTTCTTCATTGGATACGCATGGTGTGCACCTCTTTTCCGGTTGTTGTGGTAATGTAGCCCCACGCACCGGCAAGGTTGTGTAAAATTGGCCAAGTGACCTATAGGGCCTCATATATATAGTAAGTTATTGTCTCTTTCCGTGCATCAACCAGCCTTATGGCGTATTAATTGTCTGGATTCCCAATCGACACGTTGACCGGATCCGACCCTGGGAAACTATCGGAGGTTTCCAAGCGGTGATAGTTAAAGTGCCGATTTACATACACGCCCCCTCATGTCTTCGGAAACTTATTAGGTAGACTCCCCCGCCAAAGTAGGAAGCACTGCGAAATAATAATAATCTTAGTTTGTATGTTGTGATACCGGCCTGCAGTGCATCTCTGGGCATTATGGAAAATAACCCTAATGACAGGTCAAATGTTAGCTCCACAGCATGCGGTGAGGGACGAGATGCGGATCTCCATCCAGTTCATTGCAGTGTCTGGATGAACCGTTAGAGCTCATCACGCCCTCATAGGAAGGACGCTTGTAATGGATATCCGTCTCTCCATCCCCACCATAATGACATGTCAGTATTTAAATTTGCTTGTGTGAACTGTGAAACTCATCTAGTGATGTTAAATGTGGTTATGGAACCGGGTAGCCGGATCATTATTTGATTCGGAGCTTTGTTCTGTGACATGTACGCATGCTATCCTTGGAGGTAGATGCTATGCGGGGCGACCTACAGGAAGCTGAGCATCTACGCCCAATGGATGAACGTATCTAAAAGTGAGGTAGCAATCCCTGCCACTTGTGGCCAAAACTTGTTTTCGTTACTAACACCTAAATGGTAGGTTAGGATGTAGCAGAAGGCTTGCATAAATAAAGCGGCAACTACCAATGCAGCAACTTTGGAACTACATTGGACGGTGACCTGGGAATTCTTCGGAAATCGTTCGTCCCATCTTCACGTAAACCAGCGTGCAACACCTTAGCAGTAGCTTCACTAGGATTTTCAGCACTTAGCATTTTCTGTTGAGCAAAAGAGTGGCCCTTTTTGCCAGCTCTTTTCCTCTGCTTCGGCGTTGAAGGCATTTTCCTGTGATGGAGGCCTGTGAGTGCTAGGGGTATACTAGTTTATATTAAACTATCTAGTGACTTCGTTATGGAAACTCTCTCTTGTGGGGATACCTCTGCGGATTCAAGGATCTGTGTGGTACCTCTAGCAAAACCACGTGGAAAGAACACCGGCCTGGCTCTATGTTGTGTAGTATTGTGCTCATTGACTGTCAAACGTATAGAATTGTTTGTATAGTGGTATAAATTCTGTGACTTTAATTATTATCACCATCTTGTCTGTAGTCTAAATTAATACGAATCGTCATATCGGTGAAACCAACAGTTGGGATGACATGGTGTGGTTCAGTCTCCACGGCAATGGTCGTACGGCCCCACCGGAACAAATGTGTTCCACCGGCCTTCACGGTCGGTCTTTGTACCTTCCGGAGAGATGCAATACGGGATCCGCAACCCCAAGATCCGTGCCTAACCAGCCCTCTTGTATGTCATGCATTTGTGAATCTTGAATGTGAATCTTAATCTCGGCACAGATAACTTTAAATGGAAAATCTTTAAAAACTGTGCTAGAGAAATACTAACTCCACTGAATCACATCTGCAATCTATCATTTTCACAGGTTATATTTCCATCCCGATTAAAAACTGCATGCGTAACACCTATATTCAAAGCTAAAGACCCATCTGATTTTACTAACTATTGGCCAGTCTCAGTACCTCCGCTTTTCTCTAAACTTCTTGAAAGATTATACTACAATAGAACCATAAAATATCTTAATAAAAACTCTATAATCTATGAATCCCAGCATGGCTTCAGAGAAAAACACTCTACCATGCTTGCCATTGTGGATATGCTTGAAAAAATAACCACATCCCTTGAGAGAAATGAACACACTCTAGGTTAATTCGTGGACCTCTCCAAAGCATTCGATACTATTGATCATGAAATATTACTTAAAAAACTAGCCCACTATGGAGTTAGGGGCATTGCATTAAATTGGATATATAGCTATTTAACTAACAGAACACAATGTGTAAAATTCAGTGGGGCCATGTCAGGAGACAGGAAATTAGTCTGTGGCGTTCCACAAGGATCAATTCTTGGACCTCTGTTGTTTTTACTATACATGAATGACCTACCCAAAGCATGTAATCACCTCTCACTAATATTGTTTGCGGATGATACCAATACCTTTTGTAGTCACAAGGACATAGACACTGTATACAAGTATGTAAATAATGAAATGAAAAAAAATCATGGACTGGTTTAAAGTGAATAAATTATCTCTGAATGTCGATAAAACTAACTATATACTTTTCACAAAATCTAAGAATTTAAAACAAATAGCTCTCCCCAAAATGCATGTAAATAATCAAGAAATTCACGAAGCACAATATGTCAAATTTCTCGGCGTCTATCTGGATAAAAGCTTAACCTTGGGGAAGCATATAGAAATAGTGAGATCCAAGGTAGCAAAGAACATAGGTATCATGCGCAGACTTAAGCCATATCTTCCCCCCAATATTCTAAAAACTCTATATTGTACACTGATCCTTCCACATATCACATATTGCAATGTAATATGGACTAACACGCATAAAACTAAACTAGCACATCTAAAGTCACCACAAAAGCAGGCAATCAAATTATTCGCACAGCCAGCAGAGGGCCAGGATGTCTTTAAAACCGAAAAAATGCTAATACTTGAAGACATTGGAGCTGTCCAACTATACACTATCTTAAGGGACTACCATAATGGCAATCTACCCTCCTCATTATCAAACCTTTTTAGGAACAACTCCGATATACACACGAACTAAGAATAACTTACACCAAACCTATTACAGAACAATGATAGCTACACAAAAACCATCCCACCAAGCAATACAACTCTGGAACAACACAGATATAAATATACGCACACAAATTCTAACACAAAGCTCTTTTAAACAAAATATTTAAAAAACAATCTTAGAAAGATACTAAAAATCCAAACCAATGACATGAATGCAGAAGTCACCACCATGGCAGTACAAAAACAAGTATGTACCCAGTTGCCAGGATAACAACTAGAATGTAAAATACACATCTGCAATAATAATAATAATAATAATAATAATGCATCCGTAATTGTTGATGTGGATGATGCAGTTGTGTATAATAATAATAATAATAATAATAATAATAATAATAATAATAATAATAATAATAATAATAATAATAATAATAATAATAATGCTGCACCAAGAAATGTTGATACAAATTAGGCCGTATTATATATGACAATAATAATAATAATAATAATAATAATAATAATAATAATAATAATAATAATAATAATAATAATAATAATAATAATAATAATAATAATATTGTAAACAAGATATGCATGTGTTTTCCCCATTCCCATGTGTGTGTGTGTGTGTGTGTGCGTGCGTGCGTGCGTGCGTGCGTGCGTGCGTGCGTGCGTGAGTGCGTGCGTGCGTGTGTGTTAATTATCTATTGTCTTAAATGTATACATGTAAATATTATATTATCTTTACCCATGATCCAACTATTACTGAATTATATGTTTATTATATGTTAAATGTAAGGGGTCCACCGCTGTATAGGCTCAGCCTTTGGCGGACTGCCTGTTGTGTAAATGTAAAATCTATGTGTTATATGAAAATAAATAATCTTGAATCTTGAATCTTGAATAACAATAATAATAATAATAATAATAATAATAATAATAATAATAATAATAATAATAATAATAATAATAATATAATATTAATAATAATAATAATAATAATAATAATAATAATAATAATAATAATAATAATAATGCACCAAGAAATGTTGATACTAATTAGGCCTCATTGTTATATATGATAATAATAATAATAATAATAATAATAATAATAATAATAATAATAATAATAATAATAATAATAATGCTGCACCAAGGAATGTTGATACAAATTAGGCTGTATTATTATATGTGACAATAATAATAATAATAATAATAATAATAATAATAATAATAATAATAATAATAATAATAATAATAATAATAATAATAATAATAATAATGTAAACAAGGTATGCATGTGTTTTCCCCATTCCCATGTGTGTGCGTGCGTGCGTGCGTGCGTGCGTGCGTGCGTGCGTGCGTGCGTGCGTGCGTGCGTGCGTGCGTGCGTGCGTGCGTGCGTGCGTGCGTGCGTGCGTGCGTGCGTGCGTGCGTGCGTGCGTGCGTGCGTGCGTGCGTGCGTGCGTGCGTGCGTGCGTGCGTGCGTGCGTGCGTGCGTGCGTGCGTGCGTGCGTGTTAATTGTCTTTTGTCTTAAATGTATACATGTAAATATTAAATTATCTTCACCCATGATCCAACTGTTACTGAATTATATGTTTATTATATGTTAAATGTAAGGGGTCCACCGCTGTATAGGCCCAGCCTTTGGTGGACTGCCTGTTGTGTAAATGTAAAATCTATGTGTTATATGAAAATAAATAATTTTGAATCTTGAATCTTGACAGTGCGCCAAAGACACGAGGGACATACAGAACAAAAAGAAAAATCTAGTAAAATATGGCTTCCGCTTTAGAAGTTTACGTGAATAATGTCCAGTCGCTGTCATCTCAAGGTACTATTTAATCAAGCTAAGTGTAAAGCAATATATACAGTGTCCGTATTACCCGTTACATTAGCATTTTGAAATTAAGAAAACACATAGTTACCAGTTTTCGTAAATGGGAAACTTTTATCAAAGATAATCTATAGCAAGATAATGATTGAAGATACAAGATTGAAGATTCAAAATTATTTATTTTCATATAACAAATAGATTTTACATTTACACAACAGGCAGTCCACCAAAGGCTGAGCCTATACAGCGGTGGACCCCTTACAAGATACGAAGTATGTTATAACGCTCATACAATTACGTTTAGAATTACGTTTTGCTAATAGATCAAGCAATTGTCGCCTTTTTACATCAAATTTACTTATTTAACAGGTGCGATATGGTCAATAATAATTTTGTAGTATATAGCCCATTTATGTTAATATTATAACCTAATCCAGATATACACGCTTTGCTTTAAAATAACGTCGATTAGGCCAGTCAGTGTCTAGGCCGCTGTCTATACTGGCTTGATAGGCCTAGATATGGGTCTACACACACTCCCGAGTAGAGGATGTGGGGGGGGGGGGGCATAAAATATTGACTAAAAATCTGTGTTCGGGCGGGCTCCTTAAAATATTCACTAAAAATCAGTGTTTTTTGTTATTACTCAGAATTTGAACGGGAAGAATCAAATTTGCATTTACATGATCAATGGCGCATGTGTTCATTATTGAACACATGTGTGTTATAATTCTTATTTGATTAGAGAAGTATGAGTAGTTTCTGAAATCACGTAGGCCTAAGCGATTATGATTAGTCTGGCACATATTATTAAATATTTGCTATCATCTCCAAATTTCCCATGCCTCTGGAATGATAGGGCTTATATCCTATGTGGTCATAGCTCACAGTGACACACTATTAAAATTTGCACAAATTAGAGCAAATCCAATACTTAAACCATTAATCATAATGAGAGAAAAATGAAACCTTGTTGTGTATATAGCTGACATACTCAGCTTTATGCCATTGCAAGTCTCATGATGATCATTGGCTAATTTCCAAGATACCATTTATGTACATAAACAAAAATGCTAGGTAAAATTGCTAAACTTATTCAGTTTCATCTTCGATCCGCAATCTTTCATACAGATTTGATTGCTCCGTAAAATTAAGTATTATCCATGTATTTGTAAAGCAAAGATATTTCTCACAGGACCGAACTTAGAGGGAGCCCTGTGCAAGTTTTTTGTGGAAATTCTTCTGCCCCCCCCGCCCCCCCCCCCCCCCCCCCCCCCCGAGAAATATCTAACGTCCCGGTTGTGTTTCAAACATGAAGCCACTTGGGGGGGTGGGTAGGGTAGTGTTATGGTGCCAGAGGGCTGTGGGATTTGGCCACACCGTTCTTATAGTTATGTGATCTATGTGTGCAACTTGAAGTTACAGAGGGGCAAAAGAATACAAAAACGTTTTGTGTGTCACTTTGGTGGGGGTGGGGGGCTGCTGGAAATTTGAGGTCATGTGCGAATGCACTGTTACATAGGGCAGGGGCCGATCTTAACTTTTTATGTCACTAGTCTGTCGGACTGTGATTTTGAAAATAGACTAGTCCGCAGATATAGGCACTAATCCTGTTAAAGGAGGTTCTTACATACCACACAATACATATCCTATGGTACTCACATGTAATTTGTTGTGTAGTTCCAGTAATTGTCAAATTGTGCGTATGAATATATATGCGCAGTCATGTTAAATAATGTTTTTTCTTTAAATTTCTGAGCGAAATACAGGATTAACACATTGCACATGTTAAATAATACACGCCATGATCATAAATTTTGGTGCATTTAAGAAGAATTAGCATATTACGTGTCCAAATTGCGTTACTATTTTACAAGTCATGGCAATTCATAGTTTCGCACATCCAGGCATCTTGAGATCGGCCGCCATTAAAGTTGGGGCAAACTTACTACATGCTAAAGAGGACTGCCCATACAAACGCATTGTTTACATTTTTCATGACGTTCAAACCATTAAATCCTGTATCTGAGAATCTGTCATAACCCCGCCAGCTATCAGAAAACATCAAATCATGAGTGAATTTTGCAAGATATTAAAGAAAATGTAATTAAGGATTTATGGCCCATTGCCCGTAATGTTAAATTAGCCCCTCCGAAAATGGCATCTCTCCCAGGGAATTATGGGAAATTTAATTGTGTTGACGTCATCGTGATTCTATGAATATCTTGACATGCATGCACATACTAACCAGGAAGTTAATGCATTCAGAACTGCCGTACACCTTACCCGTTGCGGAGCTTGGTTCCCTGGTGCATTTATTTGGGAACCAGGCTACATGGTGTCATACGCCGTGTAGCTACTATGCGCTGTGATATTTTATCTAAAACAGACTCTTAGACGGTCAGTCACTGAATTGTAATATGTGTCACGGCATAATTTCTCCTTCGATCAATACTCACCATTCTATTACTTCTGATATACAGCTGGCTCTAGGACTATAGACTTAGAAAGCTTTACCGACTCCTTGGAACCGGGTACTCGGCTCCCAACTGCTGAGTACCCGTCTACCATGAAGCTCATTCTTGTTTGCATAGCAACAAGAGATACATGTTTTTTGCAGTTGGAAAGATCTTAAGAGTTTTAGCCTAAGTCTTTTTGTCTGTAATTAATTGTGATAGCTTGTGCGTTCTCAAAGGATTTTTGGGTTAATATGGATGCCGCCGATGATAACCAGGTTGTATATTTCCTTATTATTCCATAATTAAAAGACTTAGGTCTCTAAAATTTCGTCTGTGTCGCATGTTCCAATTTCTAACCCCAAAGAATCTGGGACGTGTGTTAACAACAAAATATGCTGGATGATCGCCTTCTTTAAACCCCAACAGGCGATCGGCAGATATGAAAATAGGTGTTAGCTACAGTATTTTGAACACGAATATCGGCTGACGTCGTTCTCCGTAAGATCCAAGCGGGTGACATCACACCCGGGTGTCTCGGATATTTATGTGAAGAAAATTTTTTCATTAATGCGCGCATCTGATTCTGGGTGCTGCGTACTAAAATGGTACCAGAAAACTGGAATTTTCATGTTTTGCGTGTTATCACGATCTGTTTGCAATGATCGGTGGTTTCAAAATTCTTGATTAAGATGTGTGGTCTGCGGTTTTACCGTGTGCTACAGCAGTTTGTTATACATTTTGTTGTTTCTTCACATATCGTTTTGGCTTTCGTTAGGAGTATAATTTATATTTATTAGTAAATATACCCTGAATGCTATGCGATATGATTCCTGGTTCCGTGATACATCCTTGAGGATCAGTGTATGGGTGTATTATTGTCCGCTTAGTTCTTGTCGTCATAATCAATGCGATCTTGGCTGTAACGTTGCGGGGTGGGGTGCGGGAGGGTTACAGTTAATTTATGGTCAATATATTTGAAAATTAATTGTCTGCCTTCCATCTCTGTTTCGTTCCACTTGCTTATTGTAGGTTTGTGCTTATGTATAGGCCAAGCCAGCCCCGCCATCATGTGACGAGTGCCACAAGTTCGTCCGGGTCCTGTTTAAGGATCATGTCTGCTTTCGGTGTACCAAATGTAACCTTGATGATAGGTGTAATGTATGTGCAGTGTGGTCGGTTGACATGATGTTAAAGTTCCTTGCCCAGAAGGACATGGCTGGGTCTGACGCGGGGTCAGGCGGAGCGAAAGCAAATCGTGGAGCGTCCGTTTCGGCCCTTGGGAGCGCTCTACGTCTGCAGCCGGAGGTGGCGGAGATGGCACCACCGGCATGGTTTGGTCCGGCTATGCAGGGCTTCCTGCGTAGCATTCTGCCCACGTTGGTGTCGTCGCTGCTGCCAAAAGCTGTAGGGCAGTCTCTCCCCATGCTTGGTTCGGACCCTGTTCGTGGACAGGGTTCTGGACTGGCCACCGAGGGAGCCGTCTCGTACGGCCCCCTGGCAGTCCCGTCGGGCTCCGGCCTGACGGGTTCTGTCTCTCTGCGGCCACCTCCGGGTGGTCCAGTAGCGGTGGCCGGGCCATCAGGCATGGGAGCCGTCCACCAGGACGGCTCCACGATTTCCTCATCTAGTGATGACTCTTCGGGGTCTGAAGATGAGGAGGCCGAGGAGGAGAGGTTGCTGTGATGCCGCGGGTGGAGCAGATGGAGGTCGATTCCGTCCTGGACGGAACCGCCCTCCATCTGTCTGGCTTGGCGCAAGCCAGGGCAGCGGCTCCGCCCGTGGTTAAGGCCAATCTGGTACCAGGCACCGGTCCCGTGATGGTTGGTTTGCCGCCAATTGACACGGTGACGGGTGTACCGGGCCAGGCGTGGTGCTCACCTATCTCGCCTGGTCCGGCGGTCAGACATGGGGTGCCAACGGCACCCGTGTTTGGCCACAGTTCTGTGACTGCTATGGGTCCGCACAGTTTTCTGTGCGGGCCTACTCCATGGACTGGTACCGGAGTTCCTGGCATGTCAGCGATGGCTCCTAGCCGGGAGGCCATTGCTGGTAGGTCCGTGAGCATGTCAACGGGTGACGTGTTCACAGGTGTGTCCTCCTCGGAGACGGACTGGTCTGAGGCTCTGGCCGCAGCCCGGATCCAGTCTATTGGATGGGATCCCAAGTTTTATGGAGTTGCTGGAGGCTATTTATAGCAAGCAGCTCATGATGACCAAGGGCCAGCTTCCTGCGGCCTCCAGGGAGGTGCGGGCGAGGTGTCGTATTCCACGGGGGGGAATACGACAGGTATGGTGTTGTACCGTCGGTCACCGAGGATGACCGATGGGTTCTGGGTGTCCAGAGTGCTGGAGCGTGTGGCCCCGCCCTGGCACTGGTGGACAAAGCTCAGGTACACCATGATGAAGTCCTGTCCCTATGTGATGAGGGGGTGAGGGCAGCAACGAGTGCTGTCAACCACTTATCGCCTTCTTCAGTCGGTGTGGACTGAAGCGGGGCAGACCACCCTGTGCCACCTGTGGCGCGTTCGTGCGTCAATGACGGCCTGGTGCTGTCTATGGACGCATTGGCAAGGGTGCAGGCGTGTGTTGCAAAGTCTAGGAGGCAGATGGTTCTTGACCATACGCATCCAGCTACGGCCGTCAGTGAGCGTCTTCTTGGGACGCCCCTGACAGGCCCTAGCATCTTCGGTGGCCAAGCATGGGCCATCTTAGAAGACACGGCTAGCATTGCGCAGAATCGGTTGGCGGTGAACCTACAGCTAGAGCTGGTCCGTTAAGCGCCCGCACTAGGGGCTGTAGCAAAGCCGCTGACCATGCAACCTTCTAAGAAGCAGAAGAAGCATAAAGGCAAGGCGAAAGCTAAGCCTGCTGCTGCTTCTGCTTCGTCTGGCTTTTCTCAGCCGCCTCCGGCGAAGAAAGCCAAGAAGGTTGTGGAGGCTCCTACCCTCCCCAATGTTGCTCCTGATCGCCCGAGAGGCGTCAAGGGGAAGGGAAAGTCCTCAAAGGGCGGAAAGAAGGGAGCGGATCGTACCTGAGGGTATGAGAGCTCCCTTCGTATCTGCCTGGACCGCACCTGTGTGACAGGAACAGCGGTGCCAGTTAGACCAGCCGAGCCACGGCCAAAATGGTTCTCTCTCTCTCTCTCGTCAAGAGAGGGGGGGGGGAGCGGATCGCGAGCCAGACAACCCCATTAGGCGTCGAGGCGTCTATAGTGGGTGGAAGGCTCATGCGTTTCGTCGAGGCTTGGCGAGGTGTGATGTCAGACAGTCTGGTCCTGGGATGGTTATCCCAGGGATACATGCCGGAGTGGTGGGACTTTCCACCACAGAATCTGTCTTTGGCACCTGTCTGGACACCCGTACCAAGGGAACCAGACAAGTTAGAAGCCATTCAAAACGAAGTGTCAGGTTTGCTTCTGAAGGGAGCAATAAAACCAGCAAACCGGAACACTCCAGGATTCTATTCAAACATGTTAGACAAGGCACAGGGGGATGGAGACCCATACTCAATCTCAGGCCATTAAATTGGTTTATCCATACGCCTCGGTTCCAGATGGAAACTCCGAGGTCGGTAATGGCAGGATTGAGGAAGGGAATGTGGTGTGTGTCGATCGATCTGAAAGATGCATATTTCCACATCCCAATGAACAGGAGTGGTCACAGGTTTCTGAGATTTGCGTTTCAGAATCAAGTATGGGAGTTTATAGTCCTGTTCGGCCTGTCGACAGCTCCAAGGGTTTTCACGAGAGTGGTCCTTGCGGTGACATCGTTTCTCAGAAAAGAGAACGTGGCGCTACACACCTACATAGACGATTGGCTGATCAAAGCAGACACATCAGCCAGGTTAGAGGTGGATACTGCTCTGACTCTGAAGTTACTTTCAGATCTAGGCTGGATAGTCAACAAGGAGAAATCCAAGTTGACACCCACTCAACATTTCGTTTATTTAGGGATGCGATTCGATCTCGCGGAGGGCAGGGTTTACCCGTCAGAGCCCAGAGTGGTGTCTCTGTTAGCCATCCTCAAGAGTTTTCGATTGGGAAACCACATTCAGGCGAGGCGGTTTCTTCACATGCTGGGCATGATGGTCTCCATGGAGCAGGTGATCCCGTACGCTGCTCTAATGCGAAGACCTATCCAGTTGTATCTGATGTCTCTGTGGAAACGGAGAACAGAACCCCTGTCAAAACTGGTGCCAGTTTTGGAGCCAATAATGTTGCATCTTGTATGGTGGAAAGAGCATCAGAATCTCCTAGTAGGGGTTTTGCTGCACCTACCCCACCTCCAGCTGTCCGTGTACACAGATGCATCACTGGAAGGGTGGGGGGCCTGCCTGGGAGAACACCAGGTCTCGGGCACATGGACTCTCCAGGAGAGCCAGCTGCATATCAATCTGTTGGAAATGCTGGCAGTGGAACTGGCATTGCAATGATCAGGGGCATGGCGATATTGATACGGTCGGACAATTCGACGGTAGTATCATACATAAATCGCCAAGGCGGGACCAAGTCACCCACACTATGTATGTAAGTGTGGCACATGATTCAATGGTGCAGGAATTACTCAGTTGTTTTTTAAAGCAGCTCATATTCCTGGGTGATTGAACATTCTGGCGGATGCTTTGTCTCGCAGACAGTGAATTCAGCCAACAGAATGGTCTCTCAACCCTCCATTCTACGAAGGATCTTCGAGCATTGGGGCAAACCCAACGTGGACTTGTTCGCCACAAGGGAAAATGCTCAAATCATGACTTATGTCTCGCTGATTCCAGATCCAAATGCCGTCGATACAGACGCTCTGGCGATAGGCTGGAGAGGGATGCACGCGTACCCACCCACCATTCTTCTGCCGAAGATATTGGTGAAGATCAGGGAGGAACCGTGCCTGGTCCTGCTAATAGCGCCGTTTTGGCCCAGCAGGGCGTGGTTCACGGATCTTCTAGATCTGCTGGTGGAGAACCCAGTGCAGTTACCCGAGATTCCGAACATAGTCTCCCAGGCCAAGGGACACTTCCTACACGAGCGTCCCGAAATGTTATTGACTGCGTGGTTGTTGTCAAGCAACATTCCACGGCTGAGGGCTTTTCTCGACAGATTTCATCGCAGCTGCGAGAAGGAGGTCAACCTTCAAGTCAAATAACAACAAGGTTAACAGATTTGCAGACTGGTGTGAAGAAAAGGGTATTGATACCTTTCAATCCACTATTCAGCAAATAGCAGACTTTCTCTGTGAGCTCTTCTTTTCAGGACTAGCTCCCGTCACAGTTGCTGGATACAAGTCAGCTTTGGCATCAGTTATCCCTTGTCTAGCCAACAGGGATAGTCCAGAGGTGGCCCAGTTGAGTGTGATGGTGAAGGGAATGAGCAATCTCCGACCGAGACAACCGGTAGTCATTCCAGCCTGGAGTCTATCTTTAGTGCTTAATGTACTGGCCAAGCACCCTTTCGAACCGTTGCGTTCGGCTAGTCTAAAGCATTTGACTCTAAAGGCGGTCTTTCTATTGGCAGCTTCCTCAGCTAGAAGGCGCAGTGTGATCCATGCACTTTCAGCAGAGAGGGACCGATTTATTGTCTCCGGACAGGGTCTGCGTCTACTGCCAAGAGCAGAGGTTATGTCAAAGATTCAATCTTTGAGATATCCCGGCAAACCGATCGTTATACCGAAACTAAGTAGGTTTGATCGTGATGCCAGTGTCTGGTGCCCAGTCCGTGCTTTGACTAAGTACAAAACGACAGACTCGTTACGGTCGAATGATAGACATCTGTGGATCTGCCATAAGGAGCCACATGGCGCCGCATCCGTGGATTCTATCTCTCGTTGGGTTAGTCGAATACAATCAGACTACCCGTGAGATTACGACTGGGCACCAGGTGCAATGCGCAAGGGCACGATGTTAGAGGAATAGCCGCCTCTTCCGCCCTTTTACAATGGTGTTCCGTTTAAGGACATCATGGCTGTTGCACAATGGCACTGTGAGTCCTCTTTCACGGATTACTATATGAGGGATGTGTCAGACTTCGCCATTCCACTCGCTTTAGCTGTTTTGAGACGATAGCTATATGACCAGACTGCTCTTCTTCCTTTTTTGGCATTTGTAAGAAAGAATTAAGAAGCAGACATGGTCGAGCGAGAGGATATCAACCAGATTGCTCCAGGTCTGAAATCCAAATATCATGAGGTAATTCAAGATTGAGAGTGTTTTGTATTATGTCTATATATCATGATCATTCATCTTATATATTCATGCTCATTCCCAGGCTAATATATGCAAAGAGCAGTTAACCCTCTTGGCATATTTGTGTTTTCAGGCGAGATGCATGTTCGTGAGTTCTCTCCCTTTTCTTAGGAGAAAAAAAGGGGGGGGGCCAGTGATGCGAATCTGATTCGGTTCCGTTAACTTGACGGTCCTTTTTAGGTCTCCGCTGGTCAAGTTTTTACGTCTAACTCTTTCTCCAAGGGGCAAAAGTAGCATTTATGGCTTACCCCTTCCCACCAGGTTACTGACCAAATCTGGTGTATATCAGAAGTAACAGAATGGTGAGTATTGATCGAAGGAGAATGAAGGAAATTTAAATTTCCCTTTCTCCGAGATCTAACAATACTCACCATTCTGTTACGGACCCAGCCTCCCAGCCCCACGGAGGCAAGCCATGGATTTCTCTTGTTTGGTGGCTATGCAAACAATATGAGCTCTATGGTAGATGGGTACTCGGCAGTTGGGAGTCGAGTACCCGGTTCCTGGGAGTCGGTAAAGCTTTCTAACTCCTAGAGCCAGCTGTCAGGGTGAGCTGTATATCAGAAGTAACAGAATGGTGAGTATTGTTAGATCTCGGAGAAAGGGAAATTTAAATTTCCTTCAATCTCCGACTGAGACAACCGGTAGTCATTCCAGCCTGGAGTCTATCTTTAGTGCTTAATGTACTGGCCAAGCACCCTTTCGAACCGTTGCATTCGGCTAGTCTAAAGCATTTGACTCTAAAGGCGGTCTTTCTATTGGCAGCTTCCTCAGCTAGAAGGCGCAGTGAGATCCATGCACTTTCAGCAGAGAGGGACCGATTTATTGTCTCCGGAGAGGGTCTGCGTCTTCTGTCAGAGTTTATGTCAAAGAATCAATCTTTGAGATATCCCAGCAAACCGATCATTATTCCGAAACTAACAAGGTTTGATCGTGATGCCCGTGTCTGGTGCCCGGTCCGTGCTTTGACTAAGTACAGAAAACGGACAGACTCGTTACGGTCGAATGATAGACATCTGTGGATCTGCCATAAGAAGCCATATGGCGCCGCATCCATTCTATGTCTCATTGGGTAGTCGAATGCATTCAGACTACCCATGAGATTGCGACTGGGCACCAGGTGCAATGCGCAAGGGCACACGATGTTAGAGGAATAGCCGCCTCGACCGCCCTTTACAATGGTGTTCCGTTAGAGGACATCATGGCTGTTGCACAATGGCACTGTGAGTCCTCTTTCACGGATTACTGTATGAGGGATGTGTCAGACTCCGCCAATCCACTCACTTTAGCTGTTTTGAAACGATAGTTATGCGACCACACTGCTCTTCTCCCTTTTTTGGCATTTGTAAGAAAGAATTTAGAAGCAGGCATGGTCGAACGAGAGGATGACAACCAGATTGTGTCACTGATGGCCGGACAAGTGAATGGGTGGAGGCGTCACGTCTGAAATCCATAAATCATGAGGTAATTCAAGATTGAGAGTTTTTTGTATTATGTCTATATATCATGTTCATTCATCTTATATATTCATGCTCATTCCCAGGCTAATACATATATGTATATGCAAAGAGCAGTTAACTCTCTTGGCATATTTGTGTTGTTATTACACCACAAAAACATCCATTACCGTTCAATCACTACTTGCTAAATCAATTATTTGCATTTTGCTATCAGAATAAGATTTTTATGCCTGCATACACACCTCCCCATGCCTAATCCTATTCCTATGGACCCTCAACCAGGCTACTGGTTGAGTCCCACCTCCAGCCTACCATCAGGTATAGACCGGCACCAGTCTATACTCACCACATAGTGACGCTTGTCGCTACGCGCGCTCACGCATGCGCATCAGAGCCCGAATAGGAAACAGATTCACTTTTCAATTATTCTGCATGCAGAATAGTTGTCTAAAAATATTTATATAAGTTTTTGTGTTTTGCGCTGTGGCAGTGAAACCTTTTGACTTTATATCTCGGAACAATATGCCCAATATGAAGTCAATCCTCCCTAAGTTACGTCTAGGAGTATAATTGTGTTTATATGGTATCTTATAGACGAATTTATATATTACCGGTTTTCGCGAAGATCGTTTTTTGCTTCGTGGTATCTTGATTGTTATACCTATCCTAAATCATCATCATCATTGATAATGTCCAGTCCATATATAGAGCCTGTAACGAAGTTATTTCTAGTGCATTATAAGGATTATATTAAAATCCCTTGAAAGTTTCTGGTACGGAAATTTGAATTTTCCAGCCGTTAGAACTGAGTTGAGGGTGTCTCTTGTGTGAGAGTTTGAGCGGTATGCTTCATTGTTACGTTTTTTCGTTTGTAGGAGTTAGCGAAAGGTCAGATAAGACTAAATGTTCGTCGGCAAAATGTGATCGTCATCACTCGATCGAGTTCGCCGGGCACGTTTGTGCGAAGTGTCCTGTACTACTAATGCTATGTGTGTGATTTGTAAAGGGTGGCCGGTTTCGGTAGCGAAAGCGTTCTTTAAAGTCCTTCCCCTTCCTCCGTTGCTAGCAAGACAAGGGCGGTGTCCTTTGCTTCAACCTCTGTTCCGTTATCGGTAGCAACGGAGGGGGGAAATTCATCGGGAAATTTGGATGCCGTGATGGCGCTTTTTGCTAGGTTTGAGTCGTTTGCCACCGTTTTGACGAAATCACTTGATGAAAGGATCTCTTCTGCAATAAAAGAGGCAAAAAGGAAGGAGAGCTCGTCAAGCTCCGAGGATAGCCCGAAGGCTTGCGGGCGTTCCCGCAAATGGGGGAAGCCGGTCCCCCTGATCTCTAGACAGGTGATGGAATCACCGAAAAAGCAAAAGACATGAGCATCTAAGCTCTTGAAGGTGTGCTCGGAGGGTGCACCACAGAAAATCCACGTTAGACTAGAAGGTGACGGGCATAACCTTCAAGCCGTGGTGGCGTCGGCGGAAGCTGGCGTCCATAAGGCTAGTACTTATGAAAATGCCAATGTAACGGTGGTTCTGGTGGTTAAAGTAGTCTCGAAAGCACCCATTGTTGAGAGGTCGTTACCTAGTCTTGCTAATTCCGGTTCAGGTGTGGTAGACTCGGGTCATTTGGACTCGGGTTTACTTCCGTTTTACGATTCTCATTCTCTTTCCGGCCGGACTTCCGGTTTAGCGAGACATACGGGTCGTTAAGATCCGGTTCCGGCTTCGGTAGCTTCCGTTTCCGAAGGACTTCCGGTTTGGGGGGGTGGGGGGTGATCCGGGTCGGCAAGATCCGGTTACCACTTCCGTGTCGGTAACTTCCGGTCTGTCTTCCGGTTATGTAGGACATCCGGGTCCTAGAGGTCTAGTGTCTACTTCCGTTTCCGGGTCTTAGCGCTTCCGGCCATTCCAGATATCCGGAGTCTGAGGACTCTTTTTATTTTCCGAATTCTGGTAGAGGCGTTTCCGGTTCCGGGGTGGACACTAGTCAGTTTACTTCCGCTTCAGGTATTAGAAGTGTACTTCCGGGTCGGTCAGACCTGGATGTAATTCCGATTTCCGTTTCCAGTTTCATGAGAGCTTCTGGAAGAATGCATATCCGGGTCTGTTGGACCCGGCATTGCATTGTTCATCAATTTCCGGTTCCGTTTTTTTCAGTTCCCTCTTCCGGTTAGTCTGTACATCCGGATTGTAGGATCTTGATCAGTTCCGGTAGTCTACTTCCGGTTTTATCCATTTCTTTTTCCTTTTTTCCACATCCGGATTTCGTACAGCCGGGGATAGGGTCATTTCCGGTTTTACCCGGCATTACATGTTCATCCATTTCCGGGTTTTCAGCTTCCTCTTCCGGTAACTCTGTACATCCGGGTTGTAGGATTTTGATCAGTTTCCGGTAGTATACTTCCGGGTTTATGCATTTCTGTTTCCCTTTTTCCATATCCGCATTCCTAGAATCTAGTCATCTTCTTGCCTAAGAATTAGTCTTATTTCAGTTTTCGTTTAATATTGGGAATGTTAAATTGCTGAAAATAGTCATTCCAAGTCATTGCCAGTCTTGTAGTCTCTCTTGGAATGCTAGTCTATTCAGACATTTATTCGTTTATCAGCGACAATTTCAGCGTAATTAAAGACTCTCCTGACTGGTTACTGTATGGGATTTTGTTGCAGATTATTTTCTATGCGCATTTCATAAGCCGATAAGTCAGGTGGTATTCTACGCATTATTTCGAGATACGATTTTTGCTTTCATCCAACTTTAGATGGCCAGTTGTCTTCGGGCCATTCAGCGTTTTTTCTCGCTCCTTTTACCTCTTATGTCGGCAGGTTGACATATTTATTTAACCAAAGGGAGTTTATTTGTGGTGGGGATAACCCTGATTCTTAAGTAAATCGTAGTATAATTTCGTAAGTCGCTGAAAAGAATTAGATTCAGTAAAGGTTTCATAGGATCATTATGAGTACAGGATTAATGTCTACAAGTACATTATTCGCTTAGAAAGGATAATCAATCGGATAAAGGGGCAGGAAGGAGGAATATGAGTCGGATTCTTCTGCGTTGACATGTATGTATGTATGCATTTATATAGCGCCAATTCCAGAATTAACTGCCCAAAGGCGCTTTACAAAAGTTAAAGCTAATTTAAAATAGTGAAATATGCTTTTTGGAACAAATGGGTTTTTAGAAGAGTTTTGAAAGCCTCAACATTGTTGCTGTTTTGAATGTTGGATGGAAGGTCGTTCCAAAGTTTTGGTCCAGCTATGGAGAAAGCACGCTCTCCAATGACAAGATTGGAATTGGGTACTACGCAGAGTAGCTGTTCACTCGATCTTAGTGCTCTCGGTGCTATTCGTCTAGTTATGAGTGATGATAAATACGGTGGGGCTAAGTCATGTAGGCATTTGAACACGAAAAGTGCGACCTTAAATTCGATGCGTTGTTCCACTGGCAGCCAGTGTAGCTCTTTGAGGACTGGTCGAATGTGTTCATGCACTTTTGTTCTGGTTATTAACCGGGCTGCCGTATTTTGTGCTCGTTGGAGACGTTGTAACTGCGATGATGATATGCCTGTGAGAAGAGAATTGCAATTGTCCAGCCTTGATGTAATGGTTGCGTGGACGAGGGTATTGACTGCATTATAGTCTAGCAATTTCCTAATTTTACCGATGTTGCGAGTGTTCAGAAATATAGATTTACAAATCGACGTCACATGGCTTTCCATAGACATAGTATTGTCAAAGACTACGCCAATATTTCTCGCATTAACACTAAAAGGAATGTTGGCGCCACCGATATGAACCGATTCAATTTCTATTTTTGGTCTCAAGTGACGGGAAGCGATCATAATTATTTCTGTCTTTTTCTCGTTGAGTTGCAAAAGGTTGTTTAACATCCAAAGTTTCACATCGCGAATACAGTCCTCCAGAATTTCCCGGGCATTCAATTGGTTGGGTGTGTGAAAAGCTAGATACAGCTGAGTATCATCGGCGTAGAAGTGATAGCTCATTCCACGTGCGTCTAGAAGTCGTGCCAGTGGTGCCGTGTAGATAGTGAATAATATAGGCCCGAGCACAGACCCCTGCGGCACACCAGAGAGCAACTCATACTGAGATGACCTAGCTTCATTTAATGTGATTGTTTGATAGCGACATGTTAAATAGGATTTGAACCAACTCAGTGATGTACCAGATATGCCCAGTTCTGCTAGTCGTGATAGCATAGTTGTATGATCTATCGTATCGAAGGCTGCAGATAGGTCTAGGAGTGTTAATAGCACACACATACGATTGTCCATAGAACATAATATATCGTTCTGCACGCGTAGTAAAGCCGTCTCTGTGCTATGAAGCTTGCGGTAGGCACTTTGGTACAACTCACGTAGGTTATTTACTTCTAGGTGATTCTGAAGTCGTTCTGCAATCACTTTTTCTAACAGTTTTGATAGATATGTTAGATTCGATACCGGTCGGTAGTTGTTAAGAAGGTTAGAGTCCAGAGATGGTTTTTTGAGCAGTGGTATCACGTTTGCTGATTTAAAGATAGTAGGCACAGAGCCACTCTCCATGGACATATTTATCATATTTGTAATGACTGGTGCAAGGTCGGCGATACAGTCTTTAACCAAGTGTGTGGGTATTGGGTCTAGAATACAGGACTTTTGTGGTGATTTCCTGATTAGTGTTGACACCTCACTGATGGAAGCTGGTCGAAACTCTATCAGAGGACATTCTGATACTGGTACATCGTTCAGAATCTGTACTGAATAATCTGGATGTCTCAAAATGTTTGCACGAATGAGTTCGATTTTTTCAGTGAAAAACTGTCCAAAATTGCCAGCTAGCTCAACTGAATTGCTGTGCTGTGGTAAGGTATTTCGTCCTTTATCTTTGTGAAGGAGCCTGTTGAAAACGGAGAACAGTTTTTTCTGGTCTGCTTTGTGTTCGGACACTAATGTTGAGTAGTAATCCTGCTTTGCTACATAGTTTCGGTGAGTTCGTTTTGTTTTAATTTTTTTCCAGATTTTTGTTTGGTTTTCCTTTTATAGCGTAAATTTTGCTCTATTTTTACTGGGTTGCTGCGGGCCTTCGGACGGGGGTTTCGGGGGGGGGGGGGGGGGGGTGGGACGGTGCTCGGGATTTGCTGGGTATTTTGGGGGCAGTTTGGCTGAGGGTTGTTGGTGATGCCACCGGCAATTTTCGGTCGGATTATTCCCGGATTATTCGGTGAGTCTTGGGTTTTTGCTCGTTGAGGTTGTTGTCTGGGGTTTGGTGGCGGGCCGGTTGGAGTGGGGTTGGGGTTGCGCTGGAGGGGGGAAGAGCGGACGAGAATCTTTGGATTTAAGCATCCACCAACTATTTCGGTCAAAATGTTTTCTAAATCTTTGCAAGTCCAGAGATATTACAGTTGTGATATGTCGTCTGCAAAATTCAGTATTCAATCAGTTAATATCTAGTATCAGTGTTCAATCTTTGGGGATTTCTAACACAATGGCATTTGTTAGTACAAAGATGAAATTATTGATGCTAAGATTATGAATATAAGAATCAATAAATTTATTAAAATCTTTTAAGTTTCTGCCTCGTGGCATAAATATCGAATTGTTTAGGATATCTAATTTATCAGCAAGCCCGAGCGGCTCGGCAACCGTTGATGTATTCAATACAATTTTTTATTAAATCTCCATTGTTATACGATGTTTAAATTAGATAGTCTAATGTGGGCCATAGTTCTCTTATCAGGACCTTGTGACTTGTCATGTATGCTATGCATAGAATTGTGATGACGGTCATCACTAGTGACTTTCCCGTAGTTCATGTAGATCTCGGGCACATGATTTGGCTATATCTTGACTCCAAGCACTCCCATAGACTTACTATGGGGTTTTGGTTTGCCACAATCTCTGGTTAAATCTCTGTAAATAATATTATCTATAATTTTTGCAGAGTCTTTAGCATTATTAATAAGTTAGGCTATTCTGATATGACCATTTTTGGTCTCCATTCAGAGTAAGCGGTATTATTAAAATATCCATAATAAACGTGAGTTACCTATTTAGTGAGGTATAAGCGTTATGATATAGGCCAGGATTTTTGGCATATGTAATCTATGTGTTTTCTATGAACACTCCTCTTTAGCATATAGTAAGTTTGACTCTTCTTTAAGGGGGGCCCTTATTAAAAGGGGCTAGATATTCCTGGATCTAGAATCCTTCTATGTAGTCTCATCTTCCAAAAAGGTTTTCTGTTCCTTATTATTAGAAGCTATTAGCTTTAGAGGGGTTGTTGTTTGTCTATGATTGTCAGGGAGTCTATAGAAGAGGCTATTCATTGGAAAGTAGATCCAGGCTTCTGTGCATTGGTCGGATTGTCTGTTAGGCTTCTAAATCTCGATTCGTTCAGTCATGGCCATGGGGTTTTCTTTCATTTTTAGAAGGAGGAATGAGGTTTAGTCTTATGGATTGTCCTCTAGTAGAGCTGTTCGCGGCCTCTTTGAATGCTCAGATCTTCTCTTACATGTCTCCTTTTCTGGACAGTCAACCCCTCGGGGGGGGGGGTGGATGCTCTGTCTCAGTAGTGGACAGGAATGTTCGCCTATGCCTTCTCTCGAACGATTTTGATTCAGTTAGTTTTGAAGAGGGTCAAGGATCAGGTTTGCGAAATTCTTCTGATAGCTCCCTGTTCGCCAAAGAGGATTTGGTTTTTAGACCTTCTAGATTTTCTGGTAGATTTCCCTCTTCTTCTTCCAGTATACCAGGATCTTCTATCTTAAGTAAGAGGTCTTTGTGTGCATCCAAATCCAATAAATTTTAGTCTGTGTGTCTGGAGAATCTTGAGTCTGAAGTCCTCGAGAATAAGGTTTCTTCTGATATCAGGAAATGATTGACTCTGCCAGAAGGGATTCGACCCGTTGAGTTTACAAGGGTCGATTTAAAAAATTTAGGTGAATGATGTTCAGACCAAGGTTTCGTGCCCGATTCTGGTTCGATACCCAAATTATTAGATTTTTATCTTATCTGTTTGGGTATTTTCATATCCTGCTAGTCCGATCATTTTAAAATCTTTTTCGTCTGTCGCCATCCGAAAAAAAAAAATTAGGGCATTATGAACCTTCAATCAGTGATCAGATGTTATAAGAATCGATCCATCTCATTTATGTTTTTCCTACGAGGAAAATTTATCTAAGCCGGTCTCAAATTCTTCGATTGTCAGATGGATTTTGAGAGAATACTTAATCCTTGTTATGAGATAGCCTCACCGGATCAAATTAATCTCTCCCTTATTAAAGCCGATGACGTTAGAGGTATGGCTACTTCTTTCGCTCTTTTTGAGGGATCGTCTTTAGATGAGATCATGCAGGTAGCAGGAGGGAAATGTGAATACACCTTACATCCTTTTAACTCAAAGACCAGAGTGCAGGCTAATCATGGTGTGATTGAGCTAAATGCACTATTAGGTTACGTTATTAGCATTTGGATAAGATTGATTTAATTTTATCCTTGTTTGTTAACAAAAAAAAAAAAGCCGAAGACTATTTACCAAGTACTTCCCACCATTTTCGTTAGGACTATGCGTCTGTGAGAAATGGTGAGTCTTCTTTTGGTTTTTAGTTATTTCTTTAAGTTCAACTTGTTCTTATTTGCTAATCACGTTGTGATTGAGCTAAATACACTAATATGTTATGTCAAAAACATAGGGATAAGATTGGTTTGATTTTTATCCTGGTTTATTGATTCTCAAATCTCCTCCCACCTTATGTGGACAGGGGGCACTGACCAAATCTACGGGTTTAGCAGGTAGTGATTGAATGGTAATGGATGTTTTTGTGGTGTAATAACAACCCCCCACAGACCCCCCTTGCGGGTTGGTCTGTTGTTTTATTAACCACTATAAAAACATACTTACCGTTCAATCACTACGACCCGGCCTCAACCACCCCGCGTGGTAAGATTTGAGAATCAGACTTTAAATATTTTGCACTTAAATTTAGAAAAGTGAATCTGTTTCCTATTCGGGCTCTGATGCGCATGCGTGAGCGCGCGTAGTGACAAGCGTCACTATGTGGTGAGTATAGACTGGTGCCGGTCTATACCTGATGGTAGGCTGGAGGTGGGACTCAACCAGTAGCCTGGTTGAGGGTCCATAGGAATAGGATTAGGCATGGGGAGGTGTGTTTACAGGCATAAAAATCTTATTCTGATAGCAAAATGCAAATAATTGATTTAGCAAGTAGTGATTGAACGGTAAGTATGTTTTTATAGTGGTTAATAAAACAACAGACCAACCCGCAAGGGGGGTCTGTGGGGGTTTTTCAGGCGAGATGCATGTTCGTGAGTTCTCTCCCTTTTCTTAGGAGAAAAAGGGGGGGGGGGGGCAGTGATGCGAATGGGATTCGGTTCCGTTAACTTGATGGTCCTTTTAGGTCTCCATTAGTCAAGTTTAAGTCTAGCTCTTTCTCCAAGGGCCAAAAGTAGCAGTTATGGCTTGCCCCTTCCCACCAGGTTACTGACCAAATCTGGTGTATATCAGAAGTAATAGAACGGTGAGTATTGATCGAAGGAGAATGAAGGAAATTTCAATTTCCCTTTCTCCGAGATCTAACAATACTCACCATTCTATTACGGACCCAGCCTCCCAGCCCCACGGAGGCAAGCCATGGGTTTCTCATGTTTGGTGGCTATACAAACAATATTAGGGTACTCGGCAGTTGGGAGCCGAGTACCCGGTTCCAAGGAGTCGGTAAAGCTATCTAAGTCTATAGTCCTAGAGCCAGCTGTCAGGGCCAGCCGTATATCAGAAGTAATAGAATGGTGAGTATTGTTAGATCTCGGAGAAAGCGAAATTGAAATTTCCTTCATTCCTCAGTTCTGACTATCGCTATCCTACCACCATTTTGTCTTTAAAAAGTCATCAATTCAAGCCGTGAAATGGTTAAATATCGAATTGTATTGTCTAGAAAGTGTGCTCACGATGTTCTAATAGTAGCTTAGTGATAATTTAATACATTTTATCATAACATTTGTCCCAAAATCGGTTGATAGGGACATTACTAAATTCGACACAACAATGTTCCTGGATAATAGCAATTCTCATATCCCCCTCTAGGACAAAATGAACTGGAAATTTCAATTCGTCAGGAACGTTGGGAGTGTATATGTTCCTCGGCAAAATCTGTCATCAGTATACTTGTTTAATTATTAAATGTATAGTGTACAGGTATTTGCGTTGGTTTAATCGTTATGCTATATTATATGTAGTTTCCAAGCCATATACATATGCCAGATATGTCAGTATCGGTCAAAATCAATTTTATGAATTCTACTGAGGAGTCAGAGATGCCTTTTTATTCCAGCATATCAGCAAGGCAACAAGAGGCTGAATCAATGCAGAGCCAAGTGTATTTGACCTGGTGTTAACAAATGAAGAAAGAATGGCTGATGAGATGTACAACTTATCAGAGCCCAGTTGGAAAAAGTGGCCATGCCACCCTGTCATTTAGTCTGACATGTTACACTGATGTCAAAGAATGGCTTGGAGAAAACATTTGTCATTATGAAAAGTGAATTCTCCATCGATCAATACTTACCATTATATTACTTATTGATAACAACCACCTTGGTATTTGTGCCCTAAGAATCTTAGATTTTTACAGAAGTCTAACCAGTTCCTGGAACCGGGTACCCGCCTCAACAACCGAGTACCCGTTACCATGAACCTTGGCTCTTGTTTACATACAGGGTTCGCACGGGTCATGGAAACCTGGAAAGTCATGGAATTTGAAAATCTAAATTCCAGGCCTGGAAAACTCATGGAAAATCGTAATTTTGGTCAAAGTCATGGAAAATGAAAATCTCACTTTCCACAGACACATAACAGAAGAGGTGAACAAAGTATGTTTACAATTATTAGAAGAGCATACATGTATGTCAACTTAGATGAGAAACACTTCATTCCACTATACAAGGCAAAGTGTAAGGAGCCATCTCGACTATACTGCAGTCATTTGGTCAGGAAAGGCATAAAAAACTGTACACTAGTATATTTCGTAGAGTTCACTGAGATATTATTGAAGTAGAGAAACTGCTACGTGGTGAATACGATGAAGATGTAGGATCTATACTCAAGCTAAGAGAATAGATAGTCGACAGAGAAGAGGCCAGGGGACATGATAAGACAATTTTCTAGCTGAGGGAAAAACTAGAAATCCGAAGAAACTGTTTTCCAGTCCGTATCCCCAAAGTCTGGAATAAATTACCTCAGTATGTTATGGAAGCTCTGTCGGTAAATGCTTTCAAGGCCCGCCTAGATAAATTCTGGAGAGATCAGCCTTTAGTTTATGACAATACAGCGCAGATAGAAACTGGAAGAGGAAGTACCATGGTGAAGAATATCTGGCCATTGAGGCATAAGCTTGCAGACAGAAACAACATAAGTAAGTACATTTAAGCAGGGCTTCCACTGATTTTTAAACACAGGAAGTCCTGTCCTGTGTAGTAGTTTTGGGAGTACAAGCAGGAAACATGGAAGTCTAAAATGGTTCCCATACATTAAATTTGCTTAAAATCATAGTTTTAGTGGTGTCATGGCCAGAAAAACAGGAAGTCCAGGGCTTCCTTGGGATTTGTTTTGGAAGTCTAAACATGAACTTTGGGAGTATAGGACTCCCGGACTTCCACTAGTGGAAGCCTTGCATTTAAGTATACCGATTTTGGCCGTGAGTATACCAATCTTGGCCGTGAGTATACTGATCTTGGCCATGAGTATACCGATCTCGGCCGCATATTTAATTTGGGTAGATTGCGTACAATGACTATTGTAACTATGAGAATGATTGATCATTGTATTACGAGCCAGCTGTATCAATATGTCTGTTTCTAAAAATTTAATTTTTTTTTTCAGTTTGCTTAGCGAGTGTGCCATTCACATGAGTCTACTTGCCCTGTAGGTGGGGCTTAGAATACACCTTCCGTATCCTCTGCGTGTCGTAAGAGGCGACTAAAGGAGGTACGGGTGAGGTAACCCTGACAGAAACCTCGAGTGCTGAAGACGGAGGTTCCAGGCCGCACGGCACACTCTAATAAACCATGGATCCACGCACTTAACGCTTATGATCATGACGATAGTCACTTACAGGACTGGCGGTATGATCAGCGAACGAAAAGAAGAAGACATGAGTCTACTAGTGACCATGGATATATACACCTGTGCAAAAGTTAAGCACCACCCTATTTTTACGCACATGCGAGGGTATATTCATGTGCTATGAAGAAAGCAATAGCATAAACATTTATGTACCCATCCATCTTAGTGCAAGAGGTAATAATGCAACTAGAGGAATGCTGATTATGATGGTGGGGAAACACTGTATGTTTTTGTTTGAACTTGAAAACGAGGCCTGAATATGGTTACGTTGACACAACTGACAACTATTGCCCTACAGTTGACACACGTGGCTAGATTGTCATTAATGGTGTCTGAAAACGAAGTTTAACATCTGTGCACGAGTTTGAGACTGTCATTATTAATACCGGGTATATCCACCTTGTGCCTGGATGACGGCCTGGACACGACGTCTCATGCTGGTCACCAACCGACTGATACGCCATTGTGGTATTCGTTGCCATTCAAGATGGAGTGCGTCTGTTAATTCCTGTAGGTTCTGCACAGGAGGATCCCTCCTCCTCACCAAGTTTCCCAGAATGTCCCAGATATGCTCAATAGGGTTCATGTCAGGGCTCCTTGCTGGCGGAGGTATTCATGCACAGCTCTAGCACGATGTGGTCGGGCGTTGTCATCCATGAATATAGGGTGGGTTCCAGGTGCATGATTTACAAAATGATGGACCACAACTCTATCCAGTATGGAATCTTGATATCTTTGTCCATTTAGTGTTCCAGGTACAGTCAACAGATCCAGCTTACAATCAAATGAGATGCACCCCCATATCATAACGGAACCTCCACCAAATGGAACTTCTTCCATGATGTTACGTTGGTCGTACGCCGTGCGTCTGGACCTCCATACACGAGTTCGACCATCTGTGGCATGAAGCAGGAACCGACTTTCATCGGACCAGTGTACCCGTCTCCAGGATCTCATGTTCCAGTGTCTTCTTTCGTTGCACCACCTCAGACGCTCCTCTTTGTGGTGTGCAGTGAGGAGAGGACGTCTGACAGGTCTCCTAGCTTTCATGCCAGCAGCATACAGTCTCCTTTTGACGGTAGACATTGACACTCTATTGCGCGTTTCCCATTGCTGGCTGAGCACTCTGCTGTTGGTGAATGGAGATCTCCTAACAAGGCGTACTAGGGCTCGATCATCACGGGCAGTAGTCTTCTTCGGTCTTCCAGATCTAGGCCTGTCCTTCACCTCGGTAGTTTGCCCATGTTTTGCAATCAAACGACTGATTACAGTATGGTTAATGTTCAGCTGTCTGCCAATCTCTCTGCATGACATACCAGTGGTATGCATGCCTATGATTTGCCATTTCACACGATCACTTAACCTTCGTCTTGCCATAGCGGTTCACAATCAAGAGCTAATTCTCTCTGTACAAATAAACCACGGTCATGAACACAAAATTCCTAATCTTGTCGCCTAAATCTGTATGTAATGTTCTACACCTCAAACTGGACTTTTACATAACTGAACACGTGTGCTGTTTCCCGCCACGCACGGACATCAAGCGGCGTGAAGTCATGCATACATGTGCATTTCGTACTTGGAATTATGTCAGCTAACGCGGGGACAAAAAGTATGGCAGCCTAGTTGTACCATCATGTTTCTACGTTCTATTGTTTTTGCTGGTGCTTAACTTTTGAACAGGTGTATATAACACATAGAATTCCCAATATATGCATTTTGACTGGCTCATAGTTTATGTTAGGAATATGCTGTTGAATATTTAAAAAATAATTTGATTTTTTTCTGTGCATGAGTGCAGTGCTATTTCCTAGTTTATGCTGATCCTGATGTGTTATACGTGATATGTCCATAAGAATTTCTTTCGCTAGGAATATTCTGTTGAACATTTTGAAACTAATTTGACTGTTTTCAGACTTCAGTGTATGAGTGCAGAAATTCATGTTTGCATTGCTACTAAAAAGACATCACAGATCGAAATGTTACAAAATATTTAACTGCCGCAGGTGACAATTATGATTTTTCTGAACCTGTCATGTCTATGATACTAGAATATTACCTGAATAACTTCATTCAAATCTCCAGCTTTAGAATATATTGAAAGATAGCGCCAAGGGAGATTGAAACTGGATAGTGTTATAGCAGGAATATCGAAATATCAATATCGGGATCCATTTCTAGCTATGCCCCACCCACTTCTAGCTATGTTCCGCTATACGGGTAAGCTGTGAAATATTTTGAAATTAATTTGACTGCAGGCTGTTGCTGTCTATGTAGTCAAAGTAGTCTTGACAGAATGTCTAGAAAATTGTAATTTCACTTCGAGAGTATACTTACCATCACGAATACCCTTTGATATATATGCTAATATATCTATTATCTAACTCGCTCAATTCAACACAGAATTTAAAATAAACCGGCCCCTAATAGGTACCTAGGTAGCCTAGCTGTCAGACCGGCAAATGCGCATAGCGAATCCGTGGGATGCGCAAGGTGAGCCACTGGATGCACATCTGCGGCGCAATGCGTAGCCGCCGCTTGCACAGACTGACACAAAACAATGCTTTTGAATTGGCTACAATTTGCATGTGTTTCCTTAGAGCTTGGTTATTCTACAAAACATTAAAAGAAATCTTTAATTTTGGAGTGGTAGAGCTAGGAATCCTACTTCAATATGGATTCATTTCCCTCTACAAGTGATGCGGCGGATGACAGCATCAATAACCAGGTGTTGAGTATTCTAATTTAGGTGACATGTCACCTATTTTCGTGATTGCAGAACTATTGGTCAAAAGTCATATTTAGTTTTGGAATGTAACTTATTTCACTACTAGGTATTGAGTAATGTGTTTCCGTGGACTTTGAAAGAGTGAAGTCCAACTATTAGTAACCGCTGGAACCTACATGTAGTTCCTTCCCTGCTAGTTAATTATTGGAGACGTAGTATCCGGTCTGTAAAAGAAGCCTTTGCTTCTCTCCACCCTTGGATTCCTAAATAAAGTCTGCATTCACACAAGCGCTTTTCTCATGCATGCACCTTTTGTTCACTAGCCTCTCTTCTAGTACAGAGTTAGATAGGGAGGCTGCCGAAGGGCTTATCTATATTTATTTTTCAGATTTTTCGCTGTCAAGCCTTTCTCCTGCTCCTCAATCCTATATAGGAGAATGGAGACAGATATGTGTGTTGTGTGTCCTGAATTGTTGGATAATAATCATCTTGTAATGCATTGGGGAGATCAATATATATTTGATTATTTTTCCATTATTTTCCCATAAAGAAAATATGTCATAATAATTGGTCCCTTACTTAATTTTTTCTATAATTACTAATATATTAATGACTATGCAACTACCTCTTGGAAGATTTCAAAGTTTATTATCAGTTGCATTTCTGAATTATTTTCTTTATTACTAAACCAACTAACGGCTAACTTCTAACAACTAACTGACAGTCCATATGTTGTAAAAGAAAATTGTTGAGAACTGTCCTGTTTGCCACTACTTCATTAAGCAGCGTTTTGTGGGTCATGAGTGCTCCAGGTGCAGTACATGTGACCTTGATTTCAGGTGTAGCACGTGTGATCAATGGCTGCACAAGCTGTTCCTGGGCTTTTTTCAAATTCAGGAGCAAGAAAAGTTAGCTGAGAATTTGAGAAAGTAAGAGGGTTTTGGACGTAAGCGGAAGGCTCTCATGCCAGCTTTGGCTGATATGAAGGCCTTCAAGTTTGAAATGATGAGTGAAATGAAGAAGTCGTTGATGAACTGGATGCCAGAGGTGCTGCATGTTGCCTTCTTCCAAGACATCCATGACTTCTTCAACTGTGTTGATCAAGGCTTCCTCACCTCTGGTTCTGGTCTTTCCTGTAGGGGGTTTACCAGTTTTCTCAGAAGTAGAGGTGACCCCTGCCAGTCCCGACCTGTTTTTAAACCAGGCCACTGATCCAGGGTCAGGGTCTGTGAGCTCAGCCAAGCGTTTTTCACCTGGGTACCACTTCCTCCAGGGGTACTACCCTTCCTCAGGCCGAGTTTCTTCCCTTGGATAACTCAGCATTCTTTACTAAGGAAGGCGAAGAGAAAGCCATGCCTGGTTATCAGGTTATGGCTAAAGCTATGAGGCAGAGATCATGGATGAGGATTCGTGTAGGCCTATGGCTGGCCCTACGGGAAGCCATTTCCATGGAGTACCTAGGGAGGGTCAGGATTCTCAGAAGCCAGCAGGCACATTTTGGAGGGCGACAAGCCTGGGCCCAGAGTACATGTAAGCTTGCACAATTATTCGATTAATCGTGATTATTCTTTAAAATATGATCGTGGACGATTACAAGACTAAATAATCGTATAATCGAAGATTTTCAATGTCAAAGATAGTGCCTTTTCAAAATGTAAATGACTTAATCGCCTATTTGTAGCCTAGACTTCTATTAGAACAAGAGCTGTTCTCTTTCGAAAGAAACATCTCTGAGAAAGGGGGGGGGGGGGCCTTATACTAGGTATATTTCAAGAAAAAGTTGAAATCCCTTCTCTAAAGTGGTTAAACTAAGAAACTACCACAAAAATTGAACACTTTCCTGCTACAAATTGTTGGTGCCTTACAACTACGTTTAATGTACACCCTGAAATACATTATCGCGAAAGTTAAATTATTAAATGGGGCCACTTAAATATTGTGTATACTTTAATAAAGACTGTTTATTGTATCAAAATTTAATCCAAAATGTAAGCAAATGTGAAAAAATATATATCATGTGATATTAGC
This sequence comes from Chaetoderma sp. LZ-2023a, assembly GCA_034401795.1. Lineage (NCBI taxonomy): Eukaryota > Metazoa > Mollusca > Caudofoveata > Chaetodermatida > Chaetodermatidae > Chaetoderma > Chaetoderma sp. LZ-2023a. The sequence goes on from CM067372.1 coordinate 46,298,080, forward strand.
AATCTGCTCAGGTTAAATCAAATTAAGAAGTATCAACAATTTTCAGAGTGAGTACTCGGGTACCCATTTTATAACAAGAGGGGTTATAGATCAATGCGACCTAAATTCCCTATCTCAAACTCACGTTAGCGTATGAGATCTCGAGAGAACATATCATGCGCTATAGATCAATGCGACCTAAATTCCCTATCTCAAACTCACGTTAGCGTATGAGATCTCGCCAACACAAGAAGCGATCTACTGAATTTTCATCCTCAGGCATTCAAGCAAATTTTGTTGCACATTTGATTTAGCTTTGGATCATTTTATGTTTGTCGCTTACATTGTGATGTTTGGATCTTGCCAGATTGTATTAGTACCGTATTCGGAATTAGTACTCTAATTGTTTATAATCGCATTTCTGAACCCCTATTACTATCGATCAATTAGACGGGAGGGTGGTTTAGTGGTCAACGATACCGATTTTTGTTCTTTTAGTGTGATGTTAGCAAAATTTTCATTGAAGTAAAGTTTGTAGGTCTTTTCAGATATTATCAATACTAATGGTCGAACAAGTCAAAATATTTCTTGTTACATAGTTGTTTGTGTTGAATAAAACTGTTAAAAGTTCCCCCACCCTGACAATGACATGTATGATATAATTGAAAATCGTGATTATTTCTTCAAAATTATAGCAATTATGAAAACCTATCCCAGAGTGTTCGAAATGTCACAGATGGCTACCAAGGAGGAATCTTTTGTCTAGTAGTCATCAAGTCAGAGCTGCTTGTAGAGCCATCAGCGAATCCATGTGTCCTATTGATGACTGTGGCTTCCGGGAATGCTGATGACTACCACAGAGCTGTCTCTGCCTTATGCTGAACACATGGGTTCCATGTTTAATGAGGCAGAGGAAGCGTTCAAGGCACATGGGAAACATTGTGTGCGAACGCTCTGCATTTTGCAGATACCTTGTCCTGTGACACGGAGGTAAGTGTGAGAGGAGCCGTATCTGCCCTCTCACACGTTTCTAACCTGCTGCAAGGGTCGGTTGCAGCTTCTGGTTCTGGACAAAGCTCGCCCTTGACAGTTCAAAGAGCCAGACAAGACGACATCAACTTGTCTTTGGACTGTCTAGCGAAAAGTGTCACCAGGATGTTTAGGATGAGGCGCAAATTTGCCGTTCACAACTTGTACCCCTTCCAGGAGCTCTCCAATAGCCTATGATGGACCCTTGTATTTTTGGGGGCAAAGGGTGCTATCACATGGTAATCCTGGTGAACAGCCAGCGGGCGCTGGGTGGGAGGGGGGGTTGCAATTTGAAGTGCTTTGCAGAAAATGTGCAGCGCCCCTTTCTCCGCAAGGAGTTGGCCATGTATTACAAGTTTTAGCTGATAAACCCCTTGAACCTCTAAGTGCTATTTCTATCAAATTGTTGACATGTAAGACTTTATTTCTTATTGATGCAGCCTTAGCTAGACAAACAAGTGAAAGTCACGCTTTGTCAGATGAACCTAGTCGCTTTGTGGTTACAGGGGAAGGCCTTACGCTTTTACCTAGGCTTAGTTTTATGGCTAAAAACCAGTCTGAAATACCCTGGCCAGCCCATAATATTGTCTGCTTTAATAAGATTTGATCCAAACACGAAGGCCTGGTGTCTGGTCTGGGAAATTGATCCGTTACAAAGAACATACAGAAGAATGTCAGATGGACCCCAGCTCTCTATGGTTATCTTATATTGAACCCCCATTGCAGGGTATCCAGGCACACCATTTTAAGGTGGATCGTGGAATGTATTAAATTTTGCCACAAATCTGCAACCGGTAGGCAAGTAGATTTGGCCAAGGCTCACAGTGTCTGTAGCATAGTGGCCTCCATGGCTGTATTCAACGGAGTTTCCATCGAGGACATTATGATGGTAACCTAGTGACTGGGTCAAGTTTTACAGACCATTATTTATGTTACACGAATAACACTCTTGCGTTAGCGATTTTGAAAAATTGACAAAATTCTAAATAAAAGCCATTGATCGCATGTGTTGCACGTGAGATCAAGGAGTGCATTACATCTTAGGTCATCCTGACTCAAGATGTCTGCAACCACAAAATAAAAGGTCAGTTCTATATAGATAGATAGATAGATGTGTTTTATGTCACGCACCATTTATTTATATACTTAATCTATTGATGGTTTGTGTTTATATTGGTCTATTTTCGGGAGGATACAAATCTGAAGCACATTTGTTAATTTTCCTATAGTACTACGGCACTAGTAAAGAGAGGGTTTAGGATTTCGAAGCTATTTGACACACTTCTGTTAAAAAGAGGGAGGGGATCGCATTTTGCGAAGCAACGATCTCGCAATAATGTCAGTATCAGCTGATTGTTTCGTTACTTCCTAGTCGCTGTTCCGGTGATTTCAGTTGTTTTTGTGCCTACAAAATCAAAAGATCGCTTCCAGGGAACGGCGGGTCATGTGACCATGCTTGCCTCCCTCCAAATTCTGGTTATTAGCTCACCTGGCGGGAAAGACCAAGTGAGCTTATGCCATGGCGACCATCCATCTGTCCGTCAACTTTTCCTTTAAACGACTTCTTCTCAAGAATCACTGGGCCAATTTAAATTATATTTGCCAGGAAGCATCCTTAGGCCATAGAGATCCAAGTTTGTTCATACGAAGCTGATCGGCCGATTTATCCGACGGCCACCTGGGATTTCGGCTGATTTTAGGAAACATCTTTAAAAATCTCCGAAACCGCTTGGGGGATTATGCAAACCTCATGAAATATGATCTATGGCAAGACCTGAACCAAATTTGTTCAAGGGAACTTGATTGGTCAAATGGTTTGGCGGCCATCTTGGTTGACCTAGTTTTAGCGAAAACAACTTCTTTTCTTGAACCACTGAAGGGATCGGGTCAAAATTTGGCAGATATGATTAGGGACTAAGGGCCATTAAAGTTTGTTCAAGCGAAATTGAACCGTAAAAAGATATGGCTGCCGTGGGCCAATCAAAATATAGCATGTTTGGCGGCCATATTTGATGGATTTTGAGGCCAAAATTGGTTTTATATGTGTTTTTGGGTATTCTGATCTCAAATTTGTAATTTTCGAAATGGTCAGATAAACGGTTTGGCGGCTTGGATCATTTTCCGTCCATAATCCTCCCACACTAAAGCAATGGGAAAATTAAAATGTCTTCTCGAGAACTACTGGAACAATTTCAATTATATTTGGCAGGAAGCATCCTTAGGGCATAGAGATTCAAGTTTGTTGAAACGGAGATGATCGGCCAATTGAGCCGGCGGCCAACTAGGATTTCGGCCGATTTTTAGAAATGTCTTTAAAAATCTCCGAAACCGCTTCTGGGATTGATGCAAACGCCATGAAATATGATCTAGGGTGAGAGCTGAACCAAGTTTGTTCAAGGGAACTTGATTAGTCAAATGGTTTGCCGGCCATCTTGGTTGAAAATGACCTCCAGAATCGCTGAACGGATCGGGTCAAAAGTTGGCAAATATGATTAGGGGTTAAGGGCCATTAAAGCTTGTTCAAGGGAAGTCGAACCGCCAAAAAACATGGCCGTCCTGGGCCAATCAAAATATAGCATATTTTGCGGCTATGTTGGATTTTTATTTGACGGATTTTGAGGACGAAATTGGTTTTATATGTGTTTTTGAGTATTCTGATCTCAAATTTGCAATTTTCGAAATGGTCAGATAAACGGTTTGGTGGCCATCTTGGATCATTTTCCTGCCAAAAGCTCCCATGCTAAAGCATTGGGAAATTTAAAATGTCTTCTCCATAACTACTGGGACAATTTCAATTATATTTGGCAGGAGGCATCCTTAGCGCATAGAGATTGAAGTTTGTTCAAACGAAGCCGTTCGGCCAATTGGGCCGGCGACCATCTTGGATTTTGGCCGATTTCTTTGAAATTTCTTTAAAAATCTCCGAAGCCATTTGAGGGATCAATTCAGAACTCATGAAATATCATCTAGGGCAGGCGCTGAACCAAATTTGTTCACTTGTGAAGTTGTGAACTTGATTGGCTGAATCATTCGGTGGCCATCTTGGATGACCTAGTTTTTGAGGAAACGACTTCTCCAGAATTGCTGATCGGGCCAAAATTTGGGAGATGATGTGAAGGCTCAATTGGCCAATCATCTCCGTTTCAACAAACTTGAATCTCTATGCCCTAAGGATGCTTCCTGCCAAATATAATTGAAATTGTTCCAGTAGTTCTCGAGAAGACATTTTAATTTTCCCATTGCTTTAGTGTGGGAGGATTATGGACGGAAAATGATCCAAGATGGCCGCCAAACCGTTTATCTGACCATTTCGAAAATTACAAATTTGAGATCAGAATACCCAAAAACACATATAAAACCAATTTTGGCCTCAAAATCCATCAAATATGGCCGCCAAACATGCTATATTTTGATTGGCCCATGGCAGCCGTATGTTTTTACGGTTCAATTTCGCTTGAACAAACTTTAATGGCCCTTAGTCCCTAATCATATCTGCCAAATTTTGACCCGATCCCTTCAGTGGTTCAAGAAAAGAAGTTGTTAAAGTCATTAAAGTTTGTTCAAGAAAAGTTGATACATAATGAAACATGGTCTCTGTTTTCTTGTTACAAGTCTGCTCAACTCATTAGAGTTATACTTATTGTTAATGAACATTCTAGTTGAAATGCCTATGGTTCAGGTGAGCGATACAGGCCCCTTGGGCCTCTTGTATCAAAGAGTATTCATGATGGTTAGTATACTCTTTAAGTAAAATAAACGAAATCTAGGATTTCTGATTTCACAAGAACGTTGATACATACCATCACGAATATGACCTGGCCTCTCCATCCCCACAGAGGCATGGTCTTATTACACAGTTGCAGAATTGTAACCAATGATCATTTTCATTGTGTTGTGTCAGTCGCTTCAGATGCGCGGCTCAGCTTGTGCATGTGTCGATCTGACAGCTAGGCTATCTGCGTATTAGGGACAGGTTTAATTTAAATTCTGTGGTGAATTGAGGCAGTTAGATATATTAGCTTATATCAAAGGGGATTCGTTTTTAACAGTTACTGTTGATTCCTCTGCTTAGCGTGTTTTGCCTTTTTCAGAATTGGCCAAATTATTCGTATTGGAACTAAGCATGGTCATAGCCATACCTCAAACAGTAGGAGCAGCACAAAGACATTCAGACTTCTGAGGTCAAGGCCATTGTGATTTTGATGCATTTGGAAATGCATAATGCCAAGATTTTCACCAATATTCCAAAGTTCAAGGTCATGGTGCCCTTGATATAAAACATTTACGGTTACATTTTTGGTTTACCGGTAGCTCGACATATTGTCTTAGATTGCAGGATTGGTTCACCCTATCGGGACTAAACTTGGACACCTGCTTCCTTATTTAAAGAGGATGAAGCACATTGATATTGAGGTCAAAGTCATTATACCATTTGACTTACAAGTATAAAATTTAACAGTTACCTGTAGCTTCCTCTGCTTAGCTCATTTTGCCTTTATTTCATAATTGGCCAAATTATTGGAACTAAGAATAGTCATAGACATACAGGTACCTCAAAGAGTAGGAGCAGCACAAAGACATTCAGACTTCCGAGGTCAAGCTCATTGTGATCTCGATGCAAATTGGACCTGGCATTTGGAAATGCATAATGCCAAGATTTTCGCCAATATCCCATTAGTGTAACAGTGATGGTTTGTTTTGTTTATATATATGATTACATATATCCAGTCAATCTAAAGTAATCTGTAACATCTACTCAGTCAAATGCCATTTGAGATGAACAATACATAATTCATCAGGAGGAAATGTGTGCACAAAAGGCATGCATGAAATATCTCATCCTCAAGACTGTCCAATAGGAGACAGATTTTCTGTCTTGAGTAGCGGAATTATTTGATATTTTCACATCAGATGTATAATGAGTATAGACTATTGCATGTGTTTGGACCTGGCTAATGTGTCCCTGACTTGATCTTCACAAGGAGATTGGTAGTAACTTGCTCACTATGTGGATGTAAGTACTATACAGCTCATAAATAACTTAACCAGAAACATGTTAGTAGAATTATGAACATGGTTTAAGAAACGTTCTGTTGAATATTTTGACTTTAATTTGATTGGAAGCCATTGCAACTTTAGGCGGCACTGGCTTCCAATCAAATTAAGTCCAAACGTTTTATTTTGTTCTGGAATTCTTCTGTACTTCATTAACTAAGAGACAAATTCGATATCAGAGCGTGATAGAACCAGCTTTCTGTTCGAAAGAAGACTGAGCCTTATCTCCCTATTTCACCCATACATGTTTTTTGAATGCATTCGCCACTCCAGCATCATTTGCATGATATGCGTATGCCAATGTGTCTATGGTATATGACGGTGCCTCACTTGCAATTTCATTTCAGGTAATAAGGCTTATGATGTATGGCTGTGTGTCACAGTTAAAAATGCCTTGATTATCGGTAATAGAAATTTATTTTAGAAGGCGAAACTGAAAAGCGCCCCAACAAAACATAGTGTCTGAAAAGAGAGCCACTTTTCTGTACCAGGAATTTTGTAATGCACCTTTCCAAGGTTCTGAACTGGATGCTTTTATAGTTTGGCAGACAATCTTTTCATCTTTCTCAGTTATCTCGTTAATACAGACCCTACTTAAATAATGAATCTCTGTAGCCTCCTTTCATAAATCATTCTCATATCTTCCCAGGTAACTTTGCACAGCTATGTGAGCTAATTAATCGTAGTACAGATGTGTTGGTGAAGTATCCTGGTCATCTCGATAATGTCTTAGCCACACTGGATATACAGCAACACTCTCTTGGCGTTTTGGGAATTCTGTGAGTGCCTCATTCATATTGTATTTATTAGATAATAAGCACTATCTTTTGTACTGGTTTATTTTTGATAATATCTATGTAATATGCTCATTCCTTCATTTGTTCAAATTGTGAGTTATTTTCATTCCTTCATTAATTCAGCTGACCACTGATAAATCATATAATAGCTAAACCCAGTCTCTACAATTGTCTCGAGGAATGTCCATTTGAAGGCCAGGAAAAGACAACTTTTAAAACTTAGCACTGGAATGACTGTGTTGGTAACCGGGCCAGTCATTTCAGAGGCAAATTTTAAAAAAGTCCTTTTTGTCTTTTGACATTACTTAATGTCCATGTGAATGTACATTAAGTAAGCCATTATTGACTATTAAAGGATTAACCTTACAAAACCCAACAAAAATTGGTCAACAAAATATAAATTTTCTCATAGAGCATGTCCAAGAGAAGACCATCTTTGAAAACTTACCACTTGAATTACTGGCTTTTGTTAAAGAGCCAGTCATTCCTGGCCAGTGGTATGTTTTCAAAGACCATTCTTTTGGTCTGCAAATTTCTTTTCACTAGACCAATTTGCAAAGGTCATTTTTAGTCAGCTAGACCATTAACCCTTTAATGGTTAAACCGGTCAAAACTGGCCTCTGCAGTAACCTTGACAATTGTTCATATGCAGGTAAAGAGAAGAGTATTTTTTTTAATTTACCACTAGAAATACTGACTCGATAATCGAGGCAGTCATTCCAGTAGTAAATTTTCAAAAATACTCTTCTCGTTACCTGAAAATGGACATTCAATAAGGAAATATTTTGATTTTCTTGAACAAATTTGACCAGTAAAGGGTTAATGTGTTAACTGATTGTGTGATGTAATTGTCATTTATCATTCAGATGTGTGAAATACAAGCGGCCTACCATTCCAGACTGGGGCACTTTGTTTTCTCAGACCAAGGAACTGCTACTGTCATGTAATGGTGAACAAGTCCGCTATGCCACAGATAGTTGTAAGTCTGACATGCTTAACCTTTTCACTGACATATCCTTGTAAAAGTAAATTCTTTACGATTTATATAGCATATTCTGATGAATATTTTGAAATTAATATGACTGGAAGCCGTTACTGCCTAAGTAATTTTAATCTCAAAATATGCAACAGCTGTCCTGTTTGTTTGCCCTGAGATTGAGATACGGGGAATTTATCAGTGGAAGAGTGCAAGTCTTTGGCTACCAAAAAGAAGTCGATTGATTGTTTTTGGGACAATCCACCGTTTGATTTCTGTTCACTTGCTTTATAGAGTATTTCAATGAAACGTTATACCTTTGTGGGCATGTTGATTATGTCGTTCGAATGAAGTATATTTTGGGAGTATCACTAATCCCATCCATCCATACAACCTGCCAACTGTCATTGTGTGTGCTTTAGATTTTGTTTTTGATTTGATGTTTTACGCTCTGTCTAGACTGTTAATGAATTGCCATGTGAACATTATCTATGAATCTAGGAAGGTGTGTTACTTTGCAGGTATCAGTCCAAATGTTCATGTGTCTGTATTTCAGGTTGTGCATTTGCACGTGCGTGTATTTCTTTTTAGCTTATGTGACATAACAGTCAGTATATGTATATCGCTCGTACATGTTTATTTTAATGGACCAAAATGATTGCAATTACGGGTTGAGGGTTGGGAAGTGGTGTCATGATTTCATCATCTAATATTAGCTCTTCGCATATATGTAGTATCATCAATATTTGTTTCAAACCCTGTTTACCTGAAAGGTGGACTAAACACTGACATATTTATGCTAATTCCGCATTGACTCTGCTGAGATTGCATTTATCACAGATGACCTTGTCCAGTATCCATATGCCCAGTACATATTGTCAATAGAGGGATCTATTATTAGCTATGCCACGCCCATTTCTGTGTAAACTCCACCCACATTTTGGCGTCTGTTGGAATTGATTTATTTACTTGGAACCCTGAACTCCCAGAATCCTAATTTCAAAGTAACTGGGTGGTATTGCTGCCTATGTCAGCTATAGCTCCCTGTCAAATTAATTTCAAAATATTCAACAGAATATTTATTAATTTGTAAATCCATCGAAGAAATAAAATTTGTATGCTTCATGACAAACCTTAATTTTCCTGACAGAGTTCAACCTACTAATGATTGCGACATCAGCTCTCTGGTGATGTAATTGATTATGATCTTAGATACATGAGTGACTGATCATATCCCCCCGTTGCTATCAATTATTTGAAATTATCATTTAATCTGTTGCACAAATTAATTTGAAAAAGTGTGTTTCCAAATTTATTATTTGGTCCGACTACTGAATCCTGATGTACTGTTTTCAAATGTTATTATTGTTATTGCAGTTGCTGAGCTATGCCATAAATTCACACAGAAACTTGTCGAGCACAAACAGGTAATAGAAGCATTGATTAGTTAATTATTCAGATAATATCACATCGTGTACACACCGATGTGACATAATTTATACACTTATTGTTTTGCGTGTACACTTTGTGCCAAAGGTAACATATGACAGTGTAGATTGTACATCCATTTATATTTAATATTTACATCTAAATAACTGTAGGCAAGAGATGATAAGGTCTCAAAACTGAATACAAAAGATGCTTAGTATATTAACAAATGCCGATCCTCTGTGAGTTATGTTATTATTTATATTATTATGCAACTCAGATAGACATCAGAATTTTGGTTACCTGTGTTATAGGGCCCTAAGGCAGCAATGTCTTCCAATCCAGTAGAACCATCCACTTTATCCATCCATCATACGATGTCATAATTAACTACGTGACGTGTAGAATGATGTCATAATCAATGACATCATGAATGACGTAGATAAGTATGTCACGAATGCATAATTGAAGACGGACTATGCGTTGTACGAATTGTATGTCTACTATTTAATAAAGATTCTATTGAATATTTTGAAACTAATTTGACTGGGTGCTGTTGCTGCCTATGGCAGCAACAGCACCTATTCAAATTAGTTTCAAAATATTCAACAGAGTCTCAAAATATTTAACAGCTTATCTGTATAGTTTTCTGGAAATTGATAGTCAGAGAGTTCAGGGATTGATTGATGACAACACGAGCATAGTGTGGGTGGAGCTTAGCTAAAGATTAGCGGGGCATAGCTAAAACTGGAAAGATCCATTATGTTCAAAATATTCAACAGAACATTTCTTTCATCGGGTTTCAAATTATCCTAAGTAACTAAAATGTGTCTGGGTTTCTAAAAACATTTTAAGTTATGTCTGAGCTGTACTAGATGGTGTTTTGTTGTCAGTCAATGTTTTATTCTAATATTTATAGACATGTTAATATTATCAATATATACCAGATAGGTGATGAGATTTGTCATAAACAACACACATACACAATGTATCGAGCTACTCACAAGTACCTACGTCATTTTGACTTTGTTTCTAGAGAATCTAGTATTATAGGTCAAATCTCAACTACATGTATCCCATTATAAGTAGCAGTAGTGAACTGGCATGTATTGACTTGTAATTTGTTCTGTCACCAAAAGCTATCACCAAAATTTATATGATGTCAGTTTGCCCTAGGGCCAGATAAGAAAAGGAGGAATATAGAATTTATCCTATACATCGTATATTGGGGTTTTTTTCATCTATGTCTATCTATGATCAAGTTGGAATCATGAACCATAGTTGTTATTACACCACAAAAACATCCATTACCGTTCAATCACTACTTGCTAAATCAATTATCTGCATTTAACTACCAGAATAAGATTTCTATGCTTGCATACACTCCTCCCCACGCCTATTCCTATAAATATGGACCTTCAACCAGGTTACTGGTTAGGTCCATCTCCAGTATAATAACTGATATAGACTGGCACCAGTCTGTACTCACTCCATAGTGACGCCTGTCACTAAGCGCGCTTGCGCATGTGCACTGGAGCCCAAGTAGGAAACAGATTCACTTTTCAATTATTCTGCAAGCAGAACAACTGCACAAATATTATCAGAAAGTTTTTATAGCTTTGCGCTGTGTCACCTTACTATTGAAGGACTTCCTCACGCTAAGATATGCCTACTATGAAGTCTATCCTCCCAAAATTATGTTTTTGGAAGTATTTCGTGGTTATATTGAAATTTATAACTATGTATATAAATGTTACCGGGTTGCGTTTTCGTGGTAACAACTTTAATGTGCCTAAGTCATCATCATATAAAAACACTCTATTACTCCAGTGAGCCCTTAATCACTTTCAGTTAAAAGAAAAAATAGTGCTTTACAGGGTATTACGTTTATTTCCCTATGATAGAAAACAATCTTGAATTTGAACTTTTCGGCCTTTCTTTGAAAGGCGTTTGCATGTTTCTAGACCCCTTTTATCAAAATTCTAAGCTGTATGCTTCTTTCGTAATCTTTTCCCATTTTTAAGAGTGTTTTAACGAACGATAAATCAAGGGTTTTGCATAGGGTGGTCTGCGTTCATATCTAAGTTTTCTTTAAGGATTATTCATCCTTACAGCGCTGCCCTCTGGTCGTCCTTCCCCTACCTCCGTTGCTAGTGAGACAAAAGCTGTGTCTTTTGCAATATTCTAATATGTCTATTCCAGCAGCAACGGAGGGGGGGTTTGGGGTGGACCTCTTCGGCGAATTCGGAAGCTGTGTTAGCTTTATTTGCGAGATTTTAATCCTTCGCTGCAGTTTTGACTAAATCTATAGACGAAAGGATATCTTCTGCCATCATGGAGGCCAAGAAACAGGAAGTTTCTTCTGGTTCCGACGATAGCCTGAGGGCTAGCGGGCATCCCGGCAAATGGGGGAAACTGATCCCTCTAATGTCAATGCAGGTTATTAGCTCTCCTAAACTAAAGTCTAGAGCGACAAAGCTCTCGAAGGTGAGCTCGTGCAGGTCACCGGGTCAAATCCACATTAGACTTGACGGTGATAGGCACAACCCTCAAGCAGTGGTGGCGGAGGCGGAAGCTAACGTCCAAAAGCCTTATGCTAATGCCAGTATTTCGGTCATACCGGTCGTCAAGATTCTCCGTAGGTCGCCTATATCTAAGATTTTGCATTCTACCCTTGCTAGTTCTTCCGGCTCTGTTGTGGTGGACTCGGGACTCGGGTTTACTTCCGTTTTCCGGTGCTTCTTCCATTCCGTCCGTTTCCGGTTTGATTTCCGGTTTTGTAGGAAATCCAGGTCTTCAAGATCTGGTTATTACTTCCGTTCCGACCGTTTCCGGTATGACTTCCGTTTTTGTAGGACATCCGGGTCTTCAAGATCCAGTTCCTAGTTCCGTTTCCGGTTTTAGCAGCACTTCCGGTCGTACCTGATATCCGGGGTCTGTCGACTCCTATTATTTTTCGTCTTCCGGTAGAGTTTGGATTCCTGTCTGTACACTTCCGCTTCTGGTTCTAGAGGTGTACTTCCGGGTCATTCAGATCCGGATAGACTTCCGTCCTCAGGACAGGGGTTACTTCCGTTTTCTGGATCTACCTCCATTCTTTCCGTGTCTGGTCTGACTTCCAGTTTTGCATATTTCCGGTTCCTATGCTTATTCTGGTTTTTTACAGTACATCCGGGTTGAGTTTCCGGTTGTCTTCTTCCGGTTTGTGCATTTCCGTTTCCTATTTTTTCACTTCCGGATTCGTACATCCAGGGTCATTACCGGTTTCATGGTGTTCTATGATTAACTTCCGGTTCTGTTTTCCTTTTTTGGATTTCCGATGATAGCTCTTACTGAGATTCCAGGTTTGTCTTTCCTAGGATCTAGTCATCATCTTTCCTAAGAGTTAGTTTTATTTCAGTAAGTGCTTTTAAATTCGGAATGTTTAATCGCTGAAAATATTAATTCCGAGACATTGCCAATCTTGAAGTCTCTCTTGGAGTCGTAGATATTCAGCATTTATTCTTTGATCAATGAAACATTTCAACGTAATTAAAGACTCTTCCGACTGGTTGCCGGATGTGTTTTTTGTTGCAGTCGATAAGTCAGTCTGTGTTCTACGCATTATCGCTAGATACATAATTTTTAATTTCATCCAACTTTAGATGGCCAGTTGTCTTCGGGCCGTTCAGCCTTTTTTCGCGCTCGTTTTTCCTCTTATGTCGGCAGGTTGACATATTTATTTTATCCAAAGGGAGTTAATTTCTTGAAGAAAATCCCTGTTTCTAGCATAATTCTTAGTCTAATTCTGACAGGCGCTGAAAGGAAAAGATTCAGTAGTGGATTCATAGGGAAGAGAATGGCTCTAAGATTAATGAGTACAAGAGCTAGAAAACGCTGATAATAGAGAAATAAGATTAGGGTGAAGGAAGAAGGAATAAAAGCTGAATTTTTTCTTCTGTGTTGTCACAGTCATGGTTTAGGTGAGTCTTTTTGCTTTGATTTTATATCGCCTCTGTTTTTCAGCGTTTTGTTTCGTGATCATCCCGTGGTGTTTAATCATAATCAAGTATTAGTGTTTTGTGTATTTAACATCCAGCTATTCCCGGGATTCATTATCATTCTATCAATCATTCCTTTTATTAGCATATCAAACTCAATGACATCCGTCTTTATGATATGATAGTATTGGTTCTAAGTCTTTAATAATAATGAGTAAAGTTAAGTATAGGTCTCTTCCTTCATCCTCTGCCCCTTCTCCTAAAGTTTTCTTCTAGTCATGATCTCCTTCCTCTCTCTCTCTCTCTTTCTGTCTTCCTCCTTTTTCCCTCCTCTGTGGTTTCCCCGTATTTCATCTGTGAATCCTCCCTTGGGATCTTCTGGTCCTGTTCGTTCCTCTTCATCTTCCATTCTTAATTCCTCTCTTCCTCCTTCCTCTTCTTCCTCTTTTGATCATCTTGATCTGATTGACTCTTCTCATCTTTTTACTTCTCCATCTCCTAATCCTTCTTCTAATTCTTCTATTCCCTAGTCGGTCAGGGCTGAGGAGATTTTGTCCAGTCAGGGTCTCTTCGGATGACTGGTCCCTGGCTCACTGGTGGATTGCTTAGACTCTCTCTTCCTTTTAAGGACGAGTTTTCTATAGACCTTCCTACTTTTGTGTCGGCTCTTTCCTCTTCTAATTCTTCTTTCTTGTCTCCTCTGGTACTTTCAATTGACAATTTGGTCATTAACATGTTAGTTTTCTTTGTGAATGATGTTAATTCTAAGGAATTTATACATACATGAGAGTGTTCAGCCTAGGGTAGATTTTCCTATCCTGTCATTAAATCTGAGTAAAATGATCTCTATTCACTCTGAAACATTCAAATCTGCATTAATTTTAATTTAACAAGGGGGTATGACATGATTAAATCTCAGGGTTCTTACTCCCAAGTCAAGATGGAGACCATCTCCCAGATCATTTCTCGTCTAGATCATGGTATGTGGTCATTTCCATCGACCAAAATGACGCCTTCTTTCATGTTTTCATTTACCATTCCTTCAGAAAAGTCCTGAGATTTGCTTACTAAGATCGAGTTTGGCAGTTTCGCGCATGCCTTTTGGCCTGACCACGGCTCCTTTTCTTTTTACTCGGCTAGTCTCAGCCGTGGCAGGAATTTTACACCGTCGTTCTATCCATCTACACGTTTATATAGATGATTGGTTAGTAAAGTAAGTCTTCCTCAATTCTCTCAGGAATTCTTCCAGAGGATTGCAGTCTGGCATGCAACCTAGGGTGGATTTTAAATCTAAGGAAATCAAGCCTAGGTCCCTCTCAAATCTTCATGCATCTAGGCGTTTCTTTCGATCTGGCCCTGGGTCTAGTCTTCCCCTCAGATCCAAGAATAGAGGCTTTATCAGTGGCAATGGAAATCCTGTCTTCTTCTTCCATGGTCTGAGCAAGATTTCTGCTAAGAGTGATATGTTTGATGGTCAGCATAGAGAATGTTATTCCATGGGCGGCGCTGATGAGAAGATCCTTCCAAATGTATTTAATGTCCCTTTGGAAGCAGTCGGTTCACTCTATTTACCAACAGACTCCCATCAGAGAACACTTGATTCCTCTTCTAGATTTTTGGAAAGATCGTTCTCTGCTTCTGGTGGGTGTTCCACTGGTAAAGTCCTCCCCTTAGGCGATTATTTTCACAGACGCTTCTCAGGAGGGATGGGGAGCGGTCTGGGACTCCCTGCCGGTTTCCGGTCTTTGGTCCCTGGAGGAGTCGACAGCTCATATCAACATTGTGGAATCATGTGCTATCAAGAAGGCTCTCCCTTCATGGTCAGATCTTGTGATAGGTCTCGAAGTCTCGATTCGGTCAGACAATTCGACAGTGGTCTCGTATTTTAAGAGTCACCCTGCAGAGTTTACAAGTTTCGACTTAAAATTTTTGGAGAATGG
Organism: Chaetoderma sp. LZ-2023a; assembly: GCA_034401795.1. Taxonomy (NCBI): domain Eukaryota; kingdom Metazoa; phylum Mollusca; class Caudofoveata; order Chaetodermatida; family Chaetodermatidae; genus Chaetoderma; species Chaetoderma sp. LZ-2023a. The sequence continues at coordinate 46,313,264 of CM067372.1, forward strand.
TGTTCAGACCAAGGTCTCGTGCCCGATTCTGTTTCTGTTCCCCAAGTATTAGACTTTTTAACATATCTCTTTGATTCCTTACATTTATCAGCTAATACGGTTAGGGGATATAAATTTTCTCTGGCATCTTCTCTTCCTTGCCTTCTGTATGGCGATGTCAAGGGCACTAAAACCTTTAATAGCTTTTATTAGAGGTCTAGGCAATATTCGTACTCCGATAGCTAAGCCTTTATTTTCATGGGACTTGGCTTTGGTTCTTCAAGTGCTGGCAGGCCGTCATTTTGAACCTCTTTCCTCTATTAGTGTTAACGGCCTCTGCTAGAAGGCGTTCAGAAATTCATGCTTTTTCTGCTGAAAGGGAGAGATTTATAGTTTCAGGAGACGGTTTAGTTTTTTATCCCAGAAGGGATTTTTTTATCTAAAACTCAGTCTAACCGGTTGCCTGCTAGTCCGATCATTTTAAAATCATTATCGTCTTTTTCGCCTTCCGACAAACTGGTGTCCTGTTAGGGCATTAAGAATGTACAAACAACGAACTGATTTCAAAAGATTTGATCTGTCCCTTTTATGGTTTTCTTATGCGGAAGAGTTAGCTAAGCCGGTCTCTAAGTTTACGATATCCTGATGGATTTGGGAGACGATTAAGCTTTGTTACGAGATTGCTTCTCCAGAACAAATTAATCTCTCCCATATTAAAGCTCACGTTGTTAGAGGAATGGCTTCCTCTTTTGCGCTTTTTGCCAGTTCATATTTAGATGAAGTCATGCAGGTTGCAGGATGGAAATTTGAATCCTCTTTTACAACCTTTTATCTGAACGATCAGAGTGCAGCAGCCTCCTTCTTTCGTAATATTACGATTTTAACCATAATAGCCAAAGACCATTTACCAAGCACATCTCGCCATTTTCGTTAAGACTGCATCTGTAAGAAATGGTGAGAGTTTATTTTGGTTTTTATCTATCTCTAAGTTCAAGTTTTCCTTATTTGATAATCACGGTGATTTAAATGCACTATTATGTTATGTTATTAACATTTGGATGAGATTGGTTTGATTTTTATCCTTGTTTGTTGATTCTCAAATCGCCTCCCACCTAATGTTTTAAGTGGGGCACTGATCAAATCTACGGGTTTAGCAAGTAGTGATTGAACGGTAATGGATGTTTTTGTGGTGTAATAACAACCCCCTACAGACCCCCCTTGCGGGTTGGTCTGTTGTTTTATTAACCACTATAAAAACATACTTACCATTCAATCACTACGACCCAGCCTCAGCCACCCCGCGTGGAATTGATTTGAGAATTTGCCTATAATATTTGGCACTTAAATTCAGAAAAGTGAATCTGTTTCCTATTTGGGCTCCAGTGCGCATGCGCAAGCGCGCTTAGTGACAGGCATCACTATGGAGTGAGTTCAGACTGGTGCCAGTCTATATCAGTTAATATACTGGAGATGGACCTAATCAGTAGCCTGGTTGAGGGTCCATATTTATAGGAATAGGCGTGGGGAGGAGTGTATGCAAGCATAAAAATCTTATTCTGGTAGCTAAATGCAGGTAATTGATTTAGCAGGTAGTGATTGAACGGTAAGTATGGTTTTATAGTGGTTAATAAAACAACAGACCAACCCGCAAGGGGTGGGGGGTGTCTGTGGGGGGTTAGAAACCAAACATGTAACTTATGTAAGTTTGATGAAATTATGGTGTATTCTGTTGAATTCATTTTAGTGGCAGCTGTTGCATCATTAGTTTCAAAATATTCAACCGCTTACATCTATATTTTCGTTGAAATTGTGATTCTGGGAATTCACCATTTAACTGTCTCGCTGCTGCAAGCCACCAGGCAATAATTTCAATGTGCAAAGGCTCTTGGCATGTTGAAGATTTTGAAAACAATTTGACTGAAAGTTGTTGGTTGATTAGCCACCAACAACATTCAGTCAAATTGTTTTCAAAATATTTGGCATTTTGAGAGGTACAATCTCTTGAATATGTCATCTGCAAAAACTCAGCAGTCAAGTAGTTAAATGTAAAAATCTATTGAAATGCATGTACAAAGTGGGCTGAACTGAGCGATATGTTCTTGTAAATAAATTGAGTGCCTCGGGGGTGGGGTTTCATCCAATCAACTCCAAACTTTCACAACTTCAAGGGCCCATGCCACAATCGCTTGCTATTACTTTTATTTTGATCCACCCAACAGTTTTCGAGCTACCCGCCTTTGAGTGGGCAAAAAGTCCCATAGGAAATGTATGGGGATGTTCAAAATTGATCTTTGAAGTGGTACTACAGCCAGAGTTTTGAACGGATCACTACCATACTTGCTGAGGATGTTACAACTGGCCATTTGTTTTTGAAATTATTTTTTTCAAAATGGCCGCCAGACCTTTGACCCAACAATGCATGGCAAAAACTCCCATAGGAAATGTATGGGGATTTCAAATGAATGTTTGAAGTGCTACTACGCCTAGAGTTTTGACCCATACATGAGTAGGGTGTTGCCACTGATGATTATTTTTGAAAATTTTTTTTTTTTCAAAATGAGCGCCATGAAAATATTTTGGCCAAAAATACCAGTATTCTTTTTTTGCAGAAATGAACTTTTGGAATTTTTTTTTTTTAAATGATGGTCAGGCAAACTTTTTGGGGTCAAAATGGGCCAAAGATTTTTTTTTGCAGAAATGAACTCGCGGTCAAAATTGTTCAAAATGGCTGCCAAAATAAGTTTTGGGCCGATCGATTTGGAATTTGGTGAACTTCTAGGTCTCATATTAACTTGATTTGGTGTCAAAATTCAGGTTGATCCGACCACAGTTTTCGAGAGAATCAGCTTTTGGATGCCACATATCCCCATAGTAAACCTATGGGAGCAATATTGGAACAGTGTTATCCCCTATAGTTTTCTTCCGATTCTCTTCAAACTTGGCCAGATTCTAGAGCCTTGCGAGATCTAAATAATTTCCAATGACAATTTAAATATCTCCCTTGGGGTCAAGGTCATTCACGGGCAAATCTGTCCAGTTTTCATGTTTGGCGTAAGTTACCTGCCTTTCATCAAGCAACTTCAGTGATCATGTTAGAAGACACACCATATTTCTTCTCTTTATTAGAAGAGGCCTTACACTATTTCTTCATGGCCATCCATCGCAGATGTACAGTTACTTCAGTAAATGTTCTCTAGTTATTATTATTATTATTAGCTCACCTGGCCTGAAAGGCCAAGTGAGCTTATGCCGTGGTGACCATCCATCGTCCGTCCATCTGTCATCCGTCAACTTTTGCTTTAAAATGTATCTTCTCCTTAACTGCTTGCCGGATTTCAACCAAATTTGGCTAGAACGATCCTATGGGGGTAGGCTCTAGAACATCTATTCAGGTTTATGATATTTCAAATTTCGGGGTGAAAAACTTAGATTTTGTTTAAAATTTACTGAAGTGTCAAAAAGCATCTCCTTAGTTTCTTGACAGATTTCAACCAAATTTGGCTAGAAGGGTCGTATCGACATAGGCTCTGGAACTCTATTCAAATTTTTGATGTTTCAATTTTTTGGGTAAAAACTTAAATTTTGTTGCAAATTTACCGGAAAGTGTCAAAATGCATCTCCTCCTTAGTTTCTTTGCAGATTTCAATCAAATCTGGCTAGAGCAATCATTAAGTAGGCTCTAGAACTTCTGTTCAGATTTTTTATATTTCAATTCTTTCAAGTGTCAAAACGCATCTCCTCCTTAGTTTCTTGACAGATTTCAACCACATTTGACTAGAAGTGCCATACCGAGGTAGGCTCTAGAAACTATATTCAGATTTTTTATATTTAAATTTTTTGGGTAAAAAACTTAGATTTTGTGAAAATCTTACTGAAAACTGTCAAAACGCATCTCTTATTTAGTTTACTGATAGATTTCAACCATATTTGGCTAGAAGGATCCTATGGAGGTAGGCTTTAGAAATTATATTCAGATTTTTTATATTTCAATTTTTTTGATTTTTGAAAATTTTACTGAAAATGTTATAACGCATCTTCTTGGTTTCTTGATAGATTTCAACCAAATTTGGTTAGAAGGATCCTCTAGAGCTCGGCTCTAGTTTAAAATGTTTTTAAAAATCTCCGAAACCGCTTGGGGCATTGATTCAAAACTCATGAAATATCATCTAGTCCAGTGGTCATCTCATTTTGTTCGGATATGTCAGTGGCCAATAAGTCCAGGTGAGCGATACAGGCTCCTTGGGCCTCTTGTTATTATTATTATTATTATTATTATTATTATTAACCATTTATCAGATTGCTTTGCAACTTCATTGGGTGCTTGTGTTCTAGAGAAGAAACCTATGGAAATTGATGATGACCCTAAATCCAAGATGGCTGCCAGTCACTGGAGCCATTTTGAATATTGGTTTCCATTTGATAGCTCCATTTCTGTTTAGCAGATCGCTTTGAACCTTCATAGAATGATTGGACTAGGTCTATAGAAGGAATTAACAAAATTTAAATGATCTAAAATCCAATATGGTCACCAGGCAGCGGTGGCCATCTTGAAACTCGGTTTCCAGATGATAACTCCATGACCATTTAGTGGATCATTTTGAAACTTCATGGGATGACTGGTTTAGGTCTGAGGAAGAAATCGCTATTTTCTGAAAGCTCTCATTCATTGGTTTGTCATCAAGGCGGGGTCCTATACACCATTTGTAGAGCTCTTGTTTAGTGATTTCTCTTTGTCAATTAATGTTAAATGACAGTCATTAATAAAAAGCATGGTTTCTGTGTATGACATGTATATCTGTTTTAATTTTCCAGCGATGTTGTAGAAGGCCATCCATTCCTTTTTTTTGTTAACGATGTAAGCAAGCATTAAGAAAAAGTGAAATGGTTTTTATTGTTCTTTGCAGGCAATTCGAGGTATCCGGTTATTAATATTTGCTATAGATAAGATACAGCTCCATGAAGGCCAGCTGACCTCCATACATTCTGACCTCTGTCAGGTATACTGTAATGAGCATGTGCATATACTTCCTATAGAATGACAAATGCTGGTTAGTCATGTTAGTCTGTATAAACAATAAAAAGGATTCAAAGGTAGTACCTTTTAAAACTAACTTCGTTTATTTGCACAGCTTTATGTGTGAAAGCTCTTCAAAATAAACTAAGTTAGTCTTAAAAAAGTTACTACCTTTGAATCCGGTTTTTTAGCTCACCTGGCCCGAAGTGAGTATGCCATGGCGACTGTCTGTCGTCCATCTGTCGTCCGTCAACTTTTGCTTTAAAATACTACTCCTCATTAACCACTTGGCCAATTTCAACCAAATTTGGCTGGAAGGACCCTATGGCTGTAGGCTCCAGAACTTCCATTGGGAATTTTGATTCATCAATTTTTTATTTTATAAAAATTGAAAATGTAACAGAAATTGTCAAATTGCTTCTTCTTACCATGCTGAGCGATCTGAATCAAATTTGGTTGAAAGGATCCTGTGGTCAATGGTCTCTAGGACGTCCATACATTATTTTGATTCGTCGATTTTTTGGATGAGTCTTAGATTTTATGAAATTTTTTTAAAATACTACTCCATAGCTGCTTGACAGATTTCAACCAAATTTGTTTAGGTGGTAGGCTCTAGAATGTCTTCAGAATTTTGATTGACCAAATTTTTGGGTGAAAATCTTGGATTTTATTAATATTCTATCAGAATTGGTCAAAATGCTACTCCTCCATAGCTGCTTAACTAACATATTTCAACCAAATTTGGCTAGATGGATTCCATGGTGGTAGGCTCTAGAGCATCATTTCAGAATTTTGATTGATACATTTTTAGGGTGAAAATCTTAGATTTTATGGCAAATTTACCGGAAATTGTCAAATTGCTTCTTCTTGTCAACTAACTAATTTCAAGCAAATTTGGCCAAAAGAATCCATTCAGAATTTTGATTCAGTCAATTTTTTGGGTAAAAATCTTACATTTTATCGTGTTTATTAAAAATTTACCGCAAATTGTTAAATTGATTCTTCTACTTACTCCTTTGAGCAATTTCAATGAAACTTGGCTGAAATGATCCTATGATCATAGGCACCGGAATTTCCATTCAGAATTTTGATTGGTCGATTTTTCCCATGAAAATTGTTTTCCCATCTTTGTAGCTCACATGGCCAGAATGGCCAAGTGAGCTTATGGTATGGCGACCGTCCATCTGTCCGTCCATCAACTTTTGCTTAAAAACGCTACTCCTCATTAACCACTTGGCGGATTTCAACCTAATTTGGCTGGAAGGACCCTATTGAGGTAGGCTTCAGAACTTCTATATATAATTTTGATTGGTCAGCTTTTTCTGCGGCCATCATGAATTTTCCAAAAAAATTGCGGGAAATTTAAAACGCTACTCCTCATTAACTGCTTGGGGACAATTTCAGCCAGGCTTAGCTGGGAGGATAGTATGCTGGTATGTTTCGGAACTTGTATACAGAATTTTGTCCGGTGGCCATCTTGGATTTTCTGAAAATTGCTGGAAATCACTTAAAGGTGCATATTCACACCAAAATGCCTGTGAAAAAAATTGTTAAAATAGTGTACTTTTAGAGGCTTAAATTGTGTGCCTAGATGTAAAGAAATGAAATAAATCTTAACATGTGATGATTTCATTGCGTATAAATTAATATAAACTTTTAAGATGTTAATTTGAATTAGGGGACCGTGCCTCTATTTCAATTTCATAACTGAAAATATGAAATTTGTTTAGACGGATTGAAATCATCATATGTTAAGATTTATTTCGTTTCAGTCCATCGAGACACAATTTAAGCATCTAAAAGTATACAATTTTAACAATTTTATTTTCAAGCATTTTGGTGTGATTATGCACCTTTAAAAGCCTCCTCGATAACCACTGGGCCGATTTCAATCAAACTTGGATGGAAGAATTCTACCCTAGTATGCTTCAGAAGTTATATACAGAATTTTGATTTGTCAATTTTTCCGGCAACCATCTTGGATTTTCTGAAAAATGGCGGGAAATCGTTTAAGATGTTACTCCTCATTAACTGCTTAAGCAATTTCAACCAGACTTGACTGGAAGGATACTAGGCTGGTAGATTTCGAAACTTGTATACAGAATTTTGATTGGTCCATTTTTCCAGTGGCCATCTTGGATTTTCTGAAAATTTTGGGAGATCAGTTACAAGGCTACTCCTCATTAACCGCTTGAACGAGTTCAAGCAAACTCAGCTGAAAGACTAAAGTGCTATGCTTCGGAACTTATATATAGAATTTTTATTAGTCAATTTATTCGGTGGCTATCCTGAATTTTCTGAAAAATGGCTGAAAATCGTCTAGTCATTAACTACTTGAGCAATTTCAACCAGACTGGCTGGAACGAGCCTAAGGTGGTAGGCTTTAGAAGTTGCATATAGAATTTTGATTAGTCAATTTTTCCGGCACCCACTGGATTTTCTGAATATTTTGGGAAATCAGTTGAAAGGCTACTCCTCATTAACCGCTTGCCCGATTTCAACCAAACTCAGCTGAAAGAACCCTATGTCTGTACGCTTCAGTACTTGGATACAGAATATTGATGGCTTGATTTTGATGATGGCCATCTTGGGTTTTCCGATAAATGGGAATTCATATAAAATGCTACTCCTCATTAATCGCTTTGGCAATTTCAACCAATTTTGGTTGGAAGGATCCTATTGTCGTAGCCTCTAGAAATCTATTCAGAATTTCGATAGTTCAGTTTTTTGGCAGTAATCTCTGATTTTCTGAAAGTTTTCCGACACCATTTAAAAATGGTACGCCTTCAATTAATAACTCGATTTCAACAAAACTTGGCTTCAACATATTAAATGAGAGTTTTGATTGGTAAATATTTTGGTGGCCATCTTGGATTTCCGCAAATCATCCATCATGTTTATTTAAATGCAAATGGTTTAAGGTGAGCGTCACAGGCCCTTGGGCCTCTTGTTTAATGTAAAGAATCATGTATATTTAAATACAAATGCTTCAAATGCTAATGGTCCAGGTGAGCGTCACAGGCCCTTTGGCGTCTTGTATTGTTATGGAATGGTGTCAGGGTTCACAAATTATTTTGGTGGTGGCCATGCCCACCCTGAGTTTTGTTTATAGCAAAGAATTGTGAATATTCTATAGTTACAACATAGGCAGCTTTGCCAAAAATGTCAAAGATATGACTGACCGACAGACAGACAGCATTATAATACTAGACTAATAAATACCAAACTTTTAAGTTGTAACAAGTCACATAGCACTGAGAGTCAAAAGGCTGATATTCCAGCCTCACTAAGTAAGTAAATAACCTGAAAGACCAAAAAACTGGCTCTACATATACATATTTATGGTTTTATGTGATTGCAAACTATGCACATGGTAAATGCATGCCCATTTGGGTTATTTAACTTTCCCGCCGAGGCCAGAATTCCTGCCATGGGTCAAACATGTCAAAGGACTAATGGTCAAGATTGGTGATAGCCGAGCCAGTCATTCCAGTGGTAAAATTTTCAAAAAGACTTCTCTTGGTCTGCAAATGGACATTTTGAATGAAAAAAATGAAATTTTGTTGAACAAATTTAAGTGTTAACGGGTTAATGTCCATTTGTAGGTTAAGAGAAGGCTTTTTGAAAATGTTAGCCCTGGAGTGGCTAACGTGTTAACCATTAGCTATTACAGTGATAAATTACCAAAAACTTTCATGGCTACTAAAATGGACATTTCTGAATACCTCTGTGTACTAAGTCCATATTTGTGTTGACTTTCACAGTAAATTGATAAATAGACAAACACAGTTCAGACCACTGTACATGTTCACTGATCCATGTGCTGTCTTGCATGCATCAATAACGACTCGTCATAATATGAACTTTTCTGTTCCAGTTGTGTCTTGTGTCCAAAAACATGAAGCCAGCTCTTCAGTACTTGGACCGAGATATCATAGACATCAGCAAGGAGGTCAGTTATTTTACAATCATTCATTTTCTGCACCTTTACTCCTGAATAGCGTGATCTAATCTGTCACTCAAGTATCTGATGTCATAATCACATACATCCCTTGTTAACTGACAGTACAATCAAATTCACATAGCAAGTATGTCTTTGATGAATATAAAAAACATGGGCGAATGTTCTGAAACTAATTTGACTATGGCAGTAACAGCTTCCAGTCAAATTAGTTTCAAAATGTTCAATAGCTTACCTATATGGTTATCATGAAATTTAGATGCTGGACTAAAAATGGATGGGGCTAGAAATGAACCCCTCTACTGTGAGCTTACATATTAAGTATTATAAGTACTGCTCATCATCGAGCTGTAAGCGAAGCGAAGGGTGGCGCGCCAGCCATGCCAATGGCATCCATCATATGGCATCCAATGTGAGAATTAGGTAGAGTATTTGAAGTGTTTCAAAATGCCCGGAAGGCTCGCTATGCACAATACCAGGCCTTAATCTTTTAACCCTCAGATTTATTTAAGAAAATTTCAATTTCCTCTTAGAAAATGTCCTTTTGCAGACCAAGAGAAGACTATTTTTGAAGATTTAGCACTGGAATGACTGGCTCTGTTATCGAGCCAGTCATTCCAGTGGTAAATTTTCAAAAATAGTCTCTTGGTCTGCAAATGGACATTTCTCAAGACTACTGTAGAAGTAGTTTTTGGCTGATATGAGTGTTAAAGGGTTAAAGATGACAATGGAGGAATCAAGTTTTAACTATGCCCCACCCCTATCTAAGCTCCACCCACACTTCACCTATGTTAGGTCCGATCGATCCCTGAACTCTCTGATTATCAATTTCCAGAAAACTACACAGGTAAGATGTTAAATATTTTGAAACTACTATAAAATGCTCATTAGTAACAGCGGCTTCTAATAGGACAAGGGTTTTAAATTCTATAAATCCAAACCTTTGAGAAACGGGGGTGACTTCTATTAGGTATATTTCAAGAAAAAATTGGAAAAATAATTATGCAAAAAAGGCACAAAAATAGAACACATTTTCACGTTAGAAGTTCTTACCATCTTATGCCTATGCTTAATGCATACCTTATATGCATCATCGCGGGAGTGAAATTATTAATTGGGACCGCCTAGATATTGTGCATACTTTAATAAACATTGTATAAAATGTTGTCTAGAAAAAATAGAAATCATGTGAGATATTAGCTTCCGCTATAGGACGAGTTTAGGTCATTACGCTTTAGTGCAAAAACGCTAATATTAGTACCCGGGTAGAGACTTGCTCAATCCACATAAATAGGAGGGTAGCTTTGAGTAGCTATGAGAGTGATGGGGTAAACTCATCCTATAGTGGAAGCTGATTAATACTCGATAGAACATCTGCATTTTACGGACCTAATATACTGGACTCGGGAACTCGGAATGTACTATATTATATATATAATCATTACGTGATGGTAACCGTGTATTATACATTCAATCTGATCCGCATGTTTGGTACCTGTTAAGATAACTTTTCATTGATAGTTGTATCATACAAGGAAGTGACGTAATTTCGATGGTATTTTCAGAAAGTTATTGCAAAATTTCATTTCAAATCTCATTTTATTTAACATTTATGAGTTATTTAACTCACAAATTGTTTTATTTACACAAACTGCTTAAATTGGGATGCGACTTCTATTAGAGACGTTTGCCGTTTTAAAACTTCTAAGAAATTAGGATGGCTCAACCTAGAAAATCGGCATGCAACTTCTATTAAGGATGCCATTATTAATAGGCGATATACAGTAATTTTTCTGGGTACTGTTGCTGTCTATGGCAGCATGTTCAGCGCCTAGTCAAATTAGTTTCAAAATATTCAGCAGCATGTTTATTAAATAAGTAAAGACATGCAATTTGTACAACAATGCTTAGTCCGTCATCAATTAAGCCTTTGTGATGAACTTATCTACGTCATTCATGACGTCATTGATTATGATGTCATCTTACACATCACACAGTTGGTTATAACGTTATAATATTGATGGATAAACTGGAAAGGCCCATTACTGCTAGCCGTTGAGCTTTTGGTGACCGCATTAGCATGCAGAAATACTATGGTCACACTGATCACCACGGTTATTTCGACCAGCGTACAAAACTTGCTCTTTTTTATGTTATGTTTGTGTGTTGTTATCAATGTGGTAACGTCTGTTTGGAACGGTGTATGGCCAGGCCAGGCAGAAGTATTAATATTTTACCAATGTCTCACATTAGTGTGTAGAATATAAAAATCCTCAAAAACCAAGAATCTGACAAGTTCCAGGTCATTTAGTGCTCAGTAAAGGTCAGTTTTGGATGCAATATAAGTTTTCATGCAATGGGCCAGTTAATTGCTAATTAGGTCATGATATGTGCATATATAATTAAGGATTATTAAAACGCATGGTCAAATTGGTTTAAACCTCATGTTATCTTGGTACCCAGTTTCAAAATGGAAACTGTAAGCATGGTATTGGCCAGGTTGCATAAGGGGATGTGGGCATCATCAATTGATTTGACAAACATTTGCTTCCGTATCCCGATAACAAGATGGTTTTGCTGTTATTTGAGAGTTGTATTTCAAGGCAGCCACAAAATGTTCAGGAATTCATTTAAAAGACTGCTCTTAAATCTCCCAGTAGCAACGTGTACTTTTAGTTTTAATGTTTGAAATGTAAATTTAACTTTTTTCTGTCCTGAATTATTGCATTTCTTGCAAAGATTTATAACGCTTTGCTTATAGGTAGGCTTGTGTGATTTTTCAATTTAATCATGAAACTAAATTTTTGTTAAAAATTGCGATTTTTTTTTTCCACGTAAAAAGGAAAAAATCAGAAAATTTTGTGTATTTTTATGAATAGTAACATTTAAAAACGTCTCAAATGCGTTGAATAAATATGCTACGAAAATATGTTTTAAAATACTGTACTCTATATTGGTAGGGGAATTCCTTGATGAAGAGTGATCGTACACATATTGTTGTTTTCGCATTTAATTTTTTATAAACAACTAAAGCACTGAGATGTACTGAATGGCGAGATAGCTAAAGAATTGCCTCTACCAATGCATAAAATATGCATTCTAGAAGTTGTTCATTAATAAAATTTATCGTGCCCAGTGGTCATAGTCTCGGAATTTTGGTGATAAAATTAATCATTTTAACTCCAACAAGTCCTTTCAACATGCACCACATGATAAATTCTGAGTTAGAGGCAGAAATTATTATGTTTTGTATAATGAGTTCCAAGTTCCCGATTCACGGTACTGTTATAGTATTACATGAAGTGTGGAATAAATTGATCGGAATTACAGACAGAAATTACAGAGTAGTTTATGAGTGTTGGCTAGTTCACGATTCTAAACTCTTTAGTGTAATGTTCAACTGGGAATCAATTGACGGAAATTACCAGGAATGAGCGGGACGAATACAAATGGTGGCCATTCATAGAAAAACAAATTCTCAGGAAACCAAAAAACAAGAAATAAATACTTAAGCTATGATCACTCTGGTAAGCCTTAGATTCTGTTTTATTTTGGTGACCGGTACTATTAGAAGTGAATGCATGGAATTGTATGTAACTGTACGCAACCCAACACCTGCCAACACAAATACCACTTCATTCTTTTACCATAATAGTAATTTCCACCTTTACATTAGTCACATCCGGAGTCAATATATGGGAAAATCAAGATTTTATTCTTAAAATCGATTGCGATCACCCAGAGCAAAAATAGCACAAGCCTACTTATAGGACATGACCTTTCTGCTTGAAATGCCAAGGTTCCAAGTGAACGATCCAGGCCCCTTTATTCTCATGTTTTCATGTGAAACATTTCATTTGAGATGGAATAGTAATGATTGTGATATATTAATGTTTTACACGAGATTGGCCAGCTTTTGTATCAATTGTTTTAACTAGTTAACAACAACATGTGTTTTATACTGTTTTTATACCTCACCAAAAAATTGGTGGGTATCATGCTATGGTACCATCCGTTTCCGGATGTTAACTCGGTTACCGTTTATCAGATCTCTGAAATTTCATTGGGTAGTTTGTCTAGGTCTGGGAAAGAAATCTATTGAAAGTGACAATGATTCGAAATCCAACATGGCTACCAGCAACTGGGGGGGGGGGGCATCTTGAAAATTATTTTCTGTATGATCACTCCATTAACCGTTTATTGGATCACTTGAAACCTCATAGGGTGATTCATCGTACTAATGTACGCCCAATCGCATCGCTGCGCTGTATGTGGCCGTACTTGCAGACCTTTGATCTCTTGCTATGTCAAGTAACATTACACTGGTGGGCTGCACTCCGCCAATCAGGTTTCATTTATTTCTTATCGAGCAATTTCATTGGCTGTGACCCACAGCTCATTTATATTGACATTTCGTTAACTTAGCGCAGATATCAAAAGCCCGAAAGCATGGTACTCAATACGGGAGCAGAGCGGGAGGGCAAGACTGTGCAATAGGACGATTAGGGTGATTGGACTTGGTCTGAGGAAGAAACCTATAGAAATGGATGCTGATCCGAAATCCAAGATGTCTCCAGCTAAGGGTGGCCATCTTGAAAATTGGTTTCCGGACGATAACCCCATTACTGTTTATCGGATTGCTTTGAAACCTTATAGGATGACTGGACCCGGTCTGAGGAAGAAACGTTACGAAACAGATGATGATCCGAAATCCAAGATGGACTTTTGTCTGAGAAATAAACTTAGCGAAATTGACGATGATTGTGAAAATTGTTTTCGGGATGATAAGTGCCCCATTTAGTGGATCACTTTGAAACTTCATAGGATGGCTGGTCAACGTCTGAGGAAGAAGCAATATTTTCTGATCACTCATTCATTGATTTGCCATCATGGTGGGCTGTTATGCGCCGTTTGCATATCCTTTGTTTTATCATGGCTTTTTAACCCTTTAACACCCATTTCAGCCAGTGGTCTTGAGAGATGTTCATTTGCTGACCAAGAGAAGACTATTTTTGAAAATTTACTACTGGTGTGACTGGCTCGATAACCAAGCCACTCATTCCATTGGTAAATTTAAAAAAAGTCTTCTTGATTTACAAATGGACACTTTCTGTGAGAAAATTTAAATTTTCTTTTAACATATTTGAGGTTAAAGTTTTAATAAGCTTTAAATTTAAGATATAATATAATATGGGATTTCTTAATTAGTAATTTAGTACTAAATTGCTTGAAGGCTTATATTGAATCAGAATTCAGTTCACCTTTAAATTGTAAATGAACCTAAATTGGTCAGATTTTTGTTTTGTTTTGTGAGAATTTTTCTAATCAGCAAACTAACTTTGGTGAAAATTTGTCCTTTGCTCTGGGTTGTCCATAACCAGCACTATTTTGAAGCTAATGGTGTGTGTGACATATTTGTAGACAATTGTTAGATTGTGTAAATGTGCTATTCTGAATTATTATATTTCACTACATTTATTAAAGCATTTCTATGATATTATCTTTTTAAACCTTATTTCTTTCTTCATTAGGGTGGTCAGTATAGCTCGAAAGACTTCTTGCTCTATTGTTACTATGGCGGCATGATTTACACAGCTCTCAAGAATTATGACAGAGCACAGTTCTTCTTTGAAGTGGTAAGTACATTACTTACTCAGTTGTTTAGTATGATTGTGAACTGGACATGTGTTGTCATTGTAGTGTAATTATTAAAAATAAACGTTTTATATAAACTAAAATTCAGGTTTTAAAAAGTTCAATATTTGACTCATATCATGCAATGCATATTAAGACTATTGACACTTATCTGTCCAGCTGTCAAATCACATTCAATAAATGGTTTGACCCAGGTAATCTGGTGAAAGAAGGTATTGGATTTGTGTCTGGCTGTCATTTTAGATTCAAACTTGGACAGACAAAATGGTTTTCCATACACTAGAATTTAACTGTCCTTGTACTTAATTCTAAATAAAATGAAATGTGCGAGTGATGCCAATCTTAAATTGTTCTAGCTCAGTCTGCACTGTTGTGTGCTGTTCTACCTATTCTATGCTGACTGTCACACAATCATTGATGCGTGGTCTCTTGGCCAATCTCCTTCAGTCCTCGCTGACTCCACACAGCAGTATAACTTGCTACTGGTTTAAAATTGAGGCCAGTTTCCTCAGCTTTCCTCTAATAGATTAAAAAATTACCTGCATGTCCTAAATGGGACTTAGAAAATACACATAACTTATGACGTTTGATTAAACCCTAATTAACCATTTAACAATCAATCCGGCCAAAAATGCCTTCAGCAGTGGCCTGTGGACTGTCCATATGCAGACCAAGAGAAGACTAATTTTGAAAATTTATCCCTGGAATGACTGGCTTGACAATCGAATCAGTCATTCTGTTTGTAAAGATGATCTTTTGGCATGCAAATGGACATTTTCTATGAGAAAATTGAAAGGAATTAGTGGATTAAAGAGTTCGTGGCATAATCTGTCTTTATTTGCGTGACTTATGACCCATCATGACTTTGCTATTCATTTGTAGTTAAATAACATAGTGTTTTACCACAAAAGATGCTTGTGTACAACTGTACATACGTAATATTTTACAATGACCTCATGTAGGTGGAGTCGTGGAGTGAGGTTGTGAATAGGATTCCCATGCTACAAGAGAAAAAATATTGAGTTCCATGAGCATATTTCATTTGTCTGCTCGATTGTTTATTTGTGATACGGTCACCCTGTCATCGCTGGTCTTAGTCTTCGTAAATGACATGTGGTCTTGCAATACAAGCCTATTTGGGTGGTTCATTATACCATATGACCCCAAAAGCACAAAATGCTTTAAATTAACAACTAAGGTGTACAACTCTGTCTTCTACATTTATAAAAAAGGGAAGTAACCCTTACACTGGTTTGAACATTGGGTGGTTCGCAACAACCAAAATGCTAAAACATTGGGTAGCAAACAAGCCTGGGGTCAAATACATAGATTTATCCTTAAAGAAGTCGGGATTATGCCGTCCCACCCATGTGTGTCTTTTCACTTCAAGAGTATACTTACCTCCCTAACACTCTTTGATATTCCCAAATATCGACTTTCACTCAATAAACACTCGGATTAAAAACAGTTAGGTGACCCTACTGGGCAGGTAGTCAGATGACAGTCCGGCGGATGCCATCTCCAACCTCACGCATGCGCAGACTATCACTTCCTAGCGACACATGCTATTCTTTGTTTATAAAGTTTGCTAATTTCTCTCACTTTCTGAAAGCAAATTCACCTGAAAATCATGTCCGATCGTGGAAAGTCTCCAGAGGATGGCCAGGGACCAAGTTATCAGGTGACTTCTACTACATTCTTGTCTAATTTAGCGTTTTAATCCCGTTGTAATGTGTTTCCGGGATTCGCGATTAGACGTGATAAGCGCCTAAAAAACTGGTTTATTTCTATCTGGTGCTATGAAATACTAATATCTCTTTGTGTTTGTGTCCACCGGTATCTATCTATGATTGAAAAGAACAACACATCTTCAGAGGGTTTGTTTTTTTCTCCACCAAGGTTCCATTTCCTACTAACATGTTAGGGATTTAATCAAAATCTATGCCCAGTGAGTTGGAGGTCTCATAAGAAGATCTCACTTTGCCCTCTTGGTCCACTTCCCTCCCTTAAAGCTGAAGGGTCATTATGAAATTAAGAAATCTTTTCAGTAAAAAAATAGTAAGTGAATTAATTATTCATGTTTGCAATTTGTATCTAGTAATCGTCTGCCACATTGTTTTGCGGCGGCCATTTTCTTTTCCCCACACCTCCAGCCTAATAAAATAGCTCTTCAAATCTAAATCTGGCCCATTCACCTTTTGATGCCTTGTGTGTAACGCATCTAAGGAGAGTCCCAATAACAATGTTTCTTCAAATAAAATACAGAGAAATCACGAACTGAGGACACAAAAATGAAATAAATATGTTGATAATTACGTCCTATCCCATCCAGGATAAATATCCATTCAAAATCTGATATAAATCGAGTAGTTATTCTCTCTCATACCAGCTATTCCACCGTGCACGAACTCCAGGACATTTTGAAAATGCCAACAACGCTGACGTCATCGATCTGTGTGTAGATAAATTCAATTAGTTTATTTGCATATCAAAGATATGCATTTGCATATCAAAGATATGCATGCTAGCCAAATAGTAAGGTCTAGTCTGCTGAGCGCCTTATTGTAATCTGCATCGAGATTTTCTAAAATCCCATGGACTGGAATTCCTAATATAATAGGGGAGGGTAGGGCAACGTGTAATCATTTTCGTATATATAATGCATGATTTTTTAAACATAAAAAAGGATGTTGTAGCTTGGTGAGAGGGAACTAATAAGCAACTCTATGCCCCATCCGTCATCATACACACATGCACACTCACACACACGCATGCATGCGCACACGCCCGGACACCATTGCCGTGGCCACCACTACCACCATCGCTGCTGACACCGTAGCCACTGATGCTGCCGCCAATAACGACATAACCACCAACAGTAACAGCTACGCCCAGTCGTGGCGCTGTTGTAAAAGATACTCAGAACCACCATCATCATAATAGCAAATTCAACCAGCACCAATGCCAATAGAACACCTACAATAGCAAACACCACCACTACTGCAAGAAGCACCATCAACGCAAACCACCACTACCATAACCACCACCACATCAACCATCACCATCACCACAAACCAATGCAACAAGAAAAACTAAATTGCCTCATCGGAAATCCGCAACCTGTTTTTGATGTGCCAAATCTCTCCCCACCCCTACCAGCCTACTCTTCCCAAATGTTTAAAGGTAAACTGTTGACCACGCCCGTGGCCATAGGAGCCAGACCTGAATATAAATGTTCTCATCTAATCTGTAATCATATGGTTAGCTCACATAACAAATTTGGTTGAATTCTACTAAACAGTTCTGACAGACAGACATACAGGCAGGCAGGCAGGCAGGCGGTATATATACATGTAATAGGTGCCTAGGTGTAGATTGCAGTTCAATAAACCGCCATCTCCTTAGTCAGTTAGCCAATCACAAAAGAATATTCCGGAAAATATCTAAAAACTACTCGATTTGACTAAAATTTTAACACATCGAATGAAGTTGCCATGCAAGAGGATTTGCGGGCTTTGGCCATATTTCAGATAAAATAATCCTCATTCGGACCGGATAAACACTGGATCTGTGGATATTTCGGGAACTAATGGTCTGATTTGGCTCAAATTTTAACACAGTACTTTGGGTGTGATGCAGCAAAATCCGTAAAATTTGGAAAATAAACAAATCTGAAACCCACAGCTACTGAGATTATATCAAGTTTGTTTCAACATGTGATTCAGAACACTAGGGTGATGGGGAATACTGCTAACAGAGAAAAAGCACTGACAAGAACAGAAGGTGAGGTGGTGGTGGCGATGGATGGTGAAAAGGGTGCTGGTGGTCTTGGTGGTGGTTGTGGGGACGAGGATAACAATGACAAAAGTGATGATGACTGATGATAGTGATGCACGGTAGTGCTGGTGTTGGTGGTGGTGGTGATAATGATAACAGCTACAAAAGTGACAATGACTGATGATGGAAAGGAAAATGGTGCTCTGCAAACAAGGAGGGATTTCGATCCCATAAGGACTTCCGAACTCATGACTATACCTCTGTTATTATCGTCGTCGTCATTATCATCATCGCCATTGTTGTGTTTGCGGTCATGGGTGCGGTCGTGTTACTGAGGTATTACTAGTAGCAATAGTCGTCATCTTCATCGGCGTAGTAGTAGTAGTAGTAGTAGTAGTAGTAGTAGTAATAGTAATAGTAATAGTAGTAGTAGTAGTAGTAGTAGTAGTAGTAGTGCCGGTGTGGGGTGGGGTCTAATGGGGGAGTAGGGTTGTTGGTGTTGCTGGTGGTGGTGATGGTGAAAGTAGTAGTTGAGCGATATTGGTAGTCGTAGTGGTACTGGTATTGATAGCTCACTCCCACATCATTTTGCATTTTACCAAAATCGGCCATTGCTAAATATAATGTATATGTACATATTACCCTGATCTCCCCTATACTAGTGTGAATTCCTATTCAGTGGCTCAGTGTAAAAACATTAATTCATGCATCCTATCGCCGTCGTATAAGATATACACACATTTTAGATGCAGCCTTTCCATGACTATATTGTTTAGGGCTCATTCGCTTTGATATGCAAATAAACTAATTGGATTGAATTGAATTGATCTACACATAGATCAATGACATCAGCGTTGTTGATATTTCCCAAATTCTTTATGCAAGGTGGACTACTTTGTCTGAGAGAGAACATTTATATTCAATTTTGAATGGATATTTATGCTGGATGGGATAGAAGGTAATTATAAACATATTCATTTCCTTCTTGCGTCCTTAGTTCCTGATTTCTCTGTATTTTTTGTGAAAAAACATTGATATTGTGGTGCTTGCTAGACATCTTACAGGGGAGGCATCAAAAAGTGTATGGGGATGGATTTAGATTTGAAGAGCTCTTTTATTACATTGGAGGTGTGGGGATAAGAAAATGGCCGTCGCAAAACAATATGGCAGACGCTTACCTGATACAAATTGCAAACATGAATAATTAATTCACTTACTATTTTTTTACTAAAAATATTTCTTATTTTCATAATGACCCTTCAGCTTTAATGGTGGAGAGATTTAAGTGGTCATAGAGATTGGTGGAGCTTCCAGTTCATCAAATCGGATGGTTTGTCTATGCTAAAGACGCGGGTATTCTAGTTATGATATTAGGCACTTCAAACTATTTAGAATTTTTTCTGAAATCTGCTGGCAATTTATCATTGTTTATCTGATGTTTGCATAGATTGTATCACTATCCTTTCCAGTTAGTATGTTCTGGATTATGAATACAATTCGTCCTTACACCTGGATGTTGTTTTCAAGTCGGATTACCTAATTATTTTTATGCTCCCCGAAAAAAATTTCGCGGGAGCCTATAGTCGCCGCTTTGTCCGTCCGTCCGTCCGTTCATCCATCCGTTCGTTCGTCCGTCTGTTCGTTCACCATACATAAGTTTGTCCAGGGCATAGTTTCAAGACTTTTTCACATATGTTCACCAAACTTGGTATGTGGATGCATCTTAGGGAGAAGGTGTGCGGAGTATGAAAAGTAGGTCAAAAATAGGTCATGCTGACCTACTTTTCATGGTCAACTGAATATCACAGAAAATGTTTGTCCGGGGCATAGTTTCAAGGCTTTTTCACATATGGTCACCAAACTTGGTATGTGGATGCATCTTAGGGAGAAGGTGTGCGGAGTATGAAAAGTAGGTCATGCTGACCTACTTTTCATGGTCAACTGAATATCACAGAAAATGTTTGTCCGGGCCAGTTTCAAGGCTTTTTCACATATGGTCACCAAACTTGGTATGTGGATGCATCTTAGGGAGAAGGTGTGCAGAGTATGAAAAGTAGGTCAAAAGTAAGTCATGCTGACCTACTTTTCATGGTCGACTGAATATCCCAGAAAATGTTTGTCCATGCCATAGTTTCAAGACTTTTGCACATATGGTCACCAAACTTGGTATGTGGATGCATCTTAGGGAGAAGGTGTGCGGAGTCTGAAAAGCAGGTCAAAAGCAGGTCATGCTGACCTACTTTTCATGATCGACTGAATATCACAGAAATTTTTTCTCCGAGCCATAGTTTCAAGACTTTTTCACATATGGTCACCAAACTTGGTATTGATTATTACAGAAAATATCTCTGTTCATTTTTAACATAGTTTTTATATGTATTTTTCATATGGTGCCAAGCAAAGTCTAAGTGTATTTATTTAGAGAAACTTAGATTTTGCATTTATTAAGCTATCCTTAACAAATTGTTCGTTAGGGCAAATCCCGCCAGACCAAAAGAATGATGGCCCACCGAATCATTCCTACTCCCCAAATTGTGGATTGAACATCATTACCCCAAACCAACAATATTTTAAGGATGGCCTAATATGGTGATATCTCATTGACAATTTCAAGTTCGTTTCTCTGTGTCTGAGCCACAGTTCCAAACCTTTCCCTGCAGCATATGCCTTTGGGGTTATCCATTCAGTTTCTCTGCAGAGTATGCCTTTGGGGAGCATACATCAATTTATTGATTTGCCTTGTTTAAGTTATGACGTCATAATCAGCCTTGCACCTTTACTAACTATCATACGGTTTTGTCCAACGCTGGTTTATCTGTTAGTGTAGTGGTCTTTATGGCCACCAGTCCTCTTTCTTTATTTTGGTTTTGAGTTTACTAATTCATTAACTAAAATACTCATTGTCTTCGTCTTATTGCCTTTTCAGAAACCGGGTTGTCCTACTTATGGAAGGTTTCTCAACCCTAGATTCGCCCCTCACCTGTGTTTCCAATGTAGTCCATGTGGCCCATTGTTAAATTGTGACATATATAAACAGCGGGCGTGTGTGTGAATTAATGACTGAGTTCTTGTCATTACAGTCCAAGGAGAGACTCTCTAAGAAGGAGCGAGGAGGTCTTGGTGAGAAGGGTAAGAGGAAGGCTTCATCCACCGTGGATATGGAGGCCTTCGGTCTTGGGATGATGGGAGAGATGAAGAAGACGATAAAGGATTTGGTTCCAGAGTTGCTTCACAGCATGCTCCCTGGGCCAAATCCTTTATTGTCTTCTCCTGCTCCGGAGCAGATAATCCCCACCTCTGAATCGGTTCTCTTTAGGGACTTACCAGTTTTCGTCCAAGACTCAGAGGTGGCTCCATTAGAAGGGGCAGCTAGCTCACTTTGTGGACACTGGCAGCAGGCTTGCCGCACTGGTTGTTAGTGAGCAGGAGTCGCTGGAGCCTGGTTCCCAGGATTATCCGCACCCTTCAGGTACCACTACCTCTTATGTTACCTTTCCTGGCCAGTTCGGGTTAGCATTCTTCACTGACTTGGATTCTAATCTTTCTGGCCAGGAAGAAGAGGATTATCTGCTGGGTTCTTCTAATGCTGTGGCCATGGAAATTGACGTACGTGCACCTCTCGCGGGGAGCACGGGCGACATTTATCATGGGTCTACTCACGCAGGAGTAGCATTCATGACGCAGAAGGTAGTCCGGGATGGATCCGATGGCCAGCATTACGGCATACCTTGGCTTGCCGATGGTGTAGCTGGTTCTGGCCAGGGCCGTGGTGTGGCGAGTTTTCATTCTCCACGCAATGCCACGGTGCTTGCCCTTGGTCAAGCCAGTGTGTTTGGCATGCCTGCTCTATTGGGCCCTCATGCTTTCTCTGGCTTGACAGGAGTATCAGTACCTCCAGCAACGTACATGCCTGCGAATGTTCTAGAGGATGACGAAGGCCCGCGCCTAGTTGAACATTCGCAAGTAGCCACGGAGGAAGACTGGTCTGACGCTTGTCATTGGCTAATAAACAGCAGAGACATCCATTACGGTGAATGGATGTCTCGTGAGGTGGCAAAGTGATGCTGCATCATACCTGGTGATTACCAGCGGTATGGCGTGGTGCCTAAGCCGAGCACGGATGACTGTGCTGTGGTAGAAGAGGATACGCGACCAGGATCCCGATCTGACACAGGAGCGCTATGCATGAACGCTTTGCGTTCGGCAAAAATCGCGTTGCGCAATGCGCAGGAGAGTTTGAGAGCGTCTATTGCAGCGCTTTAGCATGCCGCCCAGCTGTTACAGAGGGTAGTAACAGCATCCACATCGTGCCAGCCTAATCCGGTGACAGTCCAGAGAGCCATCGAGGATGGTATTAACCTGGCTCTGGGCTGTTTAACCCGGTCAGTGGCCAGGAGTGTCCGGGCACAGAGCACATTTGCCTTAGACAACCTGTGCCCGTCCTAGGACCTGTACAATAGGCTTCTGCATATGCTTCTGACAGGTTCTGGTCTATTTGGAGGTGAGGGATGTAAGCACCTCCAGGAGACAGTCACCATGGTCAATAACCAGAGGACTTTGCACGAACAATTTGAAGTGCTCCGCAGAGAGCGCGTTCAAGCACCACCCCTTGCGTATCGTCCCCTGAAGGCACGGGGTGCCAGTGGGCAAGTCAGAGGCCAGCCACCAGTGCAGCGCCGGCCATGGTTGCACACGCTCCCGCCAGCAGCGAGGGTGGGGCGGGCACAGGTTCCCCCTCTGCAGCCAGCCAGGCAGCCGCCCGCGCACCGAGGTGCCCATGATGCGGGCCATGGCGTGTGAGGGTCTGGTCATGGTAGCCATACCTGATCGGTCGGTTGCCACAGTAAGAACCACACCAGTGCTTCTGGGTCCAGTGACAGTGCAACTCTTGCGTTACTTATATCCACCTCTCTCCCTAGGTGGTCCGTTAGGGGAGGCCCGATTGGCCCGCCACAAGCAAGAGTGGGAGCAGTTGACATGGACCACTTAGTGTTGCGATGGCTTTCAGTTGGGTATATGGCTTTCAGTTGGATATCATCCCGATTGGATGGTAGGCCCGCCATCACAGCTGTCTCTGGTACCAATCTGGACTCAAAATCCAAGAGATCCAGATCAATGGTTGTGTATAGCGGAGGAAATAAATTCCCTCATACTAAAAGGAGCAATTCAACTGCCACCAAATTGCCTGGCCTTCTACTCAACCGTGTTCCTAGTGACAAAAAGCACTGGAGGGTGGAGACCAATTCTCAATCTCAAACCATTGAACAAGTTCATAGACACACTGAGCTTCAAGATGGAAACAGTGAAAACGGTGTTGGCAGGGTTGGAGAAGGGAATGTGGACGGTATCAATAGACTTGAAGGATGCATATTTCCACATTCCAATGGCGAGGAGTTTTCGCCGGTTCCTGAGATTCGCATTCCAGGGCAGACAGTGGGAATTCAAGGTTTTACCCTTTGGAATTTCAACAGCTCCTCGGGTCTTCACCAGGGTGGTTCTTGCAATAAACAGCCTACCTTCACAGAAGCATAGCAGTCCACACGTACATAGACGACTGGCTGTTAAAAGCACACAATCAGGAAAGTCTATCCGCAGATCTGGAGATAGTTTTGAAAACTTTCACAGACTTGTAATCAACTTTCAAAAATCAGAGCTGACTCCATCCCAGAAGTTTGTTTATCTGGGAATGTTCTTCGATCTAGAGATGGGATATGTTTATCCTACTCAGGAGAGGGTACAAGTACTCATCTCAATACAGTCAATGTGCAACAGTCGTCATGTCCTGGCACAGGTGTATTTGAGAATGCTGGGGTTGATGGTTTCTCTGGAACCAGTCATTCCAGAGGCGGCCTTATGCAGGCGGCCTAATCGGTTATTTCTTATGACTCAGTGAACCCAGTGTACAGGATCACTGGACTTGAATGGGCCAGTATTGGAGCCTCTTATTCTCCACCTTCAATGGTGGATGAAGAGAGAATCTCCTCGCGGGGGTGATGCTAACCCCTCCCCACCCTCAGTTAACGATGTATACAGATGGCGGGATGGGGAGCTTGCCTGGAAGAAGCCACAGTATCAGGGCTTTGGAACCTGGATTAATCACAAGAACATATCAATCTACTGGAAATACGGGCAGTAGTCCTGGGCCTGGAACATTTCATAGAGAAAGTTCACGACAAGATTGTTCTAGTTTGATCAGACAATTCAACAGTAGTGACTTGCATAAACCACCAGGGTGGAACGAAGTCGTCCAGTCTCTGTATGATGACATGGAAATTGCTTTGCTGGTGCCTAAATCACAGGATCACCTTGAAATCAGTTCATATTCAGGGAAGGTTAAATCTGCTAGCAGACTCATTGAGCCGAAGGATGAGTGTTTTGCCCACGGAATGGCAACTAAATCAATGTGTGGTGGATCATCTGTTCAACCACTGGGGGGAACCCAACGTAGATTTATTCGCAATGATGAAGAATGCGAAGATGATGATGTACGTTTGTCCGATTCCAGATCCGAGTGCTATCCCAACAGATGCATTAGCTATCAGCTGGTTGGGAATGTATGCATGTACGCATTCCCTCCAGCAATCCTGATTCCAAAAATTCTTCAGAATAAACAGGAGTGCCAAGTGCTTCTGATTGCCCCAAATTGGCCAAGCCGATCATGGTATATGGATCAGCTGGACCTGAAAGGCCAAATGAGCTTATGCAGCGGCGACCAGCCGTCGTGTGTCTGTCAACTTTTCCTTTAAACGACTACTTCTCAAGAACCACAGGGCTGATTTCAATTATATTTGGCAGGAAGCATCCTTAGGGCATAGGGATCCAAGTTTGTTCAAACGGAGCCGATCAGCCAATTTGGCCGGCAGCCATCTTGGATTTTGGCCGATTTTTAGAAACATCTAAAAAATCTTCTCCGCTTGGCGGATTGATGCATACCTCATGTAATATTATCTAGGGCAAGAGCTGAGCGAAGTTTTTCAAGGTAACTTGATTGGTCAAATGGTTCTGTGGCCATCTTGGCTGACCTAGTTTTAGCGAAAATATTTTTATTTGATGGATTTGGAAGCCAAAATTGGTTTTATATTTGCCATTTTCGAAAATGTCGGATAGACGGTTTGCCGATCATCTTGTATCATATTCTCCCCAAAAACGCCAATACTAAAGCAATGGGAAATTTTAAATGTCTTCTCGAGAACTACTAGGCCGATTTCAAGAATATATGGCAGGAATTATCCTTAGGGCATAGGGATCCAAGTTTGTTCAAATAAAGTCGATCGGCCAATTTGGCCAGCAGCCATCTTGGATCTTTAGAAACGTCTTTAAAAATCTTCTTAAACCATTTGAACAAGCGATTCAAAACTCATGTAATATGATCAAGAGCTGAACTAAGTTTGTTCAAGGGAACTTGATTAGCTAAATCGTTCGGTGGCCATCTTGGATGGCCTAGTTTTCGCAGAAACGACTTCTCCAGAACTGCTAAATGGACTGGGCCAAAATTTGGCAGATATATGATTAGGGCTGAAACATCATTAAAATTTGTCCATGGAAAATTGATATGTCAAAAAAACATGTCCGCTATGAATCAATCAAAATTTAGCATTTTTGGCGGACATCTTTTAGTTTCTGCAAATTACTGAGAAAAGCATAAAAAAACTACTTATTAACCACTGGGCCAATTTTAATAAAACTTAACTAAACAGTCTTCACAGAAATTTGACTGGTAAATTTTTCCAGTGGTCATCTCGTTTTCTTCGTTTGTGCCAGTGGCCAATAATTCCAGGTGAGTGATACGGGCCTCTTGTTTACATTTGGTTTTGTTGTTTGATAAAAAATGTGTTTTATTTGATTTTGTTGCGGGATTTGTCTGTCATATTTTAACATTTTGACACATGTGTGTAACGTAGTGTTTTAGCTGGACATTGACCTTTCAGTAGAACTTGTGAAAATGGCTTGGATTGGTCTTTTCAGATTTTAAGGGTTTCGTACTTTGTTTAGTTGTACTCATCAGAGAACCATCCTCGAAAGATGGGTTTTTTGATCCGTTGATCCAAAAATTGAGAATGTCTGAAAGGATTCTATCTTTTCTTTATGTGTCAGTGCCCCGATCCGCATAGTATTTAAGTTCTGCCTGTCTTACCGGAACGGCATAATACACAGTGTCTGAGATGTAGGCTGTTTCCACAAACACACACTGAAATAATTCCTGTTCTTCCATGGTAACATGCTCCTTGGGAAGATGGATGACAACGTATTGTTGCGGATTGTCGTTTGAGGTTCTTAAATCAGTTGCTGTTTCCTAAGTTAATTCTTCTACATTTTGTGGGATAGTGACAATTGCCAACAGGAGCCTCTTCCTCTGCTTCATTACGTGTACTGGATTCGGTTGTTGGCTGGTGCAGGGTCGATGTGGGCTGCTGCTGATGGGTGCAGTGGATGTGCCCGTGTGTTCCCAATGTCCAGGATCCTTGAAGAGCCGGCATCACATGCCATTTGATATAAAAGATCTCGTGCGATTAGATATTGAGTTCAGCAATGTTTCCTGGTTTCCTCTTTTCTCGTGAAGTGAGTTCGGCAATAGCCACAAGTCCAGAACAGAGCTTTTAGATGGATAACACGGATATGTCTGGATAGTCCTTCTCTCTGGGCAAAGCTAGCAGTGCACTCGTTGCAGAACAATCTAGTCATTAGTAAGACAACTAGCTAAGTGGCTAGTTTCATTAAGATATATGTTGATAGAGCTCAGCGTAGTAGTCAGTGTGATGTCATTAGTATGACGTTTTGATGATGTCATAGGCAAGTTCTCATGACATGGAGCTCTGGTGATTCGAGTAAACATGAGAAAAACTAAAAGAATCACCAGTCTGCATGATTGATACCTATAGGATCTAGCATGTGTAGTCGGTGTATCCAATATGTTTCCCGCTATTTCCGTAAATGGTTCGGCAGCCATATTGGATGACCTAGTTTTCGTGAAAACAACTCCAGAAGACATACATTTCTGGCATACATTTCTTTATCTTCCCTAGCCCAGTTTATCCTTCTGGAAATTATCTCGTCTGGCGATTTACAGGTACAGTACAGCTCAGAGATAACTTAACATACGAACGGGTCTGAAATGCATGCATGATGCGTTGAAGGCCCGTTTCCAAAATATCGGTTTTAAAAACACAATGCATTCACAACGCATCTAGTTAATTTTTTTGATGCATTTAAAATAATAAATATATGCATTGAGAACGAGCATTAAATGCGTAAATAAGCAAGTTTGAACTTGTTTGAAAGATTTGTATGTGCATTGCGTAATACCCGGCGTACATACCAACTCCACGGCTCCAACTACCCGGGATCCAATCAAACTTAGCGGTACATTACATTTCCTAGAAGGTAAATATGAGAAAGTTTTCCTAAAAAAGACAGCGGGACATAATATTAAAAATCAAAATTATAAATATTACAAAACATAAAATCATGAATTCCTGTTGAGAATTAATGTAACGATGCGCCCTTGAACGTTTTGCGCCCCTGAACGTTTTGCATCTAGTGCAAGAATCATAAGCATCGGTTCGTTTTGCATTTGACTTTTATAAACATCCAGCGCAGCGAAACATGCCCACTGGTGAGATTTGACATAGGTTAATCATAGTGAAAATTGTCCGTAAGCAGCTTCATTATCACTTCTACGCATCACCTGTGTTCGCGATGAACAGACAGCGAATAAACGCAAAATTATGGATTAAAGATGTCAAAATATATCTTATGTGTACCAATGCTCGACTAATGTAGACGCTTTTTATTAAAACATGCAGATGGTGTGGTTTTTATTGATAATATGACGCACAAATTAGCAGATTCATGTCCACTACCGCAATATCACCCTCGGTGCTCTACACGGAAAAAGACTAGTTCATGGCTAGTTATGAAATACTATGCGCCCCTAAAGCTGTAACATGTACCGATATCTCATTGGCTTTTCGCAGAAATAAAATGCCCGTAGTGATTTAATGATTTTCTTTTTGTGACATTCGGTAGCTTTCGGATTCACTTTATTGCAATGTAATGTAGCCGAGTATAACACATTCTTGTTACCGCACTCGGGAACCAGGCCGAGGAAATGAGCAATCGCCGCACACCCCCCCCCCCCCCACCCCCTCTATGGAGCAATAACATAGCTAGATGATAAATAGTGCCTTAATAAACCCATGAAAGTTAACATTATAAATAGTCAGGGAGCTAATTTCACTATATTTCATGAACCAGACATTGTTTGTTTTATTAATTTAAAAGTCAAAGTGGGCGTTAAGATATTGCTTTATTGCTTTTAAAAGCGGCACCGCGAATACGTGTACATTTTGCGTTCCGCCATTGTTGATCGTGAGTCGTCCAGAAACTGGTTAAAATAAATCACGTCATCAATTCGTTATGAATGACAACGAGACACGTGATCAAAATTTAACTACGATAGTAATTTTCATTCATTCATAATGACATCAGATGTCCGGAAAGCCAATCAAATTACGGCTATGCTTTTCTGAGAATCTGACTGCGCATAATTATCGATTGGCGAGACAGTCGCGCGAGGCATTTCTCATTAGTGGTGAATTTAGGCAGTGAATAAGTAACCGGGTTCATTTTGTTCTGTAAGAATGGAATGTTTACGTTACCAGGCAGCTGTATCGGAACTGATAATGCGACATACTGCCAATTATTCAACATTGAATGAGGCCTCCCCCTAAAATCACGACAGGAATTTCACGAAAATTTACGGTACCCTGGCAAAATATAATTGCATAATGTGTGTATGCCCGAGTAATCGGTTGCCCTTCTTGCTCGACTCGCATAATGTTGTTGTACCAGCGCGGCGTAATTATGAATGCTTTTCATGTTATCAGATTTCAAACGACTTGTCTAGCCAATATCATAAATGTGTTGTGTAATAAGTTCTAACGCGTTGTCAAACTGTTTCCAACCCATTTGTTTTACTTTCACATCGCGTTGTTTTACCGTTCACAACATGAAAGTGATGCATCCATTATTTTAAAATAGACCGGCTATGTACGCGTCATGCACGTGTTGCAGACGCATTTTATGTTAAGTTAACTCTGAGCTGTACTGTACAATGGTTGAGTCTATGGCATTGATATCATTTAGGCTGACAGGCTTTTCAAATCCCTCAACTTTCTGCTGCACAATAGAGGCATACATTTCCTTATCTACCCTAGCCCAGTTTATCCTTCTGGAAATTATCTCTTCTGGCGATGTACAGTTACTGGTTGCTACAATAGTAAGTATCATGTTATGTAAGATCTTACACCTCTTGTCTAACCGAATCAAATCTCTGATACTGTACATCCACTGATAGGTCTTACCAGCGGGCCGGGTATCAGCGCAGTATCAACTCTGTAAAACTGACCAAATCCAATGTTTCGATAGGTACTGATACCGGGTTATTAGCGAAACCATTGATAGTGCACTGATACAAATTATGTCTGTGTCCGCAAGTGACATATCAGCCGTTTCTAGGCAGATTTCTTTGAAGATTGGTGCTCTCCCGTGATTCTCAGTACACATGCATGGATGCCCGTGATTTACAGCTTTTGTGTTCCACGTGGGCAATTTTAATATAGTATCGACCTCCCTACTACTACTGCTGCTACCACTGCTAGTGCTGCTGATACTGCTAATACTACTACTGCTGATGTCTCTGCTACTGCTCCTGCTGCTGCTGCTGCTGCTGCTGCTGCTGCTGCTACTACTACTACTACTACTACTACTACTACTACTACTACTACTACTACTACTACTACTACTACTGGATCTACAACTACTATTGCTGCTGTTAACAGTGCGTATGTGCGTGTTGGAAGCTATATCTTTAAGAAGAACACTACTGCTCCGATTTGTCTCAAATTTTAACACAACCAAAGATCTTGCGGTGGAAGATGATTTCCAAACTCTAGATAAGAGACCCCGGATCCAGATCAGTTTCTGGATCTGTGGATATCTGGGAAAATACTACGTTTTGCTCAAATTTTAGCACAGCAAATGGTGTGATCATGCGCTAGGATTCCCCGACCTGCGTGATCAAGGAAATGTGAAAAAAAAACCCGTAAACATCCAGAAAATCCCAAAGATCCAGAAAATCGGAAAACTTCTACCAGTGTGAAAAAATAGGATGGCGAGGGTTTTGATTTAAATGTATTTTATTATAGGCTTTGTAGAAAGAGATTGGGTACGGTACAAGTTCTTTCAACCTAGTAAGATCCTTTCCTAAATAATATTAATAGTGCTCAGCTAATAAATAAATACAATTAAATAGCAATGATCTGCTTATAATGTTCCAATAATAACTATAAGGAGAGAGAGAGAGGGAGGGAGGGAGGGAGGGATGGGGAGAGAGAGTGGGAGGGGGGGGGGAAGGAGAAAGATGTAGGTAGACAGAGAGGGAAGGAGAGTGGTGTGAGAGAGAGGGAGGGGAGAGGGAGAGAGAGAAAGAGATAGGTGGGAGAGAGAGAGAGAGAGGGGGAGTGATGACGGAAGGGAGAGAGAGAGAGAGAGAGAGCGGTATTTGGGTGGGGGGTGGGGGGGGGGGGGGGGGTAGGGAGATCCACAGGTAATGTAACATGTACATTATTTATGTTACTGAAAACATTGTGTATCCTGAAATAGAATAACATTGAAAAAAACCTTCCTTTCAGTCAAATTGTATTAAAATTATTCAACCTAATTATAATCCAGGTTACGCTACCATGGATTTCCATGGGGTCGACTAGTATACTAAGATTCCCCAACTGTGTGCATGATCCACGAAATCTGATGAAATCTGTAAACATCCGAAAAATTCAGAAAATCTCAAAACTTCTTTCAGTGTGAAAAAACGAGAGGGCGAGGATCTGCACTTTTATTGCTCTTGCTTTAGACCCCGACCTACAAAACTTTAGCAAGGCAGATATATGCTGAGACTAGTAGAAGCCGCACACTATTGGGCACTTAACGGAGGTCTCCCCCAGAGTTAAGGAAATTTCCTATCAGTCCCTGTCAGCCACTACACTGATACCCTATCAGCATTTTGATTCAGTGTACATATCAGTGCACTATTGCCAATTGTCAGCGACCTATAAAATAATTTTGATTCGGTCAACTTCATGGTTATGCCGTTAATTCGGTGCTGATAGCCCTACCAGAGATTCGAATCGGCCGCCCCAGGCCTTCTATAGAAGGACCCTATTGTAGTACACTCCAGTCAACCCTCTATTCAGAATGTTGATTGGTAATTTTTTGGGGTGAAAATTTTCTGGAAATTTTTTAAAACACTACTTATCCTTAATCAATGGCCAAATTTTAATCAAATTTGGCCAGAAGTACCTTTCAGTATTGCAATTTTTCCTGTGCGTATCTTGGATTTTCATAACTTCCAGAAAGCCTATAGGAAATGAATGGCTTTATATAACATCTCAAGAACCACCAGGCGGATTTCAACAAAAATTGGGTGCTGTGCTTCAGAGCTTGTACACAGAATTTTGATTGGTCAATTTGTTTGGCGACCATCTTGAATTTTCCGAAAAATGGCGATTTAAACCAGACTTAACTGGAAGGACCCTAGCCTGGTAGGTTTCCGAAAATTTATACAGTTGGCCAATTTTTCCAGCAGTCATCTTGGATTTTCTGAAAATTTTGGAAACCGCTTGACCGAATTAAACCTAACTCGGCTGGAAGAACCTTAGGCTGGAACACTTCAGAACTTGTTTACAGAATTAGGCCTGCTTGATTTGTTTTGGTAGACATCTTGGATCTCCTGAAAAATGGGAATTAGTTTAAATCGCTACTCCTCATTGACTGCTTGGGAAATTTCAACTAACTTTGGCTGGAAGGATCCTATAGTGGTAGCCTCTAGAAATTCTATTCAGAATTTTGATGTGTCAATGTTTTCTGGAGCCATTTAAAAACTGTAACCCTATAACACTTCAGTCGGCCAAAAATGGCTTCTGCGGTGGTCTTTAAAAATGCCCATCTGCAGACCAAGAGAATACTATTTTTTTAATTTACCACTCAAAATATTGGCTCAATAATTGAGCCAGTCATTCCAGTGGTAAATTAAAAGAAATAGTCTCTTGGTCTGCAAATGAACATTTTCTTTGAGAAAATTTCAAATTTTATGGCTAAGGGGTTAATCAACAATGGCTTCAACAAACTATGGGTGGAACGATCTCATGATGGTAGGCTTCAGCATATCAAATGAGAATCTTGATTGGTCAATTTTTGTGGTGGCCATCTTGGATTTTCCGAAAATTATCCATTATGATTAAATTAATTTAATGAAACTTAGCAGGTGGCTTCTTTATGATGACTAGACCTGTCTTTTGATGGATTTACCTTTATAGGATCAATATTTTGGGTGAAAATGGCCTTTTTAGTTTAAAAACTCACAATTTGTGTCAATTTCCTCATAAACACAATATCATACAGAATCACTTAAAATAAATTAATTGCAGGTGGCTTCTTTATGATGGCTAGATGTGCTTTGGATTCACCTTTATAGGTCCAAGATTTTGAGTGAAAATGGACTTCTTAACGTAAAAACTCACGATTTTTGTCAATATTTTCGTAAGCGGCATATCATATGGAGTCCGTAAATAGGGCCATTATTGTGTGCATCTAACAGCTAAAGGGAGACAATTGTTTATGTCAAAATTTTGCTAGTAATAACATCTTAGAGTGTAAGCCGGCCTCGGCCAGTGTAGTCCTGAGTGAACTGGCCAGCTTAGCCGGTGGGGGAACGAAAGTGTTAAAATATACATATAAATTCATTTTCAATCTTCAATGTTGAGAATTGTTAATAGAGCCTCTATTAGAGGCTATATTATTATTATTATTATCCCCTTGAAAACATTCAAGGGGATATGGGAATGCACCTGTTTTCGTAGGTTCATTCATACAATCGTATTGATTGGACAATAACTTATGTTTGCCTGCACCGATTTGAACTAAGTCATTTGCCCTTCAATGTACATGTATGAAATTTGAAAATTATCCATTTCCGAACAATGCCTTATGTCTGCCTGCATCAATTTGAACCAGCTTCCGCATAACACTTAGTAATACAAATATGGAGGCCTAGTTCGAATTCCTTCAATTTACATCAAATTTATCCAGAGTTATTTACCCTTGAAAGTAAAAAAATATCCATTTCCGGACAGTAACTTGTGTTTGCTAGCCCCAATTTGAATCAGCTTTCCACATACCGCTTAATAATACAAATACAGAGGCCAAGTTCAAATTCCATCAATTTAAGTCAAATTTATCCTGAGTCCCCCCCCCCCCCCCCTCCCTCCCACACCCCCGCCCACCGTGAAAAGATATTATATAAACGTTAATTTGACAGGTTCCAGGCAATACATGTAACTCATGTTATACTAAACCGATTCAAACCAAATTCAGAATGTAGCTTAATACTACAGAAGCGTTTGTGTTCTATTAGTTTTCATCAATATTTTCCAGAGTTATCGCCCTTGAAAAATACAGACTTAATTTGGCCATTTCCAGGCAATAACTTGTGCTTTATTCAAAATTTATATTAATAGTATTAAGACGGAGGTAAACTTGCTGTTTTGTTAGTTTCCATCAATAATTGCCAGAGCTATCACCCTTGAAAAATACAAACTTTGTTAATTTAACACCATCCCCTTACAACAAACACTGTACTGTAAGCGCATGTACCGAGTACATGTATAGGGAGCAGGCAAGTGAGTTGTCCAGATTCCTTATACGTCATTTCAGCAAAAGCGGGATTCGAGGGGATATGTATTGCTTTCAATGCCTTGTTAGAATTCAGATGTTTCTGCCATACATTGTGTATTTCAGCTTGCTAAACTTTTGTGCCTGAATCTGACATTTTGAAATGAATAGGAAATGCTCAAGATTCATCAAGAATTCATTGAAGGTCCATATTTACAGGCCAAGAGAAGTTTATCTTTTAACATTTAGCACTGGAATGGCAGGCTCGTTTAAATCAAGCCAGTCCTTCCAGTGATAAATTTTCAAAAATAGTCTTCCCATTGCTAATAAATCATGGGCATTCCTCAAGACTAGGGAAGATGCCTGACTAGTTTGATCATTATAGTGTTGCTTACATTGTAGATATAGGTCATCAAATAAAACACCCAGTGAATGGACCTTTCCAGAGTAATGACCTCATATGACATTGAAAGGTCCATTGTGGTTAATATGTACCCATGTTGTTAGCAATTTAGCCACGACAGGTTAACGCAAATAAAATTATAATCATATCAGTATAATACTAGCCAAGAGAAGATAAAACATTTATCAATATGCCTATGGTTTTAATTTTAAATTTATTTTTTTTTAAAAAGAATTATAACAATTACTTTAATTGCGCTAACAGAATGATAAATAAGTGAATATATCGATCTCTGATTTAGCACATTAGAATAATAGCTTAAATTAACTTAGTTTGTAACTCTCAAATTTGTTCTCGGAAATTTAAATTTTCTAATAGAAAATGTTCATTTGCAAGCCAATCTTTGAGATTATTTTTGAAAATTTACCACTGGAATGACTGGCTCTGTTATCGAGCTAGTCATTCCAGTGGTAAATTAAAAAAAATAGTATTCTCTTGGTCTACAAATGAACATTTCTCAAGATGCCTGCAGAAGCTGTTTTTGGCCAAGGTTTAATTAATTAGGATATTTTTTCACCCGTAAGATGTTTCAGTAAGTACTCAAGCTGTGTTGTCACCATCAGTTTAGTTTGTTCTCTGATGAATATTTGGAAAGCTAATATTCCATTGATTGCTTATTTTATTCAGAGTTGTCTGAAAAACTGCCCAGAACCTTTCCTTTAGGTGATAGAGACTATAGTCAGCGACGGTGTGAGTACATCTCATTCCGTATTGATTATCGCATTGACGGTAATGATGTATCAAAGCCGTATCGTCAGATAAGGTTGATGGCTGCCACTCTTCGCGAAATTGCTTACTTATATGATGAATACCCATTTCAAATATCCGTTCTGGCTTAACTATGCATTTTGTCCGGATATTCGTTGTTTTAGCTGTTCGTGTTAGAGTGTTCATAACAAATGGACGGTTTATTTCTCTTGTTTCAAAGAAGGCCATATTTATTCTGTAGCCGCTATACTTATCTTTATTTTTCGTTTCCTGCTTCAGCATTAACGCTTTCCATGTAATATCAGAACGTGGCACAAATATTTCATCTATGTCAGAAAATATCATGAATTTGGTCCGCCCAATTCCTCGATACAAGCAGTCATGAATCGCGAGTGTTTGTCCATAGTTCCAGATATCGGCCGAGTTGTTTGACGGCATATCCCACTGTATTACTGATGCAAGCCCACGTACCCTGTAATACTCTAAAGTCTTAATTGTGGCAAATCTATTCAGTTTATTCAAGGCACCAGGTAAAAGGTAAAAATAGAAATGATTAGCACCCAATAGGTGGGAAACTTCAACAAATTCGACAATAGCATCTGAAGTGATTTTACCCCATAGGGGAGGCACACACACCATGAAATCATGTTTGTCATCAGTTAATGGCCAAACTGTATCCATTAATGGAACACTAACCTCTTGTTTCATAACAGTGCTTTTATTCTGATCCTGTGAGGAGTCCATCACATACTTTGTCAGCTTGAGATTTACCGAGCAATCAGTCAGAAGCCATTGCTTTGGAATTTCGCAAGATAATAATGCTGCTTCAATCTTTTTGTTATGGTTTTCGTTGAACGCATACACAGTCCCTGTAGTGGAATATATTTCTCGTATTCTAATTGCTTTAGCTTTAGTAACATTGATCTCACATGAAATGACCGGAACATTTTCATGTTTTATCTTGGTCAGAAGAATACGAACGTAATTACTTTCATTAAGGCGATGATCAAAGTAAGCAGATAGCACTTTAATGCTATTCCCAAGTGATACAAACTTGAGATTATTCATAGGCAGATCTTGACAATAAGCAGCAGAGTCCTTGTCAGTTTCAGATAAATATCGACTTTTCATCTTGTCTTGTGCAGTAATGCTTGTCATGGTAATGTCAAGCTTTCCTGTGAACAGAATGAGGAAAATGAGAGTTCCATAGATTGCTATGAGCAATAGAAGGAGCTCCTTGATCTTTGTGTAGCTCGGCAGCCAGATCTTTCTTATGCCTTTATTCATACTGATAATACTGTTTGTGAATCTTTCTCCTCATCATCATCATTTAATGTTAACTACCTGTAATCAAAGCATACAAATATCGGTTATCAATTATGCTCTAGACATGTTAGGTTATATGTTAGTTAGTGGTGATAATAACAAAGACGACAACACTGGTGGTGGTGGTGGTGGTGGCGGTGGTGGTAGTGGTGGTAGTGGTGGTGGTGGCGATATAAATAGCTAGGAGTGGTAACAAAATGCCATTGTTGTCAATCCAAGCATAAATCTATATATAGATATATAAACCAAAATATAATTATGTTGCTCCTCAAAGCTACAGCCATATAGATATATAATTATAAAATCTGTGAATTCTATTATCGTATAATCAGCTCTTGTTTTTAAACCTATCAGTCTTCAACATCAAGGAAGACCAATTGTTACGTTTTTGTATCCATCTTTAATAAGTCATGTATTGAGAAGTCTGTAGCTTTGAGGGGTAAGATAATGAGTTTTTCGTTGATATCCGCGTAAAGCCCAATGGGGATATGTCGCTTAGATTAGTGGCAGCTTTCTGATCAGATTGCTTGATTGGATTAGACAGCACTCCTACAGCCATTGCCTTAGCTGCTCGAATTGCTGTTCTAGAGTGTCCATCTGATGTTGTATCCTGCGGCGGCAGTAAAATTACATTATACTCATACTGGGATCTTGCCTGTATAATATTGTCCTACGTAAGAAGATGTTGCCTGTAAGATGTTCTGCCATGTCACTTGTTCCATCTCTAACAATTCATCTGCAATTATTTTCTGCCAAGTGGACAATTTTCCTCAATCATTACTCTCTGCAAATGTCATTACAATCGGCAGACGATTTTGTTCACTGACAGATGCTATTACCAATTTTACGGCACAAATTTCTGTAGTGTATAAAAAATAAGGCAGAACTCTCATTAATAGTAAATCTATGTTGATGTCATTAGAGGTAGTTGAGAGAATTCTGAATGGGTGACAATTTTCTTCTGTGATATAATGACTGTCAGTGCTACAGAACCAAAATTAATTTATGTCTGTAGAACCCATTTATTCGTGTACAGTAACATTATTTTTATTATTCTTCACCGCTTAGGGTACATGAAACTGGTGGATGTTAGCAAAATTTATTCTAATGTAGTCTGAGCCGTGAATATGATATCCAAAGTTAAGTGACTATTTCTGACTGTCTGATGTGGCCCAGTGTTCACACGCACGCATGCACGCACGCATGCACGCACGCACGCACGCACGCACGCACGCACGCACGCACGCCTTAATTTGCAAAAGTCTTTATCATCGTGACTCCAAATTTGGTATTATACATTGTATGTTCTGTGAAAAACCTAGATCTGGGTGGGGATCAAGATTTTATGGTTCTTTATGTTTGAACTAGTCATCCATTTCTAGCTATGCTTCTCCCACGCGGTACAATATTTGAATCAATTTATACACTTTGAACTCTGAATACTCAGAATCCCAATTTCAAGGTAACTATACAGATAAGTTGGTGAATATTTTGAAATTAATTTGACAGCGTGGCAACAACAGCTCCCAGTCAAATGACTCAAAATATACAACAGAATGTTTATTAAATTGTAAATTCATCAAAGTCATACAATTCATACGCATGTATGATGGACGATTACAACTTTCGCAACAAACTCGACTTCACCTTGATTGATGAATGATTGCATCCGCTAACATGTGGCGTATTTGATTATGATGTCAGATAGAAAAATTACAAATGGGATCCTTCAATTTTGGGCATTGAGAGACCTGTATGCATGACCTTTTCACTTCAAGAGTATACTTGCCATCGTGAATACTCTATGATATATGCTAATATATCTATCTGGCTCAATTCAACACAGAATTTAAATGAAACCTGCCGCTAATTAGACAGGTAGCCCAGCTGTCAGGCTGGCACAAGCGCGAGTCAAGCCACGCATGCGCCGGTTGACAAGACAGAATGCTTCTGAATTGACTACAATTCAGCGTGTTCTGACTAGAGCTAGTTAAAATTTGAAAAGTTTTCAAAGATTTATTAACTCACCTGGCCAGAATGTCCAAGTGAGCTTATGCTATGGCGACCGTTCGTCCGTCCATCCAGCTGGCGGCCGGCCATCAACTTTTGCTTTAAAACGCTACTCCTCATTAACCGCTTGGCAGTTTTCAACCTAATTTGGCTGGATCGACCCTATGGGGGTAGGCTTCAGAACTTGTATACAGAATTTTAATTGGTCCATTTTTTTTGCCACTATCTTGAAATTTCTGAAAACTGGCTGGAAATCGTTTAAAATGCTACTCCTCATTAACTACTTTGGCAATTTCAACCAGACTTAGCTGGGAGGATAGTATGCTGGTATGGTTCGGAACTTGTATACAGAATTTTGATTGGTAAATTTTTCTGGTGGCCATCTTGGATTTTCTGAAAATTTCTGTAAACCAGTTAAAAGGCTACTCATTAACCACTTGAACGAGTTCAAGCAAACTCGGCTGGAAAGACCCTAAAGTGGTATGCGTCGGAGCTTGTATACATAATTTTCATTGGTCATTTTATTCGGTGGCCATCTTTAATTTTCCAAAAAAATGGCTGAAAATCATTTAAAACTCATTAACTGCTTGAGCGATTTCAACTAGACTGGCTGGAACGAGCGTGGGACGATAGGCCTCAGAACTTGTATACAGGATATTGATTGGTCAATTTTTCCGGCAGCCATCATGGATTTTCTGAATATTTTGGGAAATCGGTTAAATGACTACTCAGTAACCGTTTGGCCGATTTCAGTCAAACTCAGCTGAACGAACCCAAGGACGGTACACTTCAGAACATGTATGCATTTTGATTTTGATGGTGGTTATCTTGAATTTCTGAAAAATGGGAATTTGTATAAAATGTTAGTCCTCATTAATCGCTTGGGCAATTTCAACCAAATATGGCTGGAAGGATCCTATTGTCGTAGTCTCTAGAAATCCTATTCAGAATTTTGATAGGTCAAGCTATTGGCAGCCATCTCTTATTTTCTGAAAGTTTTCCGCAACCATTTAAAAAAGTTACTCCTTCAATAAATACATGTAGCCCGATTTCAACAAAACTTGGGTAGAACGATCCTATGACAGTAAGCTTCAACATATTAAATGAAAATCTTGATTGGTCCATTTTTTTATGGCCATCTTGGGTTTTCCAAAAGTCACCCATCATGTCTATTTAAATGCAAATGGTTTAAATGCCAATGGTCCAGGTGAGCGCCACAGGTCCTTGGTCCTCTTGTTTACTGAGGAGGGTGATGAGGAGGCCTTACTTGATTATGGTCAGCCTGATGAGCTGGAGACCATGGAAGTCGATTCCCGTAGGCCTATGGTGTGGCCTACGGGAGAGCCATTTCCATGGAGTTACCAGGGATGGTGAGCATTCACGGCTCAGCAGTTGATCTAGTCGGCGTGGATGTCCGGGCATACAAAATCCCTCATTTAAGTGAGATTTTGTTTGGACGGTACGGACCGCGGTTCCATATTGGTCACACCACATGGGTCCACGGCTCCAGCTCTTGGATCAGCCACGGCTCACGGGTGTGTATGACTTGCCTGGTTGTTCCAGTGTCATCCATCTGCTTACCTTAATTCCACATGGAATACTGACTTCCTCAGAAACCAGTACGCACATCTTAGAGGATGACGAGTCTGGCCCCAGGCCACGGCTTGTCGAGATATTCCAGGTGGCTACCGAGGAGGAATGGGTTGATGCTTGCCAGTGGCTAGTAGGTATTAAACCAGAATTGCTGGTAGAGCTGTCATCGAATCCATGTATCCCACGACCATAGCGTCAGGGAAAGTTGATGGCTACTGCTGTGCCGTCTCTGCCTTACACTGAACTTGTAACAGCCATGTTTAGCCAGGCAGAGTAATCTTTCAAAGCTCAAAGGAAACTGAGAGGTTTCACGGAGGTGCACAGTTTTGTGAGCAGATGCGCAGCCTGGTTCCCGCTCGGACACGGGGCCACTGTGTGCAAACGCCATGCATTCTGCTAATACAGCACGTCAGGACTCGAAGGAAAATGTGTGAGGTGCCATTTTGGCCCTTTCACACATTTCGAATTTACCGCAAGGGCTGGTTGCAGCATCCGGGCATAGCTCGCCAATGACGGTCCAAAGAGCCATACAAGACGGCATCAACTCGTCTTTGGACTGTCTGACAAGAAGCATTACCAGGATGTTCAGGACGAGGCACAGGTTTGCTGTAGACAACTTGTGCCTTCCCAGGAGCTTGTCATAGGCACATGTGTGGACCCTGGTCTGTTTGGGGGCGAAGGATGTAAGCACAATGAGACAATCATCCTGGTTAACAACCAGAGGGTGCTGCAGGCCCCCCCCCCCCCCCCCCCCCCCCCCAGTGCTCCTCGAGTACCGCAGCCAAGTGGAGGTGGCCATGTCAGAGGCCACCCTCTGCAGTGTAGGCCACTGTGTAGGCCAGGAGTGTGGCGAGGTGGTGGAGCAGGCACCACACCCTCAACCTGCAAGGCAACCCACATCACGATGTAGGCGTGGTGCCAGAAGGGGAGGACGTGGATCTAGCCATTGAAATGGTGCCTGAGGGCGTGGTTTCTGCAAGGACCACAGTGCCATCAGGAGCAGCTCTGTAGTTAACACCGCTCTTGGATTGTTTTCCTCCTCAGCCCTTGATGGGCTTGTAGGAAGCCATCTGGCCAACCAATATTGCAGTGGCTTTCAGCCGGGTACCATACCGAATAGATAGGCCACTGATGCTATCTCCAGTTTCTATCTGGACTCAAATGCCAAGAGATCCAGATCAGCAGTTGTGTATAGAGGAAGAAATACAATCCCTCAAACTGAAACTGGTAATTCAGCTGCCCAAACAAATCTGGGATGTTATACAACCGTGTTCTTGGTGTCAAAGAGCACCGGTGGGTGGAGA
Organism: Chaetoderma sp. LZ-2023a; assembly: GCA_034401795.1. NCBI lineage: Eukaryota > Metazoa > Mollusca > Caudofoveata > Chaetodermatida > Chaetodermatidae > Chaetoderma > Chaetoderma sp. LZ-2023a. The sequence continues at coordinate 46,354,783 of CM067372.1, forward strand.
CCAATTCTCAATCTAAAGCCACTCAATAAGTTCATTCTCACCAGTTTCAAAATGGAAACAGTAAAGACGGTGTTAGCAGGATTGGGAAAGGGAATGTGGACAGCATCCTTAGATTAGAAGGATGCATATTTTCACATTCACATAGTTGAAATTTGCATTCCAGGGCGGCGAATGGAACTTCAGTGTACTCCCATTCGAAATTTAGACGGCTCCTCCGGTCTTCACCAGGATGGTCCTTGCTATCACAACATACCTCCGCAGGAGAAACATAGCAGTCCACACGTACAAAGATGACTGAGTACTAAAAGCACACATGAAACAAAGTTTATCAGCCAATCTTCAGACAGTTGTCAAAATTTTAATATCTATGCTAGATAATTTATTACCAGAAATCAGATCTGGTTCCATCCCAGAAGTCTGTTTACCAGGGCATGTTCTTTGAGCTAGAGATAGGATATGTTTATCCACCTCAGGAAAGAGTGGATACACCCATTTCAGTAAATCATCCAGTGTGCAACAGCCGCTGTGTCCTGGCACAGATCTACTTGAGAATGCTGGGTTGATGGTCTCTGTAGAACCAGTCACGCCACAGGCAGCCTTGCACAGACGGCCTATCCATTTATTTCTCATGCCACAGCGAACTCGGAGCACGGGGTCTCTGTACTCAAAAGCGTCAGTGTTGGAAATCTTATTCACCCCCTTCAATGGTGGATGAGACGAGAAAATTTCCTGGCAGGGGCGATGTTCTCTCCTCCCCACCCTCAATTCACAGTGTATACAGATGCATCGATGGAGGGATGGGGAGCTTGCCTGGAAGAAGTCAAAATATCATGGGTTTGGAATCTGGAACAGTCAACAGAACACATAAATTTCCTAGAGATGAGAACAGTAATCTTAGCACTGGAACATTTTCTCAAGAAAATCCAGGGAAAGAGCATTCCTGTTCGTTCAGACCACTCAACAATAGTGACTTATATGAACCGCCTGGGCGTAACGCGGTCGCCCAGTTTCTGTATGATGACATGGAAACTGCTTTGTTGGTGCCTAGTTCATGGGATTACCCTGAAAATAGCTCATGTTCTGAGAGGGCTAAATATCCAAGTGGATGCATTGAGCCGCAGGATGAGCATACTGCTAACTATAATAAGCTTTATTTAACGAAGGTAAACCGATCAGTTACAGGTAGCTGGTCTTCCCCAGGGCCTTCAGACTATACTTAGTACTATTTACATTTATGTACACAACTTTGATATATACAATATACACATTAGATTTATTTACACAATATACAAATATACACCATTTTAACCCTTATGGTGCTCTTCTCTAAGATGTCACAATAGTAATAAGTGCGTTGAATGAAGGCAAGTGTACATTTTGAAAACTCTTTTATCAAAGCTGTTGTATCTTGCTTACAGAAAAACAGTTTTCAAAATGAACACCAGCTATCATGCTGTATTTAATGAAATAATTTACGTTTATAGCTCAGCAGTATGAGGATTAAAATAGGAGTTACTTTTATACAATGATTTAACTATCTGATATGTAACTGTCTATCTGCTGCAAGCCACCAGACCATGATTTCAACAGGCAGCAACTCCAGACCTGCTGAAGGTATCTCGGAAAACAACTCAACCAAAAGTTGTTGGTGGCTTAATTATCTCCGAACAACTGTAGGATGAGCTGTCTCTAAATCATTCAACATATCCAGAGTTAAACCTTATGGAAAATGTAGTCTGCAGAAATTCAACAGGGAGACCTACAAGTCCCTGAAAAAGTACATTCTTTACAATATAAAACTTAATTGTATTCTGTTTAATATTTTGAAATGAACCCGACCAGAAGCCATTTGCTGCCTAAGACAGCAATAGCTTCCAGTAGGATTAATTTCAAAACACAACAGTTTTCGTGTATGGTAGCGTTGAAAATTAGATATTGGGAATTCATGAGTGAAAGGGTTAATGCGTATACTCTGTTCTTTATCTTCCTTATTGATCTGCCATATATTGAGATTTGAAAACAGTCAAGGAAGAGGCTGTTCTAAGTGATATTTTTAAGGAATTCCATAATCTGGACGCCTTTACAGCAAAACTAGAGGAATGTAGCACACTTTTTGCTAATGGGATTTGCAACTGCATATTTTCAAAAGATCTCGGATTACGATCATGGGAAGCTGAGCTCTTTATAAACAGTTTTAATAAGTATTCTGGATTTCCATTCCTAACAGCTTTATATACAGTACAGCAAGTTTTGTAATTAATTCTCTCATGTAGTGACATCCATTTCAGTTTTTCAAATAGAGTTTTTTAGGGTGTACAAAATCTTTCAGAAAGGATGATTCGTGCTGCACGTTTTTGTCATTTTAAGAGCCTGACTAATTGATGTTCTTTACAAATGTTTCCTCACACTACAAGGCAAAAATCAAAATGAGGTAGAATATATGAATTGAAAAATTTTAAACGAATATCAAGAGGTAGGTCTTTTGCATATTTCTTAAGTATTCCCAAAAGTCGTGATATTTTTTTAACAACATTATTGATGTGATCCGTGAATGTAAGCGTGCCATCTATATGCATGCCTACAAGTTTTTTGCAGGTACTACAAGTTAAATCTGTGTCATCATATTGGATGGTGACATCTTTAAAATCAATACCGTTAAATTCCGTGTATATTGCGCACTTTTTTGCTCAAATTACATGTTGTAAAAAGCTACTGTGCACTATATACAAAGATAAATATTTGTCACATTTTTTTCCTCAGAATTTTTCGTCAGAATCGCAAAATTCAGGGCTGAAATATGATTTTATGGATCGGGAATAACGATCGCATTCTAACATGTCTATAATGGTACTATCTCAACTAGATCATTAAAATGTCTTACTACTGTCTAAATATTGTGTTATACCTTTATTAAATACCATATAGTGTTGTAAAATTATCAAATAAACCATCATTTCACTTTTTTACAACGCCATTATTTCCTGTAATTTGTTCTAATTTATTTCTATAAAGGGAGGTTACTCCTGTCTTCCCAAGTTGAACATAGAGATGTTTAGAATCCATAGATTACTACACAGATATGGACATAAATGTGTTAAAAAAAGAATGATAGAGCCGATGTTTTTCAAGGTGATCTAGCATTTACATAGATATAGAAAGGAATGTTTTATATGTGCTAAATGGCACAATGTTTTGACCAATCGACGGGCAGGATGATTATGATTGACAGGTTAAGGTTAAAGGTCACAGCCGTCAACGTATGATGAAGTAACTGTAGAAACGAAAGGATGAGAATAGAAAATCATTTCAAATTGAAGATAATTCAATTTATTTAATGAACAATGCATGGAATAAACTAGATTATAGCCCTATATTATAATATATTATGATGATGATATACTATAATATATTATATAAACCCCACCCCCACTCAAACAATACCCACAATTGATCACTGTCGATTTTGTAAACGGCAGGCGGTCAGCTCTATCACCTTTGTTTATTGTACTTCTGACCGCGTTAATCCACCCACCCCGCCCCCACCACCTGACTACACTGCCTGAGAACCGAGTCTTGAAACCACTCATCTACTGCGTATATGATTGCACAAAATCTCATGGGCTCGCCTTTGATATAGTTATCAAAGTAATTACCGGCACTGTTAGAGTGAGCCAAAATGGATTTGAGTTTTTTAAAATTAAAATCGATTTTATTCTCAAGTATCAGCGCACAAAACTCATATTTTATGAATTGAAACAAATATCCGATTTTTTATGTTCTAACGACCATTTATGTTAATGAGCTCTGCTCAAATCAAATTCGGATTCTAACCTGTTCTGATGGAAATTATATTTGTATTTTTATATCATTCAATAAAGTTTAATACAAAATATTTGCTAAACGTGTAGGCGAATGATATTCCCATGATTAAACAACAGAGTAACGCACGCCACAAACAAGATTTTATAAGGAAAGCCTATTCGACACGCAGTAAGTCATTGATTTTTTTGTTACCAGTTTTCGTTCACACGTCTCAATCTTACTGCGCACTATACATGAAAACAACGTTTTTTCAGGCCGATTTTGATTCAATTTAGGGGTGTGCACTATGCTCGATAGCGCAATATACACAGGATTTAACGGTAAGTTTAATTCTTGATCCGATCAATAACAATTTTGTCTTGTTTGTATTTACAATCATTCTATTCTCATTACACCATTCCTTGACTTCTTTCAAGTCATCATTTAAACATTTAGTTAGGTTAGCAGCACAGTTTGATTTAAAATAGACAGTTGTGTCATCGGCATACATGTCAGTATCACAATGACTAATATAAGATGGGAGGTCATTTACATAGATTATAAATAGTAGAGGGCCTAATATTGATCCCTGCGGTATACCATTCTTAGCAGCCATAGGGTCTGCTAAGATGCCAGATTTACTGACGCACTGCCACCTGCCATTTAAATATGAAGAAAACCATCTAAGTGCAGAATTATCAAATTTATAGAGTTCTAATTTCTTAAGTAATATATTGTGATCAATTACATCAAATGCCTTTCTAAAATCAATTAATACATTTCCAGTTATTTCTTCATCAATCGCCTTCGTCCATGAATTAAGCATTTTGAGGAGAATTGTTTCACCAGAGTGATATTTACGGAAATCAGACTGATTGTTACAAAGTAAATTATACTGAGACAAATATTCAAAAACTTTAATATGGCGCTCCATTATTTTGGACAATATAGGAAGAATAGAAATTGGTCGATAGTTTTCCATATTGTTTACATCACCAGTTTTATAAAGAGGGATGATTTTCACCCCTTTCCAATTTTCTGGAAAGGTCATGGTTTTCAGACTAAGATTAATGATATAAGCTAGTGGCCAGGTAATTGTCGATGTAACCATCTTTAAAAACCTGGGAGGCAAATTATCTAGTCCTATTGCCTTCTTTATGTCAAAGATATTTAGCTGCTTTAAAACAAAGTCTGGAGTTCTGGAATACTAAAATAAGTGCTCGGCAACTGAATCAATGTGTGCCTGATCATCTGTTAAACCATTGGAGCAAGCCCAATATAGATCTATTAGCAACGAAGAAGGATGCGAAGATGACGTACGTCTCGTCGATTCCAGATCCAAGCTCTATAGCAACAGATGCTCTAGCTTTCAGCTGGAAGGGAATGTATGCATACGCATAACCACCAACAGTCCGGATTCCCAAAATTCTTCAGAAAATCAGACAGGAGGAATGCCAAGTGCTTCTGGTTGACCAAATTGGCTAAGTCGATCATGGTATAGGGATCTGCTGGACCATCTGGTTTGCAATCCGGTTCCTCTGCCTCTGATAGACAACATAATCTTCCAGGGAAAGACTAAACAACAATCCGTCAAAATTCCAATTGATTGCATGGATGTTGTCAAGAAATCCGCAATTAAGGAGGGCTTTTCTGAGCCAGCAGCCAATTTCATGGTCAATGTCAGGAGGGGATCGACATCCAGATAGTTCAGGAGCAGATGTGAGAAATGAGGCCTATTTTTAAAGTTGGTAGTACCCCCTCTACACAGTCATAAATCCACATTTTCCTGAAAGATGTATATCTTAGGAATATTTTAAGGCAGGGTGTCAGTCTGAACTTTGCCGCAGGGCTGAGATACAGCAAATAATGCAGGGTGCCCCTTTTGTTGAAAAAATCCCCAGTGATCTGGACAATTTAATTCAGGTTATGTCATCTTTTGAATCTCATGTGTCTAAATAACTTCATTGGTTTTACAGGGAAGCATTCTTTTTATTTATTGATTAGAAAGCTTGATACACTTGCAACATGTTAACTGCAACAACGCATTAGGAGCCGAACACTTTGCCATTAGAGTTGGAACCATGTTGCCAGCCATTTCCTCGTGCCAACCATTTCCAATTGGTGAGCCAATATTTGGTTGATCAAGAAGTGCATTACAACAAATGAATGTCTGATAATCAGCAGGACTGGTGTGCTGAGTCAAGCTGTCAGAAGTTGGTGGCAAGGCTTCATTCCTTGCTTGTTTCTGAGAGAATAGTGTGTACCTAACTTTGTTTGCATCACCGGATGTGTCCATTGGATCATACAACCGGGCAATGAATTGACAAACAGTTTTATGACCATCTGGTGGTGCGGCTAATGATTATCCAACATCAGCCAAACTAGGGAACCTCTAGGATCAGAATGCAATAATCTTCATGGTTTCAGTTTTCCAATTCTCGAAAATCCACTTGTCGAGTCGCACCCTGTCAAAGCATGGAATGACGGAGGTAGGTTACACATCACTGAGCCTACATGTAACTTCTTTGCAATGGTGTGAATAGAAACATAGAGTGACTTATCCAGGACACCAGTGCGGAACCACAGCTCCGGACATTGGAGATTTGATTTGTGATGTATGCACAATATGGCCACATCAGTATCTGGTGACCATATGACAATCTGTGAACAATAATTTGATGCAGCGTGTTGGGCATGGAGCAAGAGTTTAGTGTCAGCATCTTCTGCAGTGGAAAATAGGGCATTTATGTCCCGAACATTTTCACATGTAATACGTCTGGCAATTTGTCCATCTTCAAATCCACCACCAGGAATCAATGATTGTCCAGGTCTTAGAACATCCGGAGCGACGTCGCACCATGTATTACACAGAAATTATACACGGTTGGCTTTGTTTTTTCGGTTGCACAAGTATTTGTCCCATTGTCTTGGAATGGGAGTGTGAGATCCCTCTATTTTATTTCAAATCCTGCCCTCAATCGCTGTCTTCTTGAACGCTCAAACATTTTGATGGAGTTAGGGCAGTCAATATCTGTCAATGAGAACACAGATACTCGCACAGTTACATGTACTGTCCTCTTAAAGTGGACGCAATACGATATCTAACAAAAGTTTGGATAATTCACCGAATGTTGTGTTACCGTTCTTCACCATATGAAGGATAGCCATCCAAGCAATTGTATCAGTATTGTCAGGTAGTTTATGTTCAACAGTAGCTTCTCTTTCTAGCTCAGAGAGCAGTTCACTTTTTGTAGCTTTCCTCAAGGAACCATCCGAGTATGCAAGTGAGAAACGCACAGTCAATAACTCGTATTTGAACACTATATCATAGGTTTTTGCAACCACAACACATCTACTAAGCAAGTCTCTGTCAGTGTTTACCATCATAGCCTTTTCATTTCCGACTGTATCCTCATGTTTTTACACATTGAAGCAAGGTTCTGAAGTTTCAGTTTTTGCAGTAGATCGAAAAAGCCTACCTCATTGTGTTTAATCTTTCATTCACAAATTTGATGACCTTTGTCCTTCCAGTTGCATGTGCCCTAATTATTTGATCTGCTATTTTTTTCTGTGGCAACAGTACAGCTTGCAATATTGGTCAGGGAATGGTCACAGAATTTGAATGGATCAGTCACAGATTACTTTCAGAATCCTCTGTACATCAAGTTCATCACGTTTAATTCGTGTATTCTTGGCCTCTTTATGTTGTCCATTTTCATTATCATCTCTTAGGCAGCATATATCTTTTAATGCTGTAGTGGCTGCATATCCGTTGTGCAACGTAAGTAACCAACGCGAAACAGCCCCTGGTGTCAATCTGTATCCAATGAGTCCACCTTTGCCCTTGCTGTCACGGTTTATGCTTTGTTCATATGATTAGGGACCAAGGGCCATTAAAGTTTGTTCAAGGGAAGTTGATCTGTCAAAAGACCTGGACACCATGGGCCAATCAAAATATAGCATGTTTGGCGTCCATATTGGATTTTTTTATTTGATGGATTTTGAGGTCGAAATTGGTTTTATATGTGTTTTTGGGTATTCTGATCTCAAATTTGCAATTTTCAAAACTGTCAGATGAACTGTTTGGTGGCCATCTTGTTGATAAAGAGCATTCTAGTTGAAATGCCTATGGTCCAGGTGAGGGTTACAGGCCCCTTGGGCCTCTTGTTGTCAATGTTCTTGTAAACAGCATATCATACAGAAACACTTGAAATATTTTAATGAAACTTTTTACAAGTATGCCTCAGCTATGATATGCAGATGTGCCTTTTTGAAGGGTTCACCTCTATATTTCCAAGATTTTGGGTTAAAATGGGCTTTTTAATGCAAAAACTCACGGCTTATGTCAATTTTCTCCTAATTTTTATTTTATTTTTAGCTCACCTGGCCTGAAAAGCCAAGTGAGCTTATGTCGTGGCGACCGTCCGTCGTGTGTCCGTCGTCCGTCCGTCAACTTTTCCTTTAAACGACTTCTTCTCAAGAACCACTGGGCCAATTTCAATTATATTTGGCAGGAGGCATCCTTAGGGCATAGGGATCCAAGTTTGTTCAAATGAAGCCGATCGGCGAATTAGGCCAGTGGCCATCTGGGATTTTGATCGATTTTTAGAAACGTCTTTAAAAATCTTCTCCGATACCGCTAGAGGGATTGAAGGAAACCTCATGAAATATGATCTAAGGCAAGAGCTCAACCAAATTTGTTCAAGGGAACTTAATTGGTCAAATATTTCGGCAGCCATCTTGGTTGACCTAGTTTTTGCGAAAATAACTTCTCCAGAACCGCCGAAGCGATCAGGCCAAAATTTGTGATATATAATTAGGAACTAATGGCGATTAATGTTTGCTCAAGAGAAGTTGATTCATCAAAAAACATGGCCACAGTGGACCAATCAAAATATAGTGTTTGGTTTTTTTAATGTTTTTAAAAATCTTCTCCTAAACCATTTGAGGGATCGATTCAAAACTCATGAAATATGATCTAGGGTAAGTGCTGAATCAAATTTGTTCAAGGGAACTTGATTGACCAAATGGTTCAGCAGCCATCTTGGATGACCTAGTTTTCACAAAAACGACTTCTTCCCCAGAACCGCCAAAGCGATCAGGCCAAAATTTGTGATATATAATTAGGAACTAAGGGCGATTAATGTTTGCTCAAGAGAAGTTGATTCGTAAAAAAACATGGCCGCAGTGGACCAATCAAAATATAGTGTGTTTGGCAGCCATATTGGATTTTTTTATTTGATGGATTTTGAGGCCGAAATTCATTTTATATAGGTTTTTGGGTATTCTGATCTCAAATTTGCAATTTTCGAAACTATCGGATAAATGGTTTGGCAGCCATCTTGGATCATTTTCCCGCCAAAAGCTCCCATACTAAAGCAATGGGAAATTTAAAATGTCTTCTCGAGAACTGCTGGGCCGATTTGAATTATATTGGGCAGGAAGCATCCTTATGGCATAGAGATTTCATTTTGTTTAAACGAAGCCGATCGGCCAATTTGGCCGGTGGCCATCTTGGATTTCGGCCGATTTTTAGAAATGTCTTTAAAAATCTCGTTCTCCGAAACGGCTAGGGTAATCGATTCAAAACTTATGAAACCTCATCTAGGCAAAGAGGTAAGCCAAGCTTGTTTAAGACGACTTGATTGACCGAATGGTTCGGCAGCCATTCATGGATGACCTAGTTTTCCCGAAAACGACTTCTCCAGACCCGCTGAAGGGATCAGGCCAAAATTTGGGAGATATGATTAGGGACTAAGGGCCATTAAAGTTGTTCAAGGGAAGTTGCTCCGTCAAAAAACATGGCCGCCGTGGCCCAATCAAAACGTAGCATGTTTGGCGGACATATTGGAATTTTTATTTGATGGATTTTGAGGCCAAAATTGGTTCTAAATATGTTTTTGGGTATTCTGAGCTCAAATTTGCAATTTTCGAAACGGTTGGATAAACGCTTTGGTGGCCATCTTTGAAAGTTTTCTCGTCAATTGCTCCCATGCTAAAGCAATGGGAAATTAAAAATATCTTCTTGAGAACTCCCAGGCCGATTTCAATTATATTTGACAGGAAGCATCCTTAGGGCATACGGATCCAAGTTTTTTCAAATGAACCCGATCGGCCAATTTGCCCAGCGGCCATTTAGGATTTTGGCCGATTTCAGGAAATGTCTAAAAATCTCCGAAACCACTTGGGGAATCTTCATCTAGGCCAAGAGGGAAGCCAAGTTTGTTCAAGAGGACTTGATTGACCAAATGGTTTGGCGACTGACCATCTTGGATGACCTGGTTTTCACGAAAATGACTCCTTCAGAACCGCTGAAGGGATCGGGCCAAAATTTGGGCCATTACAATTTGTTCAAAGGAAGTTGATCCATCAAAAAAACATCGGTGCCGTGGGGCAATCAAAATGTAGTGTGTTTGGCGGCCATATTGCACTTGCAAAAATGTCCACAAACTCATTTAAAAGACTGCTAAACCACCCACGAACAATTTTGACAACAAATTTATGGTGCTCCAGGTGAGCGACACAGGCCCCTTGGGCCTCTTGTTTTAATTTTTTTTTAAATAATATGAATGCTTTGAATAAAATTTCTACCCACTACATAGAGAAAGGTATTTTCAGTGATTGTGTGGCCCTCTGAGTCAATTAACGTTTTCTAGTTCCAAATCTGACTTCCGATAATCTTAATCATATTGTCTATCGGATGACTTCAAGCATTAAATTTGCATTGCAATTTTCTTCCTGATTTAACCACACTTATTGAGCTATTTATATTTATCTCTGTTCTGAGCCATTGACCATATTATGAAGAATTGTCTCTGGTTATTGACTATGGCAATGTTTGCATAGTCTAAGTGCAGTTCAGCTGAGCCTTGATTGAATGATATAGCCCACTATCCTCTCCACCTATTAATGGCCGTGAGGATGAATGTACAGTCCAAGTGATATTTTCCGAGATTGTATAGACTTAATCCTTTAACCATCAAATCGGCCAAAAACAGCTTCTGCAGTAGTCTTGTGAAATGTCGATTTGCAGACCAAGAGAAGACTAATTTTGAGAATTTACCACTGGAATGACTGGCTCGATAACCGAGCCGGTCATTCCATCGGTAAATTTTCAAAAATAGTCTTGGGTCTGCAAATCGACATTTTCTATAAGAAAATTTCATCAGCTCATGGTACTTCAACTGACATTAGTAATGCCACTATCAATTGATATAACGTATCAGAGTTTTACACGTAAAGAAATGTTTGAGTTCTCTTTATACTCAAATTATTGTATTGACAATCAATAAAACATCTTTTTGTCAAGAAAGTTAATAAAATTGTTAATTGTTATATAGACAATTGTTAGTTTTAATTATTGATTGTAACAACATCTTTCAAATATCATTGTAATGATTTGTTTTTTGAACTAACTAGAAGTGTAGACACCATTTTAGATTTACATTATAATTGCCATATTATTTTAATCAGCTGATGTATGGGCTAGCTGAAAATTCTCTTAAACAAGACACGCTCCATACTCACGTTAACCCTTGCACATGTACATTCATGCTATCATTGTATCTAGTGATGTGAGTAAAAGGTATAGCATCTTCTGCGGGCTAAATCATTCACTAGCTAGATTCTGAACAGTAATCAGTCACTATATTAGCCTAGGAAAAGTATTGATAAATTGCAATTCAAAACTATGTGACAGTATACCTTAATTTTACCGTTGTGTGTGAGTGAATTTTAGTAAGGATTAGTAGTGTAAAATTGAGCTCCTGTATAGGAAGGATCCTATTTAATATTGGTCCAAAAATAATACCCAATATGACCACACAACAAGCATTTTGAATGTCAGTTTCTGTGGGATAACTCTAACTTTCAATAAAAGGTAAGGGTGTGCCCCGCATCCAAAAGGAGACACCATGACCGGTTTCTCTTGGTTCACTAGACAATTCTTGTCAGCTGTATTTTTCACAGCCTGGTACAGTGACTAACTGGACCTTTTCTATGAGAAAGTTGAAGTTTTCTTTACCGAATTTGACATCTAGGGCCTTAAAGGAAAATTCATCTTCAAATTGTCCCTCTGTAACGCAGTGGATCGCTGAAATTATAGTTTTATATAATTATTTACTCAACCTGGTCAGATTTTCTTTATTTGATGGATTTTGAAGCTGAAATTGGTTTTATGTAGGGTTTTGGGTATGTTGATTTCAAATTTGCCACTTGAAACTGTCTGATAAACGGTTTGGTGGCCGTCAGGATCATTTTCCTGCCAAAATCTCCCATGCTAAAGAAATAGGAAATTTAAAATGTCTTCTCGAGAGCCATTGTCCCGATTTCAATTATATTTGGCAGGCAGCATCCTTAGGGCATAGAGATCCAAGTTTGTTCAAACAAGGCCTATTAGCCTATTTGGCCGGTGGTGATCTTAGATTTTGTTCAATTTTAGAAACGACTTTAAAAATCTCTGAAACTGCTTGGAAGATCGATTCAAAACTCGTGAAACGTCATCTAGTGCAAACACTGAACCAAATTTGTTCTATTTTACTTGTTGGCCATATGCTTCAGCAGACATCTTGGATGACCTAATTTTTGTGAAAATGACTTCTACAGAACTGCTGAACGGATCGGGCCAAAATTTGGGAGATATGATTAGGAACTAAGGGCGATTAAAATTTGTTCTAGGGATATTAATATGTTAAAAACATGGCCACCATGGACCAGTCAATATGTAGCATATTTGGCGGCCATATTGGATTTTTCGTTTTGACAGCTTTTGAAGCCGAAATAGTTTTTTGGTATGACGATCTCAAATTTTCCATGTTCGGAACTGTGGGATAAACGGGTTGGTGGCCATCTTGGATTTTTTCCCACAAAAAAAATCCCATAGTAAAGCAATGGGGAATTTTAATTTCTTCTCGCTGGACCGATTTTAATAAAATTTGGCAGGACACAACCTTGTTCTTGTTTCAATTCGGGCCAAACCTTAGCGTTCTATTTATAGGCGATGACCTTTGTAGTTGAAATGCCTGTGGTCCAGGTGAGCGATGCAAGCAACTTGGGCATCTTGCTTAAGATTTATGTACAACCAAAATGACTGGCTATTATTCAGCCAGGTATTCCAGTGGTATATTCTCTAAAATAGTATCTGAGCCTGCAGATGGGGATTTTTGATTACCACACTGAAGCCATCTCTGTTGACTTAGCCATTAAAGGAACCATAAATGAATCAACATTTTAGTATTATAAAAATATATTGTAACATGCCCATCCAATATCAACAACTTTCAAATACATTCCTTCATTGACAAGCAGACAATTTCCTTCAATTTGAACATCATAATATTTTATTCTTGAGAATCAGGCCATCTTCTCCTTGCACGATGATATGTGACATCATTCCAGCTTAAATGAGCTGAATTTAAAATGAACCGTGTGTCTCGGTGGGTTGACATTATTGCACACATGCTGTTAGTAGTATGACTGGTTTGAGGGTATTTATATTCATACCAAAAATTCTATGAAATCGAAAATCTAATGTGTTAAATGCACCAACAATTTCCATCACGTTTATTCTCAAAATATTTTACAGTTTAACAGCACGCTTGCATATAATTTTCAGATTAGGGGTTTGCTATTTGTGACTTCAACATTGGGCAGATGTGAAATTGGCAGGCTGATGAGGTTACTGTTATAAAGAAGCAGTGATCTGTTACTGATCCATGTGTGAAAAGGTCCTACAGATCACAGGATCTGTAGCTAATTTCTAGGCATTGTTTCATAGAATAGTTCTTGTTGCAAATGAAATGTTATTTGTCAATTGTAGTGTGGGTGAAACAAAGTGTAAAACAAAATGTTATATCTTTAACTTGGCTGTCCTTATGGAGGCCTTAATTGATTGTTGTGTATGTCTGTTGGAGGGTATTATTGATTGTTGTGTATGATTGTTGGAGGCCTTACTTGATTGTTGTGTATGATTGTTGGAGGCCTTAATTGATTATTGTGTGTGATTGTGTGGGGTTGGGGGGGTGCCATAATTGATTGTTGTGTATGTCTGTAGGAGATTATTATTTATTGTTGTGTATGTCTGTTGGATGTTATTATTGATTGTTGTGTATGACTGTTGGAGGCCTTAATTGGTTGTTGTGTATGTCTGCTGGAGGCTCTAAATGATTGTTGTGTATGTCTGCTGGAGGCTACCGAGGTACCCCGCTTACCCAGATCACATATCCGAATGCCCGAGAGTATAATCAGATAACAGTATCACGTGGTACAAATTCTACTTGATTACTCCTGCTTCAAGCGAGAGTAAAAGTGTGCGCATGCGTAGATGGGTAAAGCAACCATGTGATACTTCCGATTGGAGTACCTCAACAATGAACCTGAATTCAACCTTTGATACGCCATTCATGACATATTTTAATTGTAGTGTCACCTACCTGTGAGGTGATTGATTATAACATCATATACATGGCTGACAGACGGTTCCTCTATTGCGCCTGGTTGTTGGTTATAGAGGAATACATTTCAAGTTAAATTTGAGGTGTGTTAGAATCAGTTTGAAATCTTGAAACCAGATTTCCCGGAAATTGAATATGTGTCTAACTATACATGTAAGTTGTTGAATATTTTGAAACTAATTTGACTGGTAGCTGAAATTTATTCAACAGAATTTCTGTTTATTAAAATGTAAATTCACCGAAGACATGCATTTTGTACACTTGACTGACTTTGCAATGTGCATGACAGAGCTTGATGCGTCACTATGTATTGTGATGTCCACCTACTCATGAAATAATTGATTATGACGTAATATGCTTGAATTTATTCAACAACATTTGAAAAACTTCAACTCGGCTCTATAAATGCCTGACGCTTACTCATGTTGAAGTCGAGTCTGGATGCTTATCCAAGTTGTGGACTCCGCCTATATACACACCAAGTGCGGATAATTTTGCTACCATCGGTTAACTACTCCCGGTTTAGCCGCATTAACCACAATTACCTGTAGTTCAACAGAATGTTTATTAAAATGTAAATTCACCAAAGACATGAAATTTGTACACATGACTGACGTTACAATGTTCATGAAGGAGCTTGATGGCATCACTATGTATTGTGACTTCAGCCGACTTGGGAAATAATTGATTATGTCGTAATATGCTTGGGTGATGGATCAGATCACTCTATTCTCTTGCCATTGGAAATGCCTTGTAATCTAATAGATAGTGGTTATTTAACTGTATGCATGCTGAATTTCTGCAGACTACATTTTCAGCTTAGCCACCAACAACTTTCAGTCAAATTGTTTTAAAGATATTCAGCAGGTCCAGAGGTATTGTCCATTGGAATTATTGTCTGGTATCTCGCAGCAGTGGGACAGTGATGAGAGGTGCTTCTTGGATGATTTGTATTAGCGTTAATGGTCAAGCCAGCCGAAACCAGCCTCTACAGTTGTCTTGCCAGCCAAGAGAAGTCTATTTAAAAAAATTTACCACTGGAGTGCCTGGCTCGATAACTGAGCCGGTCGTTCCAGTTGTAACTTTTCAAAAATAGTCCTTGCCCTGCAAATCGACATTCATTGAGCAAATATTTAGATTTTCTTGAACCAATTCGACAATTAAAGGTGTAACACTTTAATGGTCAAGTGGGCCAAAAATGCCTTCTGCAGTTGTCTTAGGAAATGTGTATCTGCTTGTTAGCCTTAGAATAAAACAATTTTTTAAGATTTACGACTAAAATGGCTGGTGTGGTTATCAAACCAGTCAGTCCAGCAGTAAATTTTCACAAATAGATTTCCTAGCCAACTGAAAAATAAGCATAGACAAAGCAAAAATCAGAATTAGCTTGGCCAATAAAGGATGAAAGAATCACCAGGTTTTGAACCCATCTTCTTCTTTTCGTTCGCTGATCATACCGCCAGTCCTATTTTTTTTAACCCATTGTGCAGGTATTCTAGTCAATGAATTTCAATGTGAATTTTTCTGCCAGCTATACTACTTAAGTTCACATAATATGCTATTTGTTACTGTTATTCTTGCTATAAGTACCTGTTAGAATATCCATGGTGATGAGCATCTCTATTGTCCAGTACAAATATTGAGCAAGTGCACATCTATGCTCTAACTGGATGGTAACGGCAATGACAGGAATATTGATGTGCACACTTGTACATGACGCTAGCAACGCTTAGCGGAAACAGGCTCGCCGTTGTTCAATCTTCGTGCTATTCAACACCAAAATGAGCCCTTTTATAGAAGAAATTCAGCCGAGTATTTTAAAGAGGAAGTGCTCCTTACTGCCGCGAGCATCAATGGCACATATATAGCAGCATGGGTTGAGCGGAGAGAAATCATGCTGAGTTTTATGACCGCAGTCTGTTGATCAATACTAAAATTTGCTGCCAGTGAAGAATTTGGCAAAGTGACTACAGTCATGGACAGCCTTGTTGCTGCGGTATCTGTACAAAATAAGCGGAGACGAGAAGTGGTCAATTAGTTTTGGGTTTATTGGCTTTGACCGACATAAAGTTTTCTATGTCTTTCTCAGTTATTGTACACAGTATAATCAATAAATGATGATGTTACTATTCCCTGATATTGAAAAGCCAGCATTAGGGTGCTTAGAAGAGGTCATTTCCAATTTAAACATGTTCTTAAACAAGTACAAGTACACTAAAATCATTTTAAACATAACCCTTTAACCCTTTTCTCATCAGATTTGGTCAAGAAATTTAAATTTTCTAAGAAAATAACCATGTGTAGGTCAAGAGATGATTAAGTTTTAAAATTTACCACTGCAATGATTTGCTCAATTGTCGAGCCAGCAATTCCATTGATAAATTTTCAAAAATAATCTGCATGCAAATGGACATTCTTCAAGACCACTGCAGAGGCCAGTTTTGGCTGACTTGAGCATTGCGGGTTTAATGGCGGTGCCAAGCAGAAATATCTGCCATTAGGGTCAGATATTGTAACGCATTTCAGTCAACAAGGGATTCTAATATTTGTAGTATTAAAAATAAATATTACAGAATGCCAGAGAAAACCTCAAAACATGTGGATTGCCAGATATGTGTTTGCCTGGGGATATTTCTTTGAAGCTACTAGTCCAATTTTTCTTAAATTCTAGTAGTTCTAGCAGAAGATCATGCATATGTTAGTATGCCTTGTGTTTGTGACATCAATTTGGAATCTGAAGCTTATAGTGCTGCATTCATGGTTTCCTCTCTTCTGATTTGTCAAGCGCTTTCTAACTATGGTTATCTCACCTGGCCAAAATGGCCAGGTGAGCTTATGCCATGGCGACCGTCCATCGTCTGTTCGTCCGTCCATCCATCAACTTTTTCTTTAAACAACTTCTTCTCAAGAACCACTGGGCCGATTTCAATTATATTTGGCAGGAAGTATCCTTAGCGCATAGGGATCCAAGTTTGTTCAAACGAAGCCGATCGGCCAATTTAGCTGGTGGCCATCTTGGATTTCGGCCGATTTTAGGAAATGTCTAAAAATCTTCTCCGAAAACACTTGGTGGATTGAAGCAAACCCCATGAAATATAATCTAGGGCAAGACCTGAACCAAGTTTGTTCAAGGGAACTTGATTGGTCAAATGGTTCGGCGGCCATTTTGGTTGACCTAGTTTTAGCGAAAATGACTTCTCCAGAACCGCTGAAGGGATCGGGCCAAAATTAAGGACTAAGGGCCATTTGTTCAAGGGATGTTGATCCATCAAAAAACATGGCCGCAGTGGGCCAATAAAAATACAGCATGTTTGGTGGCCATATTGGATTATTTTATTTACTAGATTTTGAGGCTCAAATTGGTTTTATTTATGTTTTTGGGTATTCTGATCACAAATTTGCAATTTTCAAAACTGTCGGATAAATGGTTTGGTGGCCATCTTGGATCATTTTCCCGCCAAAAGCTCCCATACTAAAGCAATGGGAAATTTAAAATGTCTTCTCGAGAACTGCTGGGCCGATTTCAATAATATTTGGCAGGAAGCATCCTTAGGTTGTAGAGATTCAAGTTTGTTCAAATGAAGCCAATCAGCCAATTTGTCCTGCAGAAAGGTCTAAAAATCTTCGCCGAAACTGAGTGATTGATTCAAAAGTCATAAAATATCATTTAGGGCACACGCTGAACCAAGTTTGTTCAAGGGAACTTGATTTGCCAAATGGTCGGACAGCCATCTTGGATGGCCTGGTTTTCATGACGGCAACTTTGCCTCTAGAGCCACTGAACGGATTGGGCCGAAATTTTGGAGATATGATATTGATGACTAAGGGCCATTAAAGTTTGTTCAAGAGAAGTTGATACATAAAGAAACATGGCCTCTGTTTTCTTGTTACAAGTCTGCTCAACTCATTAGAGTTTTACTTATTGTTAATGACCATTCTAGTTGAGATGCCTATGGTCCAAGTGAGTGATACAGGTCCCTTGGGCCTCTGTTTTTTGTTGAGCTCTATGTGAACTGGAGGATGGCTTACCATAGTGATCTGGACCATTGCTGTGTAATAGTTATCCATATCTTTAACTGATTTATGTAAGGCTATGAGCGCTATGGAACGGATACATATTGAATTTGGGCAACCAGGCTCCCATCAAATATGTTTTACGGATATTGTAGTGCATAGATTTCATCTATCTTATTATTGATCTGTCCATATGTATTGGCAGCCAACAATGTTAAATGTTAAAAATGTACCGCAGTTTCTTTGCTATTGACACAGTAAAAAGCAGAATATTGACATCAGTGTGGTAAGGGGTAAGGAATAGGGATACAAGTTTGTTCAAACGGGGCCAATTTGCATCGTGGATTTTGGCCCGATTTTAGGAAATGTATTTAAAAATATTCTCTGAAAACGCTTGACTGATTGATTCAAAACTTATGAAACGGCATCTATGGGTATAGCTAAACCTAAGTTTGTTCAAGGGAACTTGATTGGCCATATGGTTTGGCGGCCATTTTGGATGACGTATAAATTTTTGGGAAAACAACTTATGGAACCACTGAATAGATCGGGCCCAAATTTGGGAAATATTATTAGGGACTAAGGCCCATTAAAGTTTGTTCAAAAGAAGTTGATGCATAAAAAATATGGCCGCAGTGGACCAATGAAAATGTAGCGTGTTTGGCAGCCATAATGGATTTTTGTATTTGGTGGATTTTGAAGCCAAAATTGCTTTTGTGTAGGTTTTTGGATATGCTGATCTCAAATTTGACCCCTTTCGAAACGATCGGATAAACGGTTTGGTGGCCATCTTGGATTGCTTTCCTGCCAAAAACTCCCATAGAAAGCAATGGGAAATTTGTCTTCTCGAGAACCACTGGGCCAATTTCAATTATTTTTGGCAGGAAGCATTCTTAGGTCATATCGATTTGTTCAAACGAAGGCCATCCGCCACTTTGGCCAGCGGCCATCTTGGATTTTGGCTGATGTTTAGAAATATCTATAAAAATCTCTGAAACCGCTTGGGGCATCGATTCAAGACATGAAATATGATCTAAGGGAAGAGCTGAACCAGCTTTGTCCAAGGGAACTTGATTGGCCAAACAGTTTGGTGGCCATCTTGGATGACCTAATTTTCACAAAAACGACTTCCCCAGAGCTGCTGAACATACCACGGCTGAAATTTGGCAGATATGGTTAGCGACTAAGGGCCATTAACGTTTGTTCAAGGGAAGTTGATATGTAAAAAAGCATGGCTGCCATGGACAAATCAAAATGTAGCATGTTTAGCGGCCATATTGAATATTTTTATTAGGATTTTGAAGTGAAAATTGGTTTTATATATATTTTTGGATATTCCGATTTCCGATTTCAAATTTGCTATTTTCAAAACTGTCTGATTGTTGGCCATCTTGGATCTTTATTGCGCCAAGAAGGCCCATGTACTAAAGCAATGGGAAATTAAAAATATCTTCTCGAGAACCACTGGGCGCATTTCGAGTATTTTTGACAGGATCAATCATTATGGCATAGGGATACAAGTTTGTTAAAAAAAAGCTGATCGGCCAATTTGGCCAACGGCCATCTTTGATTTTGGCTGACTATTAAAAACGTCTTTAAAAATCTCCGAAACCACTCGGGGGATCGATGCAAACTTCTAAGGCAATAGCTGAACCAAGTTTGTTCTAGAGGGAATTTGCCAAATAGTTCGGCGGCCATCGTGGATGACTTAGTTTTCGTGAAAACAACTTATCCAGAACCGCTGAATGGATCGGGACGAAATTTGGCAGATATGATTACGGCCGAAACGCCATTAAAATTCGTCCATGGAAAGTTGATACATCAAAATAACATGTCCACCATGAATCAATAAAAATTGTGCGGACATCTCAGATTGTATGAGAAAATCATAGAAAGTCTACTTATTAAACATGGCCAATTTTAATAAAACATGGCTTCTTCACAAAAATTTGATTGGTAAATTTTTCCAGTGCTCATCTCATTTTCTTCGGTTATGCGATTGGACTATAATTCCAGGTGAGCGATACCGGTCCCTTGTGTCTCTTGTTAGAAACACATTCAAACATCGTTTCCTAAACAGCTTTGGCAATTGGGGTGAAACTCAAGACACTTCCTCTAGGGCATATTAGACCTGCATCAAGTTTATTCAACAAGAGAACCATATTGGTTGATTTGTCCGGAGATCATCTTGGATTTCCGAGAATGTCTAAGAAATCGATTGGTTAAATGGTTACTCATGAACATTGGGCCAATTTCAACCAAACTGCTGGAAGGACACTGGTGTGGTTAGGCTCTAGAAAACTTATACAGAAATCTGATTGATAATTTTTTGGATGCCCATTTTGGATTTCCGAAATGTCCTGTATATTGTTTAAAATATTACTCCTAAAATGTCCAGCCACACTTTGTACATGAATTTTTAATTACTTTATTTCTGGTCCAAATTGATGAATTTTTGCCAAAGAAATACATAGGGCTCGTACTGACGATATGTGGAACATGCCAGTACTACTTGAAATGCCAATGTTTCAGGTGAGCGATACAGGCCCCTTTAAGTGGGCCTCATACTTTATTCAGTTCAGAGCATGTTTCTGTACATGAGTTCACTTGATTTTTCTCACGCTGACAACTAATATTTTGAGTACATTAATGGAGTTTCCCAGATTTAGGAAACAGTCTATTATCTTTGGTGTCAGTCCACTCATCCATGCAGCTTCCTGATTTTATGTCTTGTTAGTTTGCTTAGAGAGTAATTGCTAACTGCTGACTGAGCACTGACAATACATTTAGCTGAGGTCACTATATATCGAACATTAGCTGCCACCATAGATATGGCTGATTTGGCATTCACTTCAGTAAACTACATAATGCTCAGGAAAGTGCTAATCCCATTAGATTACTGAGTGACATTATCATGATTTTATATACGGTGGCTTCATGTGTTCTGCTGAAAGATAGTGATATCTTTGTAACAGTATATTCAAAGTATACAAACATGAGGCTTTTTAGACTAGCAGAAAATTAGATCTCTGCATCTGCACTAAGATGATTAACCCTTACCACTCTGATGTCAATATTCTATCTTTTATTGTGTCAATATCAAAGAAACTGGTGTACATTTTTCAACAATTTTGGTGGAAGATGTTGCTGTCTGCGACAGCACCATCTCCCACCAAATTTGTTGAAAAATGAAAAACAGTTCATCTTTTAATTTAATTTGAAAATTTTAAATTTTGACACCAGAGCGCTACGGGTTAATGAAGTCACTACTTTGTAACTCTATCTCAACTAATGAACTATATTCCTCTGGGAATGAGGACGATCAATATCTCTGTGCATTTGTGTACTATATTTTATGTGGAATTAACTGCGCTGAGTTTCTTCTGGCTACAACTTGTTTCAACGCTTGTTTCCTCATAGCAAAATATTTCGCTGGTTGAGAGGAGGATTGTTACATCTTGAGAATTTACATAATAATTTTTCCTTGGATGAGCATATGACTCATTAATATGCATCACTGGACCTTTCCAGTTTTAGCTATGCCCCACCCATCACTAGCTAAGCTCCACCCACACCTTGCTCATGTTGCAATCGATTGATCCCTGAGCTCCCTGACTATTAATTTCCAGAAAACTATACAGGTAAGCTGTTAAATATTTTGAAATTAATTTGGCTAGGCACTGTTGCTACCAATATTAAAATATTCCATAGAATGTTTATTAAATGGTAAAGACATAGAATTTGTCAGACTATTAAACGTTAAAGATGGACTATAATATTAAGTCATTCATGATTATGACGGGATCATACATGTCACGTAGTTGGTTATGACGTCATATGATGGATGGATAAACTTGGAAAGGTCCATTGTCACTGCAATCATCAAGTTTCACCAGATTCTGTTCAAATGGTTGCATCTACTTATGCGCATTATTCTTAAGGACAAGGTATAGAGATTGTTATGCGCAGTACAAAGCCGGGTCGGTTTATGCGATGCTCTCACCGTCCACCTATTTGTATGTCAGAGATAGATGGACAGATGGCAAGACAAATATGCCAGACCTGTCTGTCTTACTGTCTGTCCATCTATCTATCTGATTCTTGTCAGATTCATATATCGAAGTGTTTTGAACCTACACTCACAATTTAATTTTCATAAAAATCTTGTTAGCTCACCTGCCTTGAAAGGCCAAGTGAGCTTATGTCGTGGCGACCATCCGTCGTCCGTCCGTCCCTCCGTCAACTTTTCCTTTAAAATGACTTCTCAAGAACCGCTGGTACGATTTCAATTATATTTGGCAGGAAGCATCCTTAGGGCATAGGGATCCAAGTTTGTTCAAACAAAGCCGATCGGCCAATTTGGCCGGTGGCCATCTTGGATTTTGACCGATTTTAGAAACGTCTTTAAAAATCTTCTCCGAAACCACTTGAGGGATTGAAGGAAACCTCATGAAATATGATCCAGGGCAAAAGCTCAACCAAGTTTGTTCAGGGGAACTTGATTGGTCAAATGGTTCGGCAGCCATCTTGGTTGACCTAGTTTTAGCGAAAATGACTTCTCCAGAACCACTGGAGCGATCAGGCCGAAATTTGTGATATGATTAGGGACTAAGGGCCATTAATGTTTGTTCAAGAGAAGTTAATCCATCAAAAAACATGACCGCGGTGGGCCAATCAAAATATAGCGTGTTTGGCAGCCTTATTGGATTTTTATTATTTGATGGATTTTGAGGCCCAAATTGGTTTTATGTAGGTTTTTGGGTATTCTGATCTCAAATTTGCAATTTTCGAAACTGTCAGATAAACGGTTTTGGTGGCCCATCTTGGATCATTTTCCCGCCAAAAGCTCCCATACTAAAGCAATGTTTTACTCGAGAACTGCTGGTCCGATTTCAATTATATGTGGCAGGAAGCATCCTTAGGGCATAGAGATTCCATTTTTTCAAACGAAGCCGATCGGCCAATTTGGCCGGTGGCCATCTTGGATTTCAGCTGATTTTTAGAAATGTCTTTAAAAATCTTCTCCAAAACCGTTTGAGGGATCAATTCAGACCTCATGAAATATGATCTGTGGTAAAAGCTGACCCAAGTTTGTTCAAGGGAACTTGATTGACTAAATGGTTCAGCGGCCATCTTGGATGACCTCGTTTTCGCAAAAACGACAAAACAACTTTCCCAGAACCGCTGAAGCGATCAAGCCGAGATTTGTGATATATGATTAAGGACTAAGGGCCATTAAAGTTTGTTCAAGAGAAGTTGATCCGTCAAAAAAACTGGCCGCTTTAAAATGTCTTTAAAAATCACTGAGCGGATTGGGCCGAAATTTGAGAGATATGATTAGGCACTGGATGCCATTAACATTTTTTCAAGGGAAGGCGCTACGTCAGAAACATGGCAGAAGTGGACCAATCAAAATGTAGCGTGTTTGGCAGCCATGTTGGACATGCAAAAATGTCCACAAACTCATTTAGAAGACTACTCCCAAACCACCCACTAACAATTGTGACAAAAATGCATAATGCTCCAGGTGAGCGACACAGGCCCTTTGGGCCTCTTGTTCTGAATTCAAGTCTGACTATTGTCAAAATATGGTGTACTAGTGATTAAGTATTGTTCTCATCGTAAAAGCAAAGTTAACCACAGTCAACATTTACCATGGTCAAACATATTTCAAGTTGACCATAAATGTTGCGCCATGGTGACTAAGCAACCACATGTGGTCAACTTTTCGCAAATGTTTGCTTTTATCTGTAATGTCTTGCTTCTCCTTTACCATATATTTTTTAGGCTGGCCTAATAGGCAATGTCATATAAAACAGCTCAGAAATAACTTAGGTTGTTTCTTAAAAATTTTGAACATAATGGTCAACTTAATAGCAGCAATATCTACCAATCCAATTAAGTTCAAAATATTCAACAGAACATTTCTTATATCATGTTCAAAATTCTACTAACATATTCCTGGGTTCATTTTGGAAACATGTTAACTTATTTCGGGGCTGTACTGTAAGACATTAACCCTTTAATCATCAAATTTGTTCCACAAAATTTCAATTCTTCTCACAAAAAAATGGCTATATGCAGACCATGAGATTAATTTTGAAAAATTACCAATGAAATGACTGAATCATTTATCGAGCCAGTCATTTCAGTGATAAAATTGTAAAAGTAGTTGTCTTGGCCTGCAAATGGTCATTTATAAATGTGACTGGAGAAGCTGTTTTGGCCATCTTAAATGTTAACCCTTGCCACGTTGATGTCAATATTCAATCTTTTACTGTGTAAATAGCAAAGAAACTGGTGTACATTTTTCAATAATTTTTGTGGCTGTCTTTTAATTTAATTTGAAAATTTACAATTTTGACATCAGAGGGGTAAGGGGTTAAAGGAGTAATCCTTCTGCTATAACTATAATCTTCCAATCATTAGATTTCCCCTATTAGTAAATGTGCTCATGATTGATTGATGCCGCATATAGACAAACTACATGTAGCATCATTACTTACGGTACTAAGACAACTAAACTAATTACTTGGATGCTGATAGTGTAGCTTGTTGTGACTGTTTGGTTTGTCTGTATGAATTAACCAGGTGTCCCTCAGGCCTCTCGGCAGGTCTCTGGCGACCATTTTGGATGTTGCCCAATTTTTTGAAACTCTTCCGGAATGCCTTAGCGGAGCGACTCAAAGCTTATGAAACTTATCTAGAGCAACAGCTGAACTAAGTTTGGTCAAGGGAACTTGATTCGCCAAATGCTTCGGCAGCCATCTTGAATGCCCTAGTTGCTGTGAAAATGACTTCTTCAGAGCCGCTGAATGGATCGTCTGAAATTTTGGAGATATGATTAGGCACTAAGGGCGATTAAAATTTGTTCAAGGGAAGATGATAGTAAAAAGATATGGCAGCCGTGGACCAATCAAAATGTAGTGTGCTTGGTGGCCATATTTGATTTTTTTTATTTGATAGATTTTGAAGCCGAATCTGGTTTTATATAGGTTTTTGGGTATGCTGATTTCCAACATGTCCAATATGCCATTTTCGAAACTGTCAGATGAATGGGTTGGTGGCCATCTTATAAAATGTCTTCTCAAGAAACAATGGGCCAATTTCAATTATATTTGGCAGGAAGCATCTGTAGGGAATTAAAAATCCAAGTTTGTTCAAAGGAAGCCGATCGGCCAATTTGACTGGTGGCCATCTTGGATTTTAGCCGATTTTTACAAACATCTTTAAGAATTAAGACTCTTCTCCGAAACCACTTGGGGGATTTATTCTAAACTCAAGCTGAGCCAAATTTGTGCGAGTGAACTTGATTGGCTAAATGCTTGGGAGGCCATCTTGGATGACTAAGTTTTCACGGCTGAATGGATTAGGCATTAGGTGCAATTAAAGTTTATTTATGAAAAGTTGATACCTAAAAAAACATGGTTGCCATGGACCAATGAAAACGTAATGTGTTTTGGTGGATATATTGGATTTTTTATCTGATGAACTGTGAAGTTTGTTGTGTACATGTATGTTGATTTCAAATCGAAACTGTCGGATAAACGGTTTAGCGGTCATCTTGGATTTTCTCGTGCCAAAAACTACTATATTAAAACAGTGGGAAATATCAAATGTTTTTTCGAGGATGAGCGGACCAATTTTAACAAAATTTGGTCGAAAACATCCTTGAGCGATACAGGATCTGAGTTCAAATAGGGCCAATGGACAAATTTCACTGGCGCTCATCTTGGATTTTAGCCGATTTTTAGAAACATCTTTTAGTCTTCTGCGAAACTGTTTAGAGGATTGATTCGTAACTATCGAAACATCTATGGCAACACCTGTACCACGTTTGTTTGAACGAACTTGATTGGCCAAATTCTTGGGCGGACATCTTGAAATGTTCTAATATTCACGAAAATGAACTTCTCCAGAACTGCTCAACGGATCGGGCTGAAATTTGCAAGATATAATTACGGACTAATGCCATTAAAATTTTTTCAAGGAAGTATACTTACAAAATATGTCCGCTGTGTCTTTGCTACAATCCTGACCAAATCCTTCGGATTGTATTTATAGGCGATGACCTTAGTAGTTGTATTCGTTAATGTTTCTGGTGAGCAATAACGGCACTGTGGGCCTCTTGAATTAAATTATGCATGATAATATTTCATTGTGCGTGATGATTAACCTTTTTATAACTAGGCTAAATTCGTTTGCTGGTCAAGAGAAGACTATTTTAAAAATATAATTTGCCACTGGACTGACTGCCTCGATAACAGAGTCAGCCATTCCAGTGATAAATTATCAAAAATAATCTTCTTTGGGCTAGCAAATGGACTCTGACTAAGCAATTGCTGGATATTCTGAATGAAAGAATCTTATTGAAAATCAGCGCTGCCCTATATTTGTATGTACATACATGTGTCATGAATTTCCAGTAAAATTCTTTTTCATATTACGCATGATGTTTCCTATGTGTGCCTTGCAGGCTGATGTCTGGCTATTCAAGAGGAAAAGAGGCAGAAATTCCTTTGATGTAGCACTTGATGTATCACAGACAGACAGTCTTTGAATATATTTTGTCATCTTTTTTGTGTGTCACTAATACTGTCTTCATGCCTCAGGGGTACAGACAGATTCTCAGCGTATACAACCAGCGGCATCTCTCAAGTCGGTTAGACAAAGCTAATGAATATGACATTTTCCTCACTCTCCATTATTGTCAACTATTCTGAAGTGTCGTGAAAAGATGTTGATTAATGGTGTCAGTTTAATCAATTCAATGGACCTTTCCATTTTTAGCCATGCCCCGCCCATCACTAGCTAAGCTCCACCCACACCTTGCCGTGTTTGGATTGATCGATCCCCGAATGCCCTAGCTATCAATTTCCTGAAAACTATACAGGGAGGCTGTTGAATATTTTGTAACTAATTAGACTGGGTGCTGTTGCTGCCATAGGCAGCAACAGCGCCCAGTCAAATTAGTTTCAAAATATTCAAAAGAATATTTATTAAATAGTAAAAGCAAACAATTTGTACAACAGCCCATAAACCGTCATCAAATATGCGTTCGTGATGTACTTATCGACGTCATTCATTATGATGTCATTTTACACATCACGCAGTTCATTATGACGTCATATGATGGGTGGGTACTCTGGAAAGGTGAATTAACAGCCATACTCTGCCTCCTCCATTTCATGGCATCTATATTGAACAGACATTGACTGTGCTCAGGATAATGAATCTATAGATCCGATTTGTCACTCAAGTATATATAATGTCATATCCAATTACATCACACATGGGCTAATGTCACAATCAAAAACAATCTAGCTCCATCATGAACATTGAATAGTCTGTCAAGTGTATAAATCATATGTGCATATGTTTTGAATATTTTGAAACTAATTTGACTGGGCCCTGTTGCTGCCATAGCACCCATCAAATTAGTTACAAAATATTCAACAGCTTACCTCTATAGTTACATTACATTGACATTGGGATTCTGAGAATTTGGTGTTCGATCGATCACAACATGTGCAATATGTAGGTGGAGATAAGCTAGAAATGGGTGGGGCTTAGCTAGAAATGGGTGGGGCTTAGCTAGAAATGGGTCCCCATATTGGCCTGACAGTTATAGTATTTGATTTTAATCTGGACCTGGGAGAGGCCCACTCAGAAATACTTTTGCTGCGCATGCATCTTAACCAAAAATTTTACATTTTTCTCGTCATATCAGCCAACATAGGCCTCTGCAGTTGTCGTGAAAAATGTCCATATGCAGGCCAAGAGAAAACTATTTTTCAACATTTACCACAGACTGCAATATTAACTAGCGCGATCATTTTTCTTAAATGGGGTTCCCTTGGGTCTTGGCCTGCAAAAGAACATTCACTGAGCAAAGATTTAAATTTTCATTACAAAATCTTGACCATAAAAGGGTTAAGCTCACTGTTATTGTACTACACCTCCATCACGCATTTGAATGAACGTTATATTTAGTAAATATTATTTTTGAGATATACGACCCAAACTTTTGATAATTTTAATATTAATTGCAACTGCGGAAAATCATATGCGATCCTCTGTTTTGAAAATATTGATGAAGACTCAGAGATGTTTGATCTAATTCCGTCGTTTCCTATAATTCATGATTCCTCTGAGCTCGACATAATAGAGGTTTATTAATGTCATTCCATAGCTTTATGACATGCTCTAGTCAACATGATCAGTGAGGCAAATGCATCAAATGCATAATGATATTAACTCTTTAATGGTCAAGATTTCTCAAGAAAATCCAAAAGATTTGCTCGTTGAATATCCATTTTCAAACTGTGAGAAGACTAATTTTGAAAGTTTATCACTGGAATGACTGGTCCAGTTATCAAGCCACTCATTTTAGTGGTAAAATTTTAAAAGTAGTCTTCTCTTGGCCTGTGAACGGACATGTCTGAAGACAACTACAAGGGCTATTTGGTTTAAGGGTTAAAAGGGGTGGGTACCTTCTTGCAACTTCTTGACTTGAAAGATAAGGAAAGATCTGAGGCTGTAGATGTTTTCAACAATTAATTGTTAGCTTCATTTCCTGCATATTCGTAATATTCCATTTTACAGCACCCATTAGCAGACTAAAAGCTATATTTCTAATGTAAAATATCCATTTGCAGACCAAGAGGCAAGTATTTTTTTAATTTCATTGCTGGAATGACTGGTCGGTTATCGAGCCAGTTATTCCAGTGGAAAATTTTCAAAAATAGTCACCTTGGTCTGCAAATGGATATTTCTCAAGACGACTGCAGAAGTTGTTTTTGGCCAGGCTCGAGTGTTAAAGGGTTAGGGCTGGGTGACATACATTTATCGGCTTGTATATCTTCCACTGTTCCATCATCTTAACCAGATCTACTTTTAAGCTAGCGGTATATATGATCATCATTCTTCCATTGTCCAGCTGTGTATGTGTTGCGGAAACAATAGCTCAATTAACACTAGACTTGGTCAACAGGTTACTATAGCTGCCTATTATGGAGGAAATAGTGGTACAGTAGAGTACATGTGCTCTTAACCAGCAATCCTGATTCATGTCTCTGAGAATGACTCACTGACTATCAGTAGAAATCCACCTTTCCAGAGTATCCATCCATTATCTGACCTCGTATGACATCATAATCAGCTCAGAGCATGTATGATAATGTCACAAGCATTACATCACAAAGGGTTCCATATAGACCTTCATCAAATCTCAGAGTCTGACACGTTGTATGAATTGTATGTCTTTGTAATTCTTTGCTATTTAATAAACATGCTGTTGAATATTTTGAAACTAATTTGACTGGGCGCTGTTGCTGCCTTAGGCAGCAACAGCACCCAGTCAATCAAATTAGTTTCAAAATATTCAACAGCTTACCTGTGTAGTTTTTTGGAAATTGATAGGCAGGGTGTTCAGAGATCAATATCGATCCCAACACGAGTGAGATGTGGGTGGAGCTTAGCTAGAGATGGGCGGGGCATAGCTAAAACGGGAAAGGGCCAATAACATATCCAATCGTCACTCTTTAAAGGGAAATTCCAGTGAAAATCGGGAATAAGTCAACTAAAAATATACTATAATCCGAAATAGTTGCCGCAAAAAAATATGAAATACACTGTTCCATTGCCGAGAAATAATAAAATGAATATGCCCAAAACGCTCGAAAACGTGCCTCCTGGGCGCATCCATTTTCTCGCAACGAGAGCGAGAAACCGCGAGATTATGACGTCAACGACACACCAGCAAAATATCGCCAGCGCTTTTAGATTTACCTGTTTACTTCGCGTTATGAAGGCCGAATATTAATTAACCCTTTAATAACCAAATTCTGTCAGGAAAATCAGAATATTTCCTTATTGAATGCCCATTTGCAGGCCAAGCGAAGACTATCGGTCAATTATAGGCAACCGCTTAGCGGCTTACTTCGTAGACGATAGTAGGTGACAGCTAGTAAATAATGACACGTGTAAGCTAGACATAATTAGTAATTTAGTGCTTTCACACTATTGAAATCCAGCGTTATTAAACATTTACAGCGTTTACTCCCAATTTTAAAATAACTATGCAGTGTTGAATATTCCGAATTAAATTTTCCTGGAAATATGTTGCAGTAGCTTCCAAACTAATTAGTTTCACACAATAGGCCTATGCAGGGTAAATTTTAAGCTTTCTGCTTTTCTGTCCTTGAAAGGGTTAACTAATTGATTCCACATTTTTAAATGTTGACCCATATTTACTGCCTGTTGAATATTGTGAAACTGGAATTTGACTGGAAGCAGAAGTTGCAATAGCAGCAGCTTTCAGAGAAATTACATTCAACATTTATTCAACTAACATATTTTTCAAGAATTTGTTGTAGCTGGTTGATTGCAAACACGCTCCTGGCATAACCCTTCAATGTTTTTAAAAAATAGAAATTGCCCATAAGAAAACAATTTTTGACAATTTAGCACTACAATGACTGGCGCGATCATCGGGACACAGATTGCACTTTAATTTCCTCCAAACACTGTGGCAAAGTGTCAGTTGTTTAGGCAGTACGCTAATTATCCACGAGATGCAAGATTTACCTCCCCTGGTTACTGCTATCCTCGATCGGGCAAAGAGAGTAGGTGTGTCGGTGACGTCAGCTGCTTGTCCAAAATGGCGCCTCTATCTATTGGTTACTTTAGCAATTTAAATTGAGGATATCTTTTTTATTTGTTGGCATAAAATTGTTCTCTTGGTCTCAAATTAATGCGGAAAATTAGTACTTTACGTCATATCCATAAAATCTCCCAGTGGAATATCCCTTTAATGCCTTTCTCCAGGCAGAATTATAAATCAGTTGTACTGCTGTAAAAACTGGAGAAGTTTCAGGCATAATAGACTGATATAAAATACAGGTGTGATAAGGTATGGGGCCTATAAATTAGGGACTCTATATAAACCAAACAGACCAATAACTTCATCATCTGTGTATGCGAGATGGCAACACGATGGCTCCATTAGCGTCAAACCTGGTTAACAGATTGCTATTGCCAGCCATTATTGACATTGTGAAAATAAATCGAGATAAAGGGCTGCCACTTCATGGTTACCCTGGCCAGTTCCCAAGACTTCCATATGTAGTGTTTTATATGTGCATATGATGTTTAACCCTTTCACTGTAAATCCAGTCACCCTGAGCCGCTGCACAGGTCTTTAGAAACGTCCATTTGCATCTCAACAGAAAGGTTTAAAAAAAAATGTACCACTGGAATGACAGGCTATGCTATTGAGCGGCTTGAGCCAGCCATTCCAGTGGTAAATTTTCAAAAATACGCTTCTCTTGGTCACATTCTGATATTCCGGACCGAACTTGACCATTAAAGTGATAATTGCTAATTCTTTCAGGATTAGTAGATCAGAGGACCAGCTTTTTCGAAAGAGTGCTAGTAAAGCACTGCTGTGAATGTGGAAAGATAAGGCTTTGGTGGTTTAATGTGGTGCATGTATATGTAGAGCTATTGCATTCTAGATTGCTTTCTGATGGATATCTTTTGACATCGCAGCCAACCTAGATAAAAATAAAGTTGTTTCTAAATGAAACTGAGATCCAAGTTCGTTCAAGCGAAGCTGATCAGCCAATTTTTCTGGCGTTCATCTTGGATTCTTCTCGGGAACCACTGGACCTATTTTAACCAAATTTGGTAGGACAATGATTGTTCTTATTGCAGGTCTGGCCAAACCTTAGATTTCTACTTATAGGTGCTGACCTGTCTAGATGAAATGCCTATGTTCCAGGTGATCGATATAGGCCCCTTTGTCCTCTTGTAATAAAAAAGCATGACACAATGTCCTTCGGGGTAAAAAATGTGAAGGTCAAGGCCATTGTGATCTTGGGGAAGCCTATTTAGTTCAAAATTAACATATTGTGTTTATCTCAACGTCACTGTTTATATCTCATGTTTGCTTATAAAATTATCATACTGAAGCCAAAGGCAGGACGCATGCTTTATAATGAATGACACAGGACACCTTGGAATCAAAAGGTCAAAGTCATTGTGTCCTTGGTAATACCTAGTTTTTTTCAACACTAACATTTTGCATTTTGCTCAACTTAGCAGTTTATATCTCATGTTTGGTTAAGAATGTACACTATTTAGACACATCCATCCATATAATGATATTGGCATGACACAATCACTTTGGCATCAAAAGATGAAGGTCAGTGGGATAATGACCTAATTAATGACGTAATATTGCGTTTCCAGATGATAACGACCAGACGTATATATACTGGTCTGGCGTTTTGTTAGCTTACTAAAATACTTACCACTCAATTCACTGTTTGCTAAAAGTCACCTGACTTAGATATCTCAGAAAATTTTAACCTATTCATTCCCATGGTGTAGGTTCCCTTGAAACAAGTTTAGCAGAGATACATCCCTCCATTGGGTAGTCTTGATAGTATCTCTTTAACTCTAAAGCAGTCATTGCTCTAGGGAACCGGTTCCTCTATTCCTATAGAGAACATATAAACGAGTCTGTGAGCATGCGCACTTATGCTACTATGCATGCGACAGAGTCCAAGCCGTCATTAATTAATTCCACAAATTTTTTAATGATTTGCAATTTAACGAAGCGGGGTGGCTGAGGTGGGCCCCAGTGAATTGAGTGGTAAGTATTTTAGTAAGCTAACAAAACGCCAGACCAGTATATATACGTCTGGTCGTTTTGTAACACAACAAAAATACTAAGCCACTCAATTCACTGTTTGCTAAAACACAGAATTGGTCAGAGCCCAAATACTAGGTGGGTTGGTAAATTGCAAATCAGGAATGAAAGGTTAATCACCAAAAATACTAAAACCAACTAAATCGCTGAAGTGCTGAAATAGCACGAACAAACAAATGTTCGAAATAAAATACAATAATATAATGATAATTAGAAAATCTCAGCAAAGAGAATTTAAAAACAGCCGTGAGATGGTGAAGAAGACGGCTGACTAAAGAATCTAGGCAACTGAGCCTAGGTTTGAGTGGCGAAACGAGAAATGTCAGATTGTGAATTGAATCTGATCTTTCAGATAAAAATAATGTAGAATCTGACATTTATACTGCAACTTACATAATGTCGTCCACTGATAGATCTGCATAGAATGCGAAGGAGAAGGCCATACCACGAACATCGTGTGCCTTAACACAAACTGAGTGTCTCCTGGAGATACATTCTAGTGTCAATTAATGGTGTCTGTAATCCAGTTGATGAGATGCGCGCTTACTAAACAAATTCGCATAAGTAATCTGAACGGTAGATCTGCATAGAATGCGAAGGAGAAGGCCATACCACGAACATCGTGTGCCTTAACACTTACTGAGTGTCTCCTGGAGGTACATTCTAGTGTCGATTAATGGTGTCTGTAATCCAGTTGATGAGATGCGCGCTTACTAAACAAATTTGCATAAGTAACCTGAACGGTGTTTCAAAAAGATATTTTAAATTGGGCATAGTTTTCGGAAAGGATTGAAAACAATTAATTAGGTTTTATATATATATAAGATCTCTTCAAGGGCAAAGAATGAGGCCAGCTCTCCTACCACCTAGAAAAGATCATTCCCAAAAAGAATATGAATATCAAAATGCCCTCTAACAAACGCGGCCGCGAATGATTTCAGAGTTATACAATTAAACAGATGGACCCAAGAATGAATTAATAGAGGAATTTATTATAGGTATTTGCCTTTGTGCTATACCCTAAAAATACCGGTACCATGGATAAATGATGTAAATACTTAATAACTCTCAAACCGGCTTCTAGAAAACAAAGAAGGATAGATGCTAGTGAAAACGATAACACCACCCCAGCATACAGGGATTTAAATCATCAAAAAATATGCCATGAATCTATGACTTGATGATGGGATGCAGAATCGGGCGAGATAATGTGCTGTTCTAACAACCATTTGAAAACCTTAAATATACTCTGGTAAATTCTCCTGTAACAGATAGTTTGAATTGATTAAGAATACTAAAGTTCAGACAAAAAATCAATTTCTGAAAAACAGGTCTCTTGGAAAATACCATATATACATATTGAAGATTTGTGGAATGATGAACTGAAAGTTGCTGTTAAACGAGATAGAAAATCAGCAAAATTGGTAAGACGCTTTGGATTTCCACAAAGAGGACTACGAGATCCACTGAATAACTCTCATTGGGCCAAGCAGGAGTGATTAAAGGGATAATACATTCTGCTGACAAAAGTTCTTAAAGACAATTGTACTAGAAACCGCTGACAAAAGTTCTTAAATACAATTGGCACTAGAAAGTTAAATTGAAGATAATTTTAAAAAATGTGAAGTCTATGACTGGGCCAGAGCATCTACCGCCAGAGCCTAGCCTGGAGGAAGAATATGAACATCAAATCTGGACACTATACTGAGTAGAAACTTAATGGGATGTAATAAATGAGCTACAAGGAAAAACATTCTACCTGGAATGTGAGCTGCTGAAAGTTTTGCTGACATCTCCACCGCAGGAGGAAGACCAAGACTCCAGACAAAATATGATAACCTCAACTGCCCTGCTTGTTGATGAAGGTCACTACTATAGAAATGACTGCATGAGCAGATAGGTGCTTGTGAAAGAGACAATATCTCTTCATTCTCCAATATTCCTGAGTATTGAAGAGGAATACTAGAGTATTAGTTCCTGTTCTAGTTCCTGAAAAGGAAGAGAGTAGTAAGACTACTTTATCTGATTCCATAGACACAAGAACGAGATCCCCTCCCCCAAACACGTAAGAACAAGACATCAAACTGGACCTGCAGATGGATTAACTGGTGAATTGGTACCGATGACACCCAACGAATGAAAATGCAGTGTATGCAGTCGTGGTGAGGGACAAAATTCTGAATTACCAGACTTGACCTTCGTACACAAAACTGACTCCATTCGGCCCAAATTTTAACACAATTAAGCAACCTTCCAAGCCAGAGGAATCCCAGACTGGCT
This sequence comes from Chaetoderma sp. LZ-2023a, assembly GCA_034401795.1. Classification (NCBI taxonomy): domain Eukaryota; kingdom Metazoa; phylum Mollusca; class Caudofoveata; order Chaetodermatida; family Chaetodermatidae; genus Chaetoderma; species Chaetoderma sp. LZ-2023a. The sequence continues at coordinate 46,390,045 of CM067372.1, forward strand.
ATGATGTAATTAAAAGAACCCAGATCCAGTTAGGACAAATTCTGTATATATAGAAATATCAGAAAACACTTTCCCTTATCCTTGACTAGACCAGTGATGACTAGGCAAAATGACTCCATGTCCATATTATTCCTTTCATCGATGAACTCCATTTCTGAGACAACATAGTAGGAAAAGAGTTGAATATAAAACGATTGACTAAGTAATTTTTGTCTCAAACAGTATCAAAGCAGCCATGGGTTCCAGACAAAATAATTCCAAAATATACAACAGAATTAGTATTAAATCATGAAGTGTAAATTTTTTGGAAGTTGTCAGAAAAGGATAAATATATGAGTTGAAGATAAGAGCCGAGACCCTATAAAAGATGATCTGCCAGCACCTCATAATCCTTAAAGTCTGGATTCTGCCATTCCTCCACTGTATCCTACTTGAAAAGAGCAGAAAATTATTGATCAGGAACAGAAGCAGGACTAATGTCAAAGGAGACCAACATGGTTTGATAGAAAAAAGGGGGATTCAATGACTACATTGATTGTACCTTATATGTAGGAAATCTGCTACCTAAGACATGCATGAGGCTAGCTATACCCATCCCACCCCTGATAGAGTAGAGATTATATAGAAGCGCTTTAGCATGACAGCTAGGACCAGAATAAACCTGCAGAATCTTATTTTACAAATCTAATTTTAAAACAAAGCTAGTATGATATGAGCCCAATTGTTAATATCTTTATCAGATGATTAAACAGGAAAGAAGTCCATCAAACCTGTGACCAGATCAATGATGGATAAGGACAAAGGACTGAAAACTACACAGAAGGGTGAAAGGAAAAAACCATATTCCACAATCCATGCAAAGGCAATAATCCAATCATCTTGGTTAGGCCCCCTTGAGGAATTTATTTAATAATGCCTGGGAAATTTAGAAGAATAAAAAATAGGCTTGAATAGATAAGGCTGAGACCTCTCCATATGACAATAATAGAAATAGATATATCCCTAGACAAATAAAAAGATCAAAATTTCTACTGAACTCGAGAAAGGAGCGGTGTAAATCTTGATAAGACAAAAAAGATTTTGTTATTGTGACAAGCTTACATTCACCCATAGATATGCTTCATCATGGCGAGGGATCCTACTGACAGAAAAGAAAGACTGAAAAACTATGTTAAAAATAAATCAGGCCAGATATGATACTAAAAGATAGCAAACCACTATTCACAATTAAAATAATAACGTCTGACGCACTTATTTGCAGATTGATATTAGTCGAAAGATGGAGGCTGATAGTTAGAGTGTAATACATGAGAAGATTCAGGAGCAAAACGAAATCTAGTGAAATCAAAATGACAAAAGCACTGCTAGGATCATAAGAAAAAATTAAATTATTCCTAGAAGATAAATGCGAAGAGTTGGGTGTACACAAGGTTTCGAAGGATGAGGATAATTGGATGGTTCAGCCATTGCACTAAGAGCAACTAATAAAGAATTAAAGAATCCAAAATAAGAGCCCCTGAAATAGGGCATTTAAACTGTCAAGTGATTTAGAAACAAACAATACCAGCAAAACACCAGAAGTGATTTGATTTGGCATACCTAAACCAGAAGTTTAATTATAATCAGTTGCTATGCCATAAAAATTGAGTTATAATCTAGGTAATAATACTGAGCACAGGACAATTAGTCATCTCTTCTTCATTTATCTCCATGCCTGTGCCGTCACTTCTAGTCATGGGTTGCGTGTACGGTGTAGTCATACATTGGCTTGACTATGCCAAAGCCTACCTAAACCATTTTCGAATGTTTTAAGAGATGGTGTGGAAACAACATGTTCAGACCAACATTTCAGTTTACACACCCCTTAGAGAGAAAATTTTTCTAACTAGGTTAGTTCTCCCCCTCTTCTAGACTTTCAGATGATTTCCACGAGTAATAGTCCATTTGCAAGCAGAATGTTATATTTGACTATAACAATTAATCGATTGAGAGCCGATAGAATGATCCCTCATAGCCTGGGTACGTGCTCTATATATCCAATTTCACCCAAGTTAAGTACCCGCAGAAAGAATTTACAAAATGATGAGAGATTAGATTATACATTAAGTAGGGAAAAAACCCATCTTAGGGCTAATAAAAGTGGCTGATAGTCAAGAACTTTCCTGATCCAAAGGCTATGCTTGCTACTAAAACACTGAGATCAACACACATCTCTGATATAGTAAAACTTGGTCATCAAAGTTTGTAGCGTTTACTATCAAAATATTAACCATTTAACTCTCGAAGTTATTAGTCATAAGTTGCAACTGAAATAAGTTGACTCTGAATGAGTACCAGCAAATATGGGAGTGGCGTATTTACTTAAAAATCCATAAATAGGTCGCACATTTATGCTCAATTTACATGTTCTAAAAAATTTGCGCGTACTATATACAAGGATAAAACTTATTTTCCTCTGAATTTTTAAACATCTTAACGTCTGAAGATACCACGAAAAAACCCTTCACAAATCTTGTCACCTCGCGGCTATGCTTAATGTATACCTCAAAACATCATTCGCAGAAGTGAAATTATTAAATTGAGCAGCCTAAATATTGCGTATCCTTTAATAAAGATTGTTTTTTCCATCAAAATTAATCCTAACTTGACATAAATGTCGTCTTCATAATATATAAATCAGAATCACGTGATAATCACATGATATATAAATCACGTGATATTATCTGACCAGATTAAATTTTAATGAAGTAGGTTAAGCGAGTACTCGGATATAGATATCCTGGAATCGGAAATTCGGCAATGAGATCTACGCTTCTCGTCAGCGCCTCCAAACGGAGATTTACTTTGCCACTGTCCGGCTCGCTAACAATAGACGCTGGCTACCCAGTTTAATTATCGGCCGTTCATGCAATTTTTCTAGAACATCGCATTACGTTTTAGATCATTTTAGGTTCACATTACAATATAACCAGTAATATATATAATAAGTTTTAACGCTAGATTTAGAAATCAAGTGAACGCAAGTTTCTCCCTAGATTTACAAATCAAGTGAACCTGATAATCTGGCACAGGCTTAATAGCCTATCTAACAAAAGCGGGTTATGTGATTACGAGGATTCAATTCAGTATCGTAATTTTGAACATCCGGGCATTCCGAGATCGTCAAACATTTGCCAATTTACGACACACTAAAGAGGATATCCCATAGCAACGCAATGTTTACATTTTTCATGAAACTACGGCCATAAAAAATACTTGCGTCGACTAACCCCGCCAGGTATTAGAAAACATAAAATCTCGAGTAATTTTTATAAGATATTAAATAAAAGGTAAAAAGGTTTCATGGCCCATTGCTAGTAATGTTAAATTAGCCTGCAAAAACGCCGCCAATTGAAAGCGAACACCGAATCGCGAATTAATACGATGGTCTCGTCTTTATTGTAATACGACTGACATGACTGATTGATCATCATGAAGTAATTGCGAGTTTCATGTTAGTTGGTTAGTAACGGTCCTTAGAAGGACCACTCGCTTTTCTTCAGGGGATGATCGTGGTGTATCCTTGTGGTGTTCATCCGGTCCACCACGCCTGTTTGCACCACTGTCACATTCTTAATAGATCCAATAACTTCCCAACCGGTATATTACATAGTTATGTAGGATACCTTATGTAGGATTCGATCCAAACCGGTATGTAGTATACCTTATGTAGGAAAGAATGACGCTCGGAAATACGTACCTAGTCAAAACTCTTAATTGATCCACTAACTTCCCAACCGGTATGTTACATATGTTATGTAGGATACCTTTCGTAGGAGATGTTCCAAACCGGTATATAGTATACCTTTCGTAGGAACGGAGCCTCGTGGCTAAAATAGGATCAGAGTTATTGACTTCCCCTGGCTTGTAATGTGAAGCTGGCGCCATTTTCTTTCAACTTGGTCACAACGAACTTTCTGCTCATATTCACGTAAATTATAACCATTTTACATAAGTACTATGACTTATTCAACAAAGACCACTTGTACTGTGGTTCATGAAAAGCAAATGTGGATGTAGCTCCACAAGATTATGGAATGAATAGGATTTGTTGAGATAAAAGTTAGGTGTTTCCCGTAATACAGAAAATTAATTAATGCCGGCTTGGACTCTGTCGCATGCATAGTAGCATAAGTGCGCATGCTCACAGACTCGTTTATATGTTCTCTATAGGAATAGAGGAACCGGTTCCCTAGAGCAATGACTGCTTTAGAGTTAAAGAGATACTATCAAGACTACCCAATGGAGGGATGTATCTCTGCTAAACTTGTTTCAAGGGAACCTACACCATGGGAATGAATAGGTTAAAATTTTCTGAGATATCTAAGTCAGGTGACTTTTAGCAAACAGTGAATTGAGTGGCTTAGTATTTTTGTTGTGTTACAAAACTCAAGTTCTATCGAAGGGATCGTTACCAATCTGGCATGGAAGCTTTTTCCTTGGTAGTCCGAAGAACCCTATCAATTTGGCTGTCAATGGTCAAGGTCACGGTGACCAATCTTGGGTGGAAGGTTGTGCTTGATGGAAAAGGGGTGGGGGGGATACTTTAGCAATATCTGATTGTCGTTCTTGTTTTATATATTTTGATGTCAAGCTTCATAGTTCATTACAAAGTCATGAAGTCGAGCGTCATGGTTACATTGCAAACACATTTCTGGTTAAAATTTACAACTGGAATGACTGGCTCATACATCGAATCAGTCATTCCAGGGGTAAATGCTCAGTGAGTTGTCGCCTGCCCTGCAGATAGACATCATCCCTGAACAAAAGCTTAGATTTTCATTGCAAATCTTGAGCATTAAAGGGTTAAGAAAGTGTCTGTAGAAATATATAGAAATTAGTTCTACTCAAGTGGTTACTTAACCCATTAACACTCATATCACCCAAAAATGCCTTCTGTAGTGGTCTTGAGAAATGTCAATTTGCAGACCAAGAGAAGACTATTTTTGAAAATTTATCACTGAAATGACTGGCTCGATTATCGAGCCAGTCATTCCAGTGGTAAATTTCCAAAATAGGCTTCTCGGTCTGCAAATGGACGATTTGAATTAAAAAATTTTAATTTTCTTGAACAAATTTAAGTGTTAACGGGTTAAGAGAGCTTTTGCTGGAAATATCGGCCGCGTGATTCTCATCATCTTATATTCTGTCAGACATGTTAGAGTGTCTTCTGCTGTCCGACTAATTTATTAATAAGTCCATTCAATCTGAGCACAGTTGTATCAAGTTTAATAAAAGTATTATTGAGCCAGTGGTTAGGCACCAATTTGATTCCGCCTTGTCCTTTTAGTGTTAATGAATAATTTATTAAAAAGGTTTATCTAAATATCGATCTATTGATCACAGTGGCCTTACTAGCTCCTAATTCTGTTAACTCTCATTGCTATATAGCACTTCATTTAACCCTTGATCGGTCAACATTGGTAAAGAAAATCAAACTATTATAATTTGTTTTTTAATGCACATTTGCAGGCCAAGAGACAACATTTTTAGTTTTCGAGCCAGACATTCCAGTGGTAAATCTACACAAATAGTCTTCTTTTCCTCTACAAATAGACCTTCCTTTACGCTAGTGCGGAGGCCGGCTTTGGCTGGCTTGCTCATTAAATATTTAACGCCTAAACCAACCATGCAGGAAAGCTGTTTAATAATTTTAAAATTATTTGACATGGAGCTGATTGTTTGAGGAAGTATATAATTTATGCAATTAATTTCAAAATATTCGTTAAAATGTTTATTAAATTATACAAAATGTCTTGTATGTGTACTGTCACGTCTATAGAGCTGAAAATGTTCACTAATTATAGCATTCCTGGACCCAGTAGCCAGTAATGACAAGCGGTAGTATTAACCATAAATATTGCTACATTTAAATGCAATATTTTATTGGAGCTAATGGAATGATTGATGGCTGATGTGCATAATTAATCGCCAATAATTTCTTTGCCAAGTCTCAAATTGTTTATCATCTGCCACAATATGAGACATTATGAGTTCCTTTCAAGCATGGCGAGAGAGCCCCATTCCAATGATGATTCAGCCATTATGCCCACATCACTGATTAACTCTTTCACCAACAAATCGCTGAAAAAGTAAATTCTTTATGATATAAAACTTATTCTGTTGAATATTTTGAAATTAATTTGACTAGAAGATGTTGCTGCCTTAGGCAGCTATGACTTCCAGTCAAATTAATTTCAAAATATTCAACAATTTTCCTGTATGGTTGCCTTGAGAATGAAATATGTGGAATTCGTCGGTGAAATGGTTAAATATCTGATAGTTTGTACCATATTACAGATTATTAGTATTATATAGATAATTATGTAGTATTACAGAATTGTAATTAATAATTTATTCACACACCATGCAACTTACCCAATCCACGACCAGTTTCTCTCTTTTTGCGCCATAAAAAGGGCAAAACTGGTCATGGTGTGAATGAGTTTCATGGTGTGAATAATTCAGTAGCCACAATTCTGTAATACCACATAATTATCTATATATAAATGGGAACTTGGCTGGATAAACTTGTTGTCTCTGTGTGATATCATTTAGGCTGACCATGCCTTGACACATCCTGCACCCATAATCGATGCTGGTTGGACAGGTGCTTAATTGCTTTCTATCAGCCACCTATACATTGTGGTCCTATGCTAACCAGATCAACTCATACACCATAGGTCATTGGTTTGAATCTTGCCTCTACCTAATGAGCCCCTAAAAGTGTGAAACAGATCATGAAGTGGATGAGTCTTGAGGTGTGAGAATAATTCATTAATCAGAGGTTAATAGGTGATATGTTTTGCAAGGACATGTAGCTGACACCATGTCATGGTGGCTCATCCCTTACATACACCCATGTTTAGTATATACATGTATATTTAATTTTTTCATGTTGCAAACTGGAACAGATCACTGCATGACTGTACAGATGAATGAATGGGTGGGTTGGTTGGTTGAGCTGGTGCGGAGGTAGATAGAGAGATTGAGAGAACATAATGTTATATTCATGATACAGGTAGGATGCCAATATGCTTGCATTTCCTGTCCCAAGTCCTTGCCTGTAACCATGACCACATGAATAAAGCACATCTGTTATGCCTGCCTCATGAGCCAATGGTGGTTTACCTGGTGGTTAATAATGTCAGGCATGCATAGACTTTGTTTGTCATGCAAAAGTTTTCATATTTCTGGCCCATTTGTTTTACATGGACACTCTTGACCCATTGATCATTGACATCAGTTACGCTGTCTTTATTCCCAACCACTGCCTGTCTCATTGGTCAAAACTGTAAATGACATTTGATTTGGTGGTCATTATTGTTAGGGATTGTTGTCTCATTTGTTAACAATGCCAAGGACCCTTGCCCCATTTGTCCATGACATCAGTTATGTTTGTCATATTGACCAAGGTGCTTCTTCTTCTTTTCGTTCGCTGATCATACCGCCAGTCCTGTAAGTGACTATCGACATGATCATAAGCGTTAAGTGCGTGGATCCATGGCTTATTAGAGTGCGCCGTGCGGCCTGGAACCTCCGTCTTCAGCACTCAAGGTTTCTGTCAGGGTTACCTCACCCTTACCTCCTTTAGTCGCCTCTTACGACACACAGAGGATATGGAAGGTGTATTCTAAGCCCCACCTACAGGGCAAACCAAGGTTCTTGATCAATTAGGTCTGTAGCACTTGCCTCAGTTGCCAATAATGTCAGGAACCTGTGCTCTTGTTCTTCAGTGCAATCAGCTATGCTTCCCTCATTGGTAAATTGTGTCATCAATTATATTAATGGAGACATATTTACAGTTCCTCATCAGCCAGGTGAGAACTATGGCCTTGGGCCATTTATTCAAAGCTACTTCTATGTAGCAGTTTATTGTTTGGAATAAAAGACGGAAATACAGTGGGTCTGTGTGGTGGATCCAGGGTGGGGTTCAATTGTATGGAAAATCTAGTTGTCTAGCGGCCTATAAATTCATGGCAGATGTTTCACAAAAATGCTTAAGAATCTCCGGAATATGTAAACTCCAGTGGCTATCTGGGGGCCTTCGATGGCTTATAAATTTGTAGAAAGGGGTTTTATGAAAGGCCTCAAGAGTCCATTGATTCCAATGAACATGCATGAATTTTTGGCATTATTACTAAATTTTTTTCTATTGCAGGAAACTTAGCACTAGCGGGCTGCGGTTCTCATATATAAGAATGGTAATAATGACATGGTCTTGATACTGATTCAGCCGAATGAATTATTGTTAGATGCTTGGTCTGATTGTCAGATCTGCAAGTCTGATTCGTACCCAGACTTTCAGATCTGACAATCAGACCAAGCATCAGACAATAATTCACTGCTGAATCTGTAGCTAGACCATGTTATTATTACCGTGGTATAATATTTGACCGTTTAACATGAGTAATGTAAAGCTTTGGTTAAATGTAGTGTAGTAATTACCATGAAAATGATCCCTATTGAAATTGCCCTAGATACCTGCTCCAATACAGCCATCAGGTGTCTTTTTTTAAATGGCTTCTCTGTGACAGCTCTCTGTAATCTTCATATAATTATAGAAGCATCTGTGGTTGGATTAGTTATCACATAGAAAAGGATTACTATCGAAATGTGTCTGCATAATGTCACCATAACTGTGTTGATGTGTTAGTTGATGTATTGGTATACTATTTCTTATAGCATACTATATGTCGGCATTGATTTATAGTCATATATATGCACTCTGTTCTGTGTTTAGGCAGTGACCACACCCAGTATGGCTGTCAGTCATATCCTGTTGAAAGCATACAAGAAGTACATCCTCGTCTCTCTGATACTAAATGGAAAGGTATGCGCTATTGCTATTGGTTCATCTGTCTTAAAATTAGCCCCTGAATATAACCCTTTGTCTGTATTAATCTGGAATAGTTTCAGTAGCCTACATTCATGAATTTGTATCAAACTCAGTCCATTAATAATATCTGATAAGGCATCAGTAAGACCATCAGGGCTTCATTTCTAGAAAATCGTGGTGGGCTAAAAATTGCTCCATAATCAGTGCTAGGCAAGTGATTGTTCCTCTAGCAGATTGAAAATTTGCAAATATGTTATTAAATCTGTGCTTTAAAGTTCTCATGTCCCATTAAATATAGACCCTTTTGCATGAGATATGAGATGCCTGCTGATTTATGTTCAATTTACCCAGCATGCTATACTACCCAGCATGCAACGCTACCCAGCATGCAATTTCCTAACTCCATAATCGTTGTAACTATTTAGTCTACTGTCTGTATAGGTCAGGATTTCTCAAACAAAACCAACCCGCCTGCACGTGCAAATAGTCATTTGTCCTCCAGTTCTGGTAGCGTAAGCATGCATATAGGGTGTATTCATGGCAGTACATTCGACAGTCTGTATTTCAATACTGTTCAGTGCAAGTGTGTCAATTTCCAGAAATGAGAGAAAGCTTTTATATATATTTTGACAATAATTTGCGTGAAAGTTATTGCTATCAATGACAGCAACAACAGTCAGTAAAATTATTGTCAAAATAATTATTAGGTAATGCGATTACTACCTGGTGCGGATTTGATACTAATTTGAATGAAAAATGTTGCTACAAAGCTTTAAATCTATATATTCTAAAATAATCATCATAATTTTAGTCGACTCTCGCTACAGATTTGAATATCAATTTGACTGTAAGTTGTTGATTTCTAAGGCACCAACAACATTGTCAACGTGCAATCAATATATTACTATTTAGGTAAAGTGAGCATAGGCCTATATACGCTTTCTCGTCAAGAATGAATGATTAGCAAACGGCGTGTATGTTTTATTGACAGATTTGTGCGTTTGTTTGAAATGCATTGATCGAACAGAAACATACACAATGGTAGCTAGGCGAAATATTTACTTCATGCAGGCAAAGCGTATTTGGGTCATATATACTCACTATACTTAGATAGTAACACTGAGTGCTGTGTGATTCTATGGACAACAATTTGATAACGTTGTTGGTGCCTTAGTCAGCAACAACTTGCAGTCAAATTGCTCTTCAAAACCGTAGCGAATGTTGACTGAAATTTATGATTATTTTAGAATATATAGACTGACAACTGTTGCAGCAACAGTTTTCATTCAAATCTTTATCAAATATGTAGCAGGTAGGAATTGCATTACCTACTAATTATTTTGACAATAATTTGACTGAATGTTGTTGCTGTCATTGATAGCAAAAACTTTCATGCAAATTACTGTTAATGTACATAAAAGCTTTCTCCTATTTTTTCCTGGACATTGACACACTTTCTCTGAACAGTATTGAAATACAGAATGTCGAATGTACTGCGAGCCAATCATTCCAGTGGTAAATTAAAAAAAATATGTCTAGTAAATGTACATTCCTAAAAACCACTAGAGGCCGGTGTGACCATTAAAGGGTAATGTCGCCCTTATATGTTAAGAAAAGCGACTGAAGATTTATTTTGATCAGTCTTGTTTACAATACCATGACATACTCTAGACATATATCTTTAGCGACAATTCATGGATCCGGTTCTCTGGTAAAGCGGGTGGGCTCAATGTATTGATGTTATTGAGAAATGCCTGACTCTCAACATATTTTTTATTGCAAGATACATAAAGGAGTGAATTGACCTCCAAAGCTGGCTCTACTCTGTGTCGCTTTAAAGGTTTTTTAATCTGGGACTTGATTAATATCGATAGCATCATTTAACAAAACATCGTGAAACATTCTAGTTTCATCATTTAGTTGTCATATTACATAGTTTTAAAGTTACATGGATTAAATCGGGTGCTAGAAAGTCAGGTCTCCACATGCAATCGAGGAACGGTTATTTCAACACCTGACCTTTGTTGATGATGATGAGTGACTGTTTTCAGAGACCAGAAATCAGTTTTCTTCGCCCTCGTCCACTGTGTCTTGTCATTATAAGCTCCGTTAGGTTCATCTTTACTTGTCTTTAGATTACGTTTTTTGAGGTCTGATAAAAAATTATTTAACAATTTATGGTGTCCTGTGCGTGCCTGATACTTCTTTGCAGGGTCGTTGAGAGGCAGTATGGGCCCTGGTTCAACCACCCTTGGTGGGCCCTCAATGGTGTATAGACTGTGAGACAGGGAATGGGTGTCATTGCCACGGGCGCAGCGTACCGGGGTTCCCCCTCACCAGGGAAATATTTTAAAAGTAGATGCTTTGAGAAGCCATTTTCTGCATTCTTAGTGATAAAAAGAGCATCTTTATTAGCTCACCTGGCCCATCCGTCATCTGTCCGTCAGCTTTTGCTTTAAAACATTACTCCTTATTAACCACTTGACCGATTTCAAACAAATTTGGCTGGAAGAACCCTATAGTCGTAGGTTCCAGACATTCGATTCAGAATTTTGATTCATCAATTTTTTGCGTTAAAATCCTAGATTTTATGAAAAATGTACCAGAAATTGTAAAATTACTTCTCCTCACCATTCTGAGCGATTTCAACCAAATTGGGCTGAAAAAACCCTATAGTCCTAGGCTCAAGGACTGCCATTCAGAATTATGATTTATCAATTTTTTGGGTGAAAATCTTGGATTTTATTAAAAATGTACCGGAAATTGGTCAATTGCTTTGTCTACTTACCTCTCTTGAGTGATTTCAACCAAATTTTGCTGAACGGACTGTATGGTCATAGGCTCCATAACATCCATTCAGAAGTCTGATTTATCAATTTTTTGCGATGAAATCTTAGATTTTATTTTAAATGTACTGGAAATTGTCAAATTGCTTCTTCTGACCATCTTGACAGTTTTAACGAAATTTGGCTGAAAGGATCCTATAGCCATAGGCTGGAGAACCTCCATTCAGAAATTTGATTCATCAGTTTTTTGGGTGAAAATCTTTTTATGAAAAATCTACTGGAAATCTTTTTATGAAAAATCTACTGGAAATGGTCAAAATGCTGCTTAACATATTTCAACTCAATTTGGCTAGAAGGATTCTATGGTTCTCTAGAACCTCTATTCAGAATTTTGATTGATCAATTTTTAGGTTGAAAATCTTGGATATTCCGAAAATTTTGATCATATCTATTTATATGCAAATGGTTCAAATGCTAATGGTCCAGGCCACAGGCCCTTGGGCCTCTTATTGTGTGCCCTTGGGCCTCTTATTGTGTGCCCTTGGGCCTGTTATTGTGGGCCCTTGGGCCTCTTGATGTGTTTTAAAAATTATAATTTTAAGGGCACCATTGTGGATCCACCCTAGTTTTCTATATGTGGGTTGTAGTTCTGTGTCCTGTAGTATCCTGGCTACAGACAGTACAGCCGATCACCTGGGATAGGATACTGAGTACTGACATTGTGAAATTCTCCAGTCATGATTAGAAAATATGCTCTTTAATATTTTTAAAGTAGGTTGAATAGACGATATTGCTACCAAATGAAATTAGTTTCAAAATATTCAACAACTTTCTATATGATAATATATATTACCAAAATATGTGAAGCAAGAAAAGATAATAGTATTTACTCGAATTATTATTTCAATCATGCATTAATTCTTAAGGTGAAGTATCCTGTATCCATATACAAAGAAAAAAATGACTGCAAGCCAGAGCTGTGACAGTGGATGTAGAGGTCGATGTGACATTGGATGTAGAGGTCGATGTGACATTGGATGTAGAGGTCGATGTGACATTGGATGTAGAGGTTCATGTGGCATTGGATCTAGGGGTTGATGTGACATTGGATGTAGAGGTTGATGTGACATTGGATTTAGAGGCTGATGTGACATTGGGTGTAGAGGTTGATGTGACATTGGATGTAGAGGTTGGTGTGACATTGGATGTAGAGGTTGATGTGACATTGGATGTAGAGGTTGATGTGACATTGGATATAGAGGTTGGTGTGACATTGGATGTAGAGGTTGGTGTGACATTGGATGTAGAGGTTGATGTGACATTGGATATAGAGGCTGATGTGACATAGGATGTAGAGGTTGGTGTGACATTGGATGTAGAGGTTGATGTGACATTGGACTTTGGGAATATAAAAAGGCTAACTGGATTAAACGATGCTTGATGATTAAACGCAGCCTGAGCCCAAAGGTGCTTTGTTCCCAAATTTGTCAGTCAATCTTGAGACATAGTTGATCTCAAGACATTTTTTACTCTTGTCAGTGTACTAAATGAGCATTCTGCCTGTGCGACAGTGACTGGTTCATATCATGTAACAAGAGAATGTGAGAATGAGGGGTTTTGCTTTACTCTTGAGTATTAAAATAGGATTAAGTTGGACTTGGCAAATTAGAGGAGCTTTGGCCCGGGCCCCTTGACAGACTCCGGGTCCCAGGCCAGTGTACAAACACACACACGCACCCCTGACCACCCTCTCGTCACCACTGCTTGTTGACACTCAGTACTGAAAACAGTAATGCTTTCTAAGCGGGTGTATTTCTGGGCATTTGAAGAACATATCGAAGCATTGGCCATTGCTGTTGCGCTACCCTAGCTCACAGTTGATGGAACCATGTTGCGCGGCTTATAAAGTTATGAGTTTGAGATTAGACTGTGTAACTAACGATGGTTCATGATGACTCGCAATGGTGTTTATGATTACAAGCATTGACTTTGTTCAAAAGGGCCATTGGAGTTGTCAAGGTGTCACAGACTTTGTATAGCATTATTGAGATACATCTAGCATCATATAGGTGTATCTGATATATACCTGGTAAAAACTTGACTGGTATCACGTTTCAGTGAAATCTTCATATTATCCCGTAAACTGATGAAATTTGTAAAAATATTTACATCTAGACTATTCCCCATTAATAAGCAGGATAGGTAATGAAAATTTACATGTTTGCTTAGTGAATGCCCATTAATTTGATGGCCACGGCATTATTTTTGACAATTTACCACTACAATAACTTGCATGGTTATCGATCCGGCCATTACTGTTGTAAATTGTCAAAAAGTCTTCTCTTGTCCTTCAAATGCACATTTCTCAAGACCACTGCCGAACCTGTTTTTGTCAATTAAAGTGTTAAAATACATGTATCTCAGGGGACATTTATTATCTTACATGTATGTTGAGCTTCTAACTTAATCTTACTAAAATTACCACTGTGTATCATCTCGAGATCAATGATTATTATGGCTAACTTACTCTAGTTAAAATAAAATTTAACAAAGTTGTTGCGATAAATTTCGTAGCTCAAATCTATATCACGCTATATACAGAAATGTAGCTTAGAAATTCATCTGTTAGTCTAGAAAATTGATTTCAACCAGTCAAAAATTGTTAGGCTATGATTCCATTTGACTAATTACAAGTGTCATCTCTGGAAAGACATGTTCGATTGTAACTACGCCATATGCCATCTCTCGGGAAATTGAACTCTGATATAATACCATATAGTGTCTACGTCGCAGAATGAGGTTTTTTTTAATAGTACATTGTTCTGTTTATGGAGATATAAACTATTTCATTTCAGCTACCCAGTCTGCCAAAGTATACATCTCAGATTGTCAGTCGATATGTCAAGGTACAGTTTATTAAGTTATTCACACTTTTACCTTATTAATCAGAAGTTGTTACATCATCCTATGTTTAACCCTTTAATGGTCAAATTTACTTAGGAGAATTACAATATTTGCTTATTGAATGTCCATTTTCAGGCCAAGAGAGGACTATTTTAGAAAATTTACTGCTTGAATGACTGATCGGTTATCGAGTCGCATTCCAGTGGTTAATTTTTTAAAAAGGTGTGAAATTTAGAGCTTATACGATACCCACTATTGTCCAGCTGTGATTAAGTTTTGTGTTTAGACATCGATGTATCACAGATTGTTGGTAGTCGTTTCTTAGCACCTATTATCATTTAAAATACTACATGGTTGAAGCTCCTCATTAAGTGTATAATAGGTATTACTAAACAAAACTTAGGGGTTATCTAATCAGCTAATCACTCATTTTGGTAGCCATCTTAGATTTCTGAAAGTATCCAGGAAATTAATTAGCGGACTACTCCTCTGACAGCTGCATAGATTTTAATCAAACTTGGCTTGAAGGACCCTAGGCTGGTAAACTTCAGAACCTCTATGTAGAAATCTGATTGGACGGTTTACTCTGTGCTCTTCTTGTATTTTCATAGAGCTTCAGTAAGGACTGATTGACAAATTTTAACCAAACTTGATGGAAGAATGCTAACTTGTAGGCTTCTGATATTTCTAAACCTTAAGATTCCAATCTGTTCAAATACACTACAGCTCAGCAATATTTTAATAACAACATGTTTCCACAATGAAATAAAATGTACTGTTGAATATTTTGAAGATAATTGGAGTAGAAGACATTGCTGCCTACGGCTTACTAACTATCATGTTTCTGTTTTAAGAAGCTGTACTGTATCAGAATTCCACGTAGGTGCCTTTATGTTTCTGAAGCTGCAAGGGGAGGAGATTTATTGGTCTAGAAAGAAACAACGTATTTTGCGTGATAAAGGTCACCTAATATCATAGTTTTCTCGCATAAGTGATGTTATCTTCTTGGCAAAATTGTATACATGTGAAGTGTTCTGTTTTGTTATAGCCCTTGTGCCAGGCATACCATGACCTGAGTGCGGCATATGTGTCAAACTCTCCTGCAGACCTAAGAGCCGTGGTGAACAAATATCAAGAGGAATTTGCCCGGGTAAGGAGGAGACAGTGGTTCATTCCGAGCAACATGGGTTTCTTCATAGAGCTCTTCTTGCTGCAAAGATTCTTAACCCTCTGGGCCCTACCAAGAATTTACAAAAAAGTGCTACAAACCCTACAGCCAAAAGCTGGAAACTTGCTTAGAACCATAGCCTACAAGCGGTAGTGGCGTGACAGCGGCGTAGTGCTACCCTGCCAATTATATTAACTATTTTTGGCAAAGTAACAGTTCATTATATATAAAACTATATATCATTAGAAAGGGCAATAAAATTCCTATAAGTACATATAAAATTTGTATGAATAAAATATATTTTAGTTAGTCAACGTGCCTCTCAAAATGGCCACACCTTGTAGGATAAATACATTGGTCTATTTTTGCAAAGTTTATCGAATTTTTTTTTAATTTTACAAATTCCATTGATAAATTTAATCACAATGGTATTAAAACTAACAGATACCAAAGTTTTGTGAAGGTTTTCATCCGATAAGATGTGAAAATGGCAATTATATTATGTCGTGGTAACGTAAAATTTCGAGAAATTCCGGTCATGATTTGGGGGGGGGGGGGGGGGGGCGAGGCCTCATTCAATGTTGAATAATTCCTTTATACATAACCGAACACATACCAGGGTTTCTCAGCGTTGACAAAGAATAAATGGCAAATTTTATGCTATGTAGCATTGCTGGTTGCAATCAGCAATTTAAGAAGCGAACGCGAATGTTTTACACTAAGATTCTATAGCATCAGACATTTTTTCGTAGCGGCGTCTCCAATATGAATCGTTTATCGTGAAAGATCGTGAGAGAACGAAAGGAATTTGTGGAATCGTACCCGTATCTAATATACAAGTACCAAGCTCATTACCCGTTTTTGGCATCACCGTATCACACGCTATAAGATTGACGCGTCTGATTGGTCGGGAATTAATGAATATTAATTTTTCCGGCAAGATGGCGACACGATCAGCTGTTTTGCAAAGTAGTTGTGTGTTCAAATATGTCAATCTATGCATATTTCTTGTACGCCACAAACTAAAAAGTAGACAGATGACTAGATTAAATATATTGCCAATCGGAAAGTGGGATGCCTATATATTTGACAGCTTTCGCATCTCAACTCGGCTTAATTAATGCTAGTAATTTGAAGAGTAAGTTTTCTCGGAAATTGTAAACAAAGACACGCATCAATGATTGAGATTATCGGATTGTTTATCTGTAACCGTATTGTTATTTCGCGACCAGAGGTAAACGAATGGGTTTATATATTATTGGTTCCGCTGCTTTCTTACCATAATCTATAACTTTCTCGGTTAAACTAGTCATTGAGTAACTGAAAACTTGGGAAGTAACACCACATTGACTAACAATCATTGATGATTGAAACTTACTAATTATTCCTTAGAAAACAAATATTTCACTATTGCCCTTGTTACAAACATTCTATCACCATTTAGTGTGTGGCTAGTATCCTCTGATCAAAGATATAGAGAACAGGGGCCCTGAAACAAACCTTCACTATCATGGAAGTGTGCCCAAAATTAAAAACAATTATCACATTTGAACCTGAAATTCCAGAATTTCACGTTTACAGGCATTATAACGGTAAGATGTTGAATGTTTTGAATCCAGTTTGAAGCTGGTGCTGCCTTAGACAGCTTCCAGTCAAATTAGTTTCAAAATATTCAACAGAATTTAGAAACATTTGTAACAAATTTTGTATTCACTCGTGTCGATTGAAAAGGTTAATCCAGTAACTAGTAGTCATACTCCCTTTTTGGACTATATATTCCCACCATTTATTATATTATTCATTTCTGCGCTAAAATCTGATGGCGGTGTATGACCATAACAGCCGTTGTCGGGTCATAGTGCTTACCAGTATATCCCTATGACCCTGCGCCGTACATGTATATTGTTAACCATCTAACATTTGAGTCAAACCAAAATTGCTGCAGTTGACTAGGAAAATGTCAATTTTCCGACCAAAGTAACATTAGTTTTGAAAATGTATCACTGGAATGACTGGCTCTTGGTCTGCATATGGGCATTATCTATGAGAAAATGGAAATTTTCATGAAAAAATTTGATTGTTAAAGTCTTAATATAACTCTTAGAATTTGCCTATTTCTAACTTATTGTTCCTATTTTTTTCAGGTGAGTGGACAATGGCTTAAAAACATCAGAGGCGTTCTTCTGCTAAGTGGGCTGATGGATTTACTAACATGGATTTTATAAAGAGAAAAATTTGTTGATCTGTGTAAAATAAGACTGCTAAGACTGCTGGGATTTTGCAATTGCCTCCATTCATCTGTCTATCCATCCATCTCCAAAAGCTTTTGATAGAATTCAATCAAAATTGTTAATGTAAATTACTGATATGATTATGAATTCGGAGACACCGTATTCACTAGGCTCCATCGCAATGAATCACCCAAGAACGACAGAAATATGATTCAACGGCAGTGAAATTTACAACATAAATCTGCACACGAGCAAGGTAAGATTAACCCTTTTTCTGATGAATTCCCCTTACCTCATTTTAATGATACCATAAAGGAAAACTGGTGAATATTTTTTAATTAGTTTGACTGCAAACTGCCTTAGGCAGCAATGGCTTTCAGTCAAATTAATTTCAAAATAATCAATAGAATAAATTTTATACTGTAAGCATCATACTTTTTCAGGGATTTGTCGATGAAAATGAGAAAGGGTTAAATAATAGATGAATCCAATCTGTCACCCAAGTATATGACATCATAATGATTTACATCACATGTAGGCTGACGTCACAATCAAAATATCTATTGGATGACGTAGCTAAGTCCATCATGCACTTTTGAAAGTCTGTCAGTTGTATGAATTGTATGCCATTTACTAAACATTCTGTTGAATAAGTGAACAGACCCCAGTCAGATTAGTTTCAAAATATTGAACAGGTTAGCTGTATCTATAGTTATCATGGAATTGGGAATTTAGGATTCAAAGTGTATAAACTGAACCCAACACACGCAAATCATGGATGGAACTTACCTAGAGATGGGGCAGAGCTAAAAGTGGATTCATCTATTAGAAAATCTAAATTTCTGCCATGTCCACTTGTCAATTCCAGTCTTTGCTATGTTTAACCCTTTCACCAACAAATCCTGGAAACAATGTGCCGTGGCCAATGATGGTGCTGGCCTAATTTCTCAATCCAAAAGAAATTTACATTTTTGTATAAAGATTTTTAATTAATTACCTACCCGTATCTTATCGCCTTGGGTCCTTTCATGATCCCCATGTTTTGAAAAAATGGAGATATTATAATCGCCTCCATCTACCCGTCTGTCGATCCATTATGCTATCCCCGTCCCAAACAGGTGGGTGAAATTCAACCAAATTTGGTATGTGGGTTACCCATGATTGAGCTTTGTAAGACCATATTTAGATTTGGTTCCGCCCCCTGTGGGTCAGGGGATGGGGTCCAAAGGACAAACATCTGAAAAACTGTCCATCACGCTAACTCCTCCCAAACTGTTGTGTGGAATAATTCAAAGGAATTTGATATGGGTTACCATAGGGGGGGGGGGTGTGAGGGGGGGAAGAGTGGGTGTTCAAAAGATCGCTCTCACACACCCTCTCCATGAATTGGAATTAAGGCCAAATGAGCCACTACATGTCTCTAGCAGGATTACTAGATTCTACTTTAGCCCATGAAATTTTCATTGGTGACCAAGGGAAGACTATCTTTGAAACTTTAACACTGGAATGACTGGTTCGGTTATCGAGCCAGTCATTCTAGTGGTACATTTTTACAAATAGTCTTCTCTTGCTCTGAATATCTACATTTCTGAAGATCACAGCAATGACATTTTTTGGCCACTTTTCTACTAGCCTCTGGCTCATGTTAATTTTTAACTCCTGCTTTCACTGATCATTTCCCCTTATGACATCCAGATTTTCCACAACAATCCACTCCAGTCTCTGTGTAATGCAACTTCCAAAATCAGTGGTTGGAGTTCAAACAAATTTGGCAGGTGATTATGGAGTGCAAGGCAGCAAGAGGGAATTTACATTTGGCTCCGCCCCCAGGGATTGGATGGGGTAACGAGGTCAGAGTGGTGAACATGGGTTCTGCTATAATGCATCATCGACCAAGCAATCTAGTTATCACTTAGATTCCATTGACGGGTAGATTCAATTTTTAAAGCACAACGGTGTTGTCGGGGACTTGATGCTTGATAGATAACATTATGAACAAGAGTAATCAGGGATTGTAAACCACTGCCGAGATTACCCTACCATTTTTCTCACAATGTACATAGCGGTTTTAAAATAGATTTTAGCACATCCAAATTTGTTAAATCATAGTGTATGGCCCTCTGCTTTGTTAAAATTTGAGCAAAATCTAGCCAGAAGTTTCCGAGACGGCCATAGATTAAAATGTGTATCCAATCGGGATCCTGGGTTTTTGTCCATATCACAGACAACTTCTGGAAATCCTTGTTTAGGTTATGTTGCTTTGTTGTGTTAAAATTTGAAACAAAGTAGGATCAATATTTTAGATGCAATACCCCCTTCCCCTTGCAGGACAAGGGTAAAGATCCTGAAGTCTAAAAAAGTAATCTGTTGAGTATATTTTGATATATTTAATTGGAATTTATTGTTGCCTAAAGCGGCAGCAGCTTCCAATCAAATTGGACTCGATATATTCAACAAATCTACTATACATAGTCCAGTCTGATTACCTAATATGAGATTCTCTCTCCCTCTCACTTCGAGAAAACTTTATTTGATATTTGCACTGGTAGTTTACACAATACAGTATTTAAATATTATTAACCCTATAACACACAAGCCAGCCAAAAACGGCTACAGCAGTGACCTTGCAAAATCGCCATTTGCAGATCATGAGAATATTTTTGAAAAGTGTGACTGGAATGTCTGGCGCAATAACTGAGTGGTAAATTTTCAAACAGATTCTCTTTGTCTGGAAATGGATATTTACTATGAGATGTAATTTTTTTTAGCAAATTTAAGTGTTACAGGGTTTATAAAAATCATCAAGTTTAAATTTGCTTTCATTTTTCTCTCAAATGGTGTTTCAAGCTGAAAAATAAAAAGAATAGATACATTAATAACATTGCAACATGAACAGCAGCAAACCCCAGTAAGATTGACAAAAATGGACAGGGCAATCAAGCTCAATAACTGGGGTGTCGGAATGTGTTTTGACCTGGGTGGGGTGGGGGTCTAAACTGTGGGAGAGGAAAAAAGGGGTGGAGACATCTTCCAATTTCCCCCCCCCCCCCCTCGTTCTGTCCCCATGTGAACCATATCTCCACAGTGGTCAATATCTTTAAAACAATTGTATTGTCTATGCTGATATGGCCTTCAAGGTTCCAGACCACAGGCCTTTGAATTTTCGTCCATGCATACCACTACCACATATCCCCCTACTATAATATATATATTATAGTAGGGGGATATGTGATGGTTTTTTTAATTATTGGTAAGTGTCTCTCAATACCTAAACCCCACTCGACCATTGATTTTAAATAATTTCACCATCATTTTGAGAGGCTTTCAGTTATTCAGTAATGGCAAATTGTCATTATAGAATAATTTAAAAGCGTGGAAACTAAAGTTTCATTAAAATTAAACTAACTGTCATAATCTGTAACATCATATCACGTGACAAAGATAACAAACGAAATTCGTGATCTTCTTAACTACCGAGAGCGGATTGCGTTCGCATTTCCGTATTATATATGACACTGCTAGTATAGGATGCCGTTTAGAAAGATTTTCCAGCTTGCCCAATCGTTGAGCAGCTTATATAATAATAATAATAATAATAATAATAATAATAATACCCGATTCCATATATCCGGATAATCGGGTACTCGCGGGTACTCGCTTAAATAAAGGAATTGCTTCGTCATCTTCGACATTTTTACGCAAACTATTTCATTCACAAAGATCTATTTATATTTTCCCGCATAAATTTGTAAACAAACTGAATTGACCAATTGACAGTGGTTGTTATTACACCACAAAAACATCCATTACCGTTCAATCACTACTTGCTAAATCAATTATCTGCATTTTGCTATCAGAATAGGATTTTTATGCCTGCATACACACCTCCCCATGCCTAATCCTATTCCTCTATGGACCCTCAACCAGGCTACTGGTTGAATCCCATCTCCAGCCTACCATCAGGTATAGACTGGCACCAGTCTATACTCACCTCATAGTGACGCTTGTCGCTAAGCGCGCTCGCGCATGCGCATTAGAGCCCGAATAGGAAACAGATTCACTTTTCAATTATTCTGCAGCAGAATAGTTGTCTAAAAATATTTATATAAGTTTTTGTGTTTTGCGCTGTGTCAGTGATACCTTTTGACTTTATATCTCGGAAGAATATGCCCAATATGAAGTCAATCCTCCCTAAGTTACGTCTAGGAAGTATAGTTGTGTTTATATGGTATATTATAGATGAATTTTATATATTACCGGTTTTCGCGAAGATCGTTTTGCTTCGTGGTATCTTGATTATTATGCCTATCCTTAATTCATCATCATCATTAATAATGTCCAGTCCATTCCTAGAGCCTGTAACGTATTGTCAGATAAGGCAAAATGTTCATCGTCAAAATGTGATCGTCATCACTATATCGAGTTCGCCGGGCACATCTGTGCGAAGTGTACATCCTGTACACCCTATTCTATGTGTGGAATTTGTAAAGGGTGGCCGTTTTCGGTAGCGAGAACATTTTTATTTTATCTTTAAAGATTTGTCTGTCACAATCGCTGCCCTCTGGTCGTCCTTCCCCTTCCTCCGTTGCTAGCAAGGCAAAGGCGGTGTCCTTTGCTCAATCCTCTGTTCCATTATCGGTAGCAACGGAGGGGGGAAACTCATCGGGAAATTTGGACGCCGTGATGGCGCTTTTTGCGAGATTTGAATCGTTTGCCACAGTGTTGACAAAATCGCTCGATGAACGAATTTCTTCTGCGATAAAAAGAGGCCAAAAAGCAGGAAAGCTCGTCAAGTTCGGAGGATAGCCCGAAGGCTAGCGGGCGTTCCCGCAAATGGGGGAAGACGGTCCCTCTGACCTCTAGGCAGGTGTTGGTATCACCGAAGCAGAAGACAAGAGCATCCAGGCTCTTGAAGGTGTGCTCGGAGAGTGCATCATATAAAATCCACTTAAGAATTGAGGGTGACGGGCATAATCCGGGTCCTAGAGATCTGGTACCTACTTCCGTTTCCGGTTCTATTAGCGCTTCCGGCCATTCCGGATATCCGGAGTCTGAGGACTCCTTTTATTTCGAATTCCGGTAGAGGCGTTTTCCATTTCCGGTTTGGACGCTAGTCAGTACACTTCCGCTTCCGGTCTTAGGGGTGTACTTCCGGGTCGTCCAGACCTGGATAGACTTCCGTTTTCCATTTTCGGTTTCATGAGAGCTTCCGGAAGAATGCTTATCCGGGTCTGTTGGACCCGGCATTGCATTGTTTATCAATTTCCGGTTCCGTTTTTTCAGTTTCCTCTTCCGGTTAGTCTGTACATCAGGATTGTAGGATCTTGATCAGTTCCGGTCGTCTACTTCCGGTTTTATCCATTTCCTTTTCCTTTTTTCCACATCCCGTTTTCGTACAGCCGGGGATAGGGTCATTTCCGGTTTTAACTGGCATTACATTGTTCATCCATTTCCGGGTTTTCAGCTTCCTCTTCCGGTAATTCTGCACATCCAGGTTGTAGGATTTTGATCAGTTTCCGGTAGTATACTTCCGGTTTATGCATTTCCGTTTCCCTTTTTCCACATCCGCTTTCCTAGAATCTAGTCATCTTCTTGCCTAAGAATTAGTCTTATTTCCATATTTGTTTAATATTGGGAATGTTTAATGGCTGAAAATAGTCATACCAAGTCATTGCCAGTCTTGTAGTCTCTCTTGGAATTGTAGTCTATTCAGACATTTATTCGTTTATTAGTGACAATTTTCAACGTAATTAAAGACTCCTGACTGGTTACCGTATGGGATTTTGTTGCAGATTATTTTATATGCGCATTTCATAAGCTGATAAGTCAGTTGGTATTCTACGCATTATTTCGAGATACGATTTTTGCTTTCATCCAACTTTAGATGGCCAGTTGTCTTCGGGCCATTCAGCCTTTTTTCTCGCTCCTTTTACCTCACTCCTTTTACCTCTTATGTCGGCAGGTTGACATATTTATTTAACCAAAGGGAGTTTATTTGTGGAGTGGATAACCCTGATTCTTAAGTAAATCCTAGTATAATTTTGTCAGTCGCTGAAAAGAATTAGATTCAGTAGAGGTTTCATAGGATCATTACGAGTACAGGATTAATGTCTACAAGTACATTATTCGCTTAGAAAAGATAATCAATCGGATAAAGGGGCAGGAAGGAGGAATATGAGTCGGATTCTTCTGCGTTGACATAGTTTCGGTGAGTTCGTTTTGTTTTCATTTTTTCCAGATTTTTGTTTGTTTTTCCTTTTATAGCGTAAATTTTGCTCTATTTTGACTGGGTTGCTGCGGGCCTTCGGACGGTGGTTTCGGGGGGGGGGGGGGGGGCTCGGGATTTGCTGGGTATTTTGCGGGCAGTTTGGCTGAGGGTTGTTGGTGATGCCACCGGCAATTTTTGGTCGGATTATTCCCGGACTATTCGGTGAGTCTTGAGTTTTTGCTCGTTGAGATTGTTGTCTGGGGGCTGGCGGCGGGCCGGTTGGAGTGGGGTTGCGCTGGAGGGGGGAAGAGCGGACGAGAATCTTTGGATTTAAGCATCCACCAACTATTTTCGGTCAAAATGTTTTCTAAATCTTTGCAAGTCCAGAGATATTACAGTGTAATATGTCGTCTGCAAAATTCAGTATTCAATCAGTTAATATCGAGTATCAGTGTTCAATCTTTTCTTTTCGTTGGGATTTCTAACACAATGTCATTTGTTAGTACAAAGATGAAATTATTGATGCTAAGACTATAAATATAAGAATCAATAAATTTATTAAAATCTTTTAAGTTTCTGCCTCTTGGCATAAATATCGAATTGTTTAGGAGATCTAATTTATCAGCAAGCCGAGCGGCTAGGCAACCGTTGATGTATTCAATACAATTTTTTATTAAATCTCCATTGTGATACGATGGTTAAATTAGATAGTCTAATGTTGGCCATAGTTCTCTTATCAGGACCTTGTCATGTATTCTATTCATAGAATTGTGATGACGGTCATCACTAGTAACTTTCCCATAGTTCATGTAGATCTCGGGCACATGATTTGGCTATATCTTGACTATAAGCACTCCCATAGACTTACTATGGGGTTTTGGTTTGCCACAATCTCTGGTTAAATCTCTGTAAATAATATTATCTATAATTTTTTCAGAGTCTTTAGCAATATTAATAAGTTAGGCTATACTGATATGACCCTTTTTGGTCTCCATTCAGAGTAAGCGGTATTATTAAAATATCCATAATAAACGGGAGTTACCTATTTAGTGAGGACTAAGCATTATGATATAGCCCAGGATTTTTGCCATATGTAATCTATGTGTTTTCTATGAGCAGTCCTCTTTAGCATATAGTAAGTTTGACACTTCTTTAAGGGGGCCCCTTATTAAAAGGGGCTAGATATTCTTCTATGTAGTCTCGTCTTCCAAAATGGTCTTCTGTTCCGTATTATTAGAAGCTATTAGCTTTAGAGGGGTTGTTGCTTGTCTATGATTGTCAAGGAGTCTAGAGAAGAGGCTATTCATTGGAAAGTAGATCCAGGCTTCTGTGCATTGGTTGGATTGTCTGTTAGGCTTCTAAATCTCGATTCGTTCAGTCATTGCCATGGGGTTTTTCTTTCATTTTTAGAAGGAGGAATGAGGTTGAGTCTTATGGATTGTCCTTTAGTAGAGCTGTTCGCGGCCTCTCTGAATGCTCAGATCTTCTCTTTCATGTCTCATTTTCCGGACAGCCCTGGGGGTGGATGCTCTGTCTCAGTAGTGGACAGGAATGTTTGCCTATGCCTTTTCTCGAATGATTTTGATTCAGTTAGTTTTGAAGAGGGTCAAGGATCAGGTTTGCAAAATTCTTCTGATAGCTCCCTTTTGGCCAAAGAGGATTTGGTTTTTAGACCTTCTAGATTTTCTGGTAGATTTCCCTCTTCTTCTTCCAGTATACTAGGATACTAAGACTTTTAATAGCTTTATTAGAGGTCTAAGTAATATTTGTCCTCAGATTGCTAAGCCTTTACCTTCCTGGAGTTGGGCTTTGGTTCTTCAAGTTTTGGCAGGTCGCCATTTTGAACCTATTTATTCTACCAGTAGTAAGCTTGGTTGTGTTTTTAATTGTCAAAGCTGTTTTTTCTTGTTGCTACAGCCTCGGCTAGAAGACGTTCAAGAGATTCATGCTCTTTCTGCTGAAAAGGAGAGATTTATAGTTTCAGGAGACGGCTTGGTTTGATATCCCAGAAGGAATTTTTTATCTAATACTCAAACTAACCGCTATCCCGCTAGTCCGATCATTTTTAAAATCTTTTTCGTCTGTCGCCCTCCGAAAAAGTTTGGTGACCTATTAGGGCATTAGGAACATTCAATCAGCGATCAGATGTTATAAGAGTCGATCCATCTCAGTTATGTTTTTCCTACGAGGAAGAGTTATCTAAGCCGGTCTCAAATTCTTCGATTGACAGATGGATTTTTGAGAGAATAATTAAGCCTTGTTATGAGATAGCCTCACCGGATCAAATTAATCTCTCCCTTATTAAAGCTGATGACGTTAGATGTAGGGCTACTTCTTGCGCTCTTTTTGAGGGTTCGTCTTTAGATGAGATCATGCAGGTGGCAGGAGGGAAATGTGAATACACCTTTACATCCTTTTATCTCAAAGACCAGAGTGCAGCAGCTTCCTTCTTTCGTAACATTTCCACTTTTAACTTAAAAAAGCCGAAGACTATTTACCAAGCACTTCCCACCATTTTCGTTAGGACTCTGCGTCGGTGAGAAATGGTGAGAGTCTTCTGTTGGTTTTTATTTATTTCTTTAAGTTCAAGTTGTTCTTATTTGCTAATCATTGTGTGATTGAGCTAAATGCACTATTAGGTTAGGTTATTAGCATTTGGATAAGATTGGTTTAATTTTATCCTTGTTTGTTAACTAAAAAAGCCGAAGACTATTTACCAAGCACTTCCCACCATTTCGTTAAGACTCTGCGTCGGTGAGAAATGGTGAGAGTCTTCTTTTGGTTTTTATTTATTTCTTTAAGTTCAAGTTGTTCTTATTTGCTAATCACGGTGTGATTGAGCTAAATGCACTATTATGTTATGTTATTAACATTGGGATAAGATTGGTTTGATTTTTATCCTGGTTTATTGATTCTCTAATCTCCTCCCACCTTATGTGGACAGGGGGCACTGACCAAATCTACGGGTTTAGCAAGTAGGGATTGAACGGTAATGGATGTTTTTGTGGTGTAATAACAACCCCCCACAGACCCCCCTTGCGGGTTGGTCTGTTGTTTTATTAACCACTATAAAAACATACTTACCGTTCAATTACTACGACCCGGCCTCAACCACCCCGCATGGTAAGATTTGATAATCAGACTTTAAATATTTTTGCACTTAAATTTAGAAAAGTGAATCTGTTTCCTATTCGGGCTCTAATGCGCATGCGCGAGCGCGCTTAGCGACAAGCGTCACTATGAGGTGAGTATAGACTGGTGCCAGTCTATACCTGATGATAGGCTGGAGATGGGACTCAACCAGTAGCCTGGTTGAGGGGCCATAGGAATAGGATTAGGCATGGGGAGGTGTGTATGCAGGCATAAAAATCTTATTCTGATAGCAAAATGCAGATAATTGATTTAGCAAGTAGTGATTGAACGGTAAGTATGTTTTTATAGTGGTTAATAAAACAACAGACCAACCCGCAAGGGGGTGTCTGTGGGGGGATTTAGAAAATTTGGCCTTCTGACGTAATGTAACGCTAAGTTTGATTGGATAAAACGCCAGTAATGCTTGCGTATTTAGCGATCGAAAACTGGTGGTAGTTTGAGCCGATAATACATCCCGTCGCTCCCGGCGTCTAATTGTCTCTTGTCGATAATACGTCCCGTCGGACTAGGAAACTAATTATTTCAAGCCGATAATACATCCCGTCACTGCCACAGGGTTAAATACTAATTAACCCTTTAACCTGTACAAGAACAAGATGACACATTCTTTATGATTTAACAAATATTCTGTTGAATATTTTAAAACTAATGTGGCAGGGAGCTGTTGCTGCCTAAGAGAGCTGTGGTGGGAGTTGCATGAAGGAACTGGTTTCTAGAAAATTGACAGCGCTGACATAGATATAACACACACACGCACGCACGCACGCACGCACGCACTCACGCACGCACGCACACACGCACACACACGATTGAGTGATCACAGTTAAAGTAATAAGCAGATCTTATTTGCTTCTCCGCCATACGATTGAGTGATCACAGTTAAAGTAATAAGCAGATCTTATTTGCTTCTCCGCCATAAACTTGTGTACATGTCAGTTTCAGTCTTGCTCCTCAACCCTTTAATGGTCAAGCTGGCAAACACTGGCCTCTGCAGTGGTCTTGAGGAATGTCCATTTGCAGGCCAAGAAAAGACTACATTTTTTTTAATAGTCCTCTGTTGGACGGCAAATGGACATTCGATAAACAAATATTTCAATTTTCTTGACCCAATTTCACCATTAAAGAGTTAATGGGTTATTACCCCAGACAGTGCATGATCAAACAAATATCCTGCTGCCATAATAAAAGCCACCACCAGTGCAATCATTTTGGATATATATCTGAGATATGTCCTTAGTCTATAACATGACTGTATAACAACAAACATAATTTGGATTTGGTCGATGAAATTTTGACATTGACTTGTTGTCAATGAGAATTCTAAAGTGATAACGTTTCTCATGCTGTTTTGATCATGTGTTCTTGTATTCATTCATCATCCATTTTGGGCAGTGTGGTATAACCTTAGTCTTCTTCATTGATTACATCCTTGACTAAAAGCATTGTTAATCTTAATGTAGCGAGGTATGTGGTGCAAATACTCAATATTGCCTAAAAAGAATGACCTCCAGGCTAGTGTCAGCCAGAGAGATCTGGTCTAATCAAGATGACATTCTTGTGAGATATATGTTCCAGAATTAGTACTGGTATTATGTGCACACAGGTCATTGTCGGTGATGTTGGATTTGTGGAACATGTGGTACTTCATGATATTGTTTCATGTTCTCCTTCATGACATAGCTTCTAAACTTGAAGACAGAGACTTTTGTGAACTCTGGACATCTGCTTATTGTTATCATTAGGATTATGGTTGTTGTAGTCACTATTTTCTTCTATAGAGTTTTATAACGGCTTTTTCCTAATGGTTTTTTTTCAATTTCTTGTAAACTTTACATTGCTATGTTCAATTAAATCTAAAAATCATAGAAGCCGCTCCTAATATTTGTTCGACCAATCTGAGAGAGTTCCAAGATTTATGCAGTCTATCACCTTAATCTATGAACATGTTTTTGCTTTCGACAGAACAACGACACTGGTCTGGTGAAGCAGTGTCTTATGTCGTCTTACAAGAAAAATATACAGAGACTTACAAAGGTAAGTGAGACTAGTCTCTGGTGTGTAATAAACTAATCACATCAAAGGCGAGAGAGAGAGAGGGGGAGGGGGGAGAGGGAGACATGTCTTAAAAACTGATGCAATGGATAGCGATTGGACACTACAATTATATATCTTTGTAGAGGCTACTGGCATGTGTTCACTCTGTGATGAGGCGATTTTGTTGCACCTGATCTGGTAACGTAAGTATCTCATTGCTGTCTGGTGCGACGTTCGGTTTTTGTACTCGCCTCCATCTTTGTCATTGATGGCTTGATTGCTATCATCGTAGAATGCCTCACTCTCTTATTTCTCTCTCCCGCATGCGTGCATGCATGCATGCACGCCTACAACAAGAATTTATTTATGATGTATGCATACAAATTTAAACAGCAAACTAATTGTAAGCCCTTTCTTATGGACACCATCAAATTGGCAATTTAAGCTGTACCAGACCTTTCTGTTCATGAATAACTGGCCATCCGACCCTCCTGTGTTCGATTTTGAATATCGAGATGAGTACTATCAACGGCTCCAACAATTGCAGGATGTCCAGCTATTTCATGAAAGCCATTCACCACATCCGATGTAAGATTAACAGTCTATGAAAAGGTGATAAAATGTGGTTTGATTGCACTGATTGCAGCAGCAAGTCTATCTACTGCTTGGCCAAATGCCTGCTGGGAACAGTGCTCCAGATAAGGCGCATACAAGCATACGTTGTTCAAGACATATTTTAGTTGGAAATAGGAGTACAGGTATAACTTTTACAGTAGCCATCATAACCTCATAACCGTGAATAGTGATGAGTTTGACCATAATCAACCTCAACAATATATTCTGAGTTTGTCTTTCACAAACTCTGAATCTCCAGGAAGGCATATCTTATATGGTATTTGTAATTAAGATAACATATGAGTGGAGATGAAAGATTTTTCAATTGTGAATATTTCATTAGATACGGCAAAATATACAGAAATATTTGTAAAAAAGTGTTCTTTCACGCTTATTTTAATTGGAGAGGTAATTATAGCAATAACTTTTAATATGAAATTTACAACAATTTCAGTTGGTAGGCTAAAGCATTAATCCGCCAATAACAACTGCAAGTTCTCTTCACCTGATTTAGTTTACCAGCATACATAAAAAGATCTGTTCTCTTATTATGGTAAACAATATATTAGCGCTTCTAACATGAGATCATATTTTTAGTAAGACACTTGCCAAGATTAAATGAACAATATTCTAATTGCAATAACCTGTCTTGTCAGCGCTTCTATACCTTTGTCCCATCTTAATCAAATAGGAAGCAAAAAACTGGAATTTCACTTCTAAATAAAGAAATACTCTGAAAATGTGGAGCGCATAACACTTTTCCTTCTATTTTTTATATGCCAATGACACCTGTATGTTATAGTTGAAGCGCTGCTAATTATTTTGAAAAAGATTTGACTGTAGCTTCTGTAAGTGATTAATTGCTGTCTGTAATTTCTTTTAGTCAAACTAGTTTCTAAATTTACCTCCTTTAAAACAAATTTCAGAATTCAGAATGACAAGTAATTATTATGGCAATAATATTTATTCATTCGCCAGTATGTCAGTCTTTAGAATGCTAGTGCATCTCTATAGGCTAATCGTGTCCCATCATAACGCAGCTAGATTTAAAATAAACACACTTGATATAAAAATATTTTTTCATTCAGAATTAAAATCGGGTTGGCATGACTGACTAGTTGGTTGATGAATAGCAAAGAGTGTAAAACACCCAGCCCCAACCAGGACATGTAGCTGTAATGACTAATCTTGAAAGTTTGCTGGCTTTAGGAAATAATATGGAGGGTGTGTGAGTGGTGGGGATGACTAGTTTATCCCTTTAATGCTTCTGCAGTGGCTTCTGGCAACATGGCTTTTGCAGTCGTCTTGCCTTGGGGAATGTTCATTTGCAGACCAAGAGAAGACAATTTTTTTGGAAATTTACCACTGGAATGACTGGCTCGATAATTCCAGTAATATATTTGCAAAAATTATTTTCTCTTGGTTTGAAACTGGACATTTTCTCTGAGAAAATAGAAATTTTCTTGAACAAATTTGAGGGTTAAAGGATGACACAGTGGTCAAAAGTGAAAAGGACTGATTGCATTTGTATGATATTTCTACTACTACTACTACAGCCGCAGAATACAGTAATTATTCATACAGTAATTATTCATACATACTGTAGCATGATGATGTGATGGTACAATTACAATGCACTGATTGTTACCCCTTCATATGATAAAGATACCACACCATTTATTATGATATATATATATATATATATATATATATATATATATATATATATATTGTTGGGGGGAGGGCAGAAGGATAATTGTTCAGTATTCAGTAACAACAAGTCTTGTACTCCTCCTGAATTTGTCGTACGCATCAGTTGAAAAATTAAGGAGTACCGTACTCTCAACTGAAGAAAGTTATCTAGAGCACTGCCTGAGAAACTGCTGATGTGTCACCAATAACAATCTGGCACATCCCCACATTCCGTGATAAAACTTGGCTAAACCTTCGCAGAAATTTGATTGATAAATTTTTCCAGGGGTGATATCGTTTTGTTCGGTTGTGCCAGAGGCCAATAATTCCAGGTGATCGATACAGGCCGCTTGTTTGTAAATTATCAACATGATATTACCAGTAGGCTGTTGTAATGCTAACATGGAATTAGGAGTTAAACATGTTTCCATGTTTGTGTGAAACGTTAACCCTTACCACTCTGGTGTCAAAACTTTAAATTTTCAAATTAAATTAAAAGATGAACGAACTGGTTCATTTTCCAACAAATTTGGTGGGAGATGGTGCTGTCGTAGACAGCAACATCTTCAACCAAAATTGTTGAAAACTGTACACTAGTTTCTTTGATATTGACAAAACAAAAAATTAGAATATTGACATCAGAGTGGTAAGGGTTAAACATAATCCAAAGAGAAAAACAGAATAATACACAAAGCTGTATCATGTGTCCACAATACATTTAGGGCTTCACGATATATACCGATATTATACCAAATACCGGTATCATAGCCATACCGGTAGTCATACCGGTATGATTTTGCTGATATCGAAATATCGAAATATAACATAAAACCGGTATGACCTGTTAGGCAGATAATCCGGTTTCCATTAGTTACAATCCAATTATATATCGGGCTAATGCGATAAGTTACTGCTCTTCGTACGGGAAAATGATATTTAACGATCACACTTGAAAATTTTCTTAGTTATCCGTATCTGTCAAATAGTTGTTAGAGGCTAGGGTTAAAGTAATTGATAAATTACTACTTATAAGAACGTACTTCGCGTAAAAAATTGAATAAACTTATTTTAATTAAGCTCATAGGACAGGGGGTGGTTAAAAATATCTAAAAACCTATCTTTTCTCGGGCTACTATTTTAAAGTTTCAGGCCGTTGTTTTCTAGAAAATCAGAATATCAAATGAATATTTTGCGTGATATTTTATATCAATTACTACAGCCTGGTTAGTTAGCAATTTCCCAGAATTTTACAACTTTTTCGTGACCGGCCAATGGCCCAAGTAATGTGGAACTGACAATATGAGAAAAACCTCAGTCCCCGCGATCTATATTCACTTCTTATGTTGGCGGGTAGCATTAGATATCAATCGATACAAGCTACTGTAATGAGAACGAGGCTCAGCGAGTGTAGGCATATGTATTCTCAGCATATTATAGTCTATTTAGTATGTGTTATAAAGGCTTGGTTGTACCACTGTGCTGAGATTTGCACCATTCCTGGTGGTTTCGTCCCATTGCAATTTCATCTCAAAGGGCACATGTTTTTGTGGACAGTTTATTTATTATTCTGGCACATACATCATCAATACAAGTACAAAAGTAGCCAGGAAAATGAGTAAAACATAGATTTACATTCAGCATATCCAACGTCTTTGACTCATAGCAATGACATTTGTCAGTCAAATAGCAACGGTCTTGGTTGTTCGCAGTTTCACTGGGCGAGTTTATTTGGGATGAGATTGTCACTGGTTACCAGTATCTCGTGATCTCAATTAGTTGTAATTTTGTAGCAAATTCAAATCATTTGTACGGACGATTTGGTTGAATTTCAGCCATTTTGGGATATGATTTAACTGAAGACAGCTAGTATTTAGCGCTTAATATCGGGATTCGTATAATTTATTGTTTGGTTTTTTTTGGAAATTTTCTCGACTGATTCAGGAGCGCTGATATAGGCCTACTTCATATGTATGGGAAACACGTTGACTATGGAATCGTACTACTGGAGCCTCACTCTAATAATACCGGTATTAAAGATATACCGGTATGGTAATTGATACCATAACTGGTATTCATTTTTCTAATACCTAAATATCTAAATGCATTTCTGTGATATAGTCAGTTAATCAATCCAAAAGCAATTGAGCAGCATTGCAGACACGTAATGTACTGTGATGTCCAAAAGCATTGATATTTAAAGAGATATTTTTCTAACATTCTTTACAAATGCATACAAACTGTTCATGCGCTTCAGAATAATGAGAAATTTTAGCATATGACAAGCCCATAAATACATGTAAATAGATAATAAGATATTGCAGATTCCACAACTAAAACGCACTCTGGATAACATATCACACATACAAGGAAACTCGGCCATAAACACTTGCGCATGTTCTTACAAAAAATAACTAACCATGCTGTTTTTGTTTTGCAGACATTTCTGACCCTATCCTTGAGTGATATGGCTAACAGAGTAGAGCTCAGTGGTCCAAAAGAGGCAGAAAAATATGTCTTACATATGGTTAGTAGGAACATAATTTGTAAGATTGAACGTCAGATCGTCTTTAATCATCTAATGTGTCCACAACACAGAATGCAGATTGCTCTAGGGAGGGGATATTCCATTCATGTGGCATGTGTGCCCACAAGGTGTATCTCAGAAACTGCTTATTTGTTTGTACTCAAATTTTAGCACAAGATATGTTGTTATTGTACATTAGTATATCTAGACAGCAGGTGTACAAGCCACGCTAAGCAAAAATATATAAGTAAAAAATATATAAGTAAATATAGGAAATCTGAAATATATAACAGAATTATATGAAATAAAGGAATTTTCCCACTTAAGATGCTACGATTATCATGATTTAGTGTTGTAATTATATTTGGAATATATTGATGAGACTTTTTGGGTAGGAAGCGTATCATTTCTGTGTCAGTCTGTCTGTCCTTACATCTGTCATGTTGACCATGCGCGCACGGGTGAGTGCAAAGTTTGGTTTTTTGTTCGATAAATTAGCGTCTTAGTAGGGCAGATATGTGAAAAAGATGTTCCATTGTGGCAGAAAGCATGACATTTGGCATATAGGTGGTTTAAGGTATCCTGATCAGAATTAGATGCGGTGCAACGTGATTCTACCAAGGGAACCCATTCAAAATGGTGGATTCAAAATGGCCGCCTTCCCAACGGATTAATGTCAAATTAGTGGTTTCATGGGTCAATTGTTATAATTCTACTCACTACAATACTCTAAATATGTAAATATCAATCCTTCCATAGCAACCACCTGTGTTTGATGTCAAAAGACGGTGGCTCTTTAAGATGTGTTATCTAAAAGATCCATCTCTTGAGAACAAAAGCAATATAGCATCTAGAAATAGTTTTAATTACTTGATTTCTTAATATCGAACCAAGTAATGGGCATTATAGATACGTTCAATTATCCTATTAAAGTATGCAAGGCTATACATGATGCTGTTGATTGTTGAATCATGATTCACAGATGCCACACGCACTGTGCATCGCATGAGCACAACTGTGTACACGGTAAGTTGGATTTATAGCATTTGCATCTGCCAGTGCAATTACTTTTGCAAGCACATTTCACGAGTCCCCGGCATGCCTTAGATGCGTCTGCAAGCAAACTCCATTGCGCTGACAAAGTATCTCCATCTCTGACCCAACTCCAGTCAGCTGGCGATGGCGTTTTTGCATTTGCATGGAGTGATTGGCCCCCAAAGCTGATGTGGATGTAGGATTATGGTCTATGTTATCAAGGGTCCCAGTTGTGAACAGATTATCATGCAAGTTAGTCAGACAAACAACCCCATCCTTTTTAAACATGTCTATAGCCTTATTTCCTACATCAGTCGAGAGCTGCATGACGCGATCGTAGGATACGGAAAGTCCATGTCTGAAGAGTTCATCCACAAGCTCCCGCTTTCGCATTTTGGCATGAATTAGTAGGCCTAGGTAGAGTGGCAATGCTGTTTCATGATCAGGATTATGGCGAGCTCCCATGCTGCTTTTACGCACTCTTTTAATGGCATTAAAGATGAGTAGCTGGGTCAATGACGACACTTCCCCCTTGATAGTTTGGGAATTCTCATTTTGATTATGAATGTTGGTACCGCCAAGTATCATCTGAACTAAAGTAACAAGTGATTGAGGTAAGTTGTCATACTGGTCAGCATCAAGTGAACCCTTGCAATCATACTTAATCTGAAAAATCTCTGCAGACTATTTTAGCTGCCCTCATCAATGCAATTGCATCACTATCAGAATCATTTTTGGTGGCTAGTAATAGAGCATGTCTTTCTTGAATGTGAGAATCACTTCATAGTTACTCTTGTTTGTCGCCACATTTGGCATTTTCGACAAGATCTTTTCCTTCAACCTGGTAGAGTTAATCCTACTTGGCATAGCACCACCAAGTTGTTCAAGACGGCGAGTGTATAATCGTGTTAAATCAGAAAGCTTAAATATGCTGCCAATAGGATGCTCAGAGGCTTGACGATCTTCCATGTATGATATTAGCTCTGCAAGAGCAACAGAGTCAGGTTTCATATCGTCAGCAATATCAGATTCACTTCTTGAAAGAGATCTATGTCGTGTGTATAGTTTTGTCAAACAAGTCTTGTGGTAAATAGCATCCAATGCTGTCATGTCTCCAGATAACATTTTAGCAAGAAGTTTTGTATCTCTCAGTTCTGTCACCATTTTACGTATGTTTTGGTCAAATTTTGCTGTTGCGGCTCTATGAATGTCATGCTCTATCGGTTGTCACAGAAAAAGCACAGTGGTTGAGTGGGGTCATTTATACTTGGCATAGTGAAATTAGACCTCAATCTAGATTTGACTGGTGACCTGAGATCCTTGCTGGATTCTAATTTCACATTTCTTTTCACGGTGCGATCAACCCGAGTCCGGCTACAGAGATGCCAACAAGATTTGTGCCACCTAGCACAGTTTTCTATGAGCGTCTCCGCAATTCCAGATCCATCATTCAACCTACATAGATCCAGGTATGGTGGAAGGGCATGGAGTTGCTGTAGCCTATCAAGGTTATCAGCTAATGACCTATAACTCGTAATCACATTGTCACGATTTGTGTTACTACATGGATCTATGAGATGCTCCGTTATGGACTGCTGGAAAATAACACACAGGGACCAGTTCGTGTGTGCTAAATCCACTGTGGGATCAGATGTCAATTTCACTTTCTTTGACATATTGACTTGAATGCGAGAATATAATAGGCTATTGTCTCTGTCTATAAGCAGAGCACAATACGTGTGTGCGTGATCACTATGCAGTTATGTATTCTCCTGATATATTTAAATAGTCAGTGTGAGTTTAGGAAACTACAATAATTATTGTACTTACTTTTACTGGAGAAAACGTGTAGACCAATTGTTTTGAGTAGCGAAAACTTGTTTCTAAAAAGCTCCGCCCGGAACATGTGTGTACAAACGTTTAGCAATAATATTACTAATTTACAAATGTTACGACGACGATAATAATAATAATAATAATAATAATAATAATAATAATAATAATAATATATTTTTCAGCATGTTTATCTATTTAGAGTATTGTAATGGGTAAAATCATAACCAGTGACCCAAGAAACCCTTAATTTGACATCAATTCCAGCCCTCTACTCCATCTAGAACTTGAGTAATGCAGATTTTCCGCTGGGAAGGTGGCCATTTTGAATCCGCCATTTTGAATGGGTTCCCTTGGTAGAATCATGTGGCACCGCATCTAATTATGTTCAGCATACCTTAAACCACCTATATGCCAAATTTCATGCTTTCTGCCAGAATGGAACATCTTACCTCAAATTTGTTACATATCCACCCCACTATCTATGTGTACTTGGGAGTTAAAAACCAAAAAAATATAGGTTTTGACCCTGATATAGGAAATAAAGAAATTGCTAAAAAAAAAAAAAGATATGAGCATTTATAGGCCTGCATTAGTCAGATCCAGGTGGGAAAATCTGGATCGAATCAAATTCTGAATCTATGGATGTCTCGGAATCTACAGATCTGATTTGGGTCAAAGATTAACACAAGACAGGCTGTTACTGAAAATTAGGATTTCCAGACTCGGTTGTGATCCGGAGTGTTTGCAATCCCCGAGTGTACTTGTCTGTTCTAGGCGTGGATTAAGAAATGATGATTATGTAGGTGCTTTGCTATTAGTTGATATAGAAATGTCATTCATTGTACGCTACTTAAATCTCTGTCTCCATGTTCTACAGATTGAAGATGGTGAAATCTATGCCACTGTCAATCAAAAAGATGGTATGGTGCGTTTCTATGACAACCCTGAAAATTATAATAGTGCTTCGATGCTGCTTGAATTAGACAAAGAAGTAAGTACTATATCAATTTATTTCTGTAATATTGAAAGCTAGACTACATGTGTGAGCTTAGCGAATTTATATGGCTTTCATTACTCGCGCCACTGAAGGCCGGTGTTTACTCATGCCTCCAAAGGACGATGTAAGTATTGCAGTTGATGCCGTTTGTCTCTCCGGAGAATATCTTAATATACAATCATATTGGAGATGGGTAGTGAGAGTTAGTTTCAGGTCAAATATCTAGGCCACTAAGTGCATACTGGAATGCACCTTTTGGCCACAACTCTGGAACGCAAGAAAAAAGCATCAAATTTGACACACACAATCAGATTGTAGCTGGCTAGAGAGAGTTAAACCTTTAGGGGCCGTATTCATGGAGCGTTCTTAGCACCTAAGAAGACATTCTTAGCGCTCAGAAAGACGTCTTAATAAACATCGGTGTTCATGGTGCCTTCTTAGGCCTAAGAACATTCTTAAACCTTTCTTAATTTATGACAGATACCCCTATGGAGTAAATCCGCTAAGAACGTTCTTATTGAAAATGTCTTCTTGTTTTGTGTATGTTCATCTACGCTTGATGCGTGCCATCGGCTATCACCCAACCACCTAATTATATTTATATATATAGAATGCTTTTGGTTTTTTCTCACCATTATGACGTTAAATTGTGAAGTCATACTGTGGAGACAAGCTACGTGTACAGTGCATCCCGGAATTCATTTAGGGTTGAAATGTTGAAGACGAGTTATTATGTCAAACACTTCTTTAGTTTGGTTTGTTAAAGGGTGCTTTTAAATGCCTGTATGTATTTGCCTGCAGTACAGTCAGGGATTTACCTCGGTCTGTAAATTTGGGAGTCCACGGGACTCAACACACCTTATTTTGAGGGTCCCGGGATCAATAATGGCAGTCCTAGTGTGCCAGAAATACTGCAATAACCTATTTTAGGGATATCTAGGACATTGGCACTGAGATAAAAGCAGATTTTTCTTCACATCAAACAGTAACAAGACGACATGTCAAACTACAGAAAATGTTTGCAAATTATTGCGAATTTTGCTTGAATTTGTAGCGGCTTAGATATTTGTTATGGCTAGGTTTGTTGTAATAAAGTTATTCGGTTTGGTGTCTGCATCCATAGGTATGTGCGCTCTATTTTTTGTGGTTCATGTGTGTATTTTTAAGGGTATATGATGCAGGATTTTGAGTCCGGTAAATCCTTGGTACAGCTCAAACAAAAACAAAGCATGTAGTTAGTAAGAAATATTTTGTTGAATATTTTGAACATAATTGGCAGCAATGCCTTCCTATCCAATTATGTTCGGGATAGATTTAGCAGTAGGCCTACATTTTACTTTGTTTTTGGAAACATGTTAAGTTATTTCTGAGCTGTACTGTAAATGTGTAATATGGCTGTGTAAGTAGTGCCCAATTCATATGGATACAAGTGCCTACACTGGCTATACGCACCCACACACACATGTAATGGCATATGCCTAGGATACTACAGTCCTATATGTGCGTGAGTGTGCACATAGGGCTTATTCATGCGTGCGTGTGTGTCCATATATATGTGTTACCGTACGATATTTGCCCCACCCCAACACACATGCACGCACCATAGAAATAAGCAAAAGCTATTTCTCTTGTTACCTGTCATTATGTTGAGAACAATAATGTCGCCATAGCCTTCAGCATTTGACACAAAATCAATATTAGATTGCTCGGTCGATGGCGCATCGCAAATCCCCCCTCAGATGGCAAAAAAGCCTGCCAGGTGTACGTATTGTATGTCTTTGATGGATTTACTATTTAATAAACATTCTGTTGAATATTTTGAGTCAAATTAATTTGAAAATATTCAACAGCTTAACTGTATAGTTACATTAAAAATCGGATTTGGGTCAGTCGGGGTTCGAAGTATATACATTGATCCCAACACGCTTAACGCATGGGTGGAGGATGGCTAGAATTGTTAGAAATGGATCCCTCAATGGATAAATACGAATCAGGCAAGTATGTGACATCATAATCAGTTACGTCTCATGTAGGCGGGTGTCGCAATCAAAATGCGTATAGAATGATGTATCGAAGTCCATCAAGACCATTGAATAGTCCGTCAGATTGTACAAATTGTATGTCTTTACTATTTAATAAACATTCTGTTGAATAGTTAAAAAGATATTCAACAGCTTACCTGTATAGTTTTCTGGAAATTGATAGTGTTCAGGGATTGATTGATCCCAACATGGGAGAAGTGTGGGTGGAGCTTAGCTAAAGATGGATGAGGCATAGCTAAAACTGGATTCCTCCATTTATTTAGTTTTAAACAGAATTTATGTTTTGCTAGGTTTGATATCGTGCTTCAGTAATACGACGTCGTAATGTGAAATGACCACTGCGTCAGTGCATAATATATGCTGGTGTAGGCCTACGATCAGATTAAAGCAAAATATTAAAATATTAATGCATACACCGCTCATGCACACGCATGCAATGTTGTCGTAGCATTAGAGAATTCCCTACTTCCTGTTCTTAGGCCGTTCTTAGCAAAGAAGTCGACTAAGAACATGCCATGAATTCCAACTCTTAGCGCTAAGAACTTTCTTAACTAAGAACTTTCTTAACTAAGAACATTCTTAGCGCTAAGAACATTCTTAGATGCTAAGAACATTCTTAAGATAAGAAAGCACAATGAATACGGGCCCAGGTCAAAATGCCAAATATCTGAGGGCCCAGGGTCACTAAGTGCATAGAGTAATACACATTTTTGGCCATAACTCAGGAACGCAAGAAAGTAGATTCACCAAATTTGGCACATACAATCATATTGTCGCTAGCTAGGAAATTCATGCAGCTAGAGAGTTGAGGTTTCGTGACAAAAGGTCAAATATCTAGGCCACTGGCTCACTAAGTGTGTTGACAAAACAGAGTATGAGGAGCACCACCTTCGAGTGCAGTCCAGTTTTAATTTGTTTCCATTTTTTTGTACAGATACAGAAGTCTATGCGATTAGAAGAAAAGCTTGCTGAAATGGATAGAGAAATTACTGTAAATCCTCATTATGTTCAGAAGGTGTGTATTTAATGTCAATAATCACCATGTCATGCAGTAAATCATTACGGTAATGAGATGTTAACCCTTACCACTCTGATGTCAATATTCTATCTTTTACTGTGTCAATAGATGAGAAACTGGTGTACATTTTTCAACAATTTTGGTGAACAATGTTGCTGTCTACGACAGCACCATCTTCCACCAAATTTGTAGAAAAATTAACACAAGTTTATCTTTTAATTTAATTGGAAAATTTAAAATATTGACATCAGGTTGGTAAGGGTTAATAATCAGAGTTATTAAATGTGAGTACAGCTTCAGACACAGAATACTAAGTTGTTACTACATTACAACCTACCGCCTTGCATTACTATTGCTCTTTCCTTCTCTGAAGGTAAGCGTAGTAGGATGAATTTTTACAGCCAACGTGTGCCTGGTATTGTGGTTATTGAGTGACTGAAGGCTCCTTCAGGTATCTCCATACTCTCTCTAATGATGAGATCCATAGTAATTCGCTAGAATGCTATATCTCGGAAAGCAAGAAGAGGGTTAATCCAATACCCAGTTCCACTGAGTAGGTCATTAAGCACAATGACAACCTCATTGGCTGATGGCTATCACATGACCTTGTTGATAGCAACCAAGGCGTCATTCCTTTTCCTACTTTGAAGCGGAAAGGTGTTTCAAAAATTTCAAAGCCATTAAAAGTTATAGTTAACTTTTGGATTTGCTGTGGATAAGAAAAAAGCCAAGATAACATTTAAGAATGTCGTACAAGCACAGAAAACCACCTATGATAAGTGGTTGTAGGTCTTGGTGACTTATTAATTCTTCTTCTTCTTTTCGTTCGCTGATCATACCGCCAGTTCTGTAAGTGACTATCGACATGATCATAAGTGACTTAGTAATGATTTGTAAGATCATTTCTAATTTCGTGGTAGGCGCGTTACCAGTTTTGGTTCTTGCACTCGGAGTGTATATAGACTATTTTATGTCTACTCTTTTGCTTCTTCTATTACCAGTAGCATGTATAAGCTACTGAATTGGCATGCTTGTTGTACTTGAGCATGAATCTGTGTATCTCAATAACATACTCTCGCAAAGAAAAATCTAATAAGATTTATTAGAGATCGGTAGGGTCTCTATCAATTAAATCTTGGGGTTAGTGCTGGATAACCCTGAGTCATAATCGGAGCTTTACTCTATCAATTCTTTATGTTATTAAATGATTCAGATTTTAGTAAGTCTCCAAAGAAGACCAGGAGAAGGTCAAAGAAAAGAACCAGAATCATTCTATAAGATATCCATCTGGCAGTTGCCAAAGATTCATAAAATCTGAACACGCTGGTCATGTCTTTGAAATGTACATCATGTACCTTAGAATCGGCTTGCTTAATATGCAAGTCATGGTCTCAATCTGCCAGAATGTGTTTCTTTAAACCTAATTCTCCAGAGATTTCAAAATTTCCTGAATCCTTCTCCTTCGAGAAAAATAAAGGCCAAACCTGAGGCCACGGCTAATTCAGCCATTTTTGAAAAGAGAGTACAGTCTATGGAGTGTCTTCAGAAACAAATACATAATATTAACTAGTCTATTGACAGTGGAATTAACAAGATTATCTTCGAGCAGTCAGATACCAATGCTTCATCACTTGATGTGGTTGAATGTGTAGCATTGGAACTGGCTGTTCCCAGGAAACGCCTGTTTTCAAAATTAAATAAATTACAACTTACAGTTTTACATTGTTTCAGAGGTTCCACGAGAAATGGGAGAAAGAGTACCAAGACTCAGGTTTTGCCTCGTTCATCGCCTGTTCATAAGCCAGTCATACAGTTCCAGGATACATCAGATCATTCTTCGTCTATCAACATTCCGCAGCCTGTGCCCATGTGGCCCGAGTTTGGTTTATCCTCTCTCGGGCCCGAGCGTTGTCATAAGTCGGTCCTGTATCTCATCACCTATCACTACTACTGCCTCGCTGGGTGGTTTGAAGGATTTCCCGACCAGAGAGATTCAGATGATCTCACATCCATTGACTTCTACCAAGCCAGTTTCATCATCTTATGTTGTAATTGCCGGCTCGGGCCCCTGCCTCAGGTCTTTTCCCGGGTCCGGGTCCACACACCTCTGGTCAGGCTCTGGGCCGGGGTGGGGCTGGTCATTCTGGATTGTTAATTTCTCCGGTATGGCAGCTGGCTCCGGGGCCGGGGTTTTTCCCGGCCCCGGGTCTGAATGTTGGCCAGCTTTGGGACCTATGGCTTCTTCGCTTTGGCTCCTTAGGTCTGGGGTGTGGGTCAAGCTTTTTGCATGTCAGATTCAATCTGATTTTTCAACTAATTTTGACCAGTATCCTTATGATTTTCACTTTTCCCCCGGACCCGGGGCTCAGTTGGGCTCCT
The DNA here is from genome assembly GCA_034401795.1 of Chaetoderma sp. LZ-2023a. Lineage (NCBI taxonomy): Eukaryota > Metazoa > Mollusca > Caudofoveata > Chaetodermatida > Chaetodermatidae > Chaetoderma > Chaetoderma sp. LZ-2023a. Next base: position 46,433,545 of record CM067372.1, read on the forward strand.
GAGCCAGGTGCCTTACAAAATTCTCCATCATCCATCTTTTTCTCTAAAGTTCTGAGGTCCCCGCCTCAGGCCCGGCTTTGGGCCGGGGCGGGAACCGGTCCTAGGAGGGTAAGAATTTAATTTTCATTTAAAATTTTTCCGCTAATTTTGCCATTTTTCTCATGTTTCCCTGGTCCTGAACGGCTTAAGATTCGGGGCCGGGTTTAGTGGAACCGCGCCCTGGTCACTTTTGTGGACCCGGGTTCGGCTCATTTCTTTTGATTGGGGTTCAGGCCTACTATCATCTTTTTTGTTTCGAATATTAATATTAAGTTATTTCTTTTTTCAATGGGATCTTTTTTCACATTATTACATATGTGCATAACATTATCTTATCTAGCAGTACTCTCTCATGCGATATCTTAATGGTTCAGGCTTCTTTCTCTCCTTTTTCTGCATGTTATTTCTCCTTGCCTTCTCACAATTTAAGTTACAGTAATTTTTATTGGTTTTCAGTTTTTTCTTCCTGGACTCTCCTATCTGTCAGATTACTGCTCAGTTCTAATTAGCTATGTTTTGGTCATTTTTTTTTCATCCCAAGTTAGAGGCGCAGTTCTATTCGGGCCGTTCATCTTTTCGTATAGTACACCTTCTCTCTTCTATGTTGGCAGGTTGACATACTGTAATAACTTAGGAGAATTTACTTGTCATTCTGTCTTTATCGTGAATATTTTGTTCTTTTAAGGCTATTTTCCCTATTTATCACCCTTTTGTTTTAAAATATTCATTTCCTAAAAGTCAGATTAGACTTGCACTCATGGTGTTGTGTGATTTTCTATATGATAAGTTTCTTACCTGAATTTCGCTGTTCTTTAGAATCTGTCAGTTTTTATCATCAGCATTTGTAGTTACGGCAGTCTATTCGTCCTAGTCTCATTTCGTTTCGGTTACATAATCGCTTTTTTCTCTTCTATTTACCCATTTTTCAAGGCTATTTTCTTATTTTTAGCTAAAACCTTTTATTTAGAGTCATATTCTTTCCCACTAGTTCGGGATTGGTGATTTTGGGCTTGAAATTTATCCTTCTCATTCCCTTCTTATTTACTTCCGGTAGCTGTAAGATTATCATCATTGTTCCTGTCACTTTATATAGGTCGTTGACAATTCGCCCCGTATATATTTCGTTCCCTTTTTGTTTACATGGAGTGTATCTTTGGATATGATATAGTTCTTAAACATAGATCAGTATTATTTTAGCTAATTCTATCTGGCTATAGCTGGACTCTCACCCCTCCCATAGGTTTACTATGGGTTTTCTATTTGCCCTGGTTAAATCACTATAAATAAATTTATCTATAATGTTTCAATGTCTACAACTTCTAATAAGTAAAGCAATACTTCTATGATGCTTTTTTCTCCATACGAAGAAAGTTGTAAAGATTAAATAGCAGAAATAAAATACCTCTCGTTATGGGGTAAGAATAAGGATATAGCTCTTATAACTAAGAAACATCGTCTTTCACTCGATTTCAGGAAACATTACTTTCCAATAGTATAAATCGATGCTTGGAAGTATCTATCTGATCTCATTGTAACATCCAAAATTATTTAAACGGTCTCGTGAACAGTTTGGACTAATACTGAGATAACTCAAGAAAAATCTTAGCTATCAAACATCCTAACTATTATCAGCCTGGCCCTAATTGGAATATTGAGGCTTTTTAGCCTTTATTCTTCATTTATGTCTTTCTTTATTCAGATATTAGGTAGCATACAAGCAGTGTTGCCCACAGCATCTGATTTTTGGGGGTCCCAAGGACCCCACACTCAGATTTGGGGGTCCCACTGTAAAATCTGGGGGTCCCATGGGGTCCTCATCTGAAATATGGGGGTCCCATGTTTTTTTCTTAAAATAAACACAACACATTGATCTAATTATAAAGCACTTTATTAAACATGTTGAAAGCACTAGTTATGACATTGTAAATACTGTTAATGTATATATATAGAGAATATTAACTATGCATAGTTTATTAACCTTTAGCACTTAACACTTTTGGCCACCATTGTAGATCACCAAAATACCCATTTTTGAAAGTTTAACACTTGAATGACTGGCTCTAAACAGCGCCAGTCATTCCAGTGGTAAATTTTCAGAAATACTGGGACGAGTTTGCTCAAGGACGACTTGACCTACTTCGGTATAATGCGGGCGTATTTTTTATAATGTAACTGGAATGACTAAATATAGTGGAATACATAGGCTAACATAGGCTAAGATCAGACAAAACAATAATTTATCAAAAATAATCTGTATAAATCAGATTAAACTGCGTAATTAGTGAAAATATATCAGCCGGATATGTCTAATTCATAGGGAGTAACTATGTAACGCGATTGCTGATTGGCTGAAGCATAGATAACGCATTAGCGTGTATCCAATAAGGACTCTTGTATCGGGGAGCTTTGAGCTATACGCTGTTTGGAAAAAATCAATATTTTAACGTACGCCTACCTGTAGATCGACGATGTCGTTGAACATCGCTGATGGGATGAGCTTTTTACTCATCATATATACCGTCCTGATCTGGGCCTCATGGCTCTTCTTGTCCCGGCATAACTGACGATCGAACTCTTCATTTGATGCGGCCACTGATTTTTCTAATCGAATCCGTAGTACGGAAGCAGTCTCTGCCTCCTTGTGGTCTTGCGATGCAATATGTCGGTCTAACGCGGATTTTTGATAATTTGTACTACCGCTTACGAAATTATTAGCCTTCTTCGCACTGCTACAAAACGTACACTTCATTTTACCATCCAGAACCTCAAGTCATTTACTATACGCCGGTGTTTTTAACCAAACGTCACTGAATTTCCTAGACTTCACTTGCTTTACTTTAACCACATTTTCACAAATTTTCGCACTGGTGTCGCAAGACTCGCTACAAGTTTTGCTACGCTTTGCCATACTTTCATCGTTATCATCACTATCAGCACATGTAGAATCTAGAGGTCACTTAACACCAAACTGAAACAGGCTTCGTTGCATTTTGACTAATTTAATGAAGTCAAGATTGCTCTCGTATATATACACAGATAAATCAAGTCTAATACTCGGCATGATTTGCTCAATTATTGTCTTAAATTCAAAGAGAATGACTAAGCGGACAGATTCTATTCATATCAATTTAGTTGAGAAATTGGGAAAACCTAACGATCGAGTATTGTTAAACATTATAAACACTAATCCATCAGTCAATCAATCAGCCGCTATTGCTAAATAAAAGACGGCTTATAGCGCGCAGTGAAACCGTTATTCAAACAGCAATACAAAGACACCGCCGCTAATCCGTCAAATGACCATTCAAATGTAAAAGATATCACAATATTTTCCATATATTCCTTCATCCATTTAGATATTTTGATAATTAAATAGAAAAAAATATTTTGCCTGTAAGTTAGGCAAGTAGGCATGCACAAATTAATTTCAAAATATTCAGCAGATTAGTGATAACAACTTTGTGATCTGTCCTATGTTCTGAGCTGTGAAAGGGTTAAGACGCCCAAACACGCGTGTATACGCTTGATCAGTTGTATTGGATTTCTCAAGCGTGAGTTCTTCTAGAGGGAGATTCCGCTGTTATCCAATCAAATACTGACACGTCACACTGACGTTTAGCACAACAGACAGAAACATGGCGGGTATTTTTGCAATTTGTAGGCCAAACAAGGCGACTAACATCGGGCATGTAAACTCATTATTTAAAAAAATTAGAGCAAATGGAATACTAAGGATGATTTGGGGATTGTGTTTACAATTAAATATGGTAGTTGAATCTGATGTATGGGCATTAACAACTTTGGGTTGTGCAAGAAAACATACAACAAATAATAGTCTTAAACAACGCAGTAAGTTCGTTTTTATTGAACACACAATACATTAGGTATATTTTTTAAAGTAAAAACATGCACAAACAAATATACACACACGATAATATAATCGCTAATTAAGCACACGCAAAGTTACCAGTTTCCGTTACTCTTTTTCACTGCATCCCTTGTGCGTCCTCAGGGACGCAGAGGGTTAATTTGTATGCGTCCCTCTGCCATTTTTATGCGTATATACGCGCAAAAGGACGCATATGGGCAACTCTGCATACAAGTATATCTTCCGTTGGCTTCTTATCCCCTTTGTTATTAGGTCTTCTTGATTTATTTTTTATCTAATCCTTGGGGATCCCATTTTACGCGGTTTATCAATTCTTATCCTCTCGGACAATTTCACAGTAGTCTAGTTCATCAATCATTGGGGAGGGATCAGGTTTGTGTCTTTTCTAAGAGTCCTTGATAATGCTTTACTGGTGCAGAGCCCGCAACATTTCATTTTGTAATCAGGATCGATTTATAAGCATCCTTAATGGGGGCAGTGGGGGGGGGGGGGGTCTTTCCATATTTTGTCTTATTTGTTGCAAAGATTGCTTTTTTATACAATGATATCATATTATGGAAAGGTTCCTCTGGTCTGTGCATTTTGTGAGTTTGAGATTTTTCTAATATCCCAGTTTGTTTTGGAGGTGGATTGTTTACAATTCTTTCCGTAGTTATAGATTTCGCCTTACCTATGCTCTCAATTTTGCCTTCTATCCTTGGAGGGAGTCGGTTATCCCTCTTCTAGGTCCATTGGGTTTCTTTGATTTTGATCAGTGTATTATTAATACATTTTCTCATGCTCATTACCCTCTCTGTTGGAGGATCCATCCTCTCTTTTTTCACTTATTCCTCATTGGATCACAGTTCCCTCATAACCAGTGACTTCAGGAATGGGATTCAGATTCCTCAGAATGCTGACCATTCACCAAGGCTTACAATTTGATAATGGTTCGGTCCAGTCTTTAATTCTTTCTTTTCAGGTAGGCTTATGGACCTTTCTCTAGTCCTGAAAGACTTATTTCTAGTCTCTTTTCACCCTTCCTTTAAAACTTCTCTTCGTATCACATCCCTTGACCTAGTATGGCAGTTCCACTTCCTAATTGTGACACATTCCATCTCTTCAAGCCATCTTTTTCTCGGACTCATCCCTGGAAGGATGGGGATCAATCTGGGATTCCAGGAACATTTCAGGCACTTGGTCCCCTCTGGAAGCCTCTTAGCACGTCAACTTTTTTGAGGTGTGGTCTGTTTTTCCATGCCCTAGTCCTTTGGGATCCCATGATACGCGGTTTATCAATTCTTATCCGCTTGGACAACTTCACAGTAGTCTAGTTCATCAATCATCGGGGAGGGATCAGGTTGGTGTCTGTCTTCCAAGAGTCCTTGATAATGCTTCACTGGTGCAGAGCCCGCAACATTTCTCTCCGTGCAGCCCATGTCCCAGGCAAGTTAAAATTTCTGGCCAACCAATTATCTCGTCCTGGGATCCCAGAAATGGAATAGGAATTGAAAGAGGCTGTAATCAAGTAAATTTTTCTTCAGTTCGGTCGTCCTCATGTAGATCTCTTGCCTACTCTCAAGAACCGAAAGATATCCATCTTCGTATCTCCCTTTCTGGAAGAGATGGTCCTTTCAGTCGTCTCTCCAGCCCAATCTTGGGACATCCTGTTTGCTTATGCTTTTCCCCCATTGATTCTCATTCCTCTGGTCCTGAGAAAGATCTGGCTACATCTTTGTGTGGTCCTGTTATTAGCTCCATTTTGGCCGACAAAGCCTTGGTTTCTGGATCTCCTGGACATTCTTGTAGCTCTCCCTTTTCTATTACCTGTTTCCAACAATCTCTTGTCCCAAAACAGAGGCAAGATTCTCCATCAGAACCCAGTAATCGTTCGCATTTCAGCCTGGAAGCGGTCGAGTTGCCCCTTCCTTTCAGTCAGATCTCAAGAACTTTTGAAAGTCTATCGTAGCTTCCACTTGAAACATTTATACGGCTCGATATGAGGGTTTTTTTTAAATGGTGTTCAGACTGTTCTATCTTGGCCTCTGTGATTCAGGTCACAGATTTTTTGGTTTACCTTTTTGATCAGTGAAAGCTCTCAGTCAGCACTGTCAGATCCTATCGGTTTGGTCTGAACTCTTTCGGCAAATGCCTTATTGACCCTTTGGTCCAAGTGCAAAATCATTTCATTATCTCATTAAAGGTATGAGTAATTCTCGTCCACCCTTTAAGAGACCCCTTCCTTCTTGGAACCTTTCTCTGGTACTACAGGTTCCTGCTGGGAAACATTTGAACCCTTAGGTTCTGTTGGTTTAAATCATCTCTCTCAAAGCAGTCTTTTTATTAGCAGTAACATCAGCTAGACATCTCGGAAATTCAGGCCTTATCTGTTGAATTGTATAGATTTCAAATTACAGCATTATTCTCTATCCGAGGGCTGAATTTCTGTCCAAACTCAATCAGTCAAATTCTTGGGTTAACCCATTATAATTCCTAAACTTTCTTCCTTATCGCCAGATGACTGTCTGGTGCCCTATCAGGGCTCTTAATGTTTACAAACTTCATACTGCCTCCAAACGATTCGACGATAGACATCTTTGGGTTACATTTGCAGAAGGCATTGATCCTCCTGCCTCTTTACTACTATTTCACGTTTGATAGTTGATGCCATCAAAATTTGCCATGAATTATCTTCCCTGTCTTCTTAGGGTTGTTTGATGACCCATTTTTCTTCTTTCTTCTGTACCCTTTCTATTAGGGTTACTTTTGATAGTCATTCGGAGGAATTACTGTCATTTGTAATATTTTTCTCTACTTGTTATTACTAACTTCGTATTCATTCTTTCTATTTTTTACATCAATTTTGCTAAAAAAATGTGTCTCCCTCCGGGCGTTGTTCAATGTTGAAATCTGTATTTGAGTAATAGTAATGCAAGGAGGTAGGTTGTAATGTAATAACAGTGACCAGATGACCCGAAGGGTCTGGTCTTATGTTTTACTAATTACATATACCTACCTCCTTGCATTACAGCCCATCTCAAGCCTCCCATCTGTCAAATTTTTTTTTGGTGGGTGGGAGGGGGGGCTTGAGGTTTCATTTAAATGGTCATATCTTGTTAGAATAGTCATATTTGGGAAAGATGTTCATTGTATTCTTCAGCCTTTATGTTATACCCAGATATGTCAGAATTCAACATATTTGGGTATTTCTTAGAAATTTCCCGTCATATAATGTAGAGAAATTAGGTTAAAGTCAAGTTGTGATAGGATTCATCTGCCTCTTCATGGATCTGCTTAAAGCAGGATTATATGACTGGATTCGTCAAAGGAATGAAGTCTTGGTTGCTGTCAACAAGGTCATGTGAAAGCTATCAGCCTATGAGGTTGTCATTGTGCTTAATGACCTGCTCAGTGGCACTGGGTATTGGATTAACCCTCTTCTTGCCTCATTCTGAGATATAGCATTCAAGCGAATTACTATGGATCTCATTATTAGAAAGAGTATGGAGATACTTGAAGGAGGCTTCAGTCACTCTGTAACCACAATACCCAGCAAACATTGGCTGTAAAAAATTCATCCTACTATGCTGCCCATCAAAGAAGGAAAGCGCAATAGTAATGCAAGGAGGTAGGTATATGTAATTAGTAAAACATAAAACCAGACACTTCGGGTCGTCTGGTCGTTATTAAATGTGTGTACAGCTTCAGGCACAGAATACTAAGTTATTAAATGTGTGTACAGCTTCAGGCACAGAATACTAAGTTATTAAATGTGTGTACAGCTTCAGGCACAGAATACTAAGTTACTAAATGTGTGTACAGCTTCAGGCACAGAATACTAAGTTATTAAATGTGTGTACAGCTTCAGGCACAGAATACTAAGTTATTAAATGTGTGTACAGCTTCAGGCACAGAATACTAAGTTATTAAATGTGTGTACAGCTTCAGGCACAGAATACTAAGTTATTAAATGTGTGTACAGCTTCAGGCATAGAATACTAAGTTATTAAATGTGTGTACAGCTTCAGGCACAGAATACTAAGTTATTAAATGTGTGTACAGCTTCAGGCACAGAATACTATGTTATTAAATGTGTGTACAGCTTCAGGCACAGAATACTAAGTTATTAAATGTGTGTACAGCTTCGGGCACAGAATACTAAGTTATTAAATGTGTGTACAGCTTCGGGCACAGAATACTAAGTTATTAAATGTGTGTACAGCTTCGGGCACAGAATACTAAGTTATTAAATGTGTGTACAGCTTCGGGCACAGAATACTAAGTTATTAAATGTGCGTACAGCTTCGGGCACAGAATACTAAGTTATTAAATGTGTGTACAGCTTCGGGCACAGAATACTAAGTTATTAAATGTGTGTACAGCTTCGGGCACAGAATACTAAGTTATTAAATGTGTGTACAGCTTCAGGCACAGAATACTAAGTTATTAAATGTGTGTACAGCTTCAGGCACAGAATACTAAGTTATTAAATGTGTGTACAGCTTCAGGCACAGAATACTAAGTTATTAAATGTGTGTACAGCTTCAGGCACAGAATACTAAGTTGAACCTTTTAACCCTGTAATAGTTAATGGTCAAGTTTGATCAATACAATTTTAATTTTGTCATAAAAATGTCTGTTCGTAGACCCAATGAATATTTTTTAGAATTTATCACTGGAATGACTGGATCATTTATCGAGCCAGGCAATAAACGAGCTGGGAATTTTAGTGAAAAATTCTGAAAAATATTCTCGTGGCCAGTTTCGGCCAGCATGACCGTTAGTGTTAAAATTATACATCTTTTTATATATATATATATATATATATATATATATATATATATATATATATATATATATATATATATATTTTTTCCTACCATGGATATATCGAAACATAAAAGTAATTGAGATCTTTTCATCAATACTGAAGGCCTTAAAATTTAATGCGTCCTTCTAAAGCCCACCACGTGAATGCCTTAAAATTTAAGGCAGCCTTGTAAAACCAACCATGTGAATAAAAAATCAGGCTCAATTAACTCTGCTGCCTGTAACTTCCCAGGACTCCAGATTATAACGGCTCAGGCCACCCGATACTTCACCAGTAGCAATGATAGCAAAATTTATCTGAAAGAGTGCTCTCTCTTTAGCCGTCCTTGTTATGCAGGTGTATTTGTGTGGTGAAATACAGTACCTGTATATACGTTGAAGTTATTCTAAGAATATTGCAAAATACTTGTCACAGGGCATATGGAGATTTATATTATAATCACATAGCATTGTCAGATATGCCATTGGTAAAGTAGGGGGTGGCCTGGGTGGATACAGTCCGGAGTGAGCATAGATGTAATTTCATTTATTTCAACATAATTTTTGTTCATAATTTCAGAAAATATTGAAAATTAATTCAATCCACACAGAACATTTCGAGAATATATTCAGGCATTAAAGGTGATATTTCTCCCTAGAGAATCCCCCTCAAGTTTTATCAAGATCTGTTCATACAAAGCAGAGTAGTGATTTTAGAAAACCAAGGGTACTGACCCCTAGAATAAATGTGTGATGTTTCAGCGATATTGGATAAGAACTGTATGACCCATAAAAAGAAACAAAGCCTCCACACATCTACAAGAACATGTGCAAGCTTAAGAAATATATTGCATATAAAAATTTCTCAAGGGACCATACATACAAAATCTGTAACTATAAACAGTCTTTTTTAGTGTCAAATAAATTGTTTGATTGTTTTTTGGTGTCAATGAAGTGGTCTTGATATAAAGTTTGCCTTTATACAGCGATTGCAGGTTTGATTGTATTATGGCTGAAATATGGCTCTCGCTGTAATTTTCTTACTATATATATATGATGTTGATTATTTTTGTACATTTCAGAGTTATGGCCTCCATGAGGATGATTTACCCGGTCCAACCATCAAGCCACAGGGATATTAGTCATTTACTGTCCAGAATCTAATCATGATGGACCCTGGTGTAATATCAAACTACAGCCCATACACAGTTAAATAAGAGTGATTATCTAAAGCCACTTTCTCTTCTGCAGGAAAACATCAATGCAGGAAATATCACCAAGTGTAACAGAATTGTTTGTGTGTTAACGCTTCCACCGATGAATTCCCCATATCTCATTGTCAGGGCAAACATACAGTAAAACTTAAATATTTTGAAATTAATTTGACTGGAAGCAGCAACAGCTTCCAGTCAAAATAATTTTAAAATATTCAACAAAATATGTTATATATTGTAAAGAATTTACTTTTTTAGGGATTTGTCAGCGAAAGGTTAATTTTGAAGACTATTACTGTAAGCTATTGCTGTCTATTGAATAGCAACAGCTTACGGCATTAGCGCATAAAGAGGAACTGAATAATGTAAGTTTGCAATGGAGAGATCTGATCAGTCACTCGAGTATCTGACGTCGTAATCAAAATGTCACTTGTTAACTGATGTCATAATCAAATGATGTAGTCTAACACACAAGTGCCAAAGGGCCAGCATAAACATCCTGTATTTTGGTGAATTTACATTTTAATAAGCATTATATTGAATATTTTGAAACGTAATATGATCGTGAGCTGTTATAGGTAGCAACAGATGCCAGTCAAATTTGTTTTAAGATATTCAACAGTTTGAATTTTGAGCAGTGAATTGAATAACTAAAATAACATAAATATTAATTAATCATGTCCAATAGTTGCTCCTATAGAAACTGATTACTATTAACTAGCCATGTATCCGTAAGCTTCGCTCATCGATTTGGTTTAGCCGTGGTTCATTGGGTGGGATGGTAGCTAGAGGTGTAGTGATATCAGCTTTACATGCTAATCTGTTTTATGAACGTTTGCACTTCATTTGAAAATTAAACGTATATATATATATATATATATTTGAAATATTATATTAATACCCTGGCAAAGCAAGGTTATATAGTAATCGCTCTGTCCATGCGTGTTAAATCCATGCCCGACTCTTTTGTCTGGACTGTGTTTTCAAGGGATTTTCAGTCACCAAACTTGGTATATGGATGCATCACAGCCTAAAGGTGTGTCATGTACCAAAAGCAGGTTAGCTTGACCTACTTTTCACGGTTCACTGAACATCATAGATTATTCTTGTCCGGGCTGTGGTTTCAAGAGTTTTTTCTGTATGCAGTAACCATACTTGGTATATGGATGGATCATGGCCTAAATGTATGTCATGTACCAAAAGTAGGTCAGCCTGACCTACTTTTCATGATTCACTGAACATCATATATACAGTAACCAAAATTGGTATATGGATGCATCATGGCCTAAAGGTGTGGCATGTATCAAAAGTTGGTCAGCATGACCTACTTTCCATGGTTCACTGAACATCAGAGATTATTCTTTTCTGGGCTGTAGTTTCAAGTTTTTTGTATACATTAACTAAACTTGGTGTATGGATGCATTTTAGGTTATTGGTCAATATCAGAAGTAGGTCAACATGACCTATCTTTCACAGTTCACTGACCATGATAGATAATTCTTGTCTGGGCTTTAGTTTGAGTCTTTTCAACACATTAACCAATCTTGGTATATGGATGCATTCTACTTTTAAAGATGTATATTCACACCAGAATGCCTGAAAATAAAATTGTTAAAATTGTATACTTTTAGAGACTTAAATTGTGTGCACATATGTAATGAAACGAAGTAAATCTTAACATATGATGATTCCATTCTGTATAAATTATTATAATTTTTTTAGTTGTGAATTTGAATTAGGGACTCGTGTCTCTAATTCAGTTTTCGCAACAAAAATTATTTTAATATATAAAAATTTAGTATATTACATTTTTTCATTTCAGTACATCTAGACACACATTTTAAGCCTCTAAAAGTATACAATTTGCTCATTTTATTTTCAGCCATTCTGCTGTGAATATGCATCTTTAACTAATATCAATTCATGGTTAATATTGCATGCGTTCAGCGAAAGGTGGGATATCCTTTATGATGCACTGCATCACAAAACTCTTAATTTTTTAAGTCTTTCACAAATCTATTGTAATGTATTGTTGCGCTTTTTTATTGAAACAGTATTCCATTTTCCACCCAATCCCACAATGCACTCATCTACATACACTACATATCACACCCTTCCCTAACTAGATTACAATACATGCATGGGTTTTATTTATGACTTATCTAATGAGGATGGAGAATTGTGGGAACCAAAATACCAAATTCAAACTCATTTACAATTTTAAAAATATTCTCTTGATTATTTGGAAACTAATTTGACAGCAATGGATTCCTGTCAAGTTCGTTTCAAACTTCAACTGCTTATCTGGAGAGTTGATTCTGGGAATTCATGTTTCAAAGGATTAAGCGATGAACCATGAAATTTCAGGACCTCATTTTCAAGACACCAATACAGGAAAAGTGTTTGAATATTTTGAAATTAATTTGACTGAAATTGTTAAGCAACAGCTCCCAGTCAAATTAGTTTCAATAGAATATTCCTTACATTATATAGTTGTCTGTAATGGTTAAAAGCTTAAGCGGTTGTTAAATAAACAACATTGTTGTTGGTCAACTATAAATGGGCCACAATTGAGGAATATAGTTTTAGCTATGCCCTGCCCATCTTTAGCTAAGCTCCACCCACACTTGGCTGTGTTTGGATCGACTGTCAATTTCCAGAAAACTACAGGTAAGCTGTTGAATATTTTGAAACTAATTTGACTGGGTTCATTCATGAGAAAGTTAATTACATCATTCCTGACATCATCCTACATGTCACGTAGTTGATTATGATGTTATATGGATAAACTGGAAAGGTCCATTATGATATAATAAAAGCCTGCCCTGTAGGTGGGGCTTAGAATACACCTTCCGTATCCTCTGCGTGTTGTAAGAGGCGACTAAAGGAGGTATGGGTGAGGTAACCCTGACAGAAACCTCGAGTGCTGAAGACGGATGTTCCAGGCCGCAAGGCGCACTAATAAACCATAGATCAATCACTTAGCGCATATGATCATGTCGATAGTCACTTACAGGACTGGCGGTATGATCAGCGAACGAAAAGAAGAAGAACATATAATAAAAGCAAAATACTACAATTCCGGGCCCATTACATGTGCATGACATCAGACTTAACAAGCATATTCAGAAATAAAGACCGATGTGTGATCATTGTGCTAATTCAAAAATATCTGTGTCATTTTCCTTTCCAAGCTACCTTAACTTATAATTAGTAATCTTCATCTTTCCCATCATGATATATGATAAGCCCATAATATTGATAATTTCCTACGAAATCAGTCTATAAATGGCAACCTGGGGACCAAACGAGTGGCCTTTATAGAGAGGTGAACTTTAAATGGCTGGTCAAATGTATTGTTGCAATGTATTTAGTAGCAAAAATTTATAGAGGTGGCCTTTATGTAGAGGTGATGGGCATATTTGTGAACAAGGTCCATAGAATCTCGTTAGCTGCGGGTGAACATGAAAAGTAGGTCACACTGACATACATTTGTTACACTACATACCGTAACCATTTAACCCTTGAAGTTGCAGAACAAGAGACTATTTTGAAAACATCACTGTAATGACTGGCTCGGTTATTCCAGAGTAGTAGTGTCGGGGTCAAAATGATACCACCTCCCTCAACTGGATTTCCATTTAGACAAATGAGCCCCCACCTCCCTCAACTGGATTTCCATTTAGACAAATGAGCCCCCACCGCCCTCTCAATCCCTGGGGCATAGGTTGCGGGGGCCACCACGGATCGCCGAACGGCTGCCAGGGAGTTAGTATCACACTACTACTACCAGGGGCTGAACACCCATTTGGAGACAAGCCTCCACAGTGATATACACCACTGATCACCATCAACCACACCAGAAGGGCCGGACTCTCTCTCTCTATTCTGTGTAGACTCAGACAAACACGTAGTCTCTGCCAGAGTTGCATCGGGCACCGCCTTGTGATTAACACCACACATCTGAACAGGTCTGAACACCCATTTAGAGACAGGCATCCACAGGGATATACAGGTACTGATCACCAGCACCACACATAATGGGGTCTGAATGCCCATTTAGAGACAGGCATCCACAGGGATATACACCACCCACAGGTACTGATCGCCACACATAATAGGGTCTAAACGCCCATTTAGAGACAGGCATCCACAGGGTTATACACCACCCACGGTACTGATCGCCACACATAATAGGGTCCGAACACCCATTTAGAGACAGGCATCCACATGGATATACACCACCCACAGGTACTGATTGGCACACATAATAGGGTCTGAACACCCATTTAGAGACAGGCATCCACAGGGATATATACCATGAGTACTGTTGCACAGCTTCGCGCTATTGCAAATCAATTCAGCCTTAGAGGCTACTCTAGGGCCAAGAAAGCCGACCTGCTTCAGATGATCGGACAGGGCCATGCTGAGGAGAGGCAGAAGCGACTCTCCCGAGCAATGCAGACGGGAAGGTTTCCAGCGCTTACCAAAGATGATCCTTGGAATCCCCACAAGAAAGCGCTGCGGATCCGTGAGCGTCGTCAGTTGGATGAGGAGGTGACTGCTAGCTTGCGAGCCAAGACTGTAGCGAGGTGGATGGCGGACCATCCACTGTAGCGCTTACCTCCCCAACGCAAGATCGCTAAGCGACTGATGAGGGGGCCAAGGTCTGAATCTTTATCCCGGAGCATGAGGCGAGAAGGCGAACACATTCTCGACCAGCGTCTCGGCGAAAGGGAGACAGAGTATAGAGGACGCCGGTCAGTACGCTGGACATTCTTCAGAGGTCTAGAAGGAGACCTCACAGGCCAGATCATTCAAAAGATCCAGCAGACTGTCCAGAACGCCTTCTACCGCCGCTACACCCACACCTATCGCATCCGTCACATCGAAGACGGTAGGGTGATGCTCTTCCACAAGAATGCTCCAGGGAGCCCGTGGCTGAACACGATAGGAGCAGCTCAGGGCTGGGTGGCAGCAAGAGAGCAAGCCCGCCTCAACACACTATCAATCGACCCAACACCAAGTGGGTTTTCGTTCGATCAACGTTGAGGTCAGGGCTGTCATCAACCACCAACCTCTGCTTGGGACAGGCCCCCTCCCAGACTGGCTACGACAGAAGAGTATGACTGCCCTCGACACCTACAGGGACAACATGTGTCTCTGGAGATGTCTAGCAGTCCACCGAGGAGCGAGAGTTGATAGAAGTACAGCTCCTGCACGAGAGCTTGCCACACAGTCCTACGGCAAGACAGTACCTGATGTCCGCAAGACCTCGCTGGATCAGCTGGACAAGGTAGAGTTCTTCGCCAAGATCGGGATTCGCGTGTATGAACCAACCGAAGAGGGCACCTGGCACATGATCAGGCAAGCGGCTAACTACCATGACACCATGACCATCAGAGTGTGGGACCACCATGCCTTCTACATCAAGAACATCTCCAAGCTGGCGCATACACTAGTCTGCAGTCACTGTCAGCAGAGGTTTACAAAGGCATGCCATCTTCAACGCCACGCTGATCACTGTACAGGCGGCAAAACAAAAATCGTGTGTCCTGGCGAGAAGGTTGAGGCACCACAGTCTGCGTATGAGAAAACCTATCCGCCCCGACCATCCAGTTCAGCGGCTACTCGTCGGATCGAGTATGAGTCGAGAAACAGAGGCGTACACATACACCATGTAGAGTGTGGGCACGGTGGCGAGTGTTGGACCGAGGGCGCTCCCGTAGATGGTTATGATCCGACCACCAACACCATTTACCAGTTCCATGGCTGTCACTGGCACGGGTGTCCGCAACACCAGCGAGGTGAGGATGCCGAACAAAGATACCGCAAGACCGTCCTGAGAGAGGAGAAGCTGAGAGCCTCTGGATGCACGCTTGTGGTACAGTGGGAGTGCTGTATAAAACACTGCCCAAGCGTCCCTAAACGAGTTCGGACTGTCCCATACCCACACTTCATAGTTTACGACTTCGAAGCACTCCTAGATGGTATCAAGACACATCCTACAGAGACTCTCACGATCGAGAGTACTCACATACCTATCTCTGTGTAAGTTGGCTGCTCCTTAGAGGGCGCCATGAGTGATCCCACTCACCTCTGCAATTCTGACCCCAAAGAACTGATCAGAGAGTTCATGCTGGAGATCCAACGGCGAGCATCTCTAATCCGGACAAGGGTTAGGGCACAGTACATACCGACAGACCTGGACAAGCTCCCAAAGCGACAGCAGCGACTGATCAATGAGTGGTGTGACCAAGTGCCTGTACTGGGGTTCAACTCTGGGCGGTATGACCTGAACCTCATCAAGAAGTACTTTGTCGATGAGCTGACTGACAGTACAGGTACAGTGAAAGTCGCCAAGAAGGTTAGTCAGACCATGTTCCTCATAACACCTGAGCTACGGTTTCTCGATGTGCTGAACTACCTCGGCCCAGGAGTCTCATACGAGGTATGGGTCAAAGCTTACGGGTGTACACAGCAGAAGAGCTGGCTCCTGTATCAATGGTTTGACACACATTAGAAGCTCAACTATCCAGGGCTTCCTGACTACTCAGCATGGACATCTAACCTCAAGGGTGGCTACCTCTTGACGCGAACAGAGTGGGAACAGTGTAACCAGACATTCAGCGAGCACGGAATGCGGACATTCACCAACTGGCTGCGATACTACAACAACCTGGATGTCAGTCCATTCATCAAAGCCCTAGAGCGGATGCGGGAGTTCTACACAGAACGAGAAATAGACATCCTCAAAGACGCGGTGTCTCTCCCAGGTGTGTCACTGCAGTACCGCCTACGTGGAACCGCTCAGAACATGCCGGATGTTGGCCTCTATTCACCGGACAAGGAAGCCTATGAGATGCTGAAGGGTGCTGTTGTTGGCGGTCCCAGCATCGTGTTCACCTGATACCACGAGGCCGGTGTGACTCGAATCCGCCAGATTGAGCGTGTCTGCCTACGTTTACTCGGCTACGACGCAAATGCTCTGTACCTGTCAACAATGGCCAAAGAGATGCCATGTGGTAAGGAGAAAGTGCGCCATTGGTCCGGGGTCAGTGGGGTAGCTAGCTTTAAGGAGGCTCTCCTAGCAGACAGCTGGTTTGGGTTTGCTGAGGTGGATATAGAGGTCCCCAAGGCTCTGTGGGCAAAGTTCGAGGAAATGCCTCCTCTCTTCAATAACCGCGAGATCCCGGTAGAGGCAATCTCCTCAGATGCTGGCATATCTAGGGCGAACAGGGAGGAAGCGGCCCACCACCCAGAAGCTGGTCGGTGCCCTCTGGCAAGAAGCGGCTGCTGTACGCCCCTCACTCAAGTGGTATATAACTCATGGCCTGGAGATCACTGCTGTATACCGCACCATAGACTATGAGGCCAAGCACCCATTCGAGTGGTTCGTGGAGAATGTTACGGAGGCCCGCCGCTCGGGAGATGCAGATAAGAGCAAAGCGCTTTTGGCAGATCTCTTCAAACTCCTCGGCAACAGTGCCTACGGGAAGCTCATTGAGGCCCTAGAACGTCATAGCAACACCAGCTTCACGAAGGATGAACACGTGGTAGATAAGGCCCTGCGTAGTGCATGGTTCGAAGAGCTTGAGGAGAGTGAGTCATACGAGCTCCAGAGTCGCAAGCCGAGAATCACAATTCAAAGGCCCTTCCAGTTGGGGATAGCCGTTTATGAGCTCGCGAAGCTGCGAATGCTGGAGTTCTACTACGACTTCCTCGATCGTTACGTAGCTCATGACAGCTTTGAGTACCTGCAGATGGACACTGACTCCGCGTATATCGCTATAGCAGGCTCCAACCTCGACGACATCATTTGCCCTGAGATGCGAGCAGAGTATCAGGCTCATAAGCGGGACTGGCTAGCTTGGGACAAATGGTCTGGACGGACTCCAGGACTGTTCAAGCTCGAGTTCGAAGGCTCTCGTGGCATCGCTCTCTGCTCCAAATGCAACTACGTGGAGAGCGCAGCTGCAAGTAAGTGCTCGGCTAATGGAATGTCAAAGCGGCAGAATGAGTCTCTTGGCAGAGGTTCTACATCGCCCTACATGGCGGGGTGGACAGAGCTAAAAACCGAGGCCTATGCATGCGCAACCAGGGTATGGTGACGTATGCGCAGGAAAAACTTGAACTCCGCTTACTATGATAAGTGCCATGTGCTGCCAGATGGGGTCCATACCGAGCCCATTGAGTATCATGTTAGCACCCTAGGGGGTGGTAGCTGTGTGTCTTCAGGGACTAGGCTGAAGCTCTTCTACGACAAATGGTCGCCTAGGCATTCCGTGCCGCCCCTCCGCCTCCACATACCTGTCAAGCCTATGAACATCTATCGACCCGTTAGGATCTGTTGCACTCCGTCGACCACCTTCCAGCTCACCAGGCTCATACAGGTACCGAACCAGAGAATCAGGTGGTAGGCACTCCTCTCCCTTGTTCGCTCCTCTAGAGCTGTGACTGGCAACAGCAGAGTGTCTGATAGCCTCTACCGGCTTCTTCCCAATTAGCCTAGTAACCTCTGCATTGGATCTCTCCACCACAGCAGGCAGCCCTCTCACCCATACTCTAGAACATTCACTCGGCGCGGCCATTTCCTGGGCGTATTGGTGTGGGAACAGTCTCTCTGCCAATGTCCGATTCCACCGCTCAACGATAGCCTGGGCACGGTGATGCCCTACCTCACCTCACCTAACTGCCACACCATGTTTCCGCATGAGGGCTGCACTCTCCCCTCTGAACTCCTTACCCTCATCCACCTGCAACAATTCTGGAGGGGATTTTCAGAAGCCTCGTAGACACCCTGGAATGCCTGGGCCACCTGGCCAGCTGACTTGTCTGTGAGCGGTACTGCCGCCTTGTACCTGCTGGCGACATCGACGATGGTGAGGGCATACTTGTAGGTCTTACGACCAACCGAGTCGTGTGGAAGGAATAGAACATCTGCCTGGTGAACTCTGTTCAGGACAGGTTCCTCGAAATGGGCATGACTGATGTGCCGTGGACGAGGTCTGTATATCTGCCACATCGCCTGGTGGCTGAGCCACTGGCTAACTGTCTCAAATGTGAAGTTGTGGCCCTTGTGACGTGCAGCCTCGAGTAGTTGAGGGGGCTCACGGTAATAGTAGAGTTCCTCAAGAAAGACCGTTGATAAACTCCCGGATTTCATCACTGACGTCCACTCCAGTCCTGTCACGCACGGCCTGGGTGAACTCTAAACAGACAAACAGATGGCCATCATTCATTCGACCATCACTGAAGACCTCCTCAAACACCTCCGTACACTGGCCTCTAATCTCTGCTGGATCCTCACTGAACAGTAGTTTATCGACCAACCCTCGGAAGTTAAGGGACTTGACCAGGTCGTACAGAGACACCATCCTTACATAGTATGGCTTATGGCCGCGAGCACTATGGCAATGTATGGTAGCCAAGGGCCTGCGACTCCGAAGAACGTACCTACTCCTGAGGCGATGGCTGGTATGGCTTCATAAATCTTCTCCACCCCAAGGGGAACATTGTTGGCGATCTTGCGGACCGTCTCGACAGCCTTCGTTGTGAACCGCCCCAACTGCTGCCAGCGGACCGATAGAAACTTTTACGTAAGTGCGATAGATTCCTTTCTAGCTTATGGGATTCAGGCGCGGTCTCCGCTACATCATAGTCGGCTGCATCATAATCATCCTCATCATAGTCCTCGTCATCTATATCCTCGACTGGATCAGCCTCTGGTTCATACATCGCTCTGGGGAACAGTCACTGGGGCAGTTATTTAGTAACTTTAAACTGTAGTCTATAGCATGGCCTCCGCAATCTTAAATGCGGGCGTGTTTGCCTTAGCGAACTGGGGACAACAAGGTGGCAGAAGTCGAGCGTGAGCGTCATAACCAGGCGATGGAGAAGCTGTCTAAGGAGAAGTTTGAGTACAGCAAAGCACTCGAGCATATGCGCCAGAGGGAGGCACGCCGACGACAACTCCGAGCCCAGGCCAACCAGAGCCTCAAAGAGGCAAATGAGAGTCTCGAATGAGTACTACGAAGCTGTAAAGATATCTGAGCCAATGCTCGACTATGAAGCATCGACAGGTCAGAAGACAGCAGAGCTTATAGTAGTGGTGGCAACTGCAGCGGTGATGACAGGAGTTGTGCTCTACGCACGCTCAAGCTGAATACCTGATGTGTTCGACACGCATACCTTAGCATAGGCAAAGTAAAGTACCATCACACCTAATGAGCGAGTACCAGCTATGAGGTTTCCGATGTAGAAGCCGGTTGCCCTGATTAGGTGGGATGTCCCTGCCCGCGAGGTGGTGACGGCCCTTGAGTGCCGACTTGAGGTCGTCGCTTCCACTGGTAAGGCACAGAAGTGCATATGACTTACTTTTCTGTCTGTAGAGTTGGCAATCAGCCAGCTCGCGTACCTCACCAAGAACATTGGTCCCAGCAAACAACAAGCTTGAAGTCATCTAGCTTATCTACCTGCTGGATGGTTCCTCCCTTCTGAACCAGGACCGCAACAGCGACACAGTCCGATGCACCACGATACAATGTCAGCTCTGCCCATTGGTTAGCTGTGGCTTGGACCTGCTGGTGTTCTCGCTCCACATGCACGATCCACTGTTTGGAACCCGTTTGCTTCAGCTCCTGGTCATTCTCGTCATGCCAGACATGAAGTCGTGGAGCATTCATCATCGCATCTGCGAGCTGCTCAGTGTACACCCGGAGGAACAGCCTATCGTGCATGGCAGCCAGATTCATGTGTGTGTTCTCGAGGCGGGTTAAGAGTGGAACTGCCACGGGCTTCGCGACACCTGCCCGTAGTTTTAATTCCATGAACCCCTCATTGCACCCCACAGCATAGTACCCCTTTCCCTTCGCATAGAAGTTTGGGCCACGAGCCAGCGGGTCTAGGACTTGGTACTCATCATTCACATAGGTGGTGTCCACGGTGCTGTTGCTCTGCATGATCTCCCACCTGTTCAGAACCTGCGTGAGCTCTACCGTCTGTTCTATTGTGCTCTGAAGCTTTAACTCGAGTGTCATGCTCTTGATCTCGTGGATCTGTGCCGAGATTGCAAAGTCAATGTACTTCCCAGCAGCGGACAATGGGTTCTCATCGTGTATACTGGGTCGAATGACCGTCAGGAAGTCCTTCCGAGGATCAGTGCGGTGCGATGTCGCGGGTTCAATGGCCCCCTGTGGATGTTGCACATACTGCAGCATGTTTAAGGTCTGGGTATATAGAGGGGTTAAACGGCTGCCCCACTGTGACAGGGTCTGAGGACTGCTTCGTGACATCAACATTATCCACGAGCGAGCCAAGGTCACACCTCCGTCTGATGCGGAGATACTGGCCGCCATAGAGGAAGGAGCGCCAGCTCGTAGTACAAAAGAACTCCTGAATCAGATACTCTACCGGAAATTTGACAGCACCCAGGGCAGGACACTCGACCTACCTCCTGTGGTTTCAACAGTCCTGTTATTCTAGCTCTCCAAAGGGCGAGGGTCAACCCCAAAGATCTACTAATGGTCAGGAAGTGGGCTGCCGTATTTAGCCTCCATAACCAGGAAGAGCGAGATATGCTGGATAGCCTCCAGTCTGGAGCAAATAACTACTTCAGGGAGGAGGTCAGTGCCGCTGTAGCGGAGAGCCATGATACCGGTCATGCGGAAGGTACTCAGGAGGGGTTCACTGTTGGCTGCAAGGAGGCTGTTGAGCACATCTTCACCAAAGAAGGGCGCAGGAGATTGGCCAGTGATCTGGCAGTATTTCTGAAATTACCAGAACTGCCTCATCAAATCCGCTCACAAATCAGATGCTCGTCGTGCATGGACAAAATGGATCTTCCGTGAGAAGTTCCAGAAGAAGAGAGCCCTAGACTCTGACCCTCAGTTGGTAGAGTTTAAGCGACAGGTTTCTGACGAAACTGACAAAGTTCCTCAAGCTTCTGACGAAGTTCCTCAAGCTTCTGCCGAAGTTCCTCAAGCTTCTGACGAAGGTCCTCAAGCATCTGACGAAGTAGCAGAGACCGCGGACGAAGTAACGGAGACCGCGCAGCCTTCTGATGAATGAAAAAAAAAGTTGCGGCAGCTGCGACAGTCTGTCAGCGATGACGCGTAGAGCAGGCTAGTTTCCTGGCTGGATTCAGCTTGTAGTTGAAGGTCTGCGCCTTTTCCAGAGATGGCTTGAAGTGTGACAGCTCACCTGTCTCCTTGTTGCTGAAGATGAAGCGGTACAGCTCAGCTGCCCTCTGTACACCTGTGATAAAGTCCCCTTTGGTCTCCTTGAGGGTTAGGCTGTCATATATGGTATTGAGCAGGGCACGTCCACACTTGGAGCTGAAGTATAGCAACCGGGCGTTGTGGTGGATCTCTGGTGAGATCTCGCGGGTGTACTTCTGAAAGAGGATGAAGACAGTTATCTTTGTGTGCCGGATGCGCCTGGTGATGTTGCTGAGGTAGGTGACTGTCTTCTGGTCCATTGCAGGGTCATCGATAACTAGAACAAGTGGTTCTGTCAGTCGGGCTGCCAGCAGCTTCTCCATCAGTGCTTGCAGGTTCTGCATCTTGGTGATTGGGCCATTGTACCATTGATCATTACTGTCAACCGCCTCAGCGGCGGAGTCAGACACCAGAAGGATGTACTGAGAGTGTAGATGTTCGGCCAGGAGAGCCAGCAGCAAGATGTTTTCCCCATGTCCTGGCGGGGCAATGATCAGCACCACCTGGCCAGCATCGGCCGGCCTACTGTCGAATGGTACAGACATGCGTGCCTAACCGATGGTTAGCACTTGGTCGGCCGTAGCCTCGTCTATATCTGAGAGACTAAACGGCAGTACTTCCTGCACCAGCTCTTTCACCTGCAGAGCGGGGAATCCTGCACCTGCGGCGGATACGAAGGATGCGATGGAGGCGTCAAGCATGAATTCCCAGCAGCAGCTGAGAAGATAGCGTAGAGGGCATGTGTCTGCACCCACAGTGTCTAGTACATCCAGTATCTGTATGATACATGCACGGGAAGCCTGACTATCCTGTGGTCTTAAACGGCAAACCAAAGAACCCTGACTTCTTCACCTCTGGTAGCCGGAGGCTGGCGGTAGCACCTATTTGGCCGTCGACAGTGATATGGGTCAGGCCGAGGGTGCCTACCTTGAGATTCTCTCCATCCTGTCAGAATGAGCTTCGTGGTTTCAGGAGATCCTTAAACAGGTCCTGTGCATAGGACTCAGCCATAACCTTGATGGCTCCAGCCTCATCGACTCCGAGCATACCGAGCATCATCACCCTCCTTGATGCCCATCCCCTTGTATACAGTCCTGGCCTTGTTAATGGCCGATTGTCCTACCGTATCAGTGTTCCCGATGAGATCTCTGGCTGGGATGGTACCTCGGATCTCCCGCGCGTCTCCCTTCTCATCGAAGTCTAGGAAGGAGATAGGGGCAACAGTGTCCTCTGAACCGAGGCGTGCCACTCCCAAGTGAGCAAGATCGCATAGCTCTGCTTTCTAGGTCTGTGAGTGACAGAGTCATAGTCATATACAGACGGCTTAAACCAACTAGTCCTACCCCCAGTGAAATAGTTGGGCATAGGAGGACTACGCAGTCAGCCAAGGGAATAGGTAGCAGTGCTCAGGGTACTGACCCATTGCAGGGGCACGCCTTGTGGGCGGTCCACCATTCCCAGGCATTGGCGATCCTCAGCCGGCGTGCTCAATTATGGGCTACACACCGCCCTCCGGCACGCCATGCCTCATATGCTGCAGGGGACTCGTGATCCATCTCTCACTATTCAGAGGGGTTAAACATAGGCGACGATGATCTCAGCCATTTCACTCGTTGCTAGCCTTAGGGTTAGCCCATGATCTTGGTGGCAACAGTGTAGGAGGCACCACTGAGGACGATCTTTGGGATGGGGTGAGTTATTCCGAGACAGTGCCCGTCCATCCCACTCACCACTGTAGCGAGGACAGCCACAGTGGCGGAAGAATGAACCTCATTTCCCCCTGTCATCTTCACCACGGCCACATTCGCCGCCATGTTACTGGCGACATGGACTGCCAGAGGTTTTGCTTTGGTCAGTAACTTCTGTGTCTTGGTTCGCAGCAGGTTCTCCACCTTCTGAAGACTTGCCTGGGTCTTGGGCAGTTGCTTCACGATCTGTACCGTTAATGTCATTGTTTAAGCACTGAGTATACAACGCGGTTAAACGTCTGCATCCCCTGTCGAGAGCTAATAAGATCTTCCCAGTCTGTGCGTCTGCCAGGTGGCCGGGTTGGTACTCGGGAATATTCATCTCTCTATTGAGACATCTTAAACATGTCTGGGCTCACGCTATGTGAGAAGTACTATGATGTCTTCCGGAGGGAGTTGAAGGACTACAAGAAGAAGACACCAGATGAGCTCGCTCAGCTCTCCGGCACTGAGCTGACAGAGGAGTTGACAGCTGTGAAGCTCTATCTAGGATTTGGCAAGGGACAGATCTGCTTCCTTGAATACCTTATCATGGGCAGGATTATCCTCGAGCAGCTCCTGCGAGCTAAAGGTTTCTACAAGGATCGGGCGTATCTGTCAGATGTGTTCCAGTAGTTGCAGACCGCCATGGCCTCACCGGACTCAGAGCTGATCAAGGTGCTGCGATACTACAAGCTGGAAAAAGGATGTGCTGCCGAACCCTCCAGCCCTTGGATGTGCATGTTGGCAGTGGGTATAGGGGCTGTAGGGCATGCCAAGCTGGTTCAGTGTCTCACCGTGGTCCCCACTGCTATTGTAGAGAGTCAGGATAGACTATCATGTTGTTATAGCCCCTGACTTGGAGAGCCTCGATGTTCATGATCATGTTGCTCGGAATCAACCGTAGGTGTGGCGAAATAGCAAAGTCAAGTTTGCGATTGGCCTTCTGCAACCCCTGCTGGAACTTAGCAATAAGACTACTAGGGTCTGCCACGATAATCATATCCTCAACGAGACTGATGAACATGGCCTGGACCTCTGCTCCGCTGACACCATCTATGGAATGCCGCAGCTGGGTCTGTGCCGTAAGGAGGCAGTAGCACAGTGCTTCCAGGGACTTGTTGATCCGAACGATCCCTGCTGGTGTGAGGCCTGAGGTGGTGTGTGGGACAAAGTACTTCCACACATCTGGATAGTCCTGCCCCAAACCAGTGATGTGCATATTTTGCACCAGCGCTCCAGGGTCGGAGTCTGGATCGAACGAGAATGTCGCTGTCTTCCGATGCCCTACTCATCTGGGGGTTCGATAGGGGAATCCTGAGTAGTCATGTCTCGGGTCACCGTACAATACCCCTAGACCGCTGTTGTCACCACCTATGACTGTTGAGCTGTGGGTCGAAGGTGTTTGTATCAGGTAGGCTTGCACCCAGCTCATGGAGGATTCATCGCACCGTGAAGTACACGTGGAATCTGAGACAGCTGGCGATGAGCACAGCTTCAGGAGTATCAGAATATGAGTGAAGCAGGGTGGAACTTACTCCACCGTGGAGCTGTGGAGGCTGGAGAAGCATGCTAGAAGTGTGGCACACCACTTGCAAGAAGTGTGGCACACCACACGGCAAAGTTCAGCTGCTGATTCCAGTATGAGAGGCTTGGAGCAGCCATCCAATTATGAGCTTGCTTCGCATCCTTGATGGTGATGGGGCGGTTGGTCAGCGGTCGTGGGTTGACGGAGTAGCTGGTTCGGGACCGTCCATCCACTGTGATGGAGAACGGTGTTAGCTCTGGTATATCATCCAGTAGGCCTCTCAGGCCAGTCAAGGGTGTACCCAGGAGGGGCGGTTGGCTCCGGATGACTGTCGTGAGGTTCAGTGGGAAGGCCATCTATACTGGTGTTCTTAAAGCTACCGTACAGGTAGCACACTATTTGTAGTCGTTTCGACTCCAGAGACCAGTGAGGCGACCTTGCCGTAACATCTCATTTTTTAACGCCTCCATATCAACCCGCCCACTGGAGCCTTTGAGGTATTGCTGTCGCACTTTAGGTTTCTCCGTGCGCTACAGGGCTTGGACCTTCAATATATGGTGGTACTCTTCATCGGTGACCTGGCCATCCTCGAGAGCTTTGCTGACAGACTCGTCGATAGTTCGTAGCATACTCTGTGCCAGTGCCACGTACTTAGCATGCTTCTCCAGCCTCCTTGTGGTCTGCCCCTGCCCCACCCCCAAGCCCGTGGCCAAGACAGTGGCGGCTAGTGTCTTGCCACCCAGCGGGATGGCGATGATGCCCCCCCCCCCCCTCTAGCGAGTGGCCACAGCTGCCACCCCAGCACTGGCTCCAATCACACCCGCAGTAGTGGTTGTACGCGCAAGGATGTTGTAGGCTGTCTTATATCGCCTGCGCATTCTGCTGTACTTTTCTGCCTCATGGCCGAGATTCTGTCTGATGGTATCTATCTGCTGGAGTCGCCAGCCGTGGATGGTACCGCCCTCCTCAGCCGTCAGGGAGGGGTATATTTCTGGTTGCTTCTGCCACTTTGATTTTGCCATAGTATACCTGGAGATTAAACCTGCATCACCTGCAGAATCTGCTCATGAGTCCTAGAAGGGTACATTTTGGAAAGCCTGGCGAACTGTGCCAGCTTGCTGGTTTCGAGACAGACGTCATCCAGCACTATGTTGGGTACCAGTAGCTTTCTGAGACGTGACATCGGGAACTTCACCTTATGACCAAGATAGTAGGTCCGCCGCTGGATGGCTTTCTTGGTCTTACACTTCTGCGCCATCTCCTCTTCCCACTGTATGACATCTGGCTCATCCTCATCTGTGAAGACACCTGGCTCATCGTCGTATGTGAAGACATCTGGCTCATCGTCCCGCTTACTCTCTGGCTCATCCTTGTCCACGATCTCCGCTACATCTGGCACATCGTCCTGCTTACTCTCCTCCAGGAGGGCCTGCCAGTATCGGGAACCTTCACTGTTCCTTCGCCTCCTTGCAATGCTCGCATTCTGTTGATACCAGCTCTCCCGCTGTAGTCGCTCTCCTTGTTGCAGTGCGAGCATCTGTTCGTTTAAGGCCTTTATCTGTGCAGGGGTCATGTAGGGGTGAACCTCTTTCTTCATCATCTCGGCCAAGGTAAGATAATGCTGGTATGATATCATATTGTCGTCAGGTCAATGAGTAATAAGAGTGTAAACTCTAAATGGGCGTCCGATATCCCATCCGTGCTGGCATATATGTTAATGGAGGGGCTGTCAAACAGGTGATTTACAGGTGTGAACAGGCTAGGACTGATAGCTTTCCAAGGTTGCTGTTGGCACCTGGGAGATACTCTATCACGTCCCAGCCGACTTCTACCAGTGAGCTGCTGTGTGCACTGCCCGGAGGTTGATGTAGCACATCGGCGTGTATGTATCTTGTGCCCCGCTGGGGCACCTCGAAGAGGACCCATTCTACGTGGTACTGTACCACCCATCTCCCCTCTAGAGAGGGTGAGATTACGTTCTCACCACCGGAGAGCAGCAGTCGGACAATCGGCATGGTTATATGTCTTGTTTAAACCGCTCCTATAGCGTGCTATGGAACCCATATTTGCTCATTCGACTGGTCTTGCTGACCTGGCAGATGTGTACGCAGTTGATGCTGCCACGGTAGAAGAGAGCGATGGCAAGTTATTCGCCCTACAGTACAAAGCAAGCTCAAAAGCATTTTCCCTCCACCCCATTGGTGGTAATGGGGTGGAGCAGCTCACAGACCTCAAGGATGTGACGAAGGAGCGCCTGGGTTGCAACATAGATGGCTACAAGATCGTGTTTCGGAATGATTTCCCGAAGAGGAAGTACATCCTCAAGCCGTTGATTGATCTCTCGGATACAGAGGTGGCAGACATCAACACCCTAAATAACGACCAGCTTTCATCTGGTCAAACCCTATTCGAGCGGTGCCCTGCCCATGGCCCATGATGGCCTGCTATTGACCCTGGCAAAAAACCTGCAGTTCATATTTGAGAAGAATGAAATATGGTACCGCGCTGGACCTGGGGGTGACTGGCAAACATGGTTGCCCTATATAGGCCACCCGCAGTCATTGACAAAGCGGTTACTCCCCTCTCCACTGTTGTGAAAAAGGATGGGACAGTTCGAAAGCTCTACAATCGGGGATCATCCTTCCTCAACTACATAGGTGAAGGTGTCTCCCTGACGAGGGTGGGTCACCGGATCGGGGTTACAGGTGGAAAGCTCCTGCTGCGTCGTCCATTTGATGGACCAGAAGAAGCTGTTAACCTCCAGGAGGGCACCCTATGGGTAGATGGTGTGTCACATGTCTCCAAAGTCAAGGGTGCTGTTAAACTGCTTCAGTGAGTCAGACTCACTAGCCCGCAAACGACTCATATAGTCCTAAAGCTACGTTTCTTAGCCGGCAGCAGAGTGAAGCAGCTAGCCCCTGCCCCTTAGGGGATGAAGATCACTATCGATCCGGATGGAACAGGGCTCGATCTGGCACATATTTCTCGAGGGGATTCACTCTGTTCAGTTTAACTCTTCATATATACCCATGATTCTCATCATACTGCTCGTGCTGGCATCTACAGCAGTGGCACAGGGTGCTGAGACTGCCATGATATTGGATGCCAAGTGGGCCCACTTCCGGGATGACCCCCAGTACAATCCTTGGGTCGACCCCTTGCGGAGAAACAATTACGACCGCTTTCACCCACGTGACGAGATCAGGTCTGTCTGCCACTTCTATGGGGTGGAGAGGGTAGGCCGTGGTTGTCTGCTGGAGACCCCTGCTCAGCACCAGATTCTCTGCGTAACATGTGAAGATGCCAGTCTGCCGTGGTTCACATGCTAATCACTTTAGCCTCCTCCCAGGTGAGCATTGTCAAGGTAGACGGAAGCCCCTATGGGTGGTCCCATCATGCCGATGCGACTCTGGCAGAGACTACGTGTTTGTCTGAGCCTACACAGAATAGAGAGAGGCCGGCCCTGTGGTTGATGGCGATCAGTCGTGTATATCACTGTGGAGGCTTGTCTCTAAATGGGCGTTCAGCCCCTGGTAGTAGTAGTGTCGGCCTGTGGGTGGTATATATCCCTGTGGATGCCTGCAGGGGTAAAAGTTGAACGCGGTTGCCCCATGGATTGAGAGGGCGGTGGGGGGCTCATTTGTCTAAATGGAAATCCAGTTGAGGGACGTGTGGGCTCATTTGTCTAAATGGAAATCCAGTTGAGGGAGGTGGTATCATTTTGACCCCGACTCTACTACTTTCCAGTGATAAACGTCAAGAATATTCTTCTCTTGGTCTGCAAATGGATATTTCTCAAGACCACTGCAGAAGCCATATTTGGCTGGCTTGAATGTTAAAGGGTTAAGCCTACAATGCGTGACAAATGTCTCTTTCATGCGCATGGCTTTCAAAATAATCATTTTTAATCGGGTCACTGTTGCCATGATATTTTGACCACACATGGGTAGAAATAAGAATTTTATTGCACCTAACATTTGGGTTTTGCCTGCACGGGCAAAAAATCTACATGCACGTAAATTAATCCTTTCACCTGGCACCTATGAATTCCCTATATCACAACCATATAGGAAAGCTGTTGAATATTTTGAAACTAATTTGACTGGAAGCCATTGCTGCCTTAGGCAGCAACGTCTTCTAGTCAAATTAATTTCAAAATATTCAACAGAATAAGTTTTATATCGTAAAGAATTTCCTTTTTTCAGGGATTTGTCGGAGAGGGTTAATGTTATAGCTTATCAGCCAGAAATGTGCATGCACCTTGTGCACCCAGTATTACAAATTTACCTGCACCAGCCATTTTTTACCTTCATTGTGCATGTAAAAGGGCCTTATTTCGACCCCTGCCACAGATTTATTACACAACTTCATGACTCCACGGGGAGCATTTTCTACAAGTTTGATTACTGTATGAGAAAAACCGAACTGACAGCCTGGAATAAGCTTTTGTGATTGACTGATTACGGTAACTAATTAACTAAGCATGGTGCTTCTACCCACAGGTAAACATTTGACTGTCATTTGTTATGTCTACTTCTTTGTTTGGGTGCCTAAACTGACAGCATCGGGCCAGGAAACAAGATTATCAGATCGAGGTTATGTTGAAAATATCAATAACTGGATACCTGTGGTGGAATTCAATAAGGTTTTTTAGTTAAAACTAGTATAGAGATAGACGAGTAGAATAAGCCTATTCTTGGGCGACCTGGGGGAAAAATTCCAATGTTCTCAATTCCTGCTCATTTTTGATCTTAACTATATCTAGTATCCCAGAAAATAGTCCTGACCAATATGTCTTGGGCGGAATTTTTTACACCACTTTCAAATCTTCCTACTTTCAAATTTCTTGCAGTGCCTTATTATAGGGGGTGCACGGGGGCAAATTTAAATTTCTGATGTTTCCGCACGATTAGAGTGCTGAAAATTGGCATACATTTTGATGATACAATACCCTATCGTGTAAAATAATAAGTGTTGAACTAATATAGAGGCCAATTCACAGTATTTATGAAAATATAACTATCTTTTTTGCTATCAATATATTTTGCGTTATAATAAAAAAGTTAGCGAATAAATTTGTTCAGGACAATACATCATTTACAAATATAGCCAACTTAGCGCGGTCTGTGGTCAGATTACGCGTAGAATTAATCATTTGTAATACTAATACATGGTCCAGGATAATTTTTGAAACTGGCAATTAATGTAAATCAAAAGACAATTATGACTTAAGAAATGGTTCGATGTGCTCTAGAAGACGAATGTATACAAATCAATGAGATTTCTGATTCGGAAGAACCGGTAGCATTAGATCTATGTATTATTAAACACAAGGCAAAATTGGAAAGCGAGTCACGTACAGCCAAGTATTGGATTTTGTATCTGTACTATATAAGCATCATTAGAGAGTTCATACATTGCGAAAGAGTCTGTGATTGGGAAGGGCATCTCGCAGCTGTTGGAAAGCTGTTGAATCTTTTCGCGGCTTCAGGGCATATTAATTATGCAAAGAGTGCTAGACTTTACCTGCAAGTGATGAGAGATCTCCCGACCAAACACCCATGGTTGTACAATAAATTCTCTACAGGTCACCATGCAGTTCGTAGGAGTGATAAGCACTGGGCTGGATTATGGACTGATCTATGTATTGAGCAGATTCTTATGCGATCAATGAAAGCTCGGAGGTCGGACACAAGGTCATGGCATATCTGAAAGCGTTAGGCATCAATGGATCTATAGCATGCATCACTGTGCAGCTGTTCATGAGGCAATGACCAGCTTAACAAATCGTCAAAATGCAACAAGTGAACAACATGCGGAACTCGGTACATTTAGGTGCAAGCGAGATTTTGTAGACATGGAGAAGATCCTAGAGTGGTTTGAACAGCACAACCCATTCGATGACGAGGTGTCCATGCTAAGGTCGTTGGCAACTGTGCTAATGGCATCTGACGATGATGGAATTAATTGTGACATGGCTGAACAAGTGGGTTTGAAGATCCAGCAATCACTTGATGACGTGGCCTTTAGTAATGCTCACATTAAACGATCTCAACAAGTTCGTACATTGAATGACCTCCAGCTCGGTATCAAGCTCGGGGAAAAAGAGCCGAGTGTTTTATTCTTGCGATGTACGGCACTGGCAAAACGAGAATCTGAAGACGTCACACCTTATTTTAAGTATGAACTTTCTTCCATACCTACATCGCTGTTCAAAGACTATTTCATGCGAAAATCAGATAAATCAGAATTAGCCAGGGATATCAGGAAAGAGCTCCACAATGTCAGCCATGAACTGACTAATGTTATGAAAGATACCATGCCAGTAATAGATGGTGGTTGGCTGCTCCATCATATTAGATGGAAAAACAATGTCATGTATCAAGAAATTGTCCAACAATATGAAACCTTTCTCAGCAATAAATATGGAAAGTGCTGTGTTGTATTCGATGGATACGAAGGACCATCCACAAAAGACCACGAACATCTGAGGCACTCTGGAACAACGTCCGCGGATATCACTGTCACAGATATATCAAAGTGTCACAAAAATGAAGAGGTGTTTTTTCTCCAACATGAGGAATAAGACACAGTTCATACAGCTTCTTGTTAGATTCTTACAATCTAAGGATTATATCGGTAAGTGTAGTGATGGCGATGCAGACACCTTGATTGTATCAACTGCTCTGGACTTTTCGAAAAGCGGTCAATCAGTAATGGTTGTAGCGGAAGACACGGACATTTTTATTATGCTAATTCACCACTGGAAAACATACATGGCTGATATATTTCTAGTAAACGAGAATAAAACAAATGGACCGAATAAAACTGTGCAGATGTACAGTAGCCTTCGCGAAGCACATGAAGTGATGAATCCAGTATTACCCGACAACATACTGTTCATCCATGCATGGAGTGCTTGCGATACAACTTTGGACAAGGAAAAACTCATGTAATGAAAGTCTTGTCTAAACAGAGCAAACTACAGTTACTAGCTCATGAAATGGCTGATACTGAGACGACACCCCAAGATGTCGGTAATGCCGGTATATCTGTTTTCTGTATCCTTTATGGAGGGAAAGATTTTGAATCACTGACATCCTTGAGACACATGCGTTATCAAGCAATGATTGCACGGTGTAATAAAATTGAGCCTGAGAGACTTCCACCAACTGATCGAGCGGCTCATTACCACAGTCGCCGTGTCCATCTGCAAATTGTCCAATGGGCTGAACTCGATAACAAGTGCCTTAATCCGTATGAATGGGACTGGAAGTTGGAAAACAAGGTTATGCGCCCAGTCATGACAGATATCGATGCTGCACCTGCAAATGTTCTGAAATTTATTTGTTGTAATTGTAAAATTACTAATAAAACCCAATGTGGAACAAGGCAATGTTCATGCTACAAATCAGGATTACACTGTCGCTGCATGTGGCGGTTGCCATGGAGAAACGTGTAGCAACAAGGTTGTTCCTTCCGGATGTGAAGATGGTGGCGATGATGATGAACAAGATTTCGATTAGTGTACGGGCAAAGATAGCAGACAAGATGTGTTATTTGGATAATCCTTTGTCAATGATTTTTACATCTGTCAGAATCCTCAGTTTTCGTTGTTTAAAATATACCGCATTCACCTAAATAAATATGTCTTTAAAATTCTTGATAGAAATTATTTACTCAGTATTTTTTTTATCCATTTCATTCATTTTAGTAGGGTTTCTGATCGCAAGTATGCGACAAATGAATAGCTGCTGACAAAAGTAATATTTATCCATAATCCGCGCAGCCATCTTGCTTTTTTCTCACGTTACCATGACTACAACTAAAGGAATCATTGACAGACTAAGAGAATATAGTACACCCGATAAATATACAGTTTCAGTGCTGTACTCCTAGACACACTAGAAAAAAGGACTTGCCTTTGACTACCCCAAAAAATCAGGGTTTCTAAGAACGCAAAAAGCGGCAAAATTTCAATGTGCCGTAAAAGATTTTGCCCAAGGGATATTGGTCAGGACTTTTTCTGTGATAACATGACCATAGGGGAGCAAGAAAACGTTGATTTCGATAACATTGCAATTTTTTCCCCAGCTTCTCCAAAATCCGCTAGCCTAAGAGTTAAACCAGGTTTTGTTATTACTAATACTATGTCTAAATCTGCATTTAAACCATGTAAGGGGTAGTTTAGGCCTCAGTTTACATCATGTCACAAAGCCATAATGAAAGCATTGTGACATATTTGTAATTTGAATGTGGTTACAAGGGCGATTTGAAAAGAACATTTTTACGGATAGAGTTGACAGGCTATCGATTTTGGATACATAATGATGGCCATGTGCCAAATTGTTGCGGCTATATGAAGCTTGACTTCAAACATAAAATAAATATAGAAGGTCTTATCAATAAGAAGCCAAAAGGCCTGTAACGCTAACCTGGAACATTAGCATTTGAACCATTTCCAATATTTAAATACCGGTAGACATGATGGATAATTAAAAAAAAATACAAGATGCCCACCAAAGAAATTGACCAATCAAAATTCTCGTTTGATATGTTGAAGCCTACCGCCATAGGATCATTCCACCCACGTTTCATTGAAATTGGCCCAGTAAGTGGTAGCATTTTAAAAAGTTCTGGAAAGTTTAAAAAAAAATCCAAATGGCCACCAAAAAATCAACCAACCAAAATTCTGGAAAAATGTCCTAGAGCCTACCACTATAGAATCCTTCCAGCCAAATTTGGATCAAATTCTTCAAGCGATTATAGAGATACACTTTGGCAATTTCCGGTAAATTTTTCATAAAATTTGTGATTTTCACCAAAGATTTTACCCATTAAAATTCTGAATAGATGTTCTGGAGACTACCGTGATAGGGTCTGTCTTGCCAACTTAATGATGAGTAGCAGTTTGACAATTTGTGTTAAATTTGTTATACCGGTACAATCGGTTTCCACCAAAAAACTTGACCAATCAAAATTCTGTATATTAGTTCTGAAGCATAGTCCCATAAGGTCCTTCCAGCCACAGTAAGTTGTTGAAATCTGCCAAGCGGTTAATGACAATTTATGGTAAATTTGTTATAAAATCAAAGATTTTCACACAAATAAATTGGCCAATCAAAATTCAGTATACATGTTCTGAAACCGAAAGGATGAGGGTCCTTCCAGCAAAATTAGGCTGAAATCTGCCAAGCGGTTAATGAGTAGCGTTTTAACAAATTTCCAGTACATTTTTCATAAAATGTAAGATTTTAACCCAAAAGATGGAGCAATAAAAAATTTTTTATACACCTGAAGCCTACCCTACCGCCATAGGGTCCATCCATCCAAATTAGATTGAAATCCGCCAAGCGGTTAATGAGTAGCATTTTTAAACAAAGGTTGACAGATGACAGTCGGCATGCGTATCAGTGACCTTGACCTTTTGACCAAAACAACATTGTGTGATGTCGTGTCATTATAAGGAGGCATGTGTCCAAGTTTGGGTCCAGTATGATTAACCAAACTCGAGCTATAAACAAGTCGAGCTAAACGGAAAATGTTAATGTTGAAAAAAGCAAGGTTTTTACCAAGGTTACAGTGACCTTGACCTTTGACCTCAACATAATTCAAATTGTGTGATGTTAGGTCATTATAAGGAGACATGTCGAAGTTTGACTCCAGTATGATTACAGCTGTCATGATGTCATAAAAATTGCAGCTACCGTACAAAAAAAAATATGGATGTGTACCCTTAAATACAACCAGGTTGACTATCGCCATATTGTTTGTGTTTTGTCTCCTCTGGTCATTTCCAGCACACCAGCCGTCGCTTACTATAAAGGATGCCCCCATATCCTGAAATGGCAGCAGTCAAGCACTGACCGTATACGTGAAATGCCGACTGAATTTTATATTAGTCATTCATTTCACGAAACTGACATGGATTCGACAACTGAAGACATAAGAATGATAAAGATATGTTTGTGCACGCACTCAAACCTATACGTGACTAATACCTATTCAAAAACTAACAATAGACAGGTCCTATTTCTTCAAAATAATATACCCATACGTACCTTCTTGTCAGCCTCCATTTGCAGACTATGTCATTTCTTTTTGTAGTGGAGTTTGGGGTAATTTTATACAGCTTCTATTATTGGATCACCTGGCCAGAATAGCCAAGTGAGCTTATGCCATGGCAACCCTTCGTCGTCTGTCCATCCATCAACTTTATCTTTAAGCGACTTCTTCTCAAGAGCCACTGGACTAATTTCAATTATATTTGGCTGGAAGCATCCTTAGGGCATAGTGATCTAAGTTTGTTCAAAAGAAGTCCATCGGCCAAGCCGGCGACCATCTTGAATTTGGCTGATTTTTAAGAATGTCGTTAAAAATCTTATCCGAAACCGCTTGGTGGATTAATTCAAAACTCATGAAATATAGGGCAAGAGCCGAACCAAGTTTATTCAAAGGATTGGCCAAATGACTTAGCAGCCATCTTGTATGACCTAATTTTCACAAAAATGACCTGCAGAACCACTGAACAGATCATAACTAAATTTGAGGGATATAATTATGGACTAAGGGCCATTAAAGTTTGTTCATGGGAAGTTGATAGGTAAAAAAACATGGCCGCCGTGGTCCAATCAAAATGTAGTGTGTTTGGCAGGCAGATTGGATTTTCTTATTTGATGGATTTTGAAGCTGAAATTGGTTTTATTAGCCCAACTAGCTTGTCAGCCATCCGACGCATAGCCATGACCCCCAGTCTGTTCGTCTGTCCATCCTATCCTCAACAATGGCAGCATGTGTTGTTATTTCTGGGTGGATTAACTCTAAACCTGGTCACAATGTTAATGTCGGCGTCTACTATCTGTCTTACGAAAGTGGAACTGATACGACGTCAAACACCAGAGTTATCAGCCCTTAACTATTTGCACTACTAGTATAGTGCCACTTTCATACGGGAAATATTACAGGTTTTTTCCCACGGCAATGTTTTATCATCCCGACACATTTTATTGCCAAACAAGATAAAAACAATTAACAGTTTAACACTTTCCTCCACTACCTAAATATTTAAGATATGTATTAGTTGCTCTGACATCTATGCTATTGAATATGTTGAAATCTATTTGATTGAAAGTTGTTATTATCTAAGGTAGCAATGACTAGTCAAATTATCACCTGGATACCAATCCCCTTCTGCTAACTTGGTCATTCAGCGAGATGTACATGTGTTAAATGGATAGTTTGGAAAACTCAGTTAAACCTGCTATAAAGACCACCTGTATTAACCCTTTTACCAATTAATTCCCTATATCGCATTTTCAAGGCATCCATACAGAAAAATCCCCCACAGACCCCCCCTTGCGGGTTGGTCTGTTGTTTTATTAACCACTATAAACACATACTTACCGTTCAATCACTACTTGCTAAATCAATTATCTGCATTTAGCTACCAGATTAAGACTTTTATGCTTGCATACACACCTCCCCATGCCTATTTCTATTAATATGGACCCTCAACCAGGCTACTGGTTAAGTCCATCCAGTATATTGACTGATATAGACTGGCACCAGTCTACTCACTCTATAGTGACGCCTGTCACTAAGCGTGCTTGCGCATGCGCACTGGAGCCCAAATAGGAAATAGATTCACTTTTCAGAATTTAAGTGCCAAATATTATAGGCAAATTCTCAAATCATTCCATGCGGGGTGGCTGAGGCTGGGTGGTAGTGATTGAACGGTATGTTTTTATAGTGGTTAATAAAACAACAGACCAACCCGCAAGGGGGTCTGTGGGGGGTTGTTATTACACCACAAAAACATCCATTACCATTCAATCACTACTTGCTAAACCCGTAGATTTGGTCAGTGCCCCACTTAAACATTAGGTGGGAGGAGATTTGAGAATCAACAAACAAGGATAAAAATCAAACCAATCTTATCCAAATGTTAATAACATAACATAATAGTGCATTTAAATCAATCACACCGTGATTATCAAATAAGGAAAACTTGAACTTAAAGAAATAAATAAAAACCAAAATAAACTCTCACCATTTCTTACAGACTTAACGAAAATGGCGGGATGTGCTTGGTAAATGGTCTTCGGCTTTTTTGGTTAAAATCGTAATATTACGAAAGAAGGAGGCTGCTGCACTCTGATCTTTCGGATAAAAAGTTGTAAAAGTGGATTCAGATTTCCATCCTCCCACCTGCATGACTTCATCTAAAGACGAACAGGCAAAAAGCGCAAAAGAGGTAGCCATACCTCTAACATCGTGAGCTTTTAAAATGATCGGACTATCAGGAAAGCGGTTAGACTGAGTTTTAGATAAAAAAATCCCTTCTGGGATATAAAACTCAACCGTCTCCTGAAACTATAAATCTGTCCCTTTCAGCAGAAAGAGTATAAATCTCTGAACGCCTTCTAGCAGAGGCAGCAGCAACAAGAAAAACAGCTTTGAGAGTTAAGTTTAATACTAATAGAGGAAATGGGTTCAAAATGGCGACCTGCCAGTACTTGAAGAGCCAAAGCCAAATTCCATGAAAGTAAAGCCGTAGCTATCGGAGGATGAATATTGCCTAGACCTCTAATAAAACTATTAAGAGTGTTAGTGTCCCTGACATCGGCATTCAGAAGGCAAGGAAGAGAAGATGCCAGAGAAAATCTATACCCCCTAACCGTATTAGCTGATAAATGTAATGAATCAAAAAGATAAGATAAAAAGTCTAATACTTGGGGAATAGAAACTGAATCGGGCACAAGACCTTGGTCTGAACACCATTCTCCAAAAATTTAAAGTCGATCCTTGTAAACTCTGCGGGTCGACTCTCTTCTGGCAGAATCGATAATTTCCTGAGATCTTGAAGAAACCTTATTCTCGAAGACTTTAGTGTTGATATTCTCCAAACACACAGATTGAAGATTTCTGGGTTTGGATGAAAACAAAGACCTCTTACTTGAGACAGAAGATCCTGGGAGACTGGAAGAAGATGAGGGAACATCTAGAAGGAGCTCTAGAAGGTCTACAAACCAAATCCTCTTTGGCCAAATGGGGGCTATTAAGAGAATCTTGCAGATTTGATCTTTGACCTTCTTCAACACTAACGGAATCAAAATCGTTGGAGGGAACGCATAGGCAAACATTCCTGTCCAGGACTGCGACAGGGCATCCACCGCCAGGGCTTGACTGTCCGGAAAAGGAGACATGTAAGAGGAGATCTGAGCATTCAGAGATGTCGCAGACAGATCTACCAGAGGACGATCCATAAGTCTGAAAATCGCTTTGACAACCGACCTCTTTAACTGCCACTCTGTGTGGGCGAATTTGCTGGGACGTGACAGTTGGTCCGCAACAAAATTCAGACTGCCTGGGACATGAGAAGACACTAGAAAAATCTGATTCTTGTGACACCATAAGAGAATATTCCACACTTCTAGACAAAGGAGGGATGACCTTGTACCCCCCTGCCTGTTGATATAAGAAACCACTGTCGAATTGTCCGACCGAATCGAGACTTTGAGACCTATCACAAGATCTTACCATGAAAGGAGAGCCTACTTGAAGCCCACAATTCCAGAATGTTGATATGAGCTGTAGACTCCTCCAGGGACCACATACCGGAAACCGACGGAGTCCCAGACCGCTCCCCATCCCTCCTGAGAAGCGTCTGTGAAGATAATCACCTGAGGGGAGGACTTTACCAGTGGAACACCCATCAGAAGCAGAGAACGATCCTTCCAAAAATCTAGATGAGGAATCAAGTGTTCTCTGATGGGAATCTGATGGAAAATAGAGTGAACCGACTGCTTCCAAAGAGACAGTAAATACATTTGGAAGGGTCTTCTCATCAGCGCCGAGAATCTTGCTCTGACCATGGAAGAAGGATTTCCATTGCCACTGATAAAGCCTCTATCCTTGGATCTGAGGGGAAGACTAGACCCCGGGCCAGGTCGAAAGAAACGCCTAGATGCGTGAAGATTTGAGATGGAACTAGGCTTGATTTCTTCAGATTTAAAATCCACCCTACGTTGCATGCCAGACTGCAAACGTCTGGAAGAATTCCTGAGAGAATTGAGGATGACTGCTTTTACCAACCAGTCGTCTATATAAACGTGAAGATGGATAGAATGACGGTGTAAAATTCCTGCCATGGCTGAGACTAGGCGAGTAAAAAGAAAAGGAGCCATAGTCAGGCCGAAGGGCATGGCGCGAAACTGCCAAACTCGATCCTTGTAAGCAAACCTCAGGAATTTTTTGAAGGAAGGGTGAATGACAACATGAAAGTAGGCGTCCTTTAGATCGATGGAAGATGTCCACATCCCCTGATCTAGACTG
Source organism: Chaetoderma sp. LZ-2023a (assembly GCA_034401795.1). Lineage (NCBI taxonomy): Eukaryota > Metazoa > Mollusca > Caudofoveata > Chaetodermatida > Chaetodermatidae > Chaetoderma > Chaetoderma sp. LZ-2023a. Next base: position 46,473,282 of record CM067372.1, read on the forward strand.
GAAATGATCTGGGAGATTGTCTCCATCTTGAACTTGGGAGTAAGAATCATAAGATTTAGCTTCTTCAAATTTATGATAGGACACCAACCTCCAGTTTTCTTGTAAACTAAAAAGATGATTGAATAGTAGCCCGGGTCTACTCTCCAGTGGGGAACTTCTTCTATTGCCCTCTTGACAATCATGGATTCCAACTCTTCTTCCAAGGCAAACCAATTTTTCTGGATTGGATGGAATTGGTGTCCATTTTGAGAGAACAGAAAGAAGAGGAGGATGACGGATCCACGATGGTGCATAACCCCAATGTATCTGAGAAACTAGCCAGGAGTCCTGAATGATGGCCTGCCAATTCTCCCAAAACAGAGAAAGGCACCCTCCTACTGGCACGTTGGGTAAAAGGCACTGGACTGACTGATCCAAAGGCACAAGAAGAGGGGGAGGGATGATTAAAGGAAGAGAGAAGGTTGGACTTACCCGGTAATAGCCCACACCTTCAAACTCTCTTTCCTTGATACCCTCTAAATGAAGAACGACCTCTGGACCTGGAACTAGGACGATGAGAAAGGGACTGACCTCCTCTCACCCAAGGAGAGACTGCCTCCCTTGGGACCTAGAACGATGAGAGGATATGGAATCAAAGCGATCCTCCGCGGATCGATCTTGAATATTGGAAGAGCGGTTAGAATTATTAATAATCCTAGAGGGATAAGCCCCAAATTGGTCTGGTTTGAGGCTCTTTCTTCTTGATGAATTCAGACTCTTTACTGAAGAAACATCTCTTTTCAAAGAAGGATTAGCAAAGGAAATCTGAGCCTGAAGCTCCCTAGAGGCCTTAAGGCACTCAGATTCTGCAGGAATGAGACTGGGAGCCGACTGTCCGAATATATCCTGACCAAACAGGGGGGGGGGGGGGGGGAGCCCCGCTGAAATAAGACTATTCTTCAAAGAATTAGATATCTGAACCTCAGAGAGCTTCCTGGACCTTCTCTTAGAGGTAATGAATCCCAAAGATCTACAGACTGACCTGAGCGAAGCACGAGACAGATCCGCCAAGGAACGAAAGACTGATAAAGGAACCTGATCACCACGTTCTAGAGCCTTAAGAACAGCTTCAGATAACAGATTAAGGAAATTGGCCGACTTAAGCTGAGATCTGCAAACAGACTCCCATCTAAAAAGATCAGTGAAATGCTCAACCTTTAAATGTGAGGATAGAACATCCCAAGAGGAACCAGAAAGAGACTGAGGAGTAGCAACCTTCAAATAATCCTCTTTGGGAACTTGAACAGGGGCATCATATTTAGAAGAAAGAGAAAACTCCTTACAGTTAACATCATTAACAAAGAAATCCAGCATATCTACGACTAAGTTATCAATAGGGAGAACTTGAGGAGAGGAAGAAGAAGAAGAATCAGATGTAGAGAGAGCAGACCCGAAAGAAGGGTCAATAGCAAATTCCTCCTTAAGATCAAGAGAAAGAGTAGAGGCGATCCACCTGTGAGCCATGGACAAGTCTTCCGAAGAGGCTCTGACCGGACAAAACCTCTTCAGATCCCTGGCCCTGACTGACTTGGGAACTGATGGAAGAGAAGAATGATTAGGAGAGGAAGAAGATATGAGAAGAGAAGAATCACCTGAAACTAAAGATTCACCCGCTCTAGAGGAAATAGGAGCAGGGTCTTCTAGCAGACTCAGGAAAGGAAGAAGCTTGGTCAGAAGGAAAAGAATCCCTACCATGATCCTGACTAGAAGACAAGAAAGGTTGAACCAGAGAACTGGCAGAAAACCTCGAGGATCGAAAAACGAGCCGAAACCAAAGAACAATCGAGAGAAGAATCCCTAACCACAGAAAACAAAGAGAAATCTAAACCTGAATCAACAATTTGAAATTCTAACTCAGGAGAAAGAACAACGGAAACAATCGGATCAAGAAGAGCAAAAGAAGGACGGGCAGAAGAGGAAGAATGAGGAAGAGAAGAAATTGAAAGAACAGATGTAGAAGGAGAATGATCTAATGATCCCTGAGAAGAACCAATAGATGAAGAGACGGGAGAATCCCGGAGGAGGAATAGATGATTGAAAAAGAGATGACGAATCAGACACATGACTGGATGAGAAATCCTTAGCTGAAAGAGAAGAGGCAGATGAGGAAGACGGAATAGGATTAAAACCTGGAGGATGAGAGGAGGCAGTGAAAGAAGGAGACCTCGAGGCAGAGGAACTCAAAACAGCCTCATGAAGAGGAGCAGAGGAAGGAGAAGACAAATCAACCTCAACTACCTGAGATGGCGGGAAAGAACCATAATTGGAAACTAAAGAATCATGAGAAAAAATTTTGTGAGAAAAATCAGAACCAGTACCTACAAAACTCCTATCATCATACTCCTTACGCCTATCCACTGAAAGATTCTCCGAATCTAAAGAAGAAACTGAAAATGGAAGCGTAAGTTGATACTCGGATAAGTTTTTAGTCGAGGCTAACTGACTATGTTCATTCACTATCCCGGAAGTTACGTCCCAACCAGAAGCGGAAGTCGGAAGTCTATCCGGATCTGAACAACCCGGAAGTACACCCCTAGAACCAGAAGCGGAAGTGTACAGACCAGAATCCAAACCGACAACGGAAGCGCTTCTACCGGAAGACGAAAAATAATAAGGGTCCACAGACGCTGGATATCTGGTATGACCGGAAGCGCTGCTAAAACCGGAAGCGGAAGTAGGAACCAGATCTTGAAGACCAGGATGTCCTGTAAAACCAGATACGGAAGGAACGGAAGTAGATCCGGAAAACGGAAGTAAACCAGAGTCCCGAGGAATCTTGACGACCGGCATGACCGAAACTTTGGCATTAGTATAATGCTTTTGGATGGGGGCTTCCGCCGCCGCCACCACCACTGCTTGAGGGTTATGCCTATCACCCTCAAGACTAATGTGGGTTTGACCCGGTGACCTGCTCGAGATCACCTTCGAGAGCTTTTTCGCTCTAGTTTTTTGTTTTGGAGACCTGAGTTCTTGCATGGATGTAAGAGGAATCGGTTTTCCCCATTTGCGGGCACACCCGCTAGCCCTCGGACTATTATCTGAATCAGAAGAAACTTCCGGTTTCTTGGCCTCCAGGATGGCAGAAGAAATTCTTTCGTCTAGCGACTTAGTCAAGACAGCAGCGAAGGATTCAAACCTAGCAAATAAAGCCAAAACAGCTTCGGAATTCGCCGAAGAGGCCCCCCCTCCGTTGCTGATGGATTAGACACGTTAGTTTTTGCAAAAGACACAGCTTTTGTCTTACCAGCAACGGAGGTAGGGGAAGATCGACCAGAGGGCAGCGGTTGTTTTGTGGGCAAATTCTTAAAAAAGGCCTTAGAAACTGATGCCGACCACGCTTTGCATATCACGCACATCGTTGTGGGGGTGCACGAGGTGCATTTCGAATACACATGTCCTCCATACTCCGCAGAGTGAAGACGATCACACATGAAGGATGTGCATTTTGTCTTATCAGTCGATTTAACAGACTCCTAAAAACGAAAAAAGGGAACAATGAAGCATACAGCTTGGTATTTCGTTAATAAGAGTCTAGAAACATAACAAAAGCATTTCTAAGAAAGGCGGGAAAGTTCAATTTTGTTAACAAATCCATAACGACAAGAAACAAACTTTCATAGGGAATAAATGTAATTCCTTATAATGCACTAATTGAAAAGTGATAAAGGGCTCTTGGAGTACACTAGAGATTTAAGATGATGATGATGATATAGCCATAGTAAGATTGTTACCACGAAACCGTTAACATTTATATACATAGTTATAAAATTCAATATAACCACTAATATACTTCCTAAACGTAACTTAGGGAGGATAGACTTCATAGTAGGCATAGTTATCAATATGAAGTACTCTCAAAGTATAGCTGACACAGCGCAAAGCTATAAAAACTCTGGATAATATTTGAGCAATTATTCTGCTTGCAGAATAATTGAAAAGTGAATATGTTTCCTATTTGGGCTCCAGTGCGCATGCGCATGCGCAAGCGCGCTTAGTGACAGGCATCACTATAGAGTGAGTACAGACTGGTGTCAGTCTATATCAGTCAATATACTGGAGATGGACTTAACCAGTAGCCTGGTTGAGGGTCCATATTAATAGGAATAGGCATGGGGAGGTGTGTATGCAAGCATAAAAATCTTATTCTGGTAGCTAAATGCAGATAATTGATTTAGCAAGTAGTGATTGAACGGTAATGGATGTTTTTGTGGTGTAATAGCAACTGTTGAATATTTTGAAATCAGTTTGACTGGAAGTCATTGCTGCCTATGGTACAATGGCTTCAAGTAAAATTATTTTCAAAAATTCAATAAAATAAGTTTTATATCATAAAGAATATACTTTTTCCCGGAGTTATGGGTGAAAGGGTTAAGAGACCAGCTGCCTTTAGAGAATATTTTCTTCATTTGCTTAATCCAATTAAGCAATGTATTTGAAACTTTATTAAGAAACCAGCTGCCGTAACACTGCCTTCTGATTCTTCCTTTGGGTTGTTGCCTGTATGCGATGTAATCTATTTTTACTTAAATATCGAAAGGGGGCATAACTCCATCAAAGATTTACGCATACGCCTGAAACTTGAACTTGGTCTGTAACTTCTCATAACAAAGCAATGTAGCAATTCTCAGTATAATATCTTGAAAGACTGCGAAAAAAGTGGGGAAAACTAATATTTTTCGTATTTCATGTCGAAAGAGGGCATAACTCCATGAAGAATTGACGAAAACGTCTGGAACACGAACTTGCTCTGTAACTCCTTATACTAAAGCGATGCACCAATTTTCTCTTAAATATCTTGAAGGAGTGAGAAAAAAAGTGCAGAAAGCTGATATTTGTTGTATTTCTTAACTCCCATCAAAAATTGACGCATACGCTTGAAACTCGAACTTGGTCTGTAACTTCTCATAACAATGCAATATAGTGCGGAAAACCAACTGCGACAGACGGAGTGCTACACACACACACCCCACCCCGGTTTTACCGGTAGGGGACTAATAAAGATTAACTAGTTGAAATGCCAATGTTCCAGGTGAGTGATACAGGCCCCTTTGACCTCTTGTTCCAGTTAGTCAATGAATGGATGAATGAATCTGTCAATGAAGGAAGAAAGGATGGAATGGGCACTAGATTTTTTACACCAACAAAATGATGCCATAAACCACAGCCACAATCCTGACCACCACCACAAATAATGCCACCACCACCACCACTCCACCCACAACTGCAACTAACAACACTAACACCACAAAACCACCTCCATGAATGCTATCCCCGCCACTGCAACCGCGAAGCCAGCACCACCACCACCTCCACTACAAGCACCGGTACGCTGTTGCTGTTGTTGTTGTTGTTGGCTGGGGTGGTGGTGGTGGCGGATGTTGTGGCGTAGTGGTAGTGTTGCTGGTGGTGATGCTTGTGTTGGTGGTGCTTGTGTCGGTGGTGCTTGTGTTAGGTAGTGGTGGTGGTGGTGTGTAGTGGTGTTGCCTGTGGTCGTGCTTGTGGTGGCAGTGGAGATGGCTTCGTGGTATTGGCGTTGTTAGTGACATTGGTGGGGTGGGGGTGATGGCTTTGGTGGTGGTAATGGTGATGGTAGCTGTTGCTTAGGTGGTGTTCCATAAAAAATTGTGTGCCCATTTCTTCCTTCCCTCCCTTCCTTCCTTCCATGATTGATTGATTCATTACTCACACCGCTTAAGGCTGGTGTGAGTATTGCAGTTGGTGCCTGTGTGCGTGCGTGTCTGTCTGTTTATCAGAGGCATATCTCAGGCATCGTATGAGGTAGAATAAGCAAATTTGGCAAATAATGATATGAGTTGCTAGAAAACTTTTTAGGTTGGAGTCAAAAGATAAAAAATCGAGGTTACAGGGTCACTTAGTGCATCCCAAAATAGACATTGTTAGCCATAAATCGTGAATACAAGTAGGTAGAATCACTAAATTTGGACCCAAGTTCTTCGAGTTTGGGACAAAGCGTCACATCTAGGTCATGGGGTCAGTGCATATTGGAATACACATTTTTTACCATAACTCTGGAGTGCAAGAAGGTAGAATCACCACATTTAGCACACGCTTTCATATTGTGACAGCTTATGAAAGCTTTGAGTTTGAGTTCAATGGATCAACTATCTAGGTCATGTGGGCCACTAAGTGCATTGCTAAGCCAGAGCACAAAGGCATCAGTCAGCATCTCCCTCGAGTGCATTCTAGTCGATCGATTCATTCATCCATCCATCCATTCATTGACTAACTAGAATAATAGCAGCTGTGTAAAATTACCCAAAACCCCTACAAAAAGGAAGGTACATATAGCAATATTATTTTGAAGAAATAGGACTTGTATTTTATTAGTTCTTGAATAAGTATTGGTCAATTAGAGTTTTGAGTGTGTGCATAAACATATCTTTATCCTAACATTTTCAGTGGTGGAATCCATGACCGTTTCGAGAAATGAATGAGCGATATAAATTTGAGTTTGCATGCTTTTCCCGTATGCCATCAACGCTTGACTGCTGACATTTCGGGATTTGGGGGCATCCTTTATATAGTAAGCGACAGTGGGTGTGCTGTAAATGGCATGCAGAGATGAAATGTAAAGAATATGGTGGTAGCTCACCTGGTTGGATTTAAGGGTACACATCCATATATGTTTTTGCAAAGTAGCTGCTATTTTGGTGACATCATGACAGTTTTAATCATACTGGAGACAAACTCCTTATAATGACTTGACATCACACAGTTACGTTGAGGTCAAAAGTAAAGGTCACTATGACCTTGGTAATAACATTTTCCGTTTAACTCGACTTTTCTGTTTATATCTCAGATTTGGTTAATCATACCAGACCAAAACTTGAACACATGCCGCCTTAGAATGACACGGCATCACACAATGATGTTTTGGTCAAAAGGTCAAGGTCACTGTGCAAAAACAGCGAAAAGAATTATTTTACTTAGCCTCATAGGACTGGGAGTGGTTAAAAATGTAACAGATAGATCTTTTCCTGCGGTAAAATTGTATAACTTTGGCCCTTTAATCGCTAGAAAATCACAATTTCAGATGAATATTTTGCGTCAATATTTTATCATCGATTACGAGTGTTAGTTAGTGAAGTTTTGTAATAACCGACCACCCACATAAAGAGGAGCCGATGAAATGAGAAAAAATACTCAACCAGTGAGAGCTGTAATCCCTTCTTATGGTGGCGGCTTGCTAGATGAAAGAGCTATGGCGAGTCCATATTCTCAAAAATTGAAAAATTAAAGCGAGGCTAAATGTAGTCTATCTATCAAAATGGCTGACATTTTATATTTAGCAGAAATAGAAATAATCCGTAGATTAGCATAAAACATGGAATAAAAATGTGGAATAATAAAGATAGCATGAAAAATACATGCAATTGATTTTTTTTAAAAACCCCGGCCCATTATATTGTAAGATTAAGTAAATGATTATAAACTTTGAATTGACTCCAGTTACTGTAGTATTGTACTGAAATAAATACTACAGACTAGTCAGATATGTTTTATATTGATTTTATTCATAAATATAACTTAGACAACTGACGATATTGCTGATATTTGGAAATCAGACGATAACGATAATATCGCAATATTCTCAATATTATCGGGAAATCGCCCAGCTCTATATGGCTCCCAGTCATCAATAACCATCTTGAAATTTTGTTTCCAGATGATAACTCCTCTACCATTTATCTGATAGCTTTGAAACTTCATAGAATGACTGGCTTAGCATCTGAGGAAGAAACCTATTAAAATCAATGATGATTCAAAATGGCCATCTTGAAAATTGGTTTGCAGATGATAACTCTGCTACCATTTATTGAATTGCTTTGGAATGTCAAAGGATGACTGGACCTTGTTCTGAGGAAGAAACCAATTGAAACTGATAAAGATCCGGTCATTTTCACTCATTTAGATACCTTGCTATTCCTGTTGATATTAAACTAGTCGCCGCCATTTTGTCTTCTCAGGCTGTGTGATGCCAAGTGCCAATGAAACACTTTCTTTAATATGTAATGCTTCTCATGTTGAACATTTTGAAACTAACTTGAATGGAATCTGTTAGTGCCGAATGCAGCAACAGCTTCCAATCAAACTAGTTTCAAAATATTCAACAGCTTACACGCAAGGTTGTTTTTACACCTCAATGACAAGCTATAGATGGCACCTCTATGACTAAGCATATATATATACCGAAACAGACACCAGATTGGCAGAAAAGTACATCATGACAATGTTCATAGGTTGGAGAAATGTATCAGCATTTAGCTACTAAAGCCTGAATATCTTCCTTTGTCAGCCTGATAAAAAGCTAAAGATGCCATGCATAGATTATTTGGTAGACTAGGTGAGTTTTTCTGTAACCCAAGATTTATAGGTCTCCATGTGGTAAAATATAAATCTAGTTGTAAATGTAAATTGTCTACACACATGCCGGTACACAGATCAAAATCTCCAATACACTCTTTGTGAAACATCCCTGACAATAGTTTACACCATACTATTTGAAAACATTTTTGAAAGACAAAGAAGTTAGTATAGGAATCATTTGTCATGTACTGAAATAATCCTTTTTAAATTTCTCAAAGTCACTATCTGTAAAGAGAGTTTTTTCCTGTTTCTTTTTCTTTGGTTCTGGTTGATCTTTTGCAAGAGCACCACGATGCTGCTCCAAAATCTGTGAACAGAGAATATGAATCTAATTATATACACTACAAACACAGTTAAATTTTAACTTGCGAATCATAACTCATATTAGTCTGTGTCTGTCAGTCAGTCTCACATTGTTGACATTTATGACGCAGCTGTGTAAGTTGCGTATTGCACTTGTTTCAAGCATTAAGCTTTTAACACTCATATCAGCCAAAAACGTTTTTTGCAATGTTCCTAAAAAATGCCCATTTGCAGACCAAGAGAAGACTATTTTTGAAAATTTACTACTGGAATGACCGGTTCGATAACCGAGTCAGCGATTCCAGCAGTAAATTTTCAAAAATAGTCCACTTGGTCTGCAAATGGACATTTTCTATGAGAAATTAAAAAAATTTTAAAACAAATCCGAGGGTTAAGTCTAATTAATACTGGTGTACATTTTGAGAATGATGTTGCTTAAAAACTGTTGTTATCACATACTTCAACAGCTTGTAAGCAAGCTCATTTTCTAAGTGAACACCAGATATCACCTAACAAATTTTGTTATTATGAAATGTGATCCTGTTCTCAAAACTAACTTCCATAAATGTGTGCTAAAGTATGATGGTGTGTCAGGGGGTTGATGGGACATGAGAAATTTCTATATTTCACAAAGCTAAGGTAGCTTAGAATAAAATGAGAAATATAGTTGCAATACAAACAGGAAGCTCTGCTTTACAGCGGTGCAATCAACTATGACCTGTGACCTTTTGATCACAACATTATTGTTTCATGCCCTCTTATTATCAGGAATAATAAATGTATCCAAGTTTGAGTCTAGTATGCATAACCAAATCGAGATATAAACCTATACATTGGGCCAAGCAAAATGTTAATGTTAAAAAAATTAGATTTTTACCAAGGACCCAGTGATCTTAACCTTTTGTCCCAATGGCATTGTTTCATTCCATCTCATTATAGGGAGGAAAGTGTCCAAGTTTTTGGTGTAACCCAACAGGAGATACAAGTAAGTTGAACGTAATGCAATATGTTATTGTTGAAAAAACCCCCAGATTTTGTCATTATCACACTGAGTTTGTCCTTTAACATTTTGACACCAAGGTCATACCAAGAAATGATCAAGAAGCACTTATTTAAATTTGTGCCCTGTGTGCTTAACCAAGCATGAGATATAATAAACCACTAGGTTGAGCTAAGCACACTCTTAATTTTTCAAACTACGGGTTTTTAGCTCACCTGGCCTGAAAAGCCAGGTGAGCTTATGCCGTGGTGAGTTTGGCGGCTATTTTGGATTATTTTCCCGCCAAAGGCTCCTATACTAAAGCAATGGGAGATTTAAAATGTCTTCTCGAGTACTAGGCCGATTTCAATTTTATTTGGCAGGAAGCATCCTTACGGCATAGGGATCTAAGTTCAAATGAATCTGATCGGCCAATTTGGCAGGCAGCCATCTTGGATTTCGGCCGATTTTAGGAAACGGTTCTCCAAAACCGCTTGGGGAAGCGATTCAAAACTCATGAAACATCATCTATGGCAAGAGGTAAGGAAAGTTTGTTCAAGACGACTTGATTGACCAAATGGTTCTGCGACCATCTTGGATGACCTAGTTTTCCTGAAAACGACTTCTTTAGAACCACTGAAGTGATCAGGCCGAAATTGGGGAGATATTATTAGAGACTAAAGGCCATTAAAGTTTGTTCAAGGGAACTTGATTTGCCAAATGGTTGGCCAGCCATCTTGAATGGCCTGGTTTTCAAGAAAGCAACTTCATCTCCAGAGCCACTGACCGGATGGGGCCGAAATTTGGGAGAAATGATATTGATGACTAAGGGTCATTAAAGTTTGTTCAAGAGAAGTTGATACATAAAGAAACATGGCCTCTGTTTTCTTGTTACAAGTCTGCTCAACTCATTAGTTCTACTTATTGACAATGACCATTCTAGTTGAAATGCCTATGGTCCAGGTGAGCGATACAGGCCCCTTGGGCCTCTTGTTTAATCAAGGTTATTGTGCCCTTCCCTCTTATTAGGGCGAATGGATATAATTAATTAAACATGAGACATGAACGGCAACGTTGAATTAAACAAAACTAAGTTTTGTCATTATCACACTGAGCTCGAGCTTACACCTTTTAATGCCAAGGTGATTTGTACTACCAAGTCGTTATCAGGAAGCACTTGGGCCCTCTATAATGCATCTAAGCTGAGCTAGAGACAAAATATAAATATTGAACAAAGTGTATTATCAAGGTTACAATGACCATGACCTTTGACCTTTTAACCACAATGCCACTGTGGCATGCCCTCTCATTATAAGTAAGCATGTGTCCAAGGTTGGGTCTAGTATGATTAACCAAACATGAGATGCTTACTGCTAAGTTGATTTTAGCGCAAAATATTAAAGTGGAAAAAATAAATTGTTCACCAATGTCACAATGACATTGACCTTTTGACCTAAAGGTCATTGTGTCATCTCTCATTATAAAGGTGTATGTTTCCAAGTTTGGGTCCACTACGATTAACCTACCATGAGGTATGGACTGCTAAGTATTCTGTAGATCTAAATGCAAATTGGACCACGGCGATCATCGCCACTGCCGGACAGCATTGAGCATATCACAATGGCCCGTTTTACTCTGTAATACTAACAAGAGAAATCAGAGATTACAGACCCTCACTGTCTTGATTTTTTCAGATTTAGTATTTTCCTGATTTCTGTTATAAAGCCTAAAATTGTGGAATCCTTTCCTGTGTTAAAATAAAATTGGACAGTAATTTCCTAAATATACATATAGACACAGAATTTGATCGAATCTGGATTCTGTCTAGTATTTGATATACAATATACAGGTCCGGACACATGCACGCACGCACACACTTGAATGCAATATAACTTCTTCCCCTCATGGTGTGAGACTAATTACTCAAGGTTTGTGTGAGTTTTGCGCTTGGTGCCATCTGTCAGTCTGTTTTTCCAAAGCATATTTCCCGAATGCAAGAAGGTAGAATCATCAAATTTGGCACATACACTGATAGTGGGGCTGGCTAGAGAGTTGAAGTTGCAGGTCAAAGGGTCAAATATCTAGGTCATAGGATTACTGGGTTCATACTACAATACTCATTTTGACCATAACTCAGGAATGTAATAAGCTAGAATAAATAAATTTGGCATATACACTCATATTGCGGCTGCTAGAGAGAGGTGAGGTTTTCAAGTCAAAAGGTCAAATATCTAGGTCATGGGCTTGCTAAGTACAAAGCGGAAAGCAAAATCTTTACCATAACTTGAAAATGCAAGATGATAGAATGACCAAAATTGACACAGCCATTCAAAGCGTAGTGGGCTGGATGCAATTTGCGTCAGTTCAAATGGACAAAATAGAGTAAGTCAGCACCTCGTCAGAGTTTAGTTAACCCTTTAATGGTCCAATTTGGCTGAGAAAATCTAAATATCTCCCTTTTAAATGTCCATTCGCAGGGTAAGAGTTTATTTTTTTTAATTGACCACTGCACTGAATGGCTCAGATGCAGAGCCAGTCATTCCAGTGGAAATTTTCAAAAATAGTCTTCTCTTGCCATATCATTTCTGCAAGACCACTTCAGTGGCCGATTTTGGCCGGCATAGCCAGTAAAGGGTTAAATTCTTAATAGTACATGATGTACTGATAGATGACTGATACTCATTTGAAGTGGATGAACAGGTTTGAACAGGAGAATCATTTGTTGACTTAGGAATCTCCCAATGACATGTATCTCACTTTTGCTGTAAGGTCTCCATCTATCTTTCCTGCTTCTGTAAGCCTCTGCAGTGCACTGACATTCTTCTCTGTGTGGTCTGTAAGAAGAGAGGCTCTGTACTCTTCTGAAATATACATAAAGCAAACAGAAGATGCTTAAACATAATTCTAAACAAGAGGCTTAAGGCCTTGCATCACTCAAAAATCTAAACAAAGAGAGTATCTTAAATTTCTTATATATTCATAAGAGACATATTTTAAAAATAAATCTGGGAGTATTTGTTATGTTACAGGCACTTTGTCTTTAACTAGCTAGAAGTGTGGACTCCATTTTAGATTTAGATTGCAATCACCATTTTATTTAAATCTATTGTCTGAGCTGGCTGGAAATTCTCGCATAAAAGATGGCTGGCAGAAAAATGTACAGATTAAAATTCTGCATACAAATTCTGAAATCTACCAGCCTAGCATTCTGCCAGCCAAGTCTGGTTGACATTTCCCAAGCAGCTAATGAGGAATAGAGTTTTAAATCATTTCCAACCATTTTTCGGAAGATTCAAGATGGCCACCGAACTAATTGACCAATCAAAATTTTGTATACAAGCGCTGAAGCATGCCGCTCTATGGTCCATCAAGCCGAATTTGCTTGAAATCGTTCAAGCGGTTAATGAGGAGACTGGCCGTACAACTGATTTCCCAAAAATTTTCAAAAAATCCAAGATGTCTGCCAGAAAAATTTACCGATCCAAATTCTCGTTAAAAGTATCGAAGCGTACCACCACAGGATTATTCCATCCAAGTTTTGTCAAAATCGAGCCACTGATATTGAAGTAGCATTTTCATGGATTTCCGGATAATTTTTGGAAAATCTAAGATGGCCACCAGAAAAATTGATCAATCAAAATTTTGAATACAAATTCTGGAGCCTACCACCATAAGGTCCTTCCAACCAAATTTGGTTCAAATCGATAAAATTGTTACGGAGGAAATATTTGATGGACGGACAACGTTCGGGCCAGGTGATGTAACCAGATTTTATCAAGGACCTTTGTCATTTTAATTTCTCCTGGAATTACAGCAGAACTGTTGACGTTTTTTCTAATATAAATTTTTTATAAAAAGTTTAGACAAATTTAGATGAGGACACCAAATGTTACAGTTATCGCAGCAAATTTTTACAGGATTGTTTCATCAAAACAAGAGTCCCAAGGGGCCTGTATCGCTCACCTGGAATTATTGGCCACTGGCACAACCAAAGAAAATGAGATGACCAAGTGCTGGAAAAATTTACCAATCAAATTTCTGTGAAGAAGGTTTAGCCAAGTTTTATTAAACTTGGCCCAGTGTTTAATATGATTTTCTCAGAAATTTGCAGAAAATACATGTCAGGCCAAAAAATGGCGGACGTTTTTTGACATATCAACTTTCCATGGACAAATTTAATGGCGTTTCAGCCCTAATCATAACTGCCAAATTTCAACCCGATCTGTTCAGCAGTTCTGTGGGAGGTCGTTTTCGCAAAAAATAGGCCATCCAAAATGGTCACCAAACTATTTGGCCAATCAAATTCCATTGAGCAAACTTGGTTCACCTCTTCTAGATCATATTTCATAAGTCTTGAATCGATACCCCAACTGGTTTCGGAGATTTTTAAAGATATTTTTAAGATGGGGACCAGGTTCCTTTTACCAAACTTGAATCTCTATGCCCTAAAGATTGTTGCTGCCAAATATAATTCAGATCGGCCCCATGGTTCTCGAAAAGACATTTTAAATTTCCAATTGCTTTAGTATGGGAGTTTTTGGCAAGAAAAAGATCCAACTTGGCCAAACCGTTTATCAGACAGTTTCGAGAATGGCAAATATGAAATCAGAACACCCAAAAACATTATAAAAACTATTTCGGCCTCAAAATCAATCGAACAAAAAAATCCAATATGTCCTCCAAACATGCTACATTTTTATTGACCCACGGCGAACATGTTTTTTGACGGATCAAATTCCCTTGAACAAAATTTAATGAGCCTTGGTCTCTAATCATATCTCCCCACTTTCGGCCTGATCACTTCAGTGGTTCTAAAGAAGCCGTTTTTGAGAAAAATAGGTCATCCAAGATGGCCACCGAACCATTTGGTCAATCAAGTTCTCTTGAACAAGCTTGGCTTAGCTCCTGCCCTAGATGATATTTCAGGAATTTTGAATCAATCCTGAAGTGATTTCGGAGAAGAAATCGGCCGAGTAGCTCTCAAGAAGATGACATTTTAAATTTCCCATTGCTTTAGTATGGGAGCCTTTGGCGGGAAAATAATCCAAGATGGCCACCAAACCGTTTATCCAACAGTTTGGCCCGATCCCTTCAGTGGTTCTGGAGAAGTTGTTTTCAGGAAAACTAGGTCATCCAAGATGGCCCCCGAACCATTTGGTCAATCAAGTCCTCTTGAACAAACTTGCGTTACCTCTGACCCTAGATGATGTTTCATGAGTTTTGAATCGATTCCCCAAGCAGTTTTGGAGATTTTTAAAGACGTTTCCTAAAATCGGCCAAAATCCAAGATGGCCACCAGCCAAATTCGCTTCATTTGAACAAACCTGGATCCCTATGCCCTGAGGTTGCTTCCTGCCAAATATATTTGAAATCGACCTAGTAGTTCTCGAGAAGACATTTTAAATTTCCCATTGCTTTAGTATGGGAGCCTTTGGCATGAAAATAATCCAAAATGGCTGCCAAACCGTTTATCCGAGTTTCAAAAATGGCAAAATTTAAGCAGAATACCCAAAAACATATAAAACCAATTTCGGCCTCAAAATACATCAAATAAAAAAATCTAATATGACCGCCAAACACGCTACATTTTGATTGGCCCACGGCGGCCTTCTTGTTTGACAGATTAACTTACCTTGAACAAACATTAATGGCCCCGAGTCCCTAATTATATCTCCCAAATTTTGGCTTGATCCCTTCAGCGGTTCTGGAGATGTCGTTTTCGGGAAAACTAGGATATCCAAGATGGCCACTGAACCATTTGATCAATCAAGTCCTTTTGAACAAACTTGGCTTACCTCTTTCCCTAGATGATGTTTCATGAGTTTTGAATCGATTCCCCAAGCGGTTTCGGAAAACATTTTTAAAGATGTTTCCTAAAATCAGCCAAAATCCAAGATGGTTGCCAGCCAAATTAGCCGATCGGGTTCCTTTGAACAAATTTGGATCCCTATGCCCTAAGGATGCTTTCTGCCAAATATAATTGAAATCGGCCCAGTGGTTCTTGAGGTCGCTTAAAGAAAAAGATGACGGCCCCAGGATGGACGGTCGCCACGGCATAAGCTCACTTGGCCAGGTGAGCTAAAAATGAGTGGTGGTGTTGTATAAAAGCAGGTGAACATGTCCTATGCATGTGACAGCAGATTTGTTCCAATATACATCTTGTAAATCACATAAAGCTGGAGACAAAACAACCACCTCTTAAATGTCACATTCTATGGGGTCCTAAATATACAATTTGTACAACAATATGTGACAAATCAATTATATCTTTGCATCAGTTATCATCATTTTATTTTATCTACTTATACGTGTAGTCCACATTAATTGAAGCATATTTTCTCTTGATAAATATTATTTTAAGGATGAAAGTATGGTACAGAAAACTATTTAAATTAAGCACACTCGTACCCCCTTTTCGTGAACTGACCCATTTCTCTGCCACTCAATACATAGAGTTTGTAATTAGGTCGGGTCGTAAAGACAGACAATAAGTAAAAGCAGAGCTGCCACCTTGGCATTGTTTAGTTGTCAAAAGCAACATGACCTGTCAATTAACTGTGAGCTCTATCAACCACTCTGATTGGTGGTGATCCCTTACAAATTGCTGTAAATAGAGACGGTCTAGAAATTCAAGTGCTAAATTGGGGCAAAATCGTACTGGCAGTAGTTTTTGGGATATCCATATATTCAGAATTCAATACAATCTAGATCTGGCATTTTTATCTGCATCACGACCCACAAATTTGTAAACCCTCTTTAACAGTAAGTTGTGCTAGCTAGTATTTCAGCCAAATTTGATCAGTAAGATAGACACAGATATAGAGACCCAAATGCAATAAGTTCTTCCATTTACAGAGTGAGTGTAAAGATTTCAAGTAGAAATTATCAAAGAGAACATGGACCCAAATGAGTTTCAATCCATCAATAAATGGAATGACTTGATTTAGTCCATCACAAATGTTTAATAGTCCGACAAGTTTTGTATTGTATGTCTTTGCAACTTAATAAACACTCTGTTGAATATTTTGAAACTAATTTGATTGGGCGCTGTTGCAGGAAGCAAAAGCACCCAGTCAAATTAGTTTCAAATTATTGAAATGCTTACCTGTATAGTTTTCTGGAAATTAAGATTCAGGGAGTTCAGGGATCAATATACATTATATTTGGCAGGGATCGATCGATCAATCCCAACACAGGGATCGATTGATCCCAACACAGCTGAATCATGGGTGGAGCTTAGCTAGAGATGGGCAGGGCATAGGTAAAACTGGATTCATTCATTGAGTGGAACACTCACCTATTCTAGATTTATCTTTGATGTGTGACTTTTGCACTCCGTTAACAGGACACTGATGCTTCTTAGCGATCTTTCTTTTAGATCCACAAGAGAGATTCGTTCTGGTAGACGAGGATTTGGATTTCGTAGGTAACGGATCTGTGCATAAAAAAATACATGATAAAAAATAAATTAAAAATAAGTAAATGCTTGAACAGATGAGAGCTGAATGATATTTACATTCCCACGATAATAATGTCTGAACAATAATATGGTATCACGATATATCATCATTGCGATGGAGTTTGAGGATAAACTGCATTTTAACCCTTTAACCCTCAAATTTGTTCAAGAAAATTTCTATTTTTCCATAGAAAATGTAAATTCTCAAACCAAGAGAAGAATATGTTCGGAAATTTGCCACAGGAATAGCCGAGCCAGTCATTCCAGTGGTAAATTTTCAAAAATAGTCTTCTCTTGGTCTCCAAATGGACCTTTCTCAATAGCACTGCAGAAGCTGTTTTTGGCTGATATAAGTGTTAAAGGGTTAAAACAAACAAGAAGCCCACGGGCCTGTGAGGCTCACCTGGACCATTAACATTGAACCAATTGCATTTAAATAAACATCATGGATAATTTTCAGAAAATTCAGGATGGCCACCACAATATTGGCCAATCAAAATTTTCTGATATGTTGAAACCTACGCCCATTGGCTGATTCCATCCAGGTTTCGGGCAATTTATTACGGTGGAGTATATTTTCCGAAACATTTTCAGGAAATTCAGGATGGCAAACAAAAGCCGACAAATCCAAATTCTCAATAGAAGTTCCTTCCAGCCTAATTTTTTTTAAATCCGCCAAGCTGTTTAGATATGTTTTAAAGGATTTATGGTTAATTTTCACAAGGTTGAAGATGGCTGCCCAAAAAACTGACAAATAAAAAAATGATTAATGATTACCGTAGTAGCATCATTTTAAATGGTTCCTGAAAATATTCGGATAAATCCAAGCAAAGAAATCAACCAATCAAAATTCTAATGAAACATTTAGAGCCTACCACCGTAGGGTCTTTCCAACCAAATTTGGTTAAAATTCAACAAATCCAACGGTTAAAAGGTTGTTAAGGAAAAAATGGGTTTTTAAAATTTCTAATAAAATCAATTGGCTTGTAAATCTCTTAATTACCACTCTTATCGTGAGCATTGGTCAGGAAAAATTGAGATTTTTGCTTAGCAAATGTCCAAGGGAAGACTATTTTAGAAAATTTATAATTGTTATGACTGCCTCAGTAATTGAGGCCATTCCAGTTGGAAATTTCCAACAATTGTCTTCTCGTGGACTACAGATGGACATCTTTCAGGCTACAGAAGCAATTTTGACCAAAATAACCATTAAAGGGTTAACAAGATGCATTTAAATACTTTTTTTCAAGTGTTTGCATTTGAAGATTTCAAATCACAACTATTTGCATTTGCATTTAAATACTATTGCCAAAGTATTTGAAATTTCAAACAGTCTATTAAATATTATCAAATATTTTTCATATAAATATATATACTAGACAACAGGATCTTCCAAGCAAACTAAATTCAAAACATGTCAAAACTTTATCAAATCATAAAGAATTTGTATCTGCTTTGTGGCCCTTTGACACTGAAATATCAGCTTCTCAAAGTCAATTCCATTTCCATTGGTGTACATTCTGGAAACAATATTGCTGTAAACTGTACTAACCCAGTTACAATTATCTTTGGCCTAAATGTGACACAGGTTAATATAGTATCTATAATATGTATCCGTTTGTGTAATCATAATCTAAACAAACAATATTATATGTAATCTTTTTTTAAATGCCTAGGCCCTACATTGAGCATTTTTCATGATGAATTCAGGATGTAATGGGTTAAATTGTGCATGTACACGAGATGCTAATTCCCACTCAGCAATTAATCTAAACACAAACCTAACAGAAAACTTACTAAATATTTTGAAAACAATTTTACTGAAAACCAGTGCTGCCTTAAGCATCAACAACTACGCAGAGAATGAATACAAAACAGCAGGATGATTACACTCCGGGGTGTGGGCTGCATTCATTTAAACAGTCCTTAAAAGGTTTTCAATGATACAAACTGCCCACAGACCCACTTTAGTGGGGTAGTCTGTAGTTTTATTAACCACTAAAACATACTTACCGTTCATTCACTACTTGCTAAATCAATAACTCTCTATTTAGCACCAGAAAAGATTGTTATTCTTGCTTTTCATGCCACCCTATGCCTATACAATATCACCGTACTCTACCAGGCTTCTGGTAGAGTAAACTCTCACCATACAGCCTGTATGAGACTGCCACCAGTCTGTATACACTTCTCAATCACCTAGGTTATTGCACATGTACAGAAGCGCCTAAAGACAACATAGTCTCACTTTCCAATTTTCATGCATGAAACAAAATACAGATTCTCAAATCATTCCCTCGCGGGGTGGCTGAGGCTGGGTTGTAGTGATTGAATGGTCAGTATGTTTTAGTGGTTAATAAAACTACAGACTATTCCACTAAAGGTGGTCTGTGGGAATTGTTATTATACCACAATCATGTGTACCATTCAATCACTACTTGCTAAACCCATAGACTTGGTCAGTGCCCCACTTAAGACCTTTTGGTGGGTGGAGATTTGAGAATCATTAAACAAGGATAAAAATAAATCAATATCATATCTTAAAGTTAACCAAGTTAACTGAATAGTGCATCAATATCAATTACCCTGTGATTATCACACAAGGAAAAATGAAAAGCTCAAAGTAACTAAACAAGACAAGTAAAGATTCTCACCCATATCAGACAGACATACAGCCTTGTGAACACAGTGATATATGCTCGATAAATGGTTTTTAGATTGTAATGATTGTAACTCATATATTCCTTACAAAGGAATTTGCTGGACTCTGATAATTTAAGTAATTTAAAGATGTAAAAGTGGAATCAGATTTCCAGCTAGCGACTTGCATAACGTCGACTGATGATGAGCCGGCGAATAAAGCGAATGTGCTAGCCCTCTCACGAACATCATGAACTTTAAAGAGAGCTTATTGAATTTCATCAGTGGAAGCTATCTTGCATCAAATTCTGAAATACATGTAATTGCAGATCCTTCTGGCAATAAAAGCCCTGGATACAGGACTGACAACCTCCTTCGCCTATGTAACCCAAAAGAGGGAAGAATCTTATTTTTTCATATTGATTGTACATGTAAATCTTTAAAGTTCTGACCAGACACCATAACTTATCTGATGGTGAAAAAGATGACAAAGATTTAAGAATAATTGGCTTGGCTGGGTGACTGACGGTTTGAGCTTCGATAAAAAATCCCTTCTCGGATAAACAAGGCAAATCAATAAATTGATGTATGCTCCCCGAAGGCATACTCTGCAGAGAAACTGAATGGATAGCCCTGAAGGCATACTCTGCAGAGAAACTGAATGGATAACCCTGAAGGCATACTCTGCAGAGAAACTGAATGGATAACCCTGAAGGCATACTCTGCAGAGAAACTGAATGGATAACCCTGAAGGCATACTCTGCAGAGAAACTGAATGGATAACCCTGAAGGCATACTCTGCAGAGAAACTGAATGGATAACCTTGAAGGCATATGCTTCAGGGAAAGGTTTGGAACTGTGGCTCAGACAGAGAGAAATGAACTTGAAATTGTCAATGAGATATCACCATATTAGGCCATCCTTAAAATATTGTTGGTTTGGGGTAATGATGTTAAATCCACAATTTGGGGAGTAGGAATGATTCGGTGGGCCATCATTCTTTTGGTCTGGCGGGATTTGCCATAACGAACAGTTTGTTAAGGATAGCTTAATAAAAGCAAAATCTAAGTTTCTCTAAATAAACTCACTTAGACTTTGCTTGGCACCATAGGAAAAATATATATGAAAACTATGTTCAAAATGAACAGAGATATTTTCTGTAATAATCAATACCAAGTTTTGTGACCATATGTGAAAAAGTCTTCAAACTATGGCACAGAGAAACATTTTCAGTGATATTCAGTCGACCATGAAAGGTAGGTCAGCATGACCTACTTTTCATACTGTGCACACCTCCCTAAGATGCATCCACATACCAAGTTTGGTGACATATGTGAAAGTCTGTGATATTCAATCGACCATGTAAAGTAGGTCAGAATGACCTACATTTGACCTGATTTTCATACTCCGCACACCTCCTCGCTAAGATGCATCCACATACAACATGTACCAAGTTTGGTGACCATATGTGCAGAAGCCTTGAAACCATGGCGCGGACAAACATTTTCTGTGATATTCAGTCGACCATGGAAGGTAGGTCAGCATGACCTACTTTTGACCTACTTTTCATACTCAGCACACCTTCTTCCTAAGATGCATCCACATATCAAGTTTGGTGAGCATACGTGAAAAAGCCTTGAAACTGTGCCCCGGACAAACATTTTCTGTGATATTCAGTCGACCACGAAAAGTAGGTCAGCATGACCTACTTTTGACCAACTTTTCATACTCCACACACCTCCCTAAGATGAATCCACATTCCAAGTTTGGTGACCATATGTGAAAAAGTCTTGAAACCATGCCCCAGACATACATTTTCTGTGATATTCAGTTGACCATGAAAAGTAAGTCAGCATGACCTACTTTTCATACTCCGCACACCTTCTCCCTAAGATGCATCCACATACCAAGTTTGGTGACAATAAATGAAAAAGCCTTAAAACTATGCCCCAGACAAACATTTTCTGTGATATTCAGTCGACCATGAAAATTAGGTCAGCATGACCTACTTTTTTTACTGTGCACACCTCCCTAAGATGCATCCACATACCAAGTTTGGTGACATATGTGAAAGTCTTGAAACTATGGCCCGGACAAACATTTTCTGTGATATTCAGTCGACCATGAAAAGTAGGTCAGCATGACCTACTTTTCTACTCTGCACACCTCCCTAAGATGCATCCACATACCAAGCTTGGTGAGCACATGTGCAAGTCTTGAAACTATGCCCCGGACAAACATTTTCTGTGATATTCAGTCGACGATGAAAAGTAGGTCAGCATGACCTACTTTGGATACTCAGCACACATTCTCCCTAAGATGCATCCACATACCAAGTTTGGTGACCATACGTGAAAAAGCCTGGAAACTATGGCCCGGACAAACATTTTCTGTGATATTCAGTCGACCACGAAAAGTAGGTCAGCATGACCTACTTTTGAACAACTTTTCATACTTCGTACACCTTCTCCCTAAGATGCATCCACATTCCAAGTTTGGTGACCATATGTGATAAAGTCTTGAAACTATGCCCCGGACAAACATTTTCTGTGATATTCAGTCGACCATGAAAAGTAGGTCAGCATGACCTACTTTTCATACTCCGCACACCTTCTCCCTAAGATGCATCCACATACCAAGTTTAGTGACCATACATGTATGTGAAAACGTCTTGAAACTATGCCCCGGACAAACTTATATATGGTGAACGGACGGATGGACAAAGCGGCAACTATATGCTCCCGCACATTTTTTTTTCGGGGAGCCTAAAAACTAAACCATCCCCAGATTCGATAAATCCGTCTTTTTCAGCGGAGAGCGCATGAATCTCAGACCTTCTTCTGGCTGATGCAGCTGCAACAAGAAAAACAGCCTTTGAAGTCAATAGTTTAAGACCAATGGATCAAATTGGTTAAAATAGCTATATTTCTAAAGAATGAGACCCCTGGACTCTGATCTTTTAAATAGAATGAATTGAATCTAGACTCAGAATTCCATCAAATGACCTACAATGCCATCAACTATGGATAAGCCGACGAAAAGATCAAGAGAAATAGTCATACCACAGACAGTGTGAACTTTAACATTAAACTAGATTGATCGGTCGATGACACGTCATCGCAAATCCCCATGTTCACCGCTTTGAACATTTGCCACACCCCACAACCCACCCCCGGGGTGGAGCCAAATGTAAACCTCTGTTTGCACTCATATGGGTAACTCACATAGCAAATATGGTTGAATTTCGTCCAATAGTGTCCAAGGAGTTGCATTACAATCCATTTCATGACCTTTTGGCCCCATCCCACA
The DNA here is from genome assembly GCA_034401795.1 of Chaetoderma sp. LZ-2023a. NCBI lineage: Eukaryota > Metazoa > Mollusca > Caudofoveata > Chaetodermatida > Chaetodermatidae > Chaetoderma > Chaetoderma sp. LZ-2023a. The sequence goes on from CM067372.1 coordinate 46,496,399, forward strand.
CCTCCTGGGGCGGGGCCACATGTAAATGGGCTCATCCACTCCACATTGATATGGGTAACCGACGTGCTAAATTTGGTTGAATTCCCTCCAACATTGTCAGAGGAGTTGCATTACAATCAATTGTATGACCTTTTGACCCCATTCCCCCACCCCTGGGGGCGGGGCCAAATGGAGGTCTACATGTGCTCATCCATTCCGCATTGATATGGGTAACTCAAATACCGAATTTGGTTGAATTCCATCCAATGGTTTCGGAGATGTGTTAATCAATTTCCGCAGGTTAAAATTTGACCCTTTGACCCCTCACCCGCCCCCTGGGGGGGGGGGGGGCGGAGCTAAATCTAAATGGCCTCTTGCACTCCGCAATCATATGGGTAACTCAGATATCAAATTTGGTTTAGTTCCGTCTAACAACTTTAGAGAAGTTGCATTACAATCAATTTCATGACGTTTTAACCCCATCCCCTGGGGGCAGGGCCAAATGTAAATGTGCTCATCCACTCCACATTGATATGGGTAACTGACATACTAAATCTGGTTGAATTCCGTCCAACAGTGTTAGAGGAGTTGTATTGCAATAGATTTTTTTACCTTTTGACCTCAACCCCCACCCACCCCCTGAGAGCAGGGCCAAACGTACTCCACATTGATATGGGTAACGCACAGACCAAATTTGGTTGATTTCTGTGCAACAGTTTCAGAGGTGCATTAGTCAATTTCCGACGGTTAAAATTTGACCTTTTGACCCCTCCCCCACCGCTAGGGGCGGAGCCAAATCTAAATGACCTCTTGCTCTCCGCAATCATATGGGTAACTCAAATATCAAATTTGGTTGAGTTCTGTCTAGCGATTTCAGAGGAGTTGCGTTACAACTGATTTGACCTTTTGACCCCTGCTACGCCTCCTTGGGCGGAGCCTAATATAAATGTTGTCGTGCAAAACGCATTCCTATGGGTAACCCACATACCAAATTTGGTTCAATTCCGCCCAATGGTTTGGGAGGAGGTAGCGCGACGGAGACGGACAATCAATTTGACCTTTTGACCCCTGTCTAATCTAGCCCAATCTATATCTCATTTTGCAAAGCGCATTCCTATTAGTAACCAACATACCGAATTTGGTTGAATTCCACGCAACGATTTGGGGGTGAGATGCATTGTAATCAATTTGACCTTATGACCCCTGCCACGCCCCCTTGGGGGCTGAGCCCAATCCAAATATCGTCTTGCAAATTGCATTCCTATGGGTAACCTACTTACCAAATTTGGTTGAATTCCACCCAACAGTTTGGGAGGAGTTAGCGTGACGGACAGACGGACAATCAATTTGACCTCGACCTCTGGCACGCCCCCTTGAGGGTGGAGCCTAATCTATATCTCATCTTGCAAAGCCCATTCCTATTAGTATTTATAATGTTGGAGGGGGGGGGGAACAGAGGGGGGGGGGGGCAGCCTACTGGCTAATGGCTCTTTAACCATATGGCTGGTGCCTAGAGACTCCATGGTGTGGAGATTATATTTATGGTTAAAGAGCCATTAGCCAGTGGGCTGTCCCCCTACCCCTCTGTTCCACCACCCCCCCCCACTCCGACATTATAAATTCTTCAACAAAGCTCTTTTTCCAGCACACATCCACCATGTCACTGAACGACGTATCTGCAAATTTGAATGACGTCACACCTCTGGAACATTAGGGCTAACTCCGGCATTAGCCTACGGTGCCTACCCAAGCATGTCTGCCCAGACATTTGAAAAATATATCACCTAACAGCCTTATGGTGTCTATCTGTAAACCCTACATGCAAACACGTATATAAATCCTCTGATCAGCTTCCTACATGGAGCGAAATGCCATAAAGTCAGATCTCAGAATGGGTTTGGAAACTCCTCACCCACTGCCCTACTATTTATCATAAGATCCACTCATCCCTACCACTAATTCCATGTTTATACCAAAAGGAACACACTGTGTATATGCACCACACACATGGGCAAAACAATGGCACACCCAAGCCATTTACCCTTCAAATGCTGACCCTTGTCAGTCGTAAGGGCCCTACATATTGGTCCAGCTAAGCACAATCAGTGAGCATGTGCACGCACATGCCCAGTAGCAGGGACCCTGAATCAAGTGCTGTTAGCTAATCAAGGGTTCCTAGCTAATCAAGGGTCCCCAGCTAAGAACAATCAGTGAGCATATGTATGCACATGCTCAGATGCAGGGACCCTGACCCAAGGGTCCCCAGCTAATCAAGGGTTCCCAAGTTAAATAGGAGACACTTCACCAGTGTCAGGCATCTGACTTTCGTCCCCCAACCGAAGACAAGCGTCAGGTATACTTTAGCGACGTGGCTTATCATGTTTTACTAGTTTAAATTAATCAGCAAAATATGGTAGGAGCCAATCCAGACAATCTCCACCCAGAGATACTCCTGCGCTCCATTTCAAAGCTAATTCTTCTCACAGAAGTAGCATGAGAATGGGGCGATAGGTACCTCGCCCCCCCCCCCCCCCCTCCCCTACCAACATATATGTAAGGGAAACAAAAGACTTCAAACTGAGTAGTCAGGAGCACTACAGGGATGTCCAAAAAGACTCCCCCATAGCTCGCCATGTTACTTTCCCAAGACTTATGCAGGGGAAACAGCGACTCTTCAAACTGAGGATTCAAGAGCAATACAGCAATACCTAACCTTAGGATGGAGCATGCTTCTTACTGCATTACCCAGGTCCTAAGAGGGGACCCATGTGCAAACATAAGCACTTCAATCAGATGAAAAGGAAGCATACAGAATATATAATCTCCACACCATGGAGTCTCTAGGCAACGGCCATATGGTTAAAGAGCCATTAGCCAGTAGGCTGTCCCCCTACCCCTCTGTTCTCCCCCCCCCCCTCCGACGTTATAAATTCTTCAACAAAGCTCTTTTTCCAGCACACATCCACCACGTCACTGAATCCGTTGTTTTATTAACCACTATAAAAACATACTTACCGTTCAATCACTACTTGCTACATGTAAATCAATTATCTGCATTTAGCTACCAGAATAAGATTTTTATGCTTGCATACACTCCTCCCCATGCATATTCCTATAAATATGGACCCTCAACCAGGCTACTGGTTAGGTCCATCTCCAGTATATTAACTGATATAGACTGACACCAGTCTGTACTCACTCCATAGTGACGCCTGTCACTAAGCGCGCTTGCGCATGCGCACTGGAGCCCAAATAGGAAACAGATTCACTTTTCTGAATTTCAGTGCCAAATATTATAGGCAAATTCTCAAATCAATTCCACGCGGGGTGGTTGAGGCCGGGTCGTAGTGACTGAACGGTAAGTATGTTTTTATAGTGGTTAATAAAACAACAGACCAACCCTCAAGGGGGGGTCTGTGGGGTGTTGTTATTACACCACAAAAACATCCATTACCGTTCAATCACTACTTACTAAACCTGTAGATTTGGTCAGTGACCCACTTAAAACATTAGGTGGGAGGCGATTTGAGAATCAACAAACAAGGATAAAAATCAAACCAATCTTATCCAAATGTTAATAACATAACATAATAGTGCATTTAAATCAATCACACCGTGATTATCAAATAAGGAAAACTTGAACTTAGAGATACATAAAAACCAAAATAAACTCTCACCATTTCTTACAGACGCCGCCCAGTCTTTACGAAAATGGCGAGATGGGCTTGGTAAATGGTCTTCAGCTATTTTGGTTAAAATCGTAATATTACGAAAGAAGGAGGCTGCTACACTCTGATCTTTCAGATAAAAGGTTGTAAAAGATGATTCAGATTTTCATCCTGCAACCTATATGACTTCATCTAAATACGACCCGGCAAAAAGTGCAAAAGAGGAAGGCATTCCTATTAACATTGTGAGCTTTAATATGGGAGAGATTAATTTGTTCCGGAGAAGCAATCTCGTAACAAAGTTTAATCGTCTCCCAAATCCATCAGGATATCGTAAACTTTGAGACCGGCTTAGTTAACTCTTCCGCATAAAAAACCCATAAAAGGGACGGATCAAATCTTTTGAAATCAGTTCGCTGTTTGTACATTCTTAATGCCCTAACAGGACACCAGAGTTTATCGGATGGCGAAAAAGACGATAATGACTTTTAAATGATCGGACTGGCAGGAAACCGGTTAGAATGAGTTTTAGATCAAAATCCCTTCTGTGATTAAAATTAAACCGTCTCCTGAAACTAGAAATCTCTCCCTTTCAGCAGAAAAAGCCTGAATTCTGAACGCCTTCTAGCAGAGGCCATTAATACTAATAGAGGAGAGGTTCAAAATGACGGCCTGCCAGCACTTGAAGAACCAAAGCCCAGTTCCATGAAGGTAAAGGTTTAGCTATCGGAGGACGAATATTGCCTAGACCTCTAATAAAAACTATTAAAGGTTGTGATGTCCTTGACATCAGCATACAGAAGGCAAGGAAGAAGATGCAAGAGAAAATCTATATCCCCCATACCAAATTAGCTGATAAATGGAAGGAATCAGAGATATGTTAAAAAAGTCTAATACTTGGGGAATAGAAACAGAATCGGGCACGAGACCTTGGTCTGAACACCATTTTAAATTGACACTTGTAAACTCTGCGGATCGACTCTCATCTGGAAGAATTGATAATCACTGGAGATCTTGAAGAAACTTTATTCTCGTAGACTTTAGTTTCGATATTCTCCAAACACACAGACTGAAGATTTCTGGGTTTGGATGAAGACAAAGACCTCTCTCTAACTTGAGACAGAAGATCCTGGGAGAATGGAAGAAGACGAGGGAAGTCTACCAGGAGATCTAGAAGGTCTACAAATCAAATCCTCTTTGGCCAAAAAGGAGCTATAAAAGAATCTCACAGATTTGTTCTTTGACATTCTTCAACACTAACCAGAGCTCTAGATAAGCTTTTCAATAATTGGGTGATTCACTCTTGGCAATTTTGTAAATTGGGTTTCTTTGGAATTTAATTGGGTTATGACACATTATTAGCAAGAGAACTGAAATTAATTGGGTGATTTTCTATTTCAGTACTCATGATGTTAAAAATTAATTGGGTGATTGGCAATTTTTATTGGGTGAAAACGCAAAAACCCTGCTTATCTAGAGCTCTGACACTAACGGAATCAAAATCGTTGGAGGGAGCGCATAGACGAACATTCCTGTCCAGGACTGAGACAGGGCATCTACCGCCAGGGCTTGACTGTCCGGAAAAAGCGACATGTAAGAGGAGATCTGAGCATTCAGAGATGTCGCAAACAGATGTACCAGAGGACGATCCATAAGACTGAAAATCGCTTTGACAACCGACCTCTTTAACTGCCACTCTGTGTGGGTGAATTTGCTGGGACGTGACAGTTGGTCCGCAAGAAAATTTAGACTGCCTGGGACATGAGGAGACACTAGAAGAATCTGATTCTTGCGACACCATAAGAGAAGGTTTCACACTTCTAGACAAATGAGGGATGACCTTGTACCCCCCTGCCTGTTGATATAAGAGACCACTGTCGAATTGTCCGACCAAATCGAGACTTTGAGACCTATCACAAGATCTGACCATGAAAGGAGAGCATTCTTGACAGCACACAATTCCAAAATGTTGATATGAGCTGCAGACTCCTCCAGGGACCAAAGACCGGAAACCGACAGGGAGTCCCATATCGCTCCCCATCCCTCCTGAGAAGCGTCTGTGAAGATAATCGCCTGAGGGGAGGACTTTACCAGTGGGACACCCATCAGAAGCAGAGAACGGTCTTTCCAAAAATCTAGAAGAGGAATCAAGTGTTCTCTGATGAGAATCTGATGGTAAATAGAGTGAACCGACTGCTTCCAAAGGGACATTAAATACATTTGGAAAGTTCTTCTCATCAGCGCCGCCCATGGAATAACATTCTCTACGCTGACCATCAAACCTATCACTCTTAGCAGAAAACTTGCTCAGACCATTGAAGAAGACAGGATTTCCATTGCCACTGATAAAGCCTCTATTCTTGGATCTGATGGGAAGACTAGACCCTGGGTCAGATCAAAAGAAATGCCTAGATGCGTGAAGATTTGAGAGGGACCTAGGCTTGATTTCTTTAGATTTAAAATCCACCCTAAGTTGCATGACAGACTGCAAACCTCTGGAAGAATTCCTGAGAGAATTGAAGAAGACTTACTTTACTAACCAATCGTCTATATAAACGTGGAAATGTATAGAACGACGGTGAAAATTTCTGCCACGGTTGAGACTAGGCGAGAAAGAGAAAAGGAGCCATGGTCAGGCCAAAAGGCATGGCGCGAAACTGCCAAACTCGATCTTAGTAAGCAAATCTCAGGAATTTTCTGAAAGAAGGGTAAATGAAAACATGAAAAAAGGCATCATTTTGGTCGATGGAAACGAACACATACCCTGATCTAGACTGGAAATGATCTGGGAGATGGTCTCCATCTTGACTTGGGAGTAAGAATCATGAGATTTAATCATGACAAAACCCCTTTTTAAATTAAAATTAATGCAGATTTGAATGTTTCAGAGTGAATAGAGATCATTTTACTAAAATTTAATGACAGGGTAGGAAAACCTACCCTAGGCTGAACGCTCTCATGTATGTATAAATTCCTTAGAATTAACATAATTCACAAATAAAACTAACATGATAATGAACAAAATGTCAATTGAAAGGACCAGAGGAGACAAGAAAGAAGAATGAGAAGAGGAAAGAGCCGACACAAAAGAAGGAAGGTCTATAGAAAACACGTCCTTACAAGGAAGAGAAAGAGTCTAAGCAATCCACCAGTGAGCCGGGACCAGTCATCCGAAGAGACCCTGTCTGGACAAAATCTCCTCAGCCCTGACCGACTAGGAAATAGAAGAATTAGGAGATGGAGAAGAAAAAAGATGAGAAGAGACACCAGAGGCCATAGAATCAACAGCTAAAATGGAAAGAAGAGAGCAAGGCCTCTTAGAAGCTAGAAGAGAAGAAAACTGTAAAGAATCAGAAAAGGAAAAAGATTGATCAGAAGGAATGTGAACAGATACAACATCCTGACCAGAGGACATGGAAAGAATAGAGAAAAAAGCTGACATGAAAGAATGAACAAGGGACGAATCCCTAAAAACAGAAAACTATGAGAAAACCAGACCTTAATCAACAATTAGAAACTTAAGCTCAAAAGAGAGAACGACAGAAACAATAGGATCAAGATGATCAAAAGAGGAAGAAGAGGAAGAGAGGAATTAAGATGAATGGAAGATGAAGAGGAAAGAACAGGACTAGAAGATCCCTGGAGAGGATTGATAGAAGATGAAATTTGGGAAAAACCCATAGAAGGGAAAAAAAGAGAAGGAAGACAGAAAGAGTGAGAGAGGAAGGAGAACATGACTAGAAGAAAACTTTAGAAGGAGAAGGGGCAGAGGATGAAGGAAGAGACCCATACATATCTTTACTCATTATTATTAAAGACTTAGAACCAATATTATCATCTTGTAAAGACGGATGTCATTGAGTTTGATATGCTAATAAAAAAGAATGATTGATAGAATGATAATGAATCCCGGAAACAGCTGGATGTTAAATACACAAAACACTAATACTAGATGATGATTAAACACTACGGGAAGAATCACGAAACAAAACGCTGGAAAACTGAGGCGATATAAAATCTAAGCAAAAACACCTAAACCATGACTGTGACAAGGCAGAAGGAAAAAATCCCCAACAGACCCCTTTAGTGGGTTGGTCTTGCTAAATCAAATATCTGCATTTAGCTATCAGAATAAAATTTTTATGCTCGCTTACATACTCCCTAATGCCAAACCATCACCATGTAGACCCTCAACCAGGCTTCTGGAAGAGGGACCCCCTGCATTAGCCTTACAATAGACTGGCACCAGTCTGTACTCACTCCTTGGTGACACTCATCACTAAGCACACTCGCGCATGCGCAGTAGGTCCAAAATGTGAAAACTGATTCACTTTTCTAAATTTAAGTGCCATATATCCAGCCTAGATTCTCAAATCAATACCCAGCGGGGTGGCTGAGGCCGGGTTGTAGTGATTGAACGGTAAGTATGTTTTATAGTGGTTAATAAAACTACAGACCAACCCACTAAAGGGGGGGTCTGTTGGGGGTTGTTAGTACACCACAAAAACATCCATTACCGTTCAATCACTACTTGCTAAACCCGTAGATTTTGTCAGTGTCCTGCTACGAAACAATGGTGGGAGATTTGAGAATCCATAAGCAAGGATAAAAATCAAACAAGACAAAACCAAATGTTAATAACAAAACATAATGGTGCATCTAAATCAATTACACAGTGTTTAACAACCAAATAAAACTTTAAACATAAAGAAATAAATAAAAACCAAAGAACAACTCTCACCATTGCACGCAGACTCATGGTCCTAACGAGAATGGTGGGATGTGCTTGGTAAATGATCTTCAGCCTTTTTTTGTTATAATTGTAATGTTCCTAAAAAATGAAGCCGCTGCGCTCTGGTCTTTCAAATAAAAAGTGATAAAAGTAGACTTGGATTTCCATCCTGCAACTTGCATAACTTCGTCTACAGAAGAGCCAGCAAAAAGAGCGAAAGAGGTAGCCATCCCTCTAACATCATGAGCCTTAATGTGAGAGAGATTGATTTGCTCAGGAGAAGCAATCTCGTAGCAAAGTTGAATGGTTTCACAAATCCATCTAGCAATAGTTGCTTTAGAGACTGGTCTGTCTACCCCTTCCGCATACGGAACCCAGAAATGGGATGGATCGGATCTCTTAAAATCCGTACAACGCTTATAAGCTTTAAGAGGTCTGACTGGACACTAAAATCTGTCATACGGAGAAAAGGAAGATAAAGATTTTAAAATAATCGGCGTAGCTGGATAACGGTTTGATCGAGGCTTCAATAAAAAATCCCTTCTAGGATATAAGACCAAACCATCCCCAGCTTCGATAAACCTATCCTTTTCAGCGGAAAAAGCATGGATCTCAGATCGTCTTCTAGCAGAAGCAGAAGCCACTAGAAAAACAGCCTTAAAAGTTAAAAGTTTTAAGCTAATAGTAGAGATAGGTTCGAAATGATGACCTGCCAAAACCTGAAGAACCAAAGCCAAGTTCCAGGAAGGCAAAGGTTTAGCAACAGGAGGACGAATATTACCTAAACCTCTGATGAAACCATTAAGAACCTTAGTATCTTTAACATCAGCGTTCAACAAACAAGGAAGAGATGCTAAAGAAAATCTATATCCTCTAACTGTGTTAGCACTCAGATGTAGAGAATCGAACAGATAAGATAAAAAGTCTAACACCTGGGAAATAGAAACAGAATCGGGCACCAGATCATGATTTGAACACCATTCTCCAAAAATATTAAGTCGACCCTTGTAAACTCTTCGGGTCGACTCCCTCCTGGCCGAATCAATGATTTCCTGAGATCTTGCAGAAAATGTATTCTCAGGGACCGAACACTCGATATTCTCCAAACACACAGAGTGATGATTCCTGGCTTTGGATGAAGGCAAGTTCCCCTTACTTGGGACAACACATCTGGGGACACTGGAAGCAGATGAGGGAAGTCTATTAGAAGATCGAGAAGGTCTACAAACCAGATCCTTTTTGGCCAAAAGGGAGCTATCAACAAAATCTCGCAGATCTCGTCCCTGACTTTCTTCAGAACCAAAGGAACCAGGATTGTTGGAGGGAACGTATAAGCGAAGATTCCTGTCCAGGACTGAGACAGGGCGTCCACAGCCAACGCCTGAATGTCCGGAAAAGGAGACATGAAAGAGGAGATGTGGGCATTCAGAGAGATCGCGAACAGATCTACGTGGGGACGATCCAGGAGGTTGAAGATCGCTTTGACAACCGATCTCTTTAACTGCCACTGTGTGGGTGAATTTGGAGGGGCGAGACAATTGATCCGCCAGAAAATTCAGACATCCTGGGACATGGGTGGACACCAGGAAAATCTGGTTCATGCGACACCACATGAGGCGATTCCACACCTCCAAACAAAGGAGACGACTTTGTGCGCCCCCTGCCTGTTGATATAAGAGACTACTGTTGAATTGTCTGATCGAATCGAGATCTTGAGACCCTTTACCCGATCCGACCAAGAAAGGAGAGCCTTCTTGACAGCCCACAACTCCAGAATGTTGATGTGGGCTGACGACTCCTCCAGGGACCACAGGTCTGAGACAGACAGGGAATCCCAGACCGCTCCCCATCCCTCCTGGGAAGCATCTGTGAAGATGATCGCTTGAGGAGAAGACTTGACCAGACCAGGGAAATGGTTGAGGCGTGAACATTAAAATGTCGAGCAACAGCGCGAACGCTCTGCCCAGCAGCGAGTCTTCCCATTGCTTCATGGTGCTGACTTTCAGGCAGCCTTGGACGCCGGCCCATGTTCGGTAGGGTAAACTTTTAAGCGTTTTCTGTTAACGTTCATTATCTGCTTTTGCAATATGGTGAATTTTTGCCTTCGCTACCCGCCAATGTGGGCCAGTGCATGAAAAATGCATTTTCACATGCAGTAAGCGTGCGGCCGAGAAATGCAAGAAATGATTTGCATTTCTTCATGATCAGCGAGACATTACATTGACGAAACATGCCTGCAAATTTGGTTATAAATGGACGCATAGTTTTAATACAACAAAACAAACTTCACTGTTGCTAAACATTTTTGCCTCAGTATATATATATCCACATCTGTACAATATGGTTGATTGGCACAAAAATGCAGCCAATCCCAATATTATTATATCTACATATAACTATCTACTAGTATCTACTATAATTGATTGGTTCAAATCGCACCCAATCTTGATATTATCACAGTGTATATTTACATGTAATTCTCTACCATTGTAGATTGGTGCAAAAACGCACCCAATAATATTGTTATTATATTTACACTAATATATTGATAGCTGATTGGCGCAAGAATGCACCCAATCTTAATATCATTTTGTTTTTATGTAACCATGCACTATAATTGATTGGCGCAAAATCGCACCCAATCTTAATACTAATTATATAACTCTATATGGTTGATTGGTGTCAAATCACACACAATCCTAGTATTAAAATAACTAACTACCCCATATGTAGTTGATACTAATATGTCAATATCTGAAACGAATAATCCAAGTTGTGGTCAAACATCATTTCCTGCACGATCCAGAACTTGTCCAGTCTATTTTTAAAACAGTTTATGTTTGGTGCATTGACAACGTCATATGGGAGTGCATTCCAGATGTCTGTAACTCGGTTAACAAATGAATGTTTTCCGATATCTAATCTCGAGTAATTTTTTAACAGTTTGTAGTTATGCCCCCTAGTATCTGTGGTGTTGAATTTGAAAAAATTTTCAGTGACCTTCTTGTCATATATGCCACACATTATTTTAAGTTTCAATAATATCGCCTCTCATCCTTCTGAATTTCAGTGTTGATAATTTCAGTTTCTTAAGTCTCTCTGAATATGCCAGGTTCTTTAATGAGGGAACACACCTTGTGGCTCGTTTTCGTACATTTTCCAAAGTATCGATATCGCATTTCTTGTAAGGTGTCCATACACTCCCTGCATATTCAATTTGAGTTCGTACAAGTGCTTTGTACAGCAGCGTGAGTCTCTTCCTCAAGATATGTGTACGTTCTGCGTACGGCAGCCATTATTACCTTCGCTTTATTTATTTTAGCTTGCATATGACATCGGAAGTTCAAATGGTTGTCTATTGTGACACCAATGTCTTTTTCACTGTCCACACCTAATTCTACAATTTGCCCCTTTTTAGCATACAAGTTATACTTCTTGTCATTGCTGCTATCAGATGCACCTATTGTTAACACTTTACATTTGTCTGGGTGAAATCAAAGTAACCACTTCTCTGACCACTCATGAAGAGCATCCAACTCATCCTCTAGTTCTTCAACATCTGTACCACTTTTTATTTGTTTATATAATTTTGTATCATCTGCGTATAGATAAACATCCGATTTCACACATTCTGGCAGGTCATTGATAAATATGATGAACAGAACAGGTCCCAGAACACTTCCCTGCGGGACACCACTAGTGACTTTATGCCATTTTGAATATGTTCCATTTAGACACTCTTTGTTTTCTGTCACTTAGAAAGTTATTTACTCATTGACACATCTGATCATTTATTCCATAAGCCCTCATCTTCCTTAACAACTGCTTGTGTCGAAGGCCTTCATGAAATCCATGTAGATTACACCAATAGTTCCTCCATTGTCTAGAATATCTGTCCACTGATCTAGGACCTTTGTCAGATGTAGGCTTGTTGATCTCCCACTAACGAAACCGAATTGCTGGTTACTGAGCAGACCATTTACATTTAAGTGGTCAATAACTCTTTGTCTAATAAGTTTCTATAAAAATCTTTCCAAGCACACTGGTTAAACTAACAGGTCAGTAGTTTCCCGGACTTTGCTTATACCTGAAAATGGGCGTAATATTAGCTACCTTCCATTCGTCTGGAACAATGCTGGTTTTAAAAGAGGTGTTAAACATTGTAGTTAAGGGTAAGTAAATTACATCACACAATTCAAACAGTACTTTCTGGTGTACCTCATCTGGTCCTTGAGACTTACTACAATCAATATTCTTCAGGAGTTTGTGTACCTCCATTGGTTCAAATACACTGTCATCTGATTCACTCACATATTGCCTAACCCTAAAATTTGGTGGTTCTGCTGTTGGTTTTGAGGTAAAAACACTTGTAAAGAAATCTGCCAAAACATCAGCGTTTTCCATGTCAGTACTTGCTACTGTTGGTGTGCCATGTGTCTCACTAATCAGCTCAAAGCAAGCAGTTGATATTGTATATTGCGCTATGCATTAAAGTTTTCCGTAAACAATAAGATTAGAAGGGAATTGTTAGAAACATTCAGTGACAAGTGACATCAAAAGATCGTTTTGAGAATAATTTGATTGAAAACAACGATTTTCATTCTAATCGTTGTCAAAATTTTAAGAGTGACAATTTTGTTGGCTGATTATTGTGAGCACAATGTGACGGAATGATGTTGCTGCTATACCCAGCTACAATTTTGAGTCAACTTGCTATACAAATATTTAACTGAGCACGTTTTACCTCTACCATAGTAAATAGACAATTAGAATCGAACTACTATGCTTTTACTACGCGATATCGAGACACCTCTGGTCACCTTGGTGGACAACAGTAAAATGGCTATCGGGTTCAATTCAATTTAATTCAATTGTCGTAAATTCCTCCAGGGGTGCTGGAAGCATGGGGGCAGTGGGGGTCGCTGCCCCTGTTGCCCTTTGGGCAGGGGGGTGGGGGTGGGCGGGCAGCTGTGCCCTTTACCCATATCTATGTGAAAAATGAGTAAACTTTACTTTAGAACTTTAAAAAAAGATTATACCAGTTTTATATTTGCTTTATGAATTTGCTTCCAGAAGAGTTTTGGGTTTGTCTTAGCTTTCATTGCAATATCTTTTTCTTTATCTCTTTTTGCTCTCCTTACAACTTGTTTTACTTTATTTCGGGCCCTAGTGTATAGTAATCTATCCTGGTCACTTTGTGTTCTCATATACTTTTCCACGCACTCCTTTTTTCTTTGATAACTGCCATTGTCTTAGGTGATATTGGTGTGTCTTTCTGTTGCCTGGTTTATTCTCACATTTTGGTATGTATTGCTCCTGTGCCATTTTGAGCTTTCCGGTGAAGATTTCGATCATCCCATTCGTTGATTTGCCTTCGAAAGCGCTTCCCCAGTTAATATCCATATACCCCCTCATCATCTCATAATTTTCCTTTTCATAATTGAATGTTGTGCCACCCCCTGTTGCCTCTTCATAGTCACACATAAAGTTAAAAGTGATCAGCATATGGTCGCTATTGCCAATAGGTGAGTCATAGTCAATATCACTTATGAATCCCTCATCATTAGTTAGAATTAGGTCAAGCAAGCTTGGTTTATCTAATCCTCTCGCTCTGTTTGATTTATTAACCATTTGAAACTGTCTCGCAGGCTCTCTAGGAATAGCTCTCCAATCCCATCTCCGGTCCAAGTGTCCCAATTTATCTTGGGAAAAATAAAATCTGCCAGTATCATTATGTGTGAATAGCCATGTGCTTCTTCTGTCACCTGCCGCAGTAGTTTGCTTAATTCCTTATTATTTACATCAGGACTATCCATGCTTCTGTATATTAGTCCAATTAATAACTTGTCATTATCTGTCAGATTTATTTTAACCCAGGTCTGTTCACGAAAATTATTTACAAATTTGAGTTCCACTGGATTTAAATCGTCTTTTATGTACATAATAATTCCTCTACCATCCTTTTTTGGAAAGTCACCTGGTACAATCTCATATCCCTGCATCGCCAGTTCTTCCTTTGTCGGTAGAAATCTGCAATGTTTTGGGAAGACTTCTGTTATGAGGATACCATCTATTTTTTCTTGCATTCTTTTAATCCTGGTTACAAATTCCTCTAATTTATTTGGCAGGCGATCCGCATTTGTATATACACAATATAACATGTTAGTTGTACCATCCCTAGCTCTAGTGTTATCATATCTTTTCATAGTGACATCTTTAACTTTTTTTACAATTTGCTCTTATTTCTTTATACATGTTCCACAGTGGACCTTTGACCTTGTACCTCCAGTTTCCTGACTTGTCTTTGTTTTCTCTATCTTTTGCTTCACTCACCAATTTCTTTTTTGTGTCTCAATCCTCTTTGCACATATCGCTCGCGATGCTTATTTTAGAATATGCTGACTCCTTCTCAATCCCTCCGAGCCAGTGGGCATTTTTAAAGATTTCCACCTTCTGTTTTTCTTCTGCCAATATAACCTTCAGTGGACTGGTGCTTCCTTCACCCCCCGTCTTTATTCCTGGCACTGAGTCTGATCAGAGTCTTCATCTCCACATCTCTAAGCTTTAGTATATCAGTGAGTCCTTTCATAAATTCAATGTCGTGTCTTTTCCATGCATCTGGACTTTCTGAGTCACTTTCTGCTGCTCTATGGATGATGACTGATCTCTTTCTTTCCTCTTCCCTATTGATCTCTAATCTGATTTCCTTTAGATCTTTTTCGCCACTGACTGAATTAGTTAGCTTCAGCTCTGCTATCACTGTATCAATCATTTCTTTAACATGAGCCTCTGACACCTTCTCATCCAATTTATTTTCTACCACCGAAATTCTTGCCTCTATTCTTGCCATCAGCTTATTACATCTCTCTTCTACCTCTGATATCTTTTTAATATTCCTTACTGCATCAGGTTCACAGCTTGGGCAATACCAGTGAATGTCTGGTCTGTTTGATAGAATCTGATATTCTGCTTCTTGGATTTCCAGGCAAGAAATGCAATAATGCAAGTCACACCATCACTCGCACTCCATCATCATTGCATCACTATCAGTCTTTACTAAATTGCACACCTTGCATTCCCATCCTGCAACATCTTTAGCACTAGTGTTATCACCTTTGTTTCCACCTTTTGATCCTCTAACCGGTCTACGACTGCTCATTTTTTGCTTGTCTATAACTTAGTTGGTATAGTTAGAATAAATCAATAAGTATCCCTATTTAATTATATCTTTTGGCATAGATTACCACACCCAAATACGTGCCTATGTTGTTAGGCAACACAGAATTGAAAGGCCAACTTGAGGAAGAGACTTGGCAGCACAGCTTGGTTAGTAATAACTATAAAGACACTTTGGTGCAAAAAAGAAAATGAGAGCGAGATACTACTCACGGTCCTTCTTCAACCCCTACAAAACTTTCTTACGCTCCTCGTCTCCTATGTACCCCTCTACCACGTCTAGATCATCTGTTTGCGTGTAGCACTCACGTTGAATATCATTTAGCAGGTGTGTTAACCAGGCTAAACTTAGGCTAAGGATCGGGTGTACACCATCGCTGATCAAATTTAAATTGAATGAGTATCGTATCACCTTCCCTCTGTCTTTTCGACTTCTCGTAAACCATTATTTAACTTTAATGTTTTGTGCCTCAGTTGTGCGGCATTGAGCTGATCAACGATTTTATTGACTGCTGTCACCTGTTTCGCCACGAGTCTGTCAGCATCCACAAATTTAGCTAGTGATTTTTCTTTTTATTCCAGCGTACAATCGATAATGGTGGCAGATCTACAATCTTTAGCATAACATTATCATGGTACGGCCTGACTATATCAATCGCCCGGCAATATCGTCTTTCTATCCCCATACGAAAACTGGTAACTTAAGTTTATTTGCTTTATTTTGCTTTGCAGCTTTTTTCTGTTAACGGAAAAAGCTACAAAACTAATTATCTTTGCTTATTCCCATCATTATAGAGAACAGAAACATTGTATCTATGTATTTCAAGCGATAATTCAAGTAAAACCCTGAAACTGGAAGGCCATTGAAATCCTATGTAGGGGGATAGAAAGACGATATTGCCCTGATTATCTCCCTATTAACTTATAATGTCAGCATGGCTTCCTAAGTGGACGATCCTGTATCACACAATTGTTAGAAACCTTAGATTATTGTACTGACATCGTAGATCAAGGAGGAGCAGTCGACGCAATATACCTTGACTTCGCCAAAGCGTTTGATACCGTCCCACACCAGAGATTGCTTAGCAAATTAAAGAGCTACGGTGTCAGTGGAGATGCCTTGGGCTGGATTCAAGACTTTTTGAGTAACAGAAGGCAGAAGGTTGTCGTTAATGGCTCTAGCTGAAATTGGGCTCCAGTCCTCAGTGGAATCCCACAAGGCAGTGTGCTGGGACCGGCATTATTTGTCTGCTACATTAATGACATGCCCGAAGTAGTAAGCAGTATGATAAAGCTCTTTGCAGATGATACTAAGCTCTACTCAAAGATAGCTCCAGAAGAGGACCATCAGCAGCTATAGACACATCTCAACAATCTAAAAGACTGGGCAAATACTTGGCAACTACGCTTTAACGCATCCAAGTGCAAAACCATGCACTTGGGTAGATGCAATAAGAAACAGCCTTACAGCATGAATGAAAATGGTCAAAGCATAACACTTGGCGAAACAATCTGTGAAAAAGATCTGGGAGTTTTTGTTGACAATGGACTGAAGTTTAACAGCCATGCAGAGACAGCAGTAAACAAAGCCAAAAAATCGTTGGGATGATTAAAAGGTCGTTCGACTTCCTGGATCCAGTCACGTTCATACTGCTCTTCAAAAGCCTTGTACGACCCCACCTAGAATATGGAAACATGGTATGGTCTCCACTGTACAAAAAAGACGTGCTGTTACTTGAAAATGCCCAGCGACGAGCGACAAAGATGATCCCAGGGCTAAGTGATTTACCATATGAAGATAGACTCAGAACACTCAAACTACCAAGTCTAGTATATAGGCGGCTTCGCGGAGACCTTATCGAGGCTTTCAAATACACGCACAATATGTACAACGTCAATCGGGAGCATCTACTGCCATGAGACGTAGGTGATCGCACAAGAGTGAACAGTTACAAGCTCACCAAACAACGCTTATTCAGTGATACCAGAAAGAGGTTCTTTAGCATACGAGTGAACAAGCATTGGAATAGCCTACCTGATCACATAGTGACAGCTCCAACTCTCAACGCCTTTAAAGGAAGGATTGATAAGCACTACCGAGAGAACCTCTACACAATTCAGTTCCCGATCTCACCCATCCGCACCCAATCAGTTAAGCAGGTTAATGAAACCCAGGTTGAGGTTTAAGAAGAAAGTGAAAATCTGTTACAGGCTTACTAGCCTAACCAGCAGAAGAGGATATGTATGTATATGTATAATGCACATGTATGTCTATATTGGGGGCGAAATGACCTAGGGCGAACGGGAATAGAGTATGGGTGACCGTGAGGCCAAAACCTGGGGTCGCTATAGCCATAATAGGGAATACACTGTGACTATGCGAGAGGAAAAACCAGGGGTGATAGCGATCAAATTACGCCGTTTGGAGTTGTTTCCCTTGCATTGAAAGGAATAGGTGAATTATCTCACAAACTCGAGTGGAGCTCAGCCGCGAGTGGAGGATTACCGCCAGTGGAGTGGGGTGACTTGAAACGACCCGGATTCCATAGCGAGTCCATCGTAGTCCGTCCCGTGTGGACTACCATGTTTATGCTCGGACTTGCATGTAGGTAACATAGACGAATGGAACACTATTAACCTACCTTACGTGTGCCTTAACTAACTAATAAATTAGACTTTTGTCCCGATAGACTTATACGGACCACTGTTATGACTGTACGTGGGTGCTCCTATCACAGTATCGGTATCAAGAGGAGGATGATCCAAACAACAACAACAACAACATGTTCCATGAAACTGATGAGTTACCTACCTAGAGGTTGTTCGGACACATCGTCATCAAAGAGTTCTAGTGCTTGTCTTACAATGGAATTAGACATTTTTGAAATTGAATAAACTACAAGGTTGTAAATTGAAAATGAAAAATACGATCCTATCTGGCAAAATTCCGCTGTGTGCGCATTGCCAGATTGTTCAGTGACGTATTTTGGCTTTTTGGCTAAACCGTTGTGCCCGCAAACTTGGATTCCAATCCAAGGAGCCGGGTTTGGTCCAGCTTAAGAGTAACACAATTTTAGGTTATCAGCTATTAACGACTTAACAGTTATATAACATATAATTTATTGGAAACAGTAAGTTGTTGTTTATCCACAGAAACCGGTGTTAATCACCTATAGACGCCCAAAACCTTGTTTGTATGTATTTGTATTGTTTGTTTTGTTTGTTTCCATATGCCAGTCAAGTTCCCCTGCGTATCTTGTAGCAAACCAGTCAAGACCAAACCCGCGTGCAATACTCTGCGATTGTTGTGGCAACTGGGTGCACCTAACTTGCTCCAAACTAATCATATCTGATTACTAATTATTAGAAAATACTGAAGAGCCATGGTGGTGCATAGAATGCAATAAAAGCTTGTTCCCATTCAATCACTATGAAAATGATATCGAGTTTATGTTGACCATATTAGGTGTAAATTACAATGATAGCTACTTGAACCCTAATACACACACAATTTCAAATATGTTTATAAATCCATTTCAGTTAAATACACAAGACCAATGCACATTCTCTGAAGCCGATACTGAAGACGGAGAAATTGATTTTCAACAGCCTGAATGTAACTATGCACTACAGAATGAATTCAATGAAAAAATGTCTAAGAGTACAGAATCTGTTTCCTTTTCAACCCTTCATATTAATACTCGCTCTATTTTAAAGAATTATGATAAACTAAGTAATTTCCTAGATTCTAGTATTCATGAATTTAGTATTGTAGGGATTACTGAGACATGGCTAAAGCCGGACTCTCCACTCAACTTAATTAATATGCAAAACTATAAATTCATAGAGAAGTTCAGGCCTATTAAACCTAGAGGTGGTGTAGGCATCTATATAAAGAACAACATATAATATATTATGAGGGAAGATTTGTCAACAACTGAAGAATTCATTGAAACAATATTTATTGAAATTCCCGTGGAAAAATCAAAGAATACAATTATCGGTGTCACATACAGACCTCCTGCAAGTGACAATGATAAATTTATTAAAACCCTAGAAAATATTTCAAAAACAATTCAAAATGAAAATAAAGCAGCCTATATATTGGGAGATTTTAACATTGATTTATTGAAACAGATTAATTTCTATACCCAGGATTTTTTTAACTTACTAAAAACATTTTGATTCTATCCATTTATATCAAAACCAACAAGAATCACTGAGTTCACAGCTACTGTTATTGACAACATTTTCAAGAATGCCTCTGTAAGCACCAAGAACCAAGCAGGTATTTTCGTTGTGGACATTTCAGACCATCTACCTATTTATTATATGGAGAAAGAAAAAATAAGACATAAATCATTCATAAAGGAAGAAATAACATGCAGAGATTTTAGAAATGAAAACATAGAAAAATTTTAAATGAATATGACAAATATAAACTGGAATCAGATAATAGAGTGCCAGACATGTGAAGATGCCTACAACGCATTCCATATTCTTTGCACTAACATTTATGAATCAAGCTTTCCACTAAAAGGAGACAGGAGATTAGTCTGTGGCGTTCCACAAGGATCAATTCTTGGACCGCTGTTGTTTTTAATATACATGAATGACCTACCCAAAGCATGTAATCACCTCTCACTAATATTGTTTGCAGATGATACCAATGCATTTTGTAGTCACAAGGACATAGACACTGTATACAAGTATGTAAATAATGAAATGAAAAATAATCATAGACTGGTTTAAAGTGAATAAATTATCTCTGAATGTCGATAAAACTAACTATATACTTTTCACAAAATCTAAGAATTTAAAACAAATAGCTCTCCCCAAAATGCATATAAATAATCAAGAAATTCACGAAGCACAATATGTCAAATTTCTCGGCGTCTATCTGGATAAAAGCTTAACCTGGGAGAAGCATATAAAAATAGTGAGATCCAAGGTAACAAAGAACATTGGTATCATGCACAGACTTAAGCCATATCTTCCCCCTAATATTCTAAAAACTCTATATTGTACACTGATCCTTCAACATATCACATATTGCAATGTAATATGGACTAACACGCATAAAACTAAACTAGCACATCTAAAATCACTACAAAAGCAGGCAATCAAATTATTCGCACAGCCAGCAGAGGGCCAGGATGTCTTTAAAACCGAAAAAATGCTAAAACTTGAAGACATTGGAGCTGTCCAACTATACACTATCTTAAGGGACTACCATAATGGCAATCTACCCTCCTCATTATCAAACCTTTTTAGGAAGAACTCCGATATACACTCGCACAACACACGAACTAAGAATAACTTACACCAAACCTATTACAGAACAATGACAGCTACACAAAAACCATCCCACCAAACAATACAACTCTGGAACAACACAGATATAAATATATGCGCACAAATTCTTACACAAAGCTCTTTTAAACACAATATTTAAAAAATAATCTTAGAAAGATACTAAAAATCCAAACCAATGACATGAATGCAGAAGTCACCACCATGGCAGTACAAAAACAAGTATGTACCCAGTTGCCAGGATAACAACCAGAATGTAAAATACACATCAGCAATAATAGTAATGCATCCGTAATTGTTGATGTGGATGATGCAGTTGTGTATAATAATAATAATAATAATAATAATAATAATAATAATAATAATAATGCACCAAGAAATGTTGATACAAATTAGGCCGCATTGTTACATATGATGATAATAATAATAATAATAATAATAATAATAATAATAATAATAATAATATTATAAACAAGATATGCATATGTGTTTTCCCCATTCCCATATGCGTGCGTGCGTGTGTGCGTGTGCGCGTGCGTGCGTTTGTGTTAATTGTCTATTGTCTGAAAATGTATACATGTAAATATATTATTATCTTCACCCATGATCCAACTATTACTGAATTATATGTTTATTATATGTTAAATGTAAGGGGTCCACCGCTGTATAGGCTCAGCCTTTGGCGGACTGCCTGTTGTGTAAATGTAAAATCTATGTGTTATATGAAAATAAATAATTTTGAATCTTTGAATCTTTGAATCTTTGTTGTGCGCATGTTCCATACCTCTGGCCGACATTAAGGCAGATCCTGATCTGCCTGCCACAACTACAGTCCTTGCACGATTGCTCCATGCTGGGGACGTCGTATTCGACATCAATGATGATGGCGCTGTTGGTGGGGTCGACTCGGAAGAATCCCTGGAAGAGCAAGTAGCTAGACAGAACATGGAACTGCTAGCTCAATGTATCAAATACAAGGCACTCCTTAACTCAACTAGTCAACAAAGGGGTGATCAGACCCTAGTTGATAACCTGGCTCCTAGGGGGGTATATATCCCTAAAGAACCTAAGATGGAGTCGCGACCAGTTTCTCACCATGACACTAGGACGTCATCACCAGTTCGTAGAGCTTACTTGGATGGCTCTTCGTACAATGACTCTAGAATGTCATCACCCGGTCATAGAAGCTACTCTGATGGTCCTCCTCCACCTAAAATGTCAACTTTTGATGGAAAATGTGAGTGGAAACCATTTTTCATACAGTTTGCGCATACATGCTCATCTCAGCTTTAAGGGACAAGGCCTTAAATTTTACTGCATCTGTTCTGTGCAAGTCCAGAATGATTACTTTAGTTTATGCGACAAATTAAGGTTGCGATTCGGGAAGAAAGATCTGCCCCACATCATCAGAAAAAAGCAAGATATTCGACAAGAGGGTAACTCTTTAGAAGAATTTGCAGATATCATTCAGGAGCTCACTTTAGATGGCTACCCTGATGCCTAAGAGAGTTTGGGTGAGACAATTGCCATTGATGCATTCCTACGGGGTATTGAGCATAAACGAGCCGCTCTGATAACTATGGATAAAGATCCGAGCACCCTGGAGGAGGCTGTACAAATGGTCAATGCAGCTATCCATAATCAAAGATTGATCATGGGTTCCAGAAGATCTGAGGTTCGAAAGGTCCGTTTTCCGGACGATGCTTCTGGTTTGATGGAGGCAGATAATCCTGAGCAGTTGAGAGGCATAACGGCTCCAAGCAGGATAGATAAATTGGAGAAAGATGTCAAAGGACTTAGGAAGGACAATGGCGGAGATGAAGGTAGATGTTGCTAAGATTTTGAATCTTATATCTGATCAATTTGGTCGAGGTCGGTCTCTTCCAAGAGGGAAGGTTGTTCCATCGCATTCCCCTTCTCCTCCTCTCAGATCTGGAAAGTGCTTTAATTGCAATTTAGAGGGGCATTTTTCCCGTGATTGTCCAGAGCCGAGGCGTACATGGTCGCCATCACCTTCTGCTTCACCGAGATCTTCGCCTGTGCGATCATATGATGTTCGCATGTATGAGTTTAATCGTGACCCTATGACACTAGTCATTCCCATTAAAGTAAATGGTGTTTCCGTTGATGCAGTAGTGGACACTGCAGCACAAGTGACACTAATTGGCAATTTCTTTGCAAAGAAATTACCTTACCATTTAAAGAAGTTGGAGTCTATTTCATTGAAGCGTGCAGGTAGAGACAATATTATCCCTGCGGAAAGTGTTGAGCCAGTCACAATTGCATTAGGCTCTATGATGTTCAACTGACCAGTCCTTCTTACCAATATTAATGATCCGATTATATTAGGCCTGGATTTCTTGAAGGAACACAAGGCCACCATTGATCTGACTAGACTGTGTCTGACAATTAGTGGAGAACCGGTTCAAGCATCAATGTTAAGAGCTCATGGGAAGGAAGACCAAGTAGCTCGGGTAACATTGAAGCAGAAAGTGGTCGTTGGTCCTTTTGAGGCCGTGAAGACCACAGGCATTCTGGATCGGGAGGTACAGAATGATGTTGTGCTCCAGCCCTCATCTAAATTGGAGGGTCTGGTAACACCTCATACAGTGACCACTGCCAAAGATTTGCAGATTCCTATTTTATTAAGGAACCTGTCGGCCCAATATATTACTCTGGAACAAGACCACAACCTTGGTATTGTCACAGAAATTGAGGAGGTTTTAGACCCTAGAACATAATTTCAACTTGCTGGTAGCCCCATAAATCAGGACGGTTTACAGACTTCTACAGCCACTGAGGTGGACATCCCTGTGTTCTTACAGGATCTGTATGAGAGGTCGACACCGAGTTTATCAGAGATGCAGTCTTTGTAAGTTAAATCCATGTTAATCGAGTATCAGGATGCATTTGCAAAAGATGATCTTGATTTGAGTTTGTTCAAGGGGATAAGATATAAGGTTGACACAGGTAATGCACAACCTGTTCGTTCTAAACTTAGATGAACTCCTCTTGGTTTTGAGAATGAGGAAGAGAAACACCTTGCGGAAATGTTAGAGAAAGGTATCATAGTTCCGTCAAAATCTGAGTGGTCGTCAGCCCCGGTATTAGTTCGGAAGAAAGACTGTACAGTGCGGTACTGCGTCGATTTTTTAGCTCTGAACAGTCTAACTCGCAAAGACCTTTACCCCCTACCAAACATTGAGACATGTCTGGATGCACTTGGTGGTGATAAGTTCATCAGCACACTTGATATGGCAGCCGGGTATTGGCAGGTCGAGGTTGACCCAGAGGACCGCCACAAGCTCGCATTTATCCCAAGATATGGGCTCTTTGAATTTGTCCGGATGCCAGTTGGTACGTGCAACAGTCCAGCTACCTTTCAGAGGGTTATTCAGTTGGTGTTGCAAGGTCTTAACTGGTGTGAGTGTCTTGCGTATTTAGATGACGTGGTAGTGACAGGGACTGACTTTGACAGTCATATGACCAACTTGAAAGCTGTCCTTTCCCGATTCCTGTTGCACAACCTTAAATTAAAACCTAAGAAGTGTAATTTGTTCCGTACAGAACTCTGTTTCTTAGGTAAGTTGGTGAGTGATAAGGGAATCGCTGTTAAGCCAAACAATATGGAAAGCGTCGCTAATTGTCCTGTTCCTAAGACCAGGAAAGAGCTGTGTTAGGTTATCCGACACCGGATGGTACCTTCATACTGGATACTGATGCTTCAGAGGCTGCTATTGGTGCAGAGTTATCCCAAATTCAGAATGGGAAAGAGGTGCTTATTGGTTTTGCGAGCCGAATGTTGACACCGGCTCAGCATAAATATTGTGTTACACGCAAAGAGTTGCTAGCCATGGTAGCATTTACTAGGCAGTACCGTATGTACTTGCTAGGACGGTCATTTATTGTGTGGACTGACCATCACAGTCTCATGTGGCTGCTCAGTTTCAAGCACATCGAAGGACAACTAGCTAGATGGCTAGAAGAACTGTCCCAATATAATATGAGGATGCAGTACAGACCCGGTAAACAGCATTCTAATGCTGATGGTCTATCACGAGTTCCAAGTGATTCTTCACCTTGCCACTGTTATAAAGCTGGCCAATCTCTTAGTTCATTACCATGTGGTGGGTGCAAATATAAATCATATTGTACCAAGCTTCAGCAGCAATGGTCTCAATTTGAACAAGATGGTGATGATGTAATTCCTTTGGCTTTTCAAACCATAAGGGCCCTTCAACTGAGCTATATTTAGCTAGTCCAGCTGTCAAGTTCTGCTGGGCTCATTGTGATCAACTGATTTTTGTCGATAGCATTTTGCACTATCTCTGGGTAGAAGCAAATACCACACATAATCTGCTGGTAGTCCCAAAGTCTCTCCAGAAGCTGGTTTTGGAAAATTGTCATGATTCCAAGCTTGCCAGTCACATGGGTGAGCAGAAGACACTAGAGAGAGTGAAGGCTAAATATATCTGGCATGGATACTCTCGTGATGTGGTGGCGTATGTGAAATCCTGTCGGATTTGTAGCTGTAGCAAAAAAGCCTCCATCTGACCTAGAGCTGCTCTGGGCGAGTTCCATGCCGGTTTTCCCTTGGAATGGGTACATATGGACATTTGGGCCCCTTTATCACATCTGCACTGGGAAATAGATATGTGTTGATGATCATAGATCAGTTCACTTAATGGGTTGAGTGCTATGCGCTCCCTGAACAAGGGGCAGAACTGGTAGCCAAAGCGTGTGTGGAGCGTTTTGTCACCACATTTGGCTGTTCATATTTCTTACACACCGATCAGGGTCGTAACTTTGAGAGCAGCCTATTTAAGGAACTGTGCCATCTACTGGAGATTTCAAAAACACGCACCACAGCTTATAGACCATGGTCAAATGGACAGATTGAACGTATAAACCATACTGTCTTGTAGTGTATACGGTGTTACCTGCAAGAGCATGACAGACAGAAAGATTGGGACAAGTGTATTCCTTTCATCGCTGGAGCTATACGATCTACTGTAAGCCGACAGACGGGGTATACTCCCAACATGATGATGCTTGGTCGAGAAGTGCTACAGCCTATTGACATAATGTGCAAATGCCCTGTCTCTGCGACTACAGAGGATGCCCCTTCAGATGCCAGTGACTTTGTCCAACAGTTACATCAAACGTTGCATGAAACTCATGAGATAGCACGGGATAACCTTAAAATGGCTCAGAAGCGCGAGAAAAAAGAGTATGATCTACGTTTGCATGAGCATGCCTATCATGTTGGTGATGTAGTTTATCTTGCTAATTCTGCAACTAAAATAGGTCAGTCCAGTAAACTACAACCTCCTTGAACGGGTCCATTTATTATTTATAAAAAGTTGTCAGAGGCACTGTTTGGTATCAAAAACCAACGCCGGGAACTAGTTGTTCACCATGATAGATTAAAGCTATGCAGAGATCGTGATTTACCTCTCTGGATATTGCGAATGAGACGTGCTATAAGCTCTGAAGATCATGGCAATGATGATGACTTATTATCCCCGATAATGGCCGTAGGTTATCTGATGATAACCGTGTTTCCATTTTTGAAGAGGATTTCGATGAAACCATTCCATATGGTATTGATCCATCCTCATCAATTCTGCATAATGATCTAGATGCTGTTTTGACAGATGACCTGGATATCGACTCTGTTTTACCTGTCCCACAAACACATCATCACTCTCCTGGGCGCATGAGGTGTCAGGTCCAAGGAGAAATGCATAACACTTCCCCTAGGCGCATGAGGTGTCAGGTCCGAGGGGAACCGCACCACACTTTTTCCCCTAGGCACATGAGGTGTCAGGTCCGAGGGGAAATACATCACACATCTCCTAGAGATGACCAACTCCAAACTCACACCATTCAGAGTCGAACAGGAAGGCAGTGTCGTCTTCCCAACAGGTTCCTAGATTATGAAATGTAATAGAATGATCTTTAAGCATTCGTGAATTAGACTATGTAAGTCTTCATGGACCCTACTTGTCCACCTGCATAAATATTCCTCTGGTTTCATCTTATTTCGGATTCATTTGGTCATGGTATTGTTGCGGACTGCAGTTAGCTTTTCGGTTGTAGTACAGTACTACAATAGTAATGTGATAATGTACAATGGTAACAGTAATTCAACATTAAAAGAATTACTGTAATCCAGATGATATGAAATTATGACTTCAAATTTTAACATTCTGCATGGCACTGAAGACATTCAACTTGTCCGGAAAACATTTATAATCATTGGCTTATGTTCCGTTTCCATCTTAGCTTTAGTTTCAGCAACAGCAAAATCGTGATGTTCTATTCTTTGTAAGTTTTTGGGAAACTAAATTAGTTGGACACATAAGCACATAGTGACTTTTTCCAGCAATAATACTCCTTGAGATACCAAAAACCAACAGGGGGTCCATCGCTGTATGACTCACAGAACTCATTATTATAATTACGCGTTTTTCAAATGACGCGTGAATAATTGCGCGTAGTAATGCGTGGTTATATTTACGCATTTCTTGATCACGCATTACAAATATGCGTTGTCAAATGATGTGTAAATTGTTACGCATTAATCATACGCATTGTATTGTTAACTGTATTTATTGTCCGTCATGACGTGTAGTCATAATAATGCTCTCTGTTTATGTGTATATGGATTAAATCCATGTGCACGCTATTTATAAGTATATGCATCATATGTTATGTTGCAAACTCATCTATGTATAGTGAACTCCAGTTTAGGTTAGCTATTCAGTGCCAGTTCTACATTTGTCAGCTCAGATATTTTATAGGGTAGCTCAAATATATTATATATAATTTTATTAGGTCGGCACAGATATTTTATAGGATAGCCCAGATATATTAATTCTACATAGGTCAATTCAGATATTTTATATTAGGCCAACATATTATATACTGCCATACCTAGGTATTTCATTTATTAAACGTGTAACAATTACATGTTAAAATGATGCAATGATGCATTATTGCTCTATAATGCATAACTCATGCATATTTATAATGTGCATTACTCTATAATGCAGAAGTCTTGCATATGACAGCATATTTATAATATGCATTTAGCAAAGACTGCATAAATCGTGCAGATGCATTTCTTGCGCTTACCATTTCATAATGTGCGAAGTAATTGACGAGTTAGTCATGGCGCAAATTCATATGTTTCTTTCTTCTGCTGTATTATCAGTTCTGTTTTAGCTTCATTCAGTTATCTTTATTGTAATAGGGATAGTGGTTTTCCGGATTTCCTAAATTTGTAAATTCTGATCGTTCCGTTATATAAGAGATATATGTCTTATATCATATATGTTAAGGTTAGAGATGACCGCTAAATTAAAACTTTATGCGTATTCAGAACTTTTCCTTGAATCTCACATTATATTTTAATCTCAGATAACACTTCATTAAATTCATGTGGGATTATTGTTATTGCTTCCATTTATCAATTTGGCAATTCCGACGATTTTTCTGCTGTGGTGGGAAACCCACTGTCCTTAATTTTAGTTAGGGATGCTATGCTATTTTAAAATCCATAGCGATGGCCCTCGTCTGGGAGCTGTTGATCTTATCCATCTGTTTTATTATTAGCAGCTCATTCCTTCTGGATGGATCGACACCTACTATGGGGAATCTTTTTTTTTTTTAATTGTGGTAAATGCTAATACTACCTTTAGCAGTTGAGCGTCAATGGCCATACAATTGTATTTATAATTTTTAAAACAAT
The DNA here is from genome assembly GCA_034401795.1 of Chaetoderma sp. LZ-2023a. Taxonomy (NCBI): domain Eukaryota; kingdom Metazoa; phylum Mollusca; class Caudofoveata; order Chaetodermatida; family Chaetodermatidae; genus Chaetoderma; species Chaetoderma sp. LZ-2023a. The sequence goes on from CM067372.1 coordinate 46,525,023, forward strand.
TCTTCAGTTACAGTTGCTTCACTTGCATGAGGGGTGTAGGTGGGTTAGTCAGTTGCAAGTTGCAGTTACACCAGCTCTGATCATGTTACACATGAATTTTATATTGGAATTTTTGTTTTAACTATAGATTTTTTAAAGTAAAAGTTTTAATGTCTAAACTGGCAGTTCATGGTTTTTTTAATGGGTGAGAGTGTGGTGCCGGCGGTATCCCGCAATCCCGGAGTTCGCGCTTGGTGGCTGCCGGGCTAGCTGATTCCCGCCGTTTCTATGGACGCCCGGCAGTCATACCTTGGAATCCGAACTGAGCTTATCTGCCGCCGGTTCCACGGGCCGATTCGAGACCTCTGTTGGGTGAGTAACCTTTTATACGTAGCTAAGTTACTACACTACATTACTATTATTGCTACTGCCAATATCTTTTTGCCTCAAATGACATGTCAGCTCACCAGTAGAGACCCCAGCAGTACATTAAGCAATTTCACCATCAAGGAAGAGGATATCAAGAAAAGGTTGGATAGCCTGCTAGTGTCAAAGTCACAAGGACCCGATGGGCTTCATCAAAAAGGAAAGGAAATGAGCCATTGTATTGCCCGGCCACTAGTGATACTGTTCAACAGATATTTACGTGATAGAACTCTCCCACTGGAAAGCAAAAATGGTCAAGTAACCCCTATTTTCAAGAAAGGCAGTAAATTATCAGCCAGCAATTACAGACCTGTAAGCCTGACTTCAGTTGTATGTAAAGTCATGGAGCGGTTCGTTAGAGATACGCTCAAACTCTATTTCCGACGGTCAGCATGGCTTCCTAAGTGGAAGATCCTGTATCACACAATTGTTAGAAACCTTAGATTATTGTACTGACATTATAAATCAAGGAGGAGCAGTCGACGTAATATACCATGACTTCACCAAAGCGTTTGATACCATCCCACACTAGAGATTGCTTAGCAAATTAAAGAGCTACGGCGTCAGTGGAGATGTTTTGGGCTGGATTCAAGACTTTTTGAGTAACAGAAGGCAGAAGGTTGTCGTTAACGGCTCTAGCTCAAATTGGGCTCCAGTCCTCAGTGGAATCCCACAAGGCAGTGTGCTGGGACCGGCATTATTCGTCTGCTACATTAATGACATGCCCGAAGTAGTAAGCAGTATGATAAAGCTCTTTGCAGATGATACTAAGCTCTACTCAAAGATAGCTTCAGAAGAGGACCATCAGCAGCTACAGACAGATCTCAACAATCTAAAAGACTGGGCAAATACTTGGCAACTACGCTTTAACGCATCCAAGTGCAAAATCATGCACTTGGGTAGATACAATAAGAAACAGTCTTACAGCATGAATGAAAATGGTCAAATCATAACACTTGGCGAAACAATCTGTGAAAAAGATCTGGGCGTTTTTGTTGACAATGGACTGAAGTTTAACAGCCATGCAGAGACAGCAGTAAACAAAGCCAACAAAATCGTTGGGATGATTAGATCGTTCGACTTCCTAGATCCAGTCACATTCGTACTGCTCTTCAAAAGCCTTGTACGACCCCACCTAGAATACGGAAACGTGGTATGGTCTCCATTGTACAAAAAAGACGTGCTGTTACTTGAAAACGTCCAGCAACGAGCAACAAAGATGATCCCAGGGCTAGGTGATTTTCCATATGAAGATAGATTCAGAACACTCAAACTACCAAGTCTAGTAAATAGGCGGCTTCGCGGAGACCTTATCGAGGCTTTCAAATACACGCACAATATGTACGACGTCAATCGGGAGCATCTACTGCCATCAGATGTAGGTGGTCGCACAAGAGGTAAAGTTACAAGCTCACCAAACAAGGCGTCTGCAGTGATACCAGAGAGGTTATTTAGCATACGAGTGAACAAGCATTGGAATAGCCTACCTGATCACATAGTGACAGCTCCAACACTCAACACCTTTAAAGGAAGGATTCATAGGCACTACCGAGAGAACCTCTACACAATTCAGTTCCTGATCTCACCCATCCGCACCCAATCAGTTAAACAGGTTAATGAAACCCAGGTTTAAGAAGAAAGTGAAAATCTGTTACAGGCTTACTAGCATGTATGTATGTATGTATGTGCGTGCGTGCGTGCGTGCGTGCGTGCGTGCGTGCGTGCGTGCGTGCGTGCGTGCGTGCGTGCGTGCGTGCGTGCGTGCGTGCGTGCGTGCGTGTATGTATGTATGTTTACTATGGCAGGCAGTAGAAAAGATTCTGCAAGCTCATGCATGACCATGGGTGTAACCATGGTAACCATAGCGATGATAGGAGGCAGTCCATCAGTGACTGCCCATGTGGACTATGTTCAATATAGGTTAAGAAAAACGACATAGCCCTGCAGTATGACAAGGGTGACGTATGGTACTACACAAAATGTCAGGATATTACAAATACTGACTATAAAGTACTGCAAAAGAAAAACCTTAGACTAATTTGGAACTGCACACTCTGCAGATGTGGTGCATCAAATACAAACAAAAAGGATGACAGGTTAACTAAGTTAGAGGGGAAAATAGACCAGATCCTATCAACAATGGAGCATCAGATCGCCATCAAAGATGATCAAATAAAGCACATAGAAGATAAGATAGAAAAAACCGGTTAAAGACAAAGTCAGAGAAAGCTTTGACGAATTAGTTGACCAGCAGAACAGGAAAAGGAATGCAATAATTATAAATATAGAGGAAAGTAAACAGGAGACCGACACGGAGAGGAAATTTTATGACATGATTAAAATAGATCAGACACTAATGGAAATGGCGGAGATAGACCCGACCGACATTGAATCAGTTCATAGACTAGGAAAGAAACAAGAAGACAGCATCAGACCACGGCCTATAAAAGTCATACTGAAAACGGAATCAACTAGAGACAAACTATTGCACACAGCCATTAAATACAATAAGAGAAAGGATGGAAAAACAAAATTTACATAAATCCGGACAGCACGCCATAAGAACAGAAAGAACATGCCACACTAATGCAAGAGCTAGCGGAAAGAAGGGAATTAAACCCAAATGATATTTGTTATACGGAATAGTAAAATAGTAAAACTGGACCCCAAGAAAGGGTGACCAAGGCATTGACGTATTACAAGAGTCTCAGAAAACCATGTACATAGAACTAAATTGCAGTGTACACCTACCTGTATATACACAGACAGCGACAGCCTGAGCAACAAAATGGAAGAACTAAAAATACTTGTAAAAGTACTGCCGAAACACTCACAGTCTAAAATACAACCCAGTGAGCTGCAATTAGAGCACTATGATCTGTTCATGAATGAGAACCCAGAACGGGAAGTAATCATTTACACACATACGTCCTTAAATGCATATTCCTGTGAATCCATGAATGACACAGACTTTAAAGAATCTATCTGGTGCTCTTGGTCAAACAGAAATAATAAAAAAGTAATGGTCAGATGTGTATACACGAGCCCAAACTCTGATAGCAATAACAATGATAAATTTAACGCCCTTGCTTGACAGAGTAGAAAAGGAGAAAGGAGAGCACACCATAATAGCTGGGGACTTTAATTATCCCCAATGTAGAGTGGACAACGGGAACAACCTCTGGCCCGCACAATGAAAAATTCCTGAGCCCCTTGCAAGACAACTTCCTAGAGCAAATGGTCTGTGGCCCAACACGCCACAGGGAAAATCAAACAGCAAATATTGTGGACCTTGTACTAACCAATAACACAGATATAGTTACAGACATCATACATGAAGCACCTCTAGACAAGAGTAACCGTGACACTTTAATAACTCAGCTACACACAGAAATCCTCAAGAACAGTACACACCAAGAACCATGTAAACTTCTTCTAAACAAAGGAGATTATACCAACCTTAGAAAAGAACTCAATGATACAGCCTGGGTTTAGGTCCAGCATTATTTGTACTATTCATTAATGATTTACCTGACTGTATTGAATGTATCTGTAAAATATTTGCCGATGATACTAAACTAATTGGGAACCCAGAAACAACTGACATACAGAATAACATTGACTCAACTTGCAAATGGTCATTAGATTGGCAACTCAGGTTCAATTCAACCAAGATTCATATACTCCATCTCAGGAAAAACAACCCCGAACTGCAGTATGTCATGACAGACACTGACAGCCACCCGCCTATATCAAGGGCAATATGCGAGAAGGATCTTGGGGTCTATATTGATGAGAAATTAAACTTCCATAAACATATCAACACCTAAACAAAGCCAACAGCATACTGGGCATCATAAAGAGAACATTTAGTCACGTGGACACAGCTACTTTCCTGTTACTGTACAAAACATTAGTCAGACCAATCCTGGAGTATTGCAACTCGGTCTGGTCACCACATCTTGTAAGACAATCAAAGGCAATAGAAAATCTGCAAAGACGAGCTACCAGACTACCCGCAGTATTAAAGCGCTTCAGCTATGTAGAGAGACTCCGGAAGCTCAACTTGCATTCTCGAAAGTATCGCCGAACTCGCTGAGATTTAATTGAAGTCTACAAACTCACGCATAATATGTACAATGTCGATCCAGAAAATCTCTTTGGGAAACCTACAAGCAGCATAACACGGGGCCACAAATACAAAATAAGAATAGACCACTGCAACATAATTATACGCAAATTTTTCTTTACTCAGCGAGTGTCACCATCATGGAGTGCTCTACCATCACACGTAGTAGAAGCAAAGAACATGGACAAGTTTAAGCATAAGCTGGACACACATCTTAAAGACCGTACATTCACCTTTGACTAACTTGTACAGAACTAATTATACTTCATATGATTGGGCATGTTACATACACCAGCATACCGGCAAAGACAACAGTTATTTGAAAATGCGTCATGGTAGAAATTCAGCTATATATTTATCGATAGCCATACTTGACAGGCTTGGTGGATCAGTCCTCCTGTTATGCGGCACACCGCAGCTGACCTAAGGGCTGACTATGTGTCTTGGTTGTAGGCGGAACACCGCAGCTAACGACCATGACACATCACCTTGCCTGTTAAAAAACCTTGTAAACATTATAAACCTTGTAAAAACCATGTGTAAAACTGGAGGAGTCTGGGTTTAGTGCTGTAATCGCACAACCCCCACCCCACCCCATTGTAATTTGACATGGCAGTGATATGGATTGGGTGTGGAACCACACCAACCTAAATCACATTAAAACGATGTACATTTATATCCTATAAATATACGTCTAATGATTGGACGTGTTACCTGTGCCAAACTATTCTTCAAGTAATGCAGTCATTTTAAAATGTATAGTGATAACAAATCCGATTATATATGTATGTTTATAGCTAGTCACACTAGACAGACTTGGTGGGCCAGTCTTCCTGGTAGGCGGCACACCGCAGCTGACCTAATGGCTGCCTAGGTGTCTTGGTTTTAGGCAGCACACCACAGCTGACGAACTGGACATTGTCACCTAGCCTGTCAAAAACTGTAAATGTTTGTCAATCTTGTAGCTTAGTTACATGTAGCATACACACTTTTTTTTTTTGCAACTTCCCTTTCACGCATGCAGTATGTAAAGTAGTATTGAATCTACCGGAACACAAAGAAGCCAATGGCTTATGTCCTTTGAAATGATGATGATGATGATGATGATGAACTTGTCAGTGAGGCTCTGGATTCTACAGATTATATGAATTAAATTTTTATTAAGGACAAACTACACACAGAGTCACTAATTGATGCATGTATATGACCTTAATGTTTCTACATTTGCATTTTGTAACCCACATAACTTAATTCTGACATCTGAATGTATACCAATGAGCTAAGAAAAATTGGTGTAAATAGCTAAATAATCATGTAAACAAATAAAGTAAGTTAAATACAAGTCCATAAATTACTACTAAATATATACGGTCCTGGGAAATGTGCCATTTTGGCCTTATACATTGATAGAATGTGACTTAAGATTTAAGCATGCCTGGTTAAAACAAGCTCCAAAGTACAGAACGTTAAGCTATCTACTAATATATTCAAATGTACATGTAGTGAAGGCTAGTTTATAGGTTAGACAAAATTGATTAAGCAAGTGTAATGCGGTTCTCCTTGAAAGGAGATCAACATTGCATACAAGATACAATCCTTCAAGAGGAGTCATCATCTATACCAATGAATCATTAAATGCCCAAACAGTGACACCATAAATGATCACGTGTTTAACGAATTAGTAGTGTGTACATGGATGACAGCAAAAGGAAAAAATTCTTGTTGGATGAATCCACAGAAGCCCACACTCAGAGGGTGTAAATAATAATAACCTGCTATATCTACTAAACCATGTTGAAATGTAAAATGCAGATCACATTCTTATAGTTGGGGATTTCAACTTCCCATCTATTAACTGGAGCTTTGGACTTTCAGCAAATGTTGTATCTAGTTTTAACAAACAACCAAAAACATCGTCCATGAAATAACCGACCTATCCCCACTAGGCAAGAGTGACCATGACGTTGTACACATATCACTACATCCAGACATCTTAAACATAAGCAAACAAGTAGCTACGCCACAGTTACTGTTGAACAAAGGACGCTATACTGAAATGAGAAAGGATTTAAGAACAACTGACTGGAATCAACCGAGCGAACTTAATGCATCAGAAACTTGGAACTTCCTACACACAAAATTGATCACAATGAAGGAGTATTACATTCCTACAAAAGAACAACATGGTAAGAAGAAACATATGGATTCAGCTCGGTTGTCCGCCGAAGGCAATGCCTATTGTATTGGCGGACACCTTACACATATATACATATGTCTATATAAATAAATTAAACAGGACAGTTGCATAACAAACTACAGTTCAGACATTACATTTGCACGTTCTAAGTTCTAAGTCATGTTTTATTATTTTAATTAATTCCAATTATGTATGTTATATATTAACTATAAATGAACCGGACAGCTAAGTAGCATACAATCACAAGACGTAGACAAGTTAAATAAAAAAATTAATACATGTTGTTGATGATGTAGTAGTAGTAGTAGTAGTAGTAGTAGTAGTAGTAGTAGTAGTAGTAGTAGTAGTAGTAGTAGTAGTAGTAGTAGTAGTAGTAGTAGTAGTAGTAGTAGTAGTAGCAGCAGCAGTAGCAGTAGGAGCAGTAGTAGTAGTAGTAGTAGTGGTGATGTTACAATACAACAAATAAACATATATATTTTTGGTAGACTTTGATTATACAGTAGATCTCAGAAATAACTGGCACATCTCCACAGTAAACTAAAAACGTTCTGTTGAATGTGTTGAACATAATTGAATTGGAATCCACTGTTGCCAACTTGCTATAGGCAGCAATGTCTTCCAATCGTCCCACATTCAAGATACACAGGAGAACATTTCTCACATCAAGTTTAAACTTATTCTAACAACAAGTTACCGTTTGTGTTTGGAAATATGTCAAGTCATCCCCGAGCTGTGCTGTAATTGTGTAATTGATAAGATGTTTACAGGATTCTGGCTAGTGGGGAGCATCCATGGTCTAGGGTGGGGAGGGAGGGAGGGCAGGGCACAGTGCTCATTGTCCTGCTCATCTAGTAGCTGGTTTCTATGATGACTGAAAACAATTAATAGTTGTTAGCAGTTGGAAACATCCAGTCATAGTTGGTGGATTGGAGTAGGTAGGTAAATAGTAGTAGTAGTAGTAGTAGTAGTAGTAGTAGTAGTAGTAGTAGTAGAAGTAGTAGTAGTAGTAGTAGTAGTAGTAGTAGTAGTAGTAGTAGTAGTAGTAGTAGTAGTAGTAGCAGCAGCAGCAGAAGCAGCAGAAGCAGCAGCAGTACTACTACTACTACTACTACTACTACTACTACTACTACTACTACTACTACTACTACTACTACTTCTTTTCGATCGCTGGTATCATACTTGGAGAGCCGTTCTCAAGATGAAATCTGTGGTTTTCTGCAGTTCTTACACAGGTCCATACAGCTTTTCAAGAAAAGAGGTTGACAAAGGCCAGATCTCTTCTCTCAGCAGCTGATACGTACTGCAACATTGAAGTATGTGCTCTGTGGTCTGTTCTGCTTCTCCACAAGGACAAGCGGGCGATGTCGTAAGATGGAACCGCCTGTACATGTTGTAGATATGGGATTGTCTTCTGGGGAGTCATGACCCCGGGGGACATCTTACATTTACAGTCTAAGACCCCAGTGAATTACCATATTTGAATACCAGGCGAGATAAGGAACGGATAACACGATGAACGAAAAATGTAATAAATGTAATAGCGCGATCTAGTGCGTGCTCAAGTCGATGTGCGAAACTAACTTGAAAACGTAATTAATACAGTAAGTAAAATTGGAATAGAATAGAATAAGATTTAGAGCAGCGAGCTGATGGAATATAACGGTGGTTGAAAGATGAAAGTTGTTGCCGCAGACACGGCATAACCTTTTATCATATTCAGCAGAAGTTACGACCAATAGTTTTCTAAATATACAAGCAAGAGCGTCGGTAGGGGCTACGGACAGAATATATGTATGTAGCACGGATTGAATGAATCATAGGATGACATACTAACGTGGCGACGACCGACTTACCATAAGACCGGGGTAATGGGGCCGAATTTCTATAATTGTATAGAGGCGACACCCACGACACCAGATACGGCGCCGGGTGTGGTGAAGTGGATAGGCCACTTGATACCTACTTCGTGACACCCTTGCAAAATACAGGCGCAGGCCTAATAAGCAAGGGGCTGGACATGGACATGGTAGCGTCTGGCGCCAAGAAGATTAGAAAACCAGACGAAAAATGTCGAAAATACTCATACATCAGTATCAAATTTAGGGAGGTATCGGATAGGATTCCATCACTTAACTTGTTCGGTGTTCTATTCATAAGAGAGAAAATCGTGATTTGATTAGTCAGGATGACGTCACAATCAATGGGAATCGAGTCAAACTCTGGAAAGAAGAACCAGAACGAACATGGTAGGGAACTCCAGAAAAGTATAAAAAATGGACTTTAACTTTTAATCAGAAGTCCGGTCCGCCTCGCACCTCGTACAAGTTCTTGCTGAACGTTTATTTTGAGTAAGCAAGAGTTGGTTGAATAGCATATCATACCAGCCGAATCTGGGAGTAATGTTAGCTAAGCTAGGGAGCATAAATTCATAAGTCAACTAAGTCGGATAATTTAGTCAAATTATAAGTAATTTTAATAATCGTATTTTGTGGTAGTAGAAACCACCTTTCTGATACAACGTATATTGCATAGTAGAGTTAGAGAATAAAATCATCACCTTGTGATTTTACTACAAGGCAAGAGTTCGTGTTGTTAATAAAGTTACTCTGATAATTACGGAAGACCACCGTAGCTTACCATCATCTTCAGAATAGAATAGTCAGATCAGGCCCGGATACATGAAACAAATATCGTTGATTACATCTACATCTACCAACGAGGCGAGCTAGTATCCTGTTCTTTCGTGACTGGTAAGGTTGGTTGTCGCAGCAACCTTACATACAAGCCTTACCCGAAGCGAAAGAGATTGCAAAATCGATTATATATCGAGAGTACGTACAAGTAGCGTTTTGAGTTACGTCATCAGCATAGGTGACGTCATCAAATCTGCAATGTGTTGGTTTAGTCTGTTATGTCCAGTTCTGAGACGAAAAATGGTCACTTGCTCTGGCCTCGAGAGATGATGGTAGGCATCTTCTGATTGAGGTGTTCTATAGAGTGACTTGATGATAGTCTTCATCTCTGTATGTGTAACCATGTTTTCTGTCTGATTCTCTTCTGCACCCACCTTTGCCATCTTGCCTGCTTCATCATTTCCTTGGACTCCACAGTGTGAGGGAATCCACTGCAATGCTATCCGAACGCACTTGATGGTTTGTAGTGCTTCTTCAAGTTGTGGCAGCTTACCTTTGGTGATAGCCTCAAGGACGGAGCGGGCATCAGATAAAAAGACAATCTGTGCAATAGGGTCTGCTGTTCTGCTGATGGTATTAGCTGCGTGGACCAGTGCTTCGACTTCAGCTCTGTAGTTTGTGCAGTGTTTGCCTGTCGGTATTGCAGCTGACTCATGTTGTCCGTTTGGATACTGTATGTGCAGTCCGGCACCTCCGCTCCTAATTGCATCTTTGGCTGATCCATCTGTGTAGATCCTTATCCTTGTCTCCTGAGGGTACATCTCTTCCAGCATTGCTAGGGTCAGGGCCTTCTTGCTCACATCACTGTGTTCATCTTTGGTTATGAGATGAGGTACTGTGGTGCGAATAGCTGTGCTCTCTAGTTTGTTTTCCCAGGGTGGAGGATCAAGGGTGTGGTTTGGGTCTTCTATTTGTGCTGGCAACATTAATAGTAGTAGTAGTAGTAGTAGTAGTAGTAGTAGTAGTAGTAGTAGTAGTAGTAGTAGTAGTCGTAGTAGTAGTAGTAGTAGTAGTAGTAGTAGTAGTAGTAGTAGTAGTAGTAGTAGTAGTAGTAGTAGTAGGAGCAGTAGTAGTAGTAGTAGTGGTGATGTTACAATACAACAAATAAACATTTATATTTTTGGTAGACTTTGATTATACAGTAGATCTCAGAAATAACCGGCACATCTCCACAGTAAACTAAAAACGTTCTGTTGAATGTGTTGAACATAATTGAATTGGAATCCACTGTTGCCAACTTGCTATAGGCAGCAATGTCTTCCAATCGTCCCACATTCAAGATACACAGGAGAACATTTCTCACATCAAGTTTAAACTTATTCTAACAACAAGTTACCGTTTGTGTTTGGAAATATGTCAAGTCATCCCCGAGCTGTGCTGTAATTGTGTAATTGATAAGATGTTTACAGGATTCTGGCTAGTGGGGAGCATCCATGGTCTAGGGTGGGGAGGGAGGGAGGGCAGGGCACAGTGCTCATTGTCCTGCTCATCTAGTAGCTGGTTTCTATGATGACTGAAAACAATTAATAGTTGTTAGCAGTTGGAAACATCCAGTCATAGTTGGTGGATTGGAGTAGGTAGGTAAATAGTAGTAGTAGTAGTAGTAGTAGTAGTAGTAGTAGTAGTAGTAGTAGTAGTAGTAGAAGTAGTAGTAGTAGTAGTAGTAGTAGTAGTAGTAGTAGTAGTAGTAGTAGTAGTAGTAGTAGTAGCAGCAGCAGCAGAAGCAGCAGCAGTACTACTACTACTACTACTACTACTACTACTACTACTACTACTACTACTACTACTTCTTTTCGATCGCTGGTATCATACTTGGAGAGCCGTTCTCAAGATGAAATCTGTGGTTTTCTGCAGTTCTTACACAGGTCCATACAGCTTTTCAAGAAAAGAGGTTGACAAAGGCCAGATCTCTTCTCTCAGCAGCTGATACGTACTGCAACATTGAAGTATGTGCTCTGTGGTCTGTTCTGCTTCTCCACAAGGACAAGCGGGCGATGTCGTAAGATGGAACCGCCTGTACATGTGTTGGTTTAGTCTGTTATGTCCAGTTCTGAGACGAAAAATGGTCACTTGCTCTGGCCTCGAGAGATGATGGTAGGCATCTTCTGATTGAGGTGTTCTATAGAGTGACTTGATGATAGTCTTCATCTCTGTATGTGTAACCATGTTTTCTGTCTGATTCTCTTCTGCACCCACCTTTGCCATCTTGCCTGCTTCATCATTTCCTTGGACTCCACAGTGTGAGGGAATCCACTGCAATGCTATCCGAACGCACTTGATGGTTTGTAGTGCTTCTTCAAGTTGTGGCAGCTTACCTTTGGTGATAGCCTCAAGGACGGAGCGGGCATCAGATAAAAAGACAATCTGTGCAATATGGTCTGCTGTTCTGCCGATGGTATTAGCTGCGTGGACCAGTGCTTCGACTTCAGCTCTGTAGTTTGTGCAGTGTTTGCCTGTCGGTATTGCAGCTGACTCATGTTGTCCGTTTGGATACTGTATGTGCAGTCCGGCACCTCCGCTCCTAATTGCATCTTTGGCTGATCCATCTGTGTAGATCCTTATCCTTGTCTCCTGAGGGTACATCTCTTCCAGCATTGCTAGGGTCAGGGCCTTCTTGCTCACATCACTGTGTTCATCTTTGGTTATGAGATGAGGTACTGTGGTGCGAATAGCTGTGCTCTCTAGTTTGTTTTCCCAGGGTGGAGGATCAAGGGTGTGGTTTGGGTCTTCTATTTGTGCTGGCAACATTAATAGTAGTAGTAGTAGTAGTAGTAGTAGTAGTAGTAGTAGTAGTAGTCGTAGTAGTAGTAGTAGTAGTAGTAGTAGTAGTAGTAGTAGTAGTAGTAGTAGTAGTAGTAGTAGTAGTAGTAGTAGTAGTGGTAGCGATGGCTGCAGCAGTAGTACATGGGTTAAACTAAGGCCCTTTTTATATGCCATGTGCATTAAAAAATATTGGTGTCGGTAGATGTGTAGTTATGGGTCGTGATAGTGCATATGTATTGTTAGCTAATATGGTATGTCAATGTGGGTTTCTATGATGACTGAAAACAATTAATAGTTGTTAGCAGTTGGAAACATCCAGTCATAGTTGGTGGATTGGAGTAGGTAGGTAGGTAGGTAGGTAGGTAAGTAGTAGTAGTAGTAGTAGTAGTAGTAGTAGTAGTAGTAGTAGTAGTAGTAGTAGTAGTAGTAGTAGTAGTAGTAGTAGTAGTAGTAGTAGTAGTAGTAGTAGTCAATCATACCACATGCTGTCTTTTGGCTCTGCTAATTACGTCGATTTTAGACGGTTTCTACTACTCACCCATGCTTATTTTTTGTCCTGTTGTTGTATAAGTGTATATACGTTAGTTTAGTTATATTTAACTTTGTAAGTTTTGTTGTGGGAGGTCGTTTTTTGCGACGAAAGTTTTCAGGCTGCAGTAATTTATTTATCACTGCTGTGGCCATTTCAGCCGGCCTCCTCTGTTGTGTATTGCTTTTTCTGTCCTATTGTTGTTGGGATTTTCCCCATTTCATGGTCCGTTATACTAGCGCTTTTATTGTTGGCTGACTTTATATTCTGGCTGTCCGTGCTGGATTTTCAGTCGTAGAGAGAGTCGCTACATTCTCAGCTTACTGTTGAGCTAGAGCGCCGCTGTATTATCGCCCTATGCGTTAAAGCATGTCTAGCAAATATAAACAGGAATTGAGCCTTAGGGTGACGACTGGCGGGTGGAGTGTGGGGGCAATTAACCTTTATCATGGCCTGAAAGAGGTTGTTGGTTCGGGTCCCAAGGTGTTAAAGGGCCTGATTAATATAAGCAGGTCAGTGTGGCATGTTACAGTATGCAATGAGGGAATTAAAGAAAAATTATTGGAGGATGGACTGATTGTCAATGGAGAAGTCTGTAAGGTACAGGAAATAGATTCAGATAAACTGCTAATTAAAGTGAAGGCGCCATTAGAAATACCTAATGGACGAATTAGCGCAGAAATGGCCAAATATGGTCTAGTAGTTTCAATAGAGAATGAGACGTACCAATTTGACAGATCTCTAGAAAATGGAGTTAGACGAGTGTGGATGAAGGATATTTCAAAACCTCTTCCAAGTACGCTCTCAATTGACAATATGTTTTTTCTGCCGTTATGGTACAGGGGCCAGATCAAGACATGTCGCATTTGTACCAGTACCGACCACCTAGCTAGCGCATGTCCGCATAAGGACAATTTATGCTTAATTTGTTGGTCAACTGATCATTATAAATGGCGATGTAAGGAAGCAACAAAGAATCAAACTCGAAGTGCTTCAGAACCAAAGAATCACCAGGAGCCTGAACTGGCTGCTGTAGCTGCCGTTTACAAAACGGCTACTGCAGCTGATGTTCATAAACCAGCTAATCCTGTGGTAGTAGACATGGCAGATTCTATTGAGGTTTTGAGCGAGAACGTGACACAAACTCCTGTACAAATGGCTAAGGATGTTAGTTTAACATCTGAGTCAGAAAGTCTACAACTAGGGCAAACAAGATTCAGATCACAGTCCACTGAAAGCGCTGATAATTCAATACTAGATCAGGCCTCTCTGACTGTTACCTTGAAAGGCGTGGAAGGTAAAACAGATATTGCTGTTGGAGCCAGCAAAGAATTAACAAGCACCAGTTCCAGCATTCCTCGCAAGACAGAAAGTAGTCTTAAGCGACAAAAAGATGACTCAAGTTCAGATTCTGATGTTGAAGAAGACCATGTTCATGATATGTCATATGATTATGATGATAGCGTATCTGTTGCTGATTCGGCTATATCTGTCAGTACACAGAGTTCTCAAAATGCGGAAATGGTTATGTACCGCTCAGAAACAGGGCAGGTATTTATCCTTTACATAACAAAGAAGGGTGTGCGCTATCGTCAGTTACGCAATGATTCTGATGTATCAAAATATCAGCATCTGACAGTAATTGAATTAAACACCTCAGAATTCAATGAAAAGTTTGGTAAATGAGCGAAAAAGAACTTGAGTAAGAAAAACAAATCAAATTAAAATATGTCAGTTTTAAATTTATGTTTTAAAATATTTTTAATGTTAATTTGCACATTAAATTGCAGAGGTTTAAATGACGAAATAAAACAACATGTACTATTAGATGAATTAAAGGCAAGAAAAGTTGACATTATTATGCTGCAGGAGACAAAATTACAAGATATAGAGGTTATTGAAAGGTTCAGGTGTTTGATGAATGGAGAACTCTATTACTCTGTTGCCAATGAACCGAGTGCAGGTGTTGCAATTTTGTTTCTCCCAAAATGCCTCAGCTGGATAAATATCATTTCTTCTTCATCTGATAACAATGGGCGGTGGGTTAAAGTTGTAATCGACATAGAAGGGTCAAATTACACTTTAGTTTCAGTCTATGCACCGGCGTTGCATTCTGAAAGATGTACATTCTTGTCCAGTATATCACCCATTCTTAATGATAATGCTGACAATATTATCCTGGGTGGTGATTTTAACTGTGTTATGGATGGGACGCGAGACAGAAGTTCACTTTCTAGCTATGGTGACACATCGCATGGCAGACTTAAAGCTATATGTGATGCAGAACATTTACTGGATAGTTATCGAATATTAAATCCAGAGGGTCGTGATTTCACATGGCATTCAAATAACGGCCAACTCGCCTCTAGAATAGATCGAATTTATATTCAAAGAACATTGAAAGGAAATCTGGTAACTGCTGGTATGTATCCCATTACGTTCTCTGACCATGACATGTTTTACATCAAGCTGGATAATGGCGACTGGGTTAAACGCGGCCCTGGATTTTGGAAAATTAATAATTCGCAGCTTAATGAATCTAAATATCAAACTTGTGTTAAAAGTTTTTGGCAACATAAGCTTCGAAACAAAAATTCCCATAACAATTTAATAACATGGTGGGAAGATGTAAAAGTTGGATTTGCCCACATTTCAAAACAATATGCCATTGGGAAAGCACGAATGATGCGCAAGGAGAAGAAAGCACTTGAGCATTCTCTGTTTCTCCTAAGTAGGAAGGTTGTGAATGGTGATAGTCAGCATAGTGAACGGCTAAGCGATATAAAATCAAAGCTTACGTAAATAGATAGATATAGGGTTGAAGGTGCAATAACTAGGAGCAGAACACAAATGTATATCGAAGGAGAGAAACCAACGAAATACTTTTATGGGCTCGAAAAATCTAGAGGAGTTGAGAAATTAATTAGGAGTTTAAATAACAACGACAACGGCAACAACAACGGCGGCAACAACGGCAACAACACCAACAACAACAACAACACACCAACAACAACCAAAATTGCTCTACGCAAAAGGAAATTATGGAAACGGTAGAAACATTTTATCAGATGTTATATAAATCTGATAATAGTAATGATATAAAGTCATCTGAGATGCTAGCCAATGTCAAAAATGGATTCTCAAAATTTAGCACGGAATTCTGTGAGCTCCCATTAACAATAGCTGATCTGACCACTTCTCTAAAATATATGAAGGGTCGCAAAGCTCCAGGAGGTGATGGACTTAGCGTGGAATTCTACCAGACATTTTGGCATCCCATTGGGCCAGAGTTTATTCAAGTAATAAATGAAATTTTCCCACATGGTAGACTCCCTTCTACCATGTTGCAAGCATATGCTCAACTTATATTCAAGAAAGGGAATCGACAGACCCTAGAAAATTACAGACCCATCTCGATCCTCTATGTCGATTATAAGATTATTTCGAAAGCGCTTGCTAAAAAACTTGCTAGTGTTTTGGATGAAGTTATCCATACCGATCAAACTTGCTCTATTCCAGGCCTCTCTATCTTGACCAATACATTTTTAATTAGAGACATTATACATTTGGTTGAGAAAGGTAATGCCCCAGGAGCCATTATAGGCTTAGACATCGAAAAGGCGTTTGATCGATTAGAATGGGAGTTTATGTTTAAATCACTCAGTCACATTGGTTTGGGACCAAATTTCATAAAATGGATCCGAATTCTCTATGGCAATATTAGCAGCAAATACCTCGTAAACAATTTTAAAAGTCAGCCCATTATTTTAGAGCGTGGTGTGCGTCAAGGGTGTTCATTGTCTCCCGTGTTATTCGTCATAGCAATGGAGGCATTAGGAGCAACACTCAGGGAGGACCCACTTTTTCATGGTATAGATATTCATGGTATAAATCGGCCCATAAAGGTGTCTCAATATTCCGATGACACAACTGTCTTTGCGGGCACCAATGCTGATTTTAAAAGGCTTGACACGATTTTATTGGATTTTCACATGGCCTCTGGCCTGAAGATAAACAAAGCTAAATCAGTTGGATTATTTCTAGGTCAGTGGAAGAGTAGGTGTGATAAGCCACTGGACATCCGATGGACAAATGAATCAATTAAGATTCTAGGTATTCACTTCAGTAGAGAGGGTGAAGAGAACCTTAACTGGGAAGAGAGAATAGCTAAAATGAAGAAAACCTGTAATGCGTGGAAGCATCGGCATTTAACTATTTTCGGCAGAACCTTGGTTATAAATACCGTAATACTTTCAAAGTTATGGTATACAGCCTCTGTTATATATATATATATATGCCCAAACATGTCGAATGTGAAATAAATAGAATTTTTATGGGAAGGTAAGGCATGTCTTGTATCACAGGATGTTTGCATGAATGATTTAATTCATGGCGGGCTTAATCTTGTAGATGTTAGAATGAAGAGCATGTCATTGCGTTTCAAGTTTTTAAATGCATTGCTTCATTCTGATATTCAGTGGGCAAATGTATCAAGGTCGTTAATAGAAAGCTTCATAAAGCCTTTCTCAACCAAAAGCTTTTTTTGTGCCAAAAATCCTCCCCCGAATTATACGCGAGTTCCTCCGCATTTTCTCGAGCTTAAAACTGGTTTTGATGCATTTATTAAAGTTGACGATGTACCACTATACTGGGAAAATGTTTTACAATTGGAGCTATGGGGCAATAATCACATCACTCATCAAGGCAAAGCTATGTACTATCCATCAATGGCAGGGAAAGGCATTAAATATGTATGTGACATTGTTGACCCTAATCGGAGGGAATGGGAATCATTGGCTGAGATTTTCTGTTACTGCTCTTCGACCAATAGATGCTACGCGTCTATTAGCTCGCATACAAGAAGATATACCGAAAGCTTGGTTCTCTCTATACAGTGCCGATCTTACTGATGAAGAAGCTGAACTAAAATTCATCAGTAATGATAAGGAATTTTCTTGCAGAATGGCAGTAAGTAGCCGGTATAAGCTCCTTAGGTGTGCCCTGTAGGTGGGGCTTAGAATACACCTTCCGTATCCTCTGCGTGTCGTAAGAGGCGACGAAAGGAAGTAAGGGTGAGGTAACCCTGACAGAAACCTCAAGTGCTGAAGACGGAGGTTCCAGGCCGCACGGCGCACTCTAATAAACCATGGATCCACGCTCTTAACGCTTATGATCATGTCGATAGTCACTTAGGACTGGCGGTATGATCAGCGAACGAAAAGAAGAAGAAGAAGAAGAAGAAGAAGAAGAAGAAGAAGAAGAAGAAGAAGAAGCTCCTTAGGGAACTACATGCTATACCTCCAAGAGCTATTTATGCATGGGAGCAGCATGGTTATAATATTCCGATCTGGGAGATAATATGGAAGAACATACATTTACCGAATATTCCCAATCAGGCAAGAGATATAGTTTGGAGACTAATACACAGAAAACTTTGGGTTAAACATCTCATGACAAAAGCAAAACTGTGTGCTGAAGATGATAATAAGTGCGTTTTCCGTGTAAGCTCTGAGGAAACATTGGTACATCTATTCGTTGAATGCCATGTTGTAGTTCAGTTCTGGGTATATGTAAGTAGGATTTTATCAGATCTCGGTGTTCCTACATCGGACATAACACCACACAATATTTTATTTCATGACCTTGCAAATGAGTCACTACAAATAAATAATAAAGTTATTGTGTTAGTCTGCTTAAGCATTGGAATTTGGAGCATTTGGAAACATCGCTGCTCCGTAGTGCATGATGCAAATGCTACTCTCACACACGATTATTTAAAATGTTTAAATGGGATATTTTATTGTCACATTGTGTTAGAGGCGAATGCCATAAGTATATCAAAAAACAAAATCGAAAAACGTTTAAAAGAATATGGTGCAGAGGTAGATTAATATCATTTGAAAATGACAATCTGTCCATCAAAACACCGCCGTGATTTTTTAACCTTTCATTTAATGTGCCGAATACGTAAATATTTTAACACTTATATTACATCCTTGTCAATTTGTGTATAATTTAATGTTGATTATGGAAGTATATTTTTAAGAATAAATTTTTAATGTAGATTTACCATTTGGTAGGAAATCGTTTGAATGGAGGCTGTTGCAGCCTGATGTAACTGCCGCTTCCAGTCATTCGGTTTTAAAATTATCGGTCGTCTGTTATTTATTTTGGACAGAGCAAAATGCACTGTAAAATTCTGGCCTAAAATCATCCTATGTTTATGAATTACAAACGATCCAGTATTATATTTTGGAACCGCCTTATCATTGTAGCTAAGATCGTTATAAAATAGCAGCGAGGTTTGTCATTGTTTAACAATTTACAATCCCGGATAATTTTAGAATCTCTCTCAAAAGGTAAAGAGAAATATTTAAATGCCGCGGAGACATTACTATTGAGCGCCGCGCTGCTGACAAAGTGTTTGCGTTTAAATGCTCGCGCTTTGTTGGCTATATAAAAGATTACCCGGGCCTATTCAGAATAGAGCATACTAGATGTTTAATTTGATCAAAATAATGAACGTATGGCATTTGTTTTATTAGTATATACTTACTTTGACAGAACAGATATTTCAAAAATACTATTAGGACGAAAAGACTGATAAATATGTAATTAGATTTTTAATGTTAATTAACATTTAATCCTTTGAACCCAGACTTCCACGAATATCACGTTCCGGACAATCGTACGTGTAAGCTGTTGGATGTTTTGAAACTGTTTGGACTGGAACCCGTTGCTGCCATATACAGGAACGACTCCCAGTTAGTTGTGTTTCAAAATATTCAACAGAATATTTTTATTTATTAAAATAAAAATGATTTCTTTCGTGTTTGTCCCTTGGAGTTCAAAGAGTTAAATATGTATATTTATTGAGCAGCGATTTTGAAGTATTTTATTATACTGAAAGACAGATGAATTTTTGAAAGGTTTTTCCTTTTCACTTGCCGTTTATTTACTGTTTGTATGCTTGTATGTTGTATGATTTGTACGTCAGTGTTTTGTATATTTTTGGATATGAAAGGTTTTCCGCACGATCCATTTATCGTGTTATCAATAAAATAAAAAAGTAGTAGTAGTAGTAGTAGTAGTAGTAGTAGTAGTAGTAGTAGTAGTAGTAGTAGTAGTAGTAGTAGCAGTAGCAGTAGTAGCAGTAGCAGCAGCAGCAGAACCAGCAGCAGAACCAGCAGCAGTACTACTACTACTACTACTACTACTACTACTACTACTACTACTACTACTACTACTACTACTACTACTACTACTACTACTACTAGGTGGATAGGTAAATAGTAGTAGTAGTAGTAGTAGTAGTAGTAGTAGTAGTAGTAGTAGTAGTAGTAGTAGTGGTGGTAGTAGTAGTAGTAGTAGTAGTAGTAGTAGTAGTAGTAGTAGTAGTAGTAGTAGCACCAGTAGTAGCAGCAGCAGCCGCAGCAGCAGCAGCAGCAGTAGTAGTAGCAGCAGCAGCAGCAGCAGCAGCAGCAGCAGCAGCAGCAGCAGTTGTAGCGATGGCTGCAGCAGTAGTACATGGGTTAAACTAAAGCCCTTTTATATGCCATGTGCATTAAAAAATATTGGTGTCGGTAGATGTGTAGTTATGGGTCGTGATAGTGCATATGTATTGTTAGCTAATATGGTATGTCAATGTGTGTGCAGGTAAGAGTCCAATGTTAGATGCTCCTTGTGCATACAATGTAGATAGGGTTTCTTATTTCTACCCCTTTAGTAGTTACAATACAACAACTAAACATTTATATTTTGGTAGACTTTGATTATACAGTAGATCTCAGAAATAACCATCCCATCTCCACAGTAAACTAAAAGCGTTCTGTTGAATGTGTTGAAAATAGTTGAATTGGAATCCATTGTTGCCAACGTGCCATCGGCAGCAATGTCTTCCAATCTCCCTGTTACGTGTGTTGTGTTTCCTAAAGCCAACAGTCCCCTGGCTCGAGGAAACCGTTTCTAGAAATAGAACTTAGGAGTTTCGCTGACGTAATCAAGAAACGAAGAATAAACAAAGTTTCTAATTAGTAGCGTACTAATGTGTTATAACACTTTGCCATCCTTGATACTCCCCACATTCAAGATACACAGGAGAACATTTCTGACATCAAGTTTAACATTATTCTAACAAGAAGTTACTGTTTTTGTTTAGAAATATGTCAAGTCATCCCCGAGCTGTACTGTAATTGTGTAATTGATAAGATGTTTACAGGATGCTGGCTAGTGGGGAGCATCCCTGTTATGGGGAGGGAGGGAGGGAGGGGAGGGCACAGTGCTCATTCTCCTGCTCATCTAGTAGCTGATTTCTATGATGACTGAAAAAAATTAATTGTTGTTAGCAGTTGGAAACATCCAGTCATAGTTGGTGGATTGGAGTAGGTAGGTAGGTAGTAGTAGCAGTAGAAGCAGCAGCAGCAGCAGCAGCAGCAGCAGCAGCAGAAGCGATGGCTGCAACAGTAGTACATGGATTGAAATAAGGCCCTTTTACATGCCAAGTGCATTAAAAAAATATTGGTGTCGGTAGATGTGTAGTTATGGGTGGTGTTAGTGCATATGTATTGTTAGCTAATATGCTATGTCAATTTGTGTGCAGGTACGAGGCCAATGTTAGATGATGCTCCTTGTGCATACAATGTAGATAGGGTTTCTTATTTCTCCCCCTTTAGTAGTAGTAGTAGTAGTAGTAGTAGTAGTAGTAGTAGTAGTAGTGGTAGTGGTAGTGGTAGTAGTAGTAGTAGTAGTAGTAGTAGTAGTAGTAGTAGTAGTGGTTAATATTGTTAACGTACTGGCTCAGGATCTTCAATGCCTGGGGAAAAAATCAAAAATTTTGTTTGAAGAAAGCCATATGACATTAATGGTAACCCTTTAATGGCTACATTTGCAGGCACAGACAAGGTCATTCCCGAGAATATGCCTCTCATTACAGTGGTAAATTTTCAAATATACTCCAATCCTGGCCGGCAAATGGGCATTCTCCATGATCACTACAGGGGCTGCTTTTGGCTGACTTCGTCATGAAAGGGTTAATGTTGAATAATTGAGATGGATAATCTGGATAGCTATTTGAGTTTTGGTTTGACCAAGATGTCACGTAGATTCGAATTTTTCTTAAATGAAATTACTGAGCCCTTGTTGATGGGTTGTTTCAGTTTCTCCTGTAGGTTTTGATACTGTAGCTCGCGGCGGTACGCGTTGGTCCACCATGTCGTTCCATTCCATCGCACTGCAAGTGCATGATGTGTGGGAGGGATGGTTAGCTGCGGATCTCGGGGTTGCAGTCCCGTATCGCATCTCTCCGGAAGGTACAAAGACAGGCCTCTAGAGCCGATGTTCCAGTGGAGCCATGCGACCATTGCCTCCAATATTAAACCACACAGTGTCATCCCAACTATTTGTGTCATCAGTATGTCTGTCCAATCTAATGTAGAGTAATGGATAAGATGTTAATAAGTAAACAATCACAAATTTAATAAGTACTATACAAACAATACCACTCGTTGACAGTAAATGAGCACAATAATACACAACATAGAGCCATCCAGTGTTCTTTCACGTGGTTTCGCTGAAGGTACCACACAGATCCTTGAATCCGCAGAGGTATCCCCGCAAGGGAGCTCTGCAATGAAGTCACTAGGTAGCTTAATATAAGCTAATATACCCCTAACACACGCACAAAGAAAATGTTGTTGTTGCGAGAGGAAAGTGCCTTGCACGGGCCTCAGTCACAGGAAAATGCCTTCAACGCCGAAGCGGAGGAAAAGAGCTGGCAAAAAGGGCCACTCTTTTGTTAAACAGAAAATGCCAAGTGCTGAAAATCATAGTGAAGCCATATTTAATGTGATGCACACTGGTTTACATGAAGACGGGACGAACGATTTCCGTAGAATTCCCAGGTCACCGTCTTATGTAGTTCCAAAGTTACTGTATTGGTAGTGACCGCTTTATTTATGCCGGCCTTCCGCTACAATCTAACCTACCATTTAGTTGTTAGAAACGAATACAAGCTTTGGCCGCAAGTGGCCGCGATTCCTAGCTAACTTTAGATACAGTTATCTAATGGGCGCAGATGCTCAGCTTCCCATAGGTCTCCTTGCCTAGCATCTACCTCCAAGGATAGCGTGCGTACATGTTATGACACAAGGCCCCCAAATCAGATAAAGATCTGGTTACCTTGCCCCGCAACCACATATCACATCACTAGAACAATGGTTACAGTTCACATAAGCAAGTTTTAATACTGACATGTCGTTATGGTGGGGATATAGAGACGGATATCCACCGTGAGTGTCCTTCCCGTGAGGGCGTGGCAGATTACAAGATCTCATCCAGACACTACAATGAGTTGGATGGAGATCCGTATCTCATCCGTCACTGCGTCCTACGGATCTAACATTTGACCCATCATTAGGGTTAAGTTCCAGAATGCCTAGAATTGCACTGTGGGTCGGTATATAACCTAACTAACTCACATATTTAACTATTGTTTTCACAGCCCTTCCTACATTGGCGGGGATATCTAACCAACAAGTATCCGAAGATACGGGGGAAATGTATGTAAATCAGCACTTTAACTATCACCGCTCGGAAACCTCCGATAGTTTCCCAGGGTCGGATCCGGTCAACGTGTCGATAGAGAATCCAAACAATTAATAAGCCTTGTGGCTGGCGGATCGTGAAAAGAGACAATAACTTACTATATATATATATATATATATATATATATATATATATATATATATATATATATATATATATGTGAGGCCCTATAGGTAACTGGCCAATTTTACACAACCTTGCCGGTGTGTGAGGCTACATTACCACAACAACCGGAAAAGAGACGTACACTAACCACTTTAAATCTATCCTATCGAACTAAATAGCCAGGTTTAGTCGGTAACATGTCAGGCTCAAACAATTAGAGCATGATCAGCGACCTCAGTGTAAAATTGATGCTGGTGGGAATATAGTGATCCGGATATATATGGTGCTGTATAGTATTTTCTAGCATACTGCAGTCCAGAGGTTTTTTTATAAATAAACAAAACATATCAACTGGGTGGCTATCTGCCATATACACAACTAACGGATGCACATGATAAATACAGTCAGAATAAATAAATGATTAGAATAAGTATCACAAGTCTTGGACTTAACGGTGCTGTTAGTTGAAAGCACCCCCAGTAAACAAGGATAATATTCACAGTGAAACAGAAATGATAAGAATGCGGTCTTAAGACCGGTAAGGTACCTATTGGTCATCAGTACCATATATGGAAATAATTATGAAATCTGCAGTAGTATAGCTACTTGAGTACCTATTGGTCATCAGTACAGAACAAGTTCGTGAGTTACTGAAATTGAGGCACTAACATATAAATAGCGTGGGGTGGTGCGTTCTCTAATGCTGGAAAGATTTCTGCAGGAAGACATCCGCAGGTATGTATCCGAAGGCAGATCTCCACAAGCTGGCGTCTTCAGGCAGGTCGGATACGGCACACTCTCAGGACCGCAAGGCCCATCCACAAGGAAGTTCCTCTGTGAGTGTTCCGGAAAGGGAGTTCTATTTAATTAATTTGCCCTCGGATGGCCGTACGAGAGCTTCCAAAATTGGTGATTGCGGATCCAAGGTTGCTCACCGGCGCAGGAGATCTGAATTCTGAAGGGCACTGCTGCGGTGTAGGTACCGCAATCAGTTAGCAGTTAGCCAACATCTAGCACTGCGTTGGTCCAGCAACCTTGCTGTTGTGTCGGCTGTTCCTCGCCGAGTGCTCTCGATTCTTGATTTTTGGCTCCTTTTGTACTACTCGCGACGCCAGAGGCAGAACGCTCCAGCCAATCAGATGGCGAGCAGTAGCCAATCACTGTGCAGCTAGAAAGGGTGACGTGGCGATCACGTGATCAGCGCATTCCCCATTCATTTAATACATACACATGATTACGACGTTCAAGCAATATTTTGAAAATAATTTAAGTGAGCCATTTAACGATAACTCGGCCATTTCTGGACCGATTTTAAAAAGGTAAAAAGTTCTGAAATTCTCGTTTCATTCTGGTCCTGATCCATACCAAGAATGGAGTGATTTAAAGAAATGACCAGTACCAACGCGGTACACTATAAGCATGCAATACTGACACGGGGTTGCCAGGGAATCTCTGACGCACGCGCATGCACGCTACACGTTCTTACGGACTTAGCCATTTTAATGAAACCTCTCTCATAAGGCTTTATACACGCATACTATCCTACCCAGTTGGGGTGTGCTTGGACCCTACCTGGAACGGTCGTCCTGTACCCAGCTTAGTTGGGACGGTCCATACCCATCCGGCCGATCCATGCTACACCACCCCCTCCTAGTTTGACACCTGTGACAAACGATCAACGCATTGCAGATCGAAAGCATGGGAGAACGCTAGGCGAGAATTATAGACTTCTCGAGTAGGCACGTAACCGAGAGGAGTAGTGAAACAAGAGACGTGTAGTTTATCAGAGAAGAGCACATAGAGGTGCAAAAGAGTTTGGGAGGGAGGCATACTTTTAGTTTTGATTTTTGACCTGGAATTATTTTTCCAGGCCTTTTCTTTTTTTTGTTTTTATTTCGTGGTGCGTGCTCTTTATTATTTTAATACCCTGATTTGGCTAAAACAATAGCTCGCATGGGCGTTCTCTCGGTGATGGATAATTAAATTACTGCCGAGAATGCCTAAGCTCCAATGTACCTGAATCAAATTAAGTTATAAAAATATAATATAAGAAAAGACATATTTATTTTAAAACATACAAATATCACAATAATATGTAATTTGTATACATACCGAGTATATAACAGTATGCATGCAGTGCGGCCCGTTTTAGTGGGTTTGCGCGGATAGCTATCGCTATCCACAATCTGTCTCGACGTTATAACGTGAGAAGAAAAATAATAAGAAAAATATTATTTAATAATAAAGTAAAACTGGTTCATCAGGCAGCCCCAGCAATAGCTGGGACAGCATGATGGGAGGAAAGACATATTCGCTACGGTGTGTCATGTACTTACGTCACACATGATGTGTTTACAACACAGGTAGCCTCAGCAATTATTTTGATGAGATACAGATATGCAATAATTTTGCTTAGATGTGTAGGATGACCTTAGTCAGCCAAGGGACGGGGTTTCAATTTTAAAAACATATATAATAATAAGAAAAATACTTCAAAAATAAAATAATAACAGTTCCATCTTTCGCACACCTATTCCCACATTCTGCTGCATCCACGACAATAATGTCCACAAACGTCCGCTGAGAAATTCCCACAACGAGTTTGGGTTCTATGACTCGTGCTGGACGGCTGTGTTGGGTGGTCTTCTGATGCTGATATTTCATTATCTATGTTACTAATGTCAGTGGCACTTAAGTGGTGGTGGTGACGACGATGGGTGTAGTTCTGACTGGTGGAGTGTAGCTCGCGGAGGTACATGCTGGTCCGCCATTAAATATCTGCCTATCATGCCGCAACTGTGCGATGACCAGGATGGCTGGTTAGCTGTTAGATCTCGGGATTGCGATTCCCATGTGCTGTCTCTCTGCGGAGTACATAGACCAACTTCTAGAGCCGGTGGAACACTGATGTTCCAGTGGGGCCGTGCGACCATCACCACTGAGATTGAACCACACGGTGTCGTCCCAACTGTTTGAGTCACAGGTGTGTCTATCCATACTAACTTAGAGAATGGAATAATTAGAATAATATACTTAGAATATAAATAAGTACTATACAAACAGGGTGAATCATTTGACAGTAATATGAGCGCAATAATACACAATATAGAGCTAGCTGGTGCCCGTTCTACGTGGTGGCGCCGGCGGTACCAACACTATGCCACAACATTTATATATGCAGCACTTTCTCCCGCCACCAACAATTTTTCACTGAGGTCGCTGTCCGTGCCATAACTCTGTTTAGCCTGGCATGCTACCAACTAAAAACCTTTTCTATTCAGCTCGATATGATAGGTTTAATATGATTAGAGACAATCTCTTCGTTAGGAGACGCGTAGTGTATGCCTCTTTCCCGGTAGTTGCGATAATTTAGCCCTGCACTCCGGCAAGGTTGTGTAAGATTGGCCAACATACCTAATGGGCCTCATATTTCTAAGTTATTGTCTCTCTTCATGTTCCACTAGGCCTTATGGCTTCTTAATTGTTTGGATGTCCCTTCCGCACCATGGACTGATCCGACCCTGGGAAACTATTGGGGTTTTCGAATGGTGATGGCCAGGGTATGGTATCACACACATTCCCCGCATATCTTCGGATACTCAGTAGTTAGTTACCTTTGCCAATGTAGGAAAGCACTGCTAAAATATATCTTAATTATTATTTTCTTTAATCTGCTGAACAATCCTCCCGCACCGCAGTGCATAACTGGGCAACTTGTGTTTAAACCTAACGTCAGGTTAAAAGGTTAGTTCCATAGGATCTGGTGACGGGCGAGATGCGCATCCCCACCGAATTCCGTAAGAATGTCTGGGCATGATATTAAGATCTGCCACACCCTCACGAGAAGGACATTCACGGTGCGTATTTGTCTCTCTTACCCCCACCATAACGATAGATCAGTTACCTAAAAATGCTTTTGTGAAAAGTAAGCAATGTACTGTGACGTTTTATGTGGTTACGGAGTAAGATGTCCGGATTCTTACCCAGTTCGGAGGTGTTGCAAAGTAAGATGTAGGCATGCTGTCTTCAGTATTGATGTCTTAGGGCATCCATTCTCAATGACAGCCGTGTCTAAAGGCTAAGTAAACGCCAGCCATTTGCGGCATAGAATAGTTCTTGTCTCTAAAAACTAAATATGAGGTTAGGCATAGAAGAAGGCCCACATAAATAAAAGCGGAAACTACTAATTCAGCATATTGAGAATTACATAAGACGGTGATGTGGTAATCCTTCGGGAATCGCTCGTCCCGTCTTCACGTAAAACAGCATGCAACCTTATAGTCATAATCTCACTAGGTATGGTCTTTTCTTTACAGCATTTTGGTTAAATATTAGAGTGGGCCTTTTTCGGCCAATACTCTCTCCCGCTTTAAGCAATGGCGACATTTTCCTGTGATGGAGGCCCGGGCGAGGCAGTTGATTCTCGCAAGGATTCAGTGATGACAGTCCACACGAGGATAATACTCCTCACACAAACTAGCACTAGGAGTAGTGCCCGCGTGAGGCACATGATTTTCCGACAGTACAAAGATAATTTTCTTTTCTTTCAGCTTAGAGGTATAATAGCTTATATTAAGTCAATTAGTAATCTCGTGTACAGGAGCCTCCCTTACGGGGATACCTCTGCGGACCTACGAGTCTGTGTGGTACCTCCGGGAGCCACACGTTTAGAAGTTCGTCAGGTTGTCTATATGTCTTGTATTTTCGTATGCTCATTATATTTATCTAGCATACTTGACGGTCTGTTTAGGTAAAAATATTGTATAGACTAAATCAAATCTTGTAAGTCCATAGATCACAAAATTGCTATGGACAGGCATACTGGTGACACAAACTCTTGGGATGAGACTGTAGTGTTTAATGTTCGCGACGATGGTCGCACGGCCCCACCAGAACGATTGAGTTCCACAGGCCTTAGGAGCCGGTCTTTGTTACCCGTAGGGCAGTATCGTACAGGATCCGTCACCCGAGACCGGAAACTAACCAGCATCATTATTCATCGTGCACTTGTGGCATGGCGAGTCGACACCAGACACCAGAACGGCCCGACACTACCCTGCGAGCTACACGCAGCTGTGTTGGATAACCATAGTCATCCCAGGGATATGATTCAATTGATCTAACATATATAGTCTTACCTTAGCGTATTCAAATTCTTCGATCAACATAAAAACAAGGTACTACTTTTTCCCGTGGAGCATCACCTTTTAATTAGCGTGATGCAGTTTTACAGATTGGATGCTTATAAACCTGCCTGTTTTAATTTTAGGCTGGAGCGCCCGATGGGGTGTGTGGGAGCCTGATGACGTCAGTGGTAATTACCCGACTCACCCTCGCCACTCCTCCACCACGCTGTGGTAGTTGCGTATTTGGGTGGCTCTTTTGTTTAAAGCGTTTGATCCAATTTACTGGAAATAGCAGTAAAAGTCACATGGCCCTTGGAAACATGTGGTTGATCAGAAACATAAGTGCTGTTTATGGCGATGGACGAAATACTGTTGCTGAGGTGTAGTCTTTGCAGATGCGAGATTTGGAAATATGTTATATCAAGATTCCATATAAAATAATGCCCCTATTTGCGCGGGTTCTTAAACATGCGTCTTGTACTTGTCTGTAAAATGTAGTTCTCAGCCCGTGTTGATTATGGACTTGAACCCAGAGAAGAGAATTTTTGAAATTCTCTCTGTAATTATACTGTTAGATTTTTTATGCTGCTTTACCAGCCCATGCGCTAATGATACGGTAGAGCAGTTGTGTTCTTAATCAAAAATCTAACAGTAAAGCTGTAGGTAATTTGATGTGTGGTTTAAACAGATCTATTCAGGCGGCAGATCAATGTTACTGATCCCGACAAGATAGCTGCGTTTTCCGAGTGGGAGGGCTGCCAAGCATTTTCCTCAATGGGTGGAATTAGCTCTGTCCCTGCATAGACCAAACACAATAATACCACTCAATAATGGTTAAATTACAGTACAACTCGGAAGTGGGTGCACACAGTGTTACAATTTACAATGCCCTCGTTTGGAGATTGTGAATTCAGTCATCCTGAGTGTCTATGTTCCTGACATGTTGGTGATTTGAGTTTGATACGCGTGGCTGGTTACCTGTGGATGATACTTATGCGCTGTGGTGAAGGTGACGTTTTTATTGCCGCCAGGTGCGGGGGGGGGGGGGGGGGGGGCAGCGTGATGTCAACTTTATCGAAACTAGTAGTAGTGTCGGGGTCAAAATGATACCACCTCCCTCAACTGGCCGCTGTTCGCGATCCGTGGCCCCCACCGACCTCTCAATCCCTGGGGAATAGGAATTTGAGACATGTGATGTTCGTGGTCGAGATGGGAGTTGTTGACATGGAAATAAAACTCCCGTGCGGACCCCACTGTCCGGGAGAACCTCCTCAGGATACCGGCCTGTTGCCGCCCTCTCTATTCTGTGTAGGCTTAGACAAACACGTAGTCTCTGCCAGAGTCGCATTGGAATAATGGGACCACCCATAGGGGCTTCAATCTACCGTGACAACGCTCACCTGGGAAAAGGCTGAAGTGATTAGCATATGAACATGACAGACTCTGGCATGTTCAGATGTTATGCAGAGAATCTTGTGCTGAGCAGGGGTCTCCAGCAGACAACCATGGCTTACCCTCTCCGCCCCATAGAAGTGACAGACAGACTCGATCTCTTTACGTGGGTGAAAGCGGTCGTAAATGTTTCTCCATGAGTGGTCGACCAAAGGATTGTACATCCCGGAAGTGGGCCCACTTGGCGTCCTATATCATGGCAGTCTCAGCGCCCTGTGCCACTGCTGTAGATGCCAGCACGAGCAGTATGATGAGAATCATGGCTATATATGAAGAGTTAAGCTGAACAGAGTGAACCCCTCGAGAAATATCTGTGCCAGATCGAGCCCTGTTCCATCCAGATCGATAGTGATCTTCATCCCCTCAGGGGCAGGTGCTAGCTGCTTCACTCTGCCACTGGCTAAGAAACGTAGCTCTATGACTATATGAGTCGTTTGCGCGCTAGTGAGTCCAACTCGCTGAAGCAGTTTAACAGTACCCTTGACTTTGGAGACATGTGATACCCCATCTACCTGTAGGGTGTCCTCCTGGAGGTTAACAGCTTCTTCTGGTCCATCGAATGGATGACGCAGCAGGAGCGTTCCACCTGTAACCCCGATCCGGTGACCCACCCTCATCAGAGAGACACCATCACCTATGTAGGTGAGGAAGGATGATCCCCGATTGTAGAGCTTTCGAACTGTCCCATCCTTTTTCACAACAGTGGAGAGGGGGGTAATCTCTATGTCAATGAGTGCGGGAGGCCTATATAGGGGCAGCCATGTTTGCCAGTCACCCCCAGGTCCATCGCGGTACCACACCTCATTCTTCTCAAATATGAACTGCAGGTTTTTTGCCATGGTCAATAGCAGGCCATCACGGGCCATCGGCAGGGCACCGCTCGAATATGGTTTGACCAGATGAAAGCTGATGTTGCTATTTAGGGTGTTGATGTCTGCCCCCTCTGTATCCGAGAGCTCAATCAACGGCTCGAGGATGTACTTCCACTTCGGGAAATCGTACCGAAACACGATCTTGTGGCCATCTATGTTGCGACCCAGGCACGCCTTCGTCACATCCTTGAGGTCTATGAGCAGCTCCACCCCATCACCACCAATGGGGTGGAGGGAGAATACCTTTGAGCTTGCTTCGTTCTGTAGGGCGAATGACTTGCCATCGCTCTCTTCTACCTTGGCAGCATCAACTGCGTACACATCTGCGAGGTCAGCAAGAACAGTCGAGTGAGCAAATATGGGTTCCATAGCGCACTATAGGAGGGGCTTAAACGAGACATATAGCCATGCCGATTGTCCGACTGCTGCTCTCCGGTGGTGAGAACGTAATCTCGCCCTCTCTAGAGGGGAGACGGGTGTTACAGTACCATGTAGAATGGGTGCTCTTCGAGGTGGCCCAGCGGGGCACAACATACATACATGCTGATGTGCTACATCAACCTCCGGGCAGTGCACACAGCAGCTCACTGGTAGAAGTCGGCCGGGATGTGATAGAGTATCGCCCAGGTGCCAACAGCAACCTATGGAAAGCTATCAGTCCTAGCCTGTTCACACCTGTAAATCACCTGTTTGACAGCCCCTCCATTAGCATATATGCCAGCACGGATGGGATATCGGATGCCTATTTAGAGTTTACACTGTTATTCCTCCTTGACCTGACGACAACATCGATCGCTGGTATCACACTTGGAGAGCCATTCTCCAGATGAAATCAAGATGAAATCTGTGGTTTTCTGCAGTTCTTCCACAGGCCCATACAGCTTTTCAAGAAAAGAGGTTGACAAAGGCCAGATCTCTTCTCTCAGCAGCTGATACGTACTGCAACATTGAAGTATGTGCTCTGTGGTGTGTTCTGCTTCTTCACAAGGACAAGCGGGCGATGTCGTAAGGTGGAACCACCTGTACATGTGTTGGTTTAGTCTGTTGTGTCCAGTTCTGAGACGAAAAATGGTCACTTGCTCTGGCCTCGAGAGATGATGGTAGGCATCTTCTGATTGAGGTGTTCTATAGAGTGACTTGATGATAGTCTTCATCTCTGTATGGGTAACCATGTTTTCTGTCTGATTCTCTTCTGCACCCACCTTTGCCATCTTGTCTGCTTCCTCATTTCCTTGGACTCCACAGTGTGAGGGGATCCACTGCAATGCTATCCGAAAGCATTTGATGGTTTGTAGTGCTTCTTCAAGTTGTGGCAGCTTACCTTTGGGGATAGCCTCAAGGACAGAGCGGGCATCAGATAAAAAGACAATCTGTGCAATAGGGTCTGCTGTTCTACTGATGGTATTAGCTGCATGAACCAGTGCTTCGACTTCAGCTCTGTAGTTTGTGCAGTGTTTGCCCGTCGGTATTGCACCTGACTCATGTTGTCCGTTTGGAGTCTGTATGTGCAGTCTGGCACCTCCGCTCCTAATTGCATTTTTGGCTGATCCATCTGTGTATATCCTTATCCATGTCTCCTGAGGGTAGCATGGCTAGGGTCAGGGCCTTCTAGCTCACATCACTGTGTTCATCTTTGGTTGTGAGATGAGGTACTGTGGTATGAATAGCTATGCTCTCTAGTTTGTTTTCCCAGGGTGGAGGATCAAGGGTGTGGTTTGGGTCTTCTATTTGTGCTGGCAACATTTCTTGGTGTTTCCTTTGAAGTGATTTTGTCTCTTTCACAAAACTTGATCTTTTAAGTCTTCCTGATGACAGCTGTGCTTGCATTCCCTTCCTTTGCTAAGTGGGGGGATGCCTGCTGTCTGCTCCATTTTTTCTATTGGTGATGATCTCATTCCACCAGTGATGATGCGCAGTGCCTGGTTTTGTACTCTGTCGAGGTTCTGTTGATGAGATTTAGCTGCTCATGTGATAGAGTATCGCCCATGAGCTGGATCCATACTCAAGGTGTGGTCGCATGGCACATAGGTAGATGGTCTTGAGGATCCTTTCATTGGCACCCCAATTTGTTCCTGCCAGCTTCCTCATGATGTTTAGCTTTCTTCTGGCCTTT
Organism: Chaetoderma sp. LZ-2023a; assembly: GCA_034401795.1. NCBI lineage: Eukaryota > Metazoa > Mollusca > Caudofoveata > Chaetodermatida > Chaetodermatidae > Chaetoderma > Chaetoderma sp. LZ-2023a. The sequence goes on from CM067372.1 coordinate 46,558,009, forward strand.
GCCTCTGCATTCTGTATGTGCGCCTTCCATGTCAATCTTCTGTCATAGGTGACTCCCAGGTATGTCTGCTGGTCCTCGTACTCGAGTGGAGTACCGCCCAGTGTCAGATTGCCAACCTTGGTTTTGGTGGACAGTGGGAATAGCATGGCTGATGATTTTTCTTTGTTGATGGTAATACACCAGCGATTGGCCCAAGCTGTAATTCTGTCCCATGGCGAGCTGCATTCTGTACGTGGCAGTCGTTGTGTACTCCTCGGTGCACCAGAGTACGAGGTTATCTGCATAGAGGGCTGCTTGGATTCCATTGGGCAGCTCTGCTACAATGTCATTAATGAAGAGTATGAACAGAGTTGGTGATAATACTCCGCCTTGTGGCACCCCTTGTCTCAGCAATACATTCTGTCCAGATTGTCCATCCACCAGCACCCTAGCTCTGCAATTGTGTAGGTACGACTTGGTCCATCGGAACATGTTGCCACCGATGCCTGTGCGCTGGAGCATCATAAGGATGCCATCCTTCCACACCTTGTCAAATGCCTTCTGCAGATCGATAAGGCAGCTAGCATCACCTTCTTGGCTTGAAAAGTGTCCTCTATGACCTGTGCAAGTTGTATTGTTTGATCTTCCGTGCTCCTGTATCTTCTGAAGCCGGCCTGCTCTGAAACTATAATGTTCTCCGACTCCAGGTACGACTGTAAACGCTGATATCATACCAGGACTATCTTACCCTTACCGATGATGATCATGACCCCTGCACCAAACGAACAGATGCTCGCACTGCTACAAGAAGGAGAGTGACTACAGCGGGAGAGCCGGTCTCAACAGAATGCGAGCATTGCAAGGAGGCGAAGGAGCAGTGAAGCTTCCAAATACGCTCAGAACCTCCTGAAGGAGAGTAAGCGGGAGGCAGGAGTCTTGACCGACGGCGATGAGCCAGATGTCTTCACCTACGACGATGAGCCAGATGTCTTCACAGACGAGGATGAGCCAGGTGTCTTCTCAGACGAGGATGAGCCAGGGGTCATATAGTGGGAAGAGGAGATGGCGCAGAAGTGTAAGACCAAGAAAGCCCTCCAGCGGCGGACCTACTATCTTGATGATAAGGTGAAGTTCCAGATGTCATGTCTCAGAAAGCTACTGGCACCTGACATAGTGCTGGATGACCACTGTCTAAGAGATGTCTGTCTCAACACCCGCAAGCTGGTACGGTTCGCCGGGTTCTCCAAAATGAACCCTTCTATGGCTCATGAGCAGATTCTGCAGGTGATGTCAGTTTAAGCCACCAGATATACTATGGCAAAATCAGAGTGGCGGAAGCAACCAGAACTATACCCCTCCCTGACTGCTGACGAGGGCGGTACCATCCATGGCTGGCGACTCCAGCAGATAGATACCATCAGGCAGAATCTCGTCCATGGGGCAGAAAAGTACAGCAGAACGTGCAGGTGATATAAGACAGCGTACAACGTTCTCGCGCATACAACCACTGCGGCGGGTGTGATTGGAGCCAGTGCTGGTGTGGCAGCTGTGGCCACTCTCGCTACTGGGGTGGGTGCCCTCGTCGCCATCCCGCTGGGTGGTGTGACACTAGCTGCCACTGTCTTGGCCACGGGCTTGGGGATGGGGCAGCGGCAGATCACAAGGAGGCTGGAGAAGCTTGCTAAGTACGTGACACTGGTACAGAGTAAGCTACAGACTATCGACGGGTCTGTCAGCAAAGCTCAAGGATGGCCAGGTCACTGATAAAGAGTACCACCATATATTGAAGGTCCAAGCCCTGTACCGCACGGAGAAACCTAAAGTGCGACAACAATACTTCAAATGGTCCAGCGGGCGGGTTGATATGGAGGAGCTATGGAGTAAGTTCCACCCTGCTTCACTCCTATTCTGGTAATCCTGAAGCCAACACCAAAATACATGGCTTCCAATATGTCCGTGCCTACGTTGCCTCCCCCATCTGCAGCAAGGACATCCCCTTCTATTTCCACACATGACAAACCTTCTTTCCTATGTAAAACGGCAGTAGTAGGTTGTAGTACCTCCACTGAAACCACGTTTCTGAAAGCACCACATCCCGCCACCAAGACACCAGATTCTCGGTGCCCCCTGGTGGTATGTAGAACACCACCCCAATCAGCAGCATCTTCTGCATCCACAGACAGTAGCGATTCGGGAGAGACGACTCATTCTGCCTCATGGATTCGCAAGCGGCGACATGGACGGAAGAACCCACGTCCATGCTAACCACGCTGTTTCTTTTGTGCTTCAACAAAACATCCTATGAAGCATTGTCAGAAATGGCTTTCACAGGTAGAACTTATCTGTCATCCTGTACCCGCCACTGTCTATACTAATACTGCTCACACAGAAATGACAACACCCCAGCAGAGACGATGAACTGGCCCATTCGTCACTCAGCCACCTGCAACATTGCGAGAAGCAATACGGAGACAGTCAGAATATATACAGAGTGATGCTGCTCCCCCACCATTGTTGCAGACAGCATCATTGGAAACTCTTCCGCAGGTTCATCATAAAGTAATCTACAAACGTGCCTGTCTGTTTAGTGGCGTTTCTACAAGCGCCACCGTCGACAAGTGGTTTTGTACCCTTGATTTAGCTCGCGATTACTGGCAAGTAGCCGTGGATGAAGCTGATATGGAAAAGACTGCATTCGTTTGTAGGGATGGTCTTTTCCAATTCCGCAAGATGCCCTACGGGTTGTGCAACGCCCCTGGAACTTTTGAATGACTCATTAAGTGGGTATTGACTACCCTACAATGGGAGATCTGTCTCTGTTACATCGATGACGTAATCGTCTTCGGACCCACGTTTGAGCAAACCTTAGTCAATTTAGACACCGTGCTATCAAGATTCCACACGGCTAATTTGAAACTCAAACCAAAGAAATGTCATCTCTTCAGACAGAGTGTCGAGTTCCTGGGACACGACATATCCAGTGATGGAGTGGCTACACAGCCATCAAAAACTAAGGCAGTAGCAGAGTGGCCACGGCCCTCTTCTGTTATGGAGACGCGGAGTGTCCTTGGCTTATGCCAGTACTATCGCCGTTATATCTGACATTTCACCAAGATTGCTTCATCCCTCTATCAGATCACCAAGAAAGATCGACCCTTTGAGTGGACGAGTGAGTGTGAAGGCTCATTCAAGGTGCTGAAGGAACTCTTGATGACCGCCCCGATTCTTGCTCACCCTAATCCAAACCTCGATTTCATCTTAGTCACCGATGCATCAGCTTTCGCTGTTGGTGCAGTTCTATCTCAGGTCACCGAAGACGGAACAGAGCAAGTGTTGGGTTATGATTCCCATACTCTGAATAAAACAGAGAAAAGATACGCACCCACCAAGCGAGAATTATTGACGGCGGTTCATTTCGTCAAATATTATAAACACTTCCTGTACGGGTGCCCTTTTACACTCCATACAGACCATGCCTCACTACGGTGGCTCAGGAACTTAAAAGATCCGGAGGGCCAGGTAGCGAGATGGCAGGAATCCCTGCAGACCTATAACTTTAACGTTGTTCACCGTTCCGGCAAATTGCATGGAAATGCCGACGCCCTTAGCAGAATCGGCGCGGAGGCTGAACACGAAGAGGCCGACACTGTGACACAGTCAACACAGCCATCTCCGGAGCTCCCTGAATTGCGGTGCGCAGAGTGGAATCCAGAGAAAATTGCACACCACCAAACAACAGACGTGAAGACACGGAATATATACACGTGGATTCAGGAGGGGGTACATCCTCCTAAGGAATCGGTGACACCTTTATCCCCCATGGCTAAATATTATTACCAATGGTTCGAAGAATGTCAATTAATAAATAACCTTCTGTACATTAATGACCATTTGGGAGTTCCGGAAAGTTATCGAGAACTTATATCGAAACAACTACACAATAATGCTGGACATTTGGTCATGGAAAGGACTGTTGCCCATATCAAACTGAGTTTCCATTGGATTGGGATTCGCGATAGTGTCAAGGCATGGGTCGCCAAATGTATCCCGTGCCAAAAACGCGCTGTTGGCCAACACCATATCGCACCATTGCAAATTAAGATTGTTTGTGCATCGTGGGAGCAAGTGGCTATCGACGTGCTCGGACCCTTGAATACGACGGATGACGGAAATAAATACATCGTCGTATTACAAAAATATTTTACGAAATGGGTAGAAGCATTTGCTTTGCCAGACCAAGAGACATCCGCCGTAGCGGAGGTCTTGGCCAGCAATGTGTTCTGCTGCTTTGGTATGCCTTATGAACTGCTCTCTGATCAAGGAAGTAATTTTGAGAGCCAGCTCATATCAGAGCTCTGCAAGTTATTCCATATCATCAAAACAAGGACAACTCTGTACCACCCCGGAGCGACGGGATGGTAGAGAGATTCAACAAAATTCTCGCGGAGATGCTTACCAAGGAAACATGCCTTGATTGTAGAGATTGGGATCTACGGATCCCATATGTGCTAATGTCTTACCGCACTTCGGAACATTTCAGCATGGGATACACCCCTGCTCGGCTAATGTTAGACCATGAATTGGCCTTACCCCTGGACCTGGCCATGCCACGGATACAGGGGGAGAAAAATTCACCATCTCTCTATGTCGAACGCTTGCGGCAAAGGACAGAACAAGCCCATGAGCTAGTGAGAGAAACACTATCCACTGCACACCAGCGGCAAAAGACATGGCACGACCGGAAAGTGCATGGAGATCCATATGAAGCAGGAAGAATGGTTTGGGTACACAATTCACGATGGTCTGCAAAGGTGCCAAGTAAACTGAGTTACCAGTGTAAAGGCCCCTATGTGGTAGTAGGTAAGACGTCGGACGTGACCTACCACATCCGTTCTTCGGATGGCCTGACCTCCATCATCCACGAAAAGCAAGGAAATATTCACATAAGAATGACCGAATCACCTGTAAAACTTTTTAGGTGTGGTCATCCGCCACCTGTGACATCACCAAATAGTATAAAAGGAGGAAGCGCGCTCTGAAACTTTGTCTTCTCATCAAAACTCGACACTAGGGAAGAACATAGCATTAGGCTTCTTTCGTGTCGCAAACTAAATTCTGCTGTTTTTCTTATTATTATTTTGTTATTATATTTGGCCTGAAAGGTTATAAACCATGAAGAGATAGGGCATTGGGTTTTGAATAAAGCTCCCGCAACTAACTACCATGCGGGAACGAGACGTCACTTCTTGAAGATCTCGCATTGTCTGATTCCTACGAAGAAGAAGAATCGGTGCCAGTTCCGAAGCAGTTCCCGTGTAGCTCATTGTTAACTAGCGGAGAGCCATGTACCAGAACTTTCGCTAGGAAATCCGACCGCACCCTTCATATTAATAAGGATCATCTCTTTCAATCAGCCTTTTGTGTGATGTGCCAGTACCTCTACACCGCTACTTGCTACGGGATCACTCACATGCTTCGGCATCATCATCGTGTGTTGGAAGTGACGTTAGTTCCTAGGGAAGAGAACAAGTATTGTGCCGTTCTAGCCACGCTCTTCGAATCTCGGCTCCCGGTCAAGGTTCTACCGACCGAGAAAATGGGCCACACGAAAAACACCACATGTAGATATCCCATTGGACAGCCAGACATGCAATTCTGCCCGCAGTTGTATCTGGAAATGTTACGCTGGTATCTATCACTTCATACACACCGGTCCTGAAGCAAAGTAGGAAGCAGAAGTCTCCTGTAAAACTCAGTGCGACAGCTCCCGCACCAGTTACTAGCCAGTCAGCTACGGTTACCACACCCTCCACCGTAAAAGCACAGACAGTGACCGCTAGTCAGCCAATCTCAGTGGTGATTACGACACCTGCGGGGATAGACATTTCCAGTTATCTGCAGTCTCCATCTCCACCGGAGCTTACCATAGACGAAGGACCGGGACCATCGCAGCATGTGACAATCAGCGTAACTCCGACCCGTGTTATTCAGCATCCGCCTCCTCGCCTTTCTGACCCAGCAATCAGGAAGGGAACCACACCAGAACGCCGGAAAGAAACGGATCACCCACACACATGATATCCATCCCGTACCGAACATTACTGCTAGTCATCTGCTAAAGTATGCTAAGTTCCGAAACATGTCGTCTCCTGCCGTATCTGTTCCCGCACCACGTCTACAGCCGACGGTACAGCTTCCCGCCTTCACCACGACAACTACAGCCACCACCACGCCAGCTACAACCGGCATCCTCACGTCAGCTTCCGTCACCACCGCATCAGAAACATTGGCAACTGCTAATACCACCGCTGCTACACGGACGGATATCCTGGAACCAGTGGTAACTGTGAGGGACATCATGGATTCCCATGTTTCCGCCACCATCACTTCGGATGTTTCGGACAGTGCCAATAATGATAATGATGAGAGCATTTCAGCAATGACAGTGCATTCACTGCGACCTACCACCGTTAGTCGCGGGACCCAAACTCGATGGGGAAATTTCGCTGCTGAGGTGTAATCATGTGTAATTCAGCAGAAATGTTAATAGGCGATTCATGGAAATGTGTTAATTATTACTTTTTTGACAAACATTTCTTCTTATTATATATGTTAGATCAATTGAATCCCATCCCTAGGATGACTACGGTTATGCTACACAGCCGCACACTTTAAGTGTCCTGTTGTGTCTCATACAAAATGAGTACTGCGGACTCTAATCTTGTAAGGACGTCGTGTGAGACGTAAAGAATACAACCTCCCGCAGTGCAATAACATCACAATCCCGTCATGCAGTCTCAGCCACGCTGAAGCTGCCTGATAAACCAGTTTTCAGTTATTATTATATATCTTATTTTTCTTATTAATTTTCTTCCTGTCTTGGATGTCAGGACAGATATGGGATCAGCGAGAGCTGCCAGTTGCGGACCCACAATGCCGGGCCGCAAATAGATATTTTAGATATATATTATAATAATAATACTTGGTGATATGTGTTGCGTGCCCCTTTATTTAACTGGGGTACGCAAGTAATTCGATGCGATTAATAAAAACATACCTCATAAGGGTATGTTAAATAGGTAATATTTATATACAGTGTCCTTTTGTTATTATATTTTTATATATATATATAAACTTAGATTGTGGTACGTTGGAGCTTGGGTGTTCTTTGCGGAGATTATGATTATCCGCACTAATGGGAATACCCATGCGAGCTATTGTTTAGGATCATATACTAAATAAAATTATGGCACGCACTGTAATATTAATAATAAAAAGAAAAATTGAAAACAAAAAGTATGCCTCCCCCTCATCTTGGCACCCCTATGTGCTCTGTCTTTTGAATACGCGTCTATGCATCATTACTCCTCTCCGACCACGTGCCTACCCGGGAAGTCTATGATTCCCGCCTAGCATATGTCCGTGCGTCGATCCGCCATGTGCGATCATTTGCCACGGATGTCAAACTAGTAGTGGGTGGTGTAGTTCGGATCGACTGGTCAGGGACCGGCTAAGCTGGGTACGCGCCGCCTGTCTAGGATTCGTTTTCTGAACACGCCCCTCAGGGTAGAGCTATAAGCGTATATAAGCCTATGGGAGAGAGAGCATGTCGAAAAACGACTAATTTCGTTAAAACGCATTTTGCGCACGCACACGCCAGGACGCTGTTTCTATGGAGCGTGTAGTTGTGACCTAGATAGGATGGCGCTTATAGTGTACCAAGCTGGTACTCTGTAATTCTTATTGATTGTCTGTTCCCGTTAAATCTGGCATGAATCAAGACCAGAATTCGACGGGCTTTCTAAACCTGTGAACCATTTCAAAATCGGTTGAGAAATGGCTGAGTTATCCAGGAAAACTCTTCTTGATTATCTTCAAAATATTGCCCTGACGTCATAACCACGTGGGCATAAAGCTTCTAGAATGTTCTAGAACGTTCGACGATGCAATTATTAGCTGTGTGCTGATTGGCTGTTGCTCAAACGATGATTGGATGAAGCCTGCGCCTGTGATGTCATGGAGAGTATAAAAGGAGAAGCGATCCAGTGATCGAGAGCATCCTCGGCCAGGGGTCGAACAGGTTGGACCTGTACTAGCTGCGATCAACAGATATTACACATATGACTTCAGTTTCCGTCACTTTTATGTAGCTACCAGTAGCCAGCCCACCGCAGTAAAAGCAATTTTGTAACTCCCCATCTGCGGGAGTAATTTGGAACTTTCGATAATCGTTCACGAATACTAATCTACACGAATCTACATTCGGAACACAAACTTGCGGTGAGGCCTTTGCGCCCTGAATATGTGAGTCTACAGATGTAGAGGCAGGATGTTCTTTGACGGATGACTCACTGGATCTGCCAGCCACGCCTAAAAGTGGTATTTAAATCACCGCCGCACACATCGTGTCGGTTCTTTCGACTTTCGACCGCAGCAAGTAAACTCTGCCCAGTGCATCTTCAGAGCTGGTTGACGTACCCAGCACCGTGAAGCCTTGTTTTATATCTTCATTTGCCTCTGACAACCCCCGCTTGTGACGGGTTGTTTACACCTTCCATCCGTGCCATCGGTGGATGGGAACTTTCTTCACTACATAGTACCATCGTATCTTTTACTGACTGCTCGTTAGACATTCTATTAGGCCTATAGCACTAGGCGATGCACTCCCCCCCCCCCCCCCCCCATGAGTGTTCTTGCGAAACTCTTGTTTGCGGAAAACAGCTTGCGGGAACCACCCTTCGGGAATTTTCCTTCTTCCAGAGAGCGCATCATCTCACGTCGACTACAGATCTACGTCTCAATTTCAGTAACACGGTAGCCTAACTTGGGAATGACTACCGAGTATTCAAGTAACTATACTTCACCATTTAATTATTTCTCTATATAGGTTTTGTTAATTATCTCGTATCCATACTAACGGTTCCGATGACTAAAACGAACCGTAACGGTCTTAGGACCAAAAGTTATAATTTCTGTATTTGTTAAATAGTTATTCTCATTTTCCTCAATGTGTTGATAACCGCACTATGGTAGGTTCGTCAACCTGTATTACTATATATATCTTAATCATTGCCACTGTATTGTTTGTTCTGGTTAGATTACGTAGGTATATGGCCAGTTGCCATCCATTAAATTGTTTGCTTAAGTTATAGGAAATATAGGAATGCAGTGCACGTAGGAAACACTAATACAGCAACATTTATATATGCAGCATTTTCTCCCGCCACCAACAATTTTTCACTGAGGGCGCTGTCCGTGCTATAACTCTGTTTAGCCCGGCATGCTACAGACTAAAACCTTTTCTATTCAGCTCGATAGGATAGGCTCAAAATGATTAGAGACACTTTCTTCATTACATACTGTAATATATTCTTCTCTTCTGGCAGTACTCCAAGATTTTGTCTCTCTTCATATTCCTCTTAGCCTTGTGGCTTCTTAATTGTTTGGACGTCCCTATCCGCACCATGGGCTGATCCGACTTTGGGAAACTATTGGGGTTTCCGAGCGGTGATGGCTAGGGTGCGGTATCACATACACATTCGCGTGTATCTTTGGATACTTAGTAGATAGTACTTTAAGCCAATGTAGGGAAGCACTGCAAAAACACATGTATTAATTCTTATTTTATTACTGACAACCCTCCCGCAGCGCAGTGCAAAACTGGCAACTTGTATATAAACCTAACGACTGGTTAAACGGTTAGTTCCATAGGACCCGGTGACGGGCGAAATACATATTCTCACCGAATTCTGTTAACATGTCTGGGCATGATATTCAAATCTGCCATGCCCTTACGGGAAGGACATTTACGGTGTGCATTCGTCTCTGTTACCCCCACCATAACAATAGGAGATATGGCCTAACAATGCTTCCGTGAAATACCAGGTCCTGTAATGTTTCATGTGGTTGCAAAGCGGAATGTCTGGATTCTCACCCAGTTCGGGGATCCCGCTAAGTAACATGCATGAGCGCTGTCTACAGGTATTGATGTCCTCGGGCATCTGTTCTCCGTGACAGCCATGTCTAATAGCTAGGTAGATATCGGCCAGTTGCGGCTTAAACTAATTCTTGTTTTGAAAACAACTAAAAGGAATTAAGCAAAGCAGAAGGCCCACAGAAATAAAGCGGCAGCTACTAACTCAGCATATTAGGAATCACATAAGACGATGACGAAGGAATCCCTCGGGAATCTTCCGTTCCGTCTTCACGTAAAACAGTACGAGGTGTGGTCTTTTCTTTCTACAGCATTTTTGTTTGATATATTAGAGTGGGCCCATTTTTGCCTACTATTCTTCTGCTTTAAGCCGTGGTGAGACCTTCCCGAGATGGAGGCCCGCGCGAGGCACTTGCCTCTCGCAAGGATTCAGCAACGACAGTCCATGCCAGGATAATACTCCTCATCCAAACTAGCACTAGGAGTAGTGCCCGCGTGAGCCACATCACTTTCTCGTCTGAGATAGCCTTCTTCCTTTCAGCTTAGAGGTATAATAACTTATATTAAGTTAAATAGCTATGTCTCGTGTACGGGAGCCTCCCTTGCGGGGATACCTCTGCTGACCTACGAGTCTGTGTGGTACCTCCGGGAGCCCCATGTTTAAAAGATCATCTACCTGCCTCTATATCTTGTATTTTCGTATGCTCTTATTGTAGTTTTATCTGGCATATTTTTAATTAGTTAGGTAAACTCATTGTATAGACGTATATTTTTAGGTCACCCAATCAAATCTTGTAAGTCCATAGATCACGAAATTGCTATGGACAGGCATACTGGTGACACAAACTCTTGGGATGAGACCGTTGTGTTTAATGTTCGCGACAATGGTCGCACGGCCCCACTGGAACGATTGAGTTCCACCAGCCTTAGGAGCTGGTTTTTGTTTCCCGCAGGGCAGTCTCGTTCAAGGTCCGTCACCCTGAGACCGGATGCTAACCAGCGTCATCACTCGTCGTGCACTTACGGCACGGCGAGTCAACATGAGACATCGGGACGGCCCGACACTACCCGGCGAGCTACACTTTCCTTCGTTGACGGGGTTATCTAGCTAACAAGTATCCAAGGATATGGGCGAGATGTATGTAAATCAGCACTTTAACCATAACCACTCAGAAACCTCCGATAGTTTCCCCAGGTCGGATCAGATCAACATGCTGATGGGACGTCCAAACAATTAAGAAGGCATGCGGCTGATGGATCGTGGAAAGAGACAATAACTTAATATATACAAGGTATTTGGCCAATTTTACACAACCTTGCCGGAGTGCGGGCTACATTACCGCAACAACCGGAAAAGAGGCGTACACTATGTGTCTCCTGACAAAGAGATTGTCCCTAGCCACTTTAACCTATCCTATTGAGCTGAATAGTAAGGTTTAGTCGGTAACATGCCGGGCTCAAACAGTTAGAGCACGGTCAGTGACCTCAGTGTAAAATTGATGATGGTAGAGATAAGTGATGTGGATATAAATAATGCTGTTTAGTATTTCCTAGCGTACTGTGGTCTAAGTTTTCTGTAATTAAACAAAACATATCAACGAAATGGCTATTTGCCATATACAACTAACCAATGCAAAGAACATGAAAATTTATATATAAATTATTGAGGTAGTATGTATCAGGTTGATAGACCTAAACGGTGTGGTTATTTAAAGCACCTACAGTAAATAAGGATAATATAAACAGTAATAAAGAAATTATGAATTGCTGTCCTAAGACCGGGAAGGCACCTATTAGTCATCAGTGCCATGTACGGAAATAATAATCAGATGTACAATAGTATTGTTAATTGAGTACCTAATAGTCGTCAGTATGGAACAGGCTACTATGTTACTGAAATTGAGGCGCTAATATATTCATAGCACGAGTCGACACATTCTCTGGAGCTGGAGAGGTTTCCGCAGGCGACTTCCACAGCTGGTCTCTGCAGGTTGGGTCCGGAAACTGACTCCTCCAGGCAGGGTGGATACGGTACATACTCATGACAGTGAAACAGAACAGTGAAGTAGCATCTATTAGATAATCTGTATAACTAAATCATAATTTTTACGGAAGTGAGAAAGTTCTCCGTCCGGCAACTGAAGTAATAAAGTTAACGGTTGCCCATTAACAGAGAGGGGTGTATAATAATGTTAAACGGATACATGACTTGGCACACAGTGCGGGATGCGTCGCATAGCTCTTGCAGCACACCTAGCAAAGTCCACCAGACTGTGGTCAAAAAGTTAATTAAAACACACACGACATGCAGTGCAGAAAATTAGTGTCCACTTTTCAGCATGATTGGCAGATCCAGTGAGTCGTCCACCAAGAATCACTGTAGCTCTACATTGTGTAGGATTACATTCGAGGCCCGTACGGCTCCTCCCGCAGAAGTTGCGTTAGGAAAGTCCGGATGTGGGGGATCTAACTTTAAATTTAGTTTATTTCTCCCAGATGGCCGTACGGGAGTATCCAGAATTCTGTGGAGCCGAGGACATCCTACACCACGGATGTGCTGGGTTCCATAAGACACCGGTTAAAGTGAAGATCACTGGTAGGTCAGCAGGTTACATCCATCATCCAGGTGGTCTAGTTGTCCCGTGCGGGCCGGCTTCCAAGCCGGCGATGCTCCTAAACCTCGGGTTTTCTCCCCTTTTATAATCGCTGTGACGTCAGGGGTTGGCGCCTCGGCCAATCAGCGGCCGAGCGCCAGCCAATCAGCGTGCTGGTATGCTAGTGACGTATCGACCACGTGTGCACAGATCTTTGTATTTAGTTTAATATATACACGCGACTACGACGTTATAGCAATATTCCAAGTATAATTTAGCGGGGAGCTTCGACGATAACTCAGCCATTTCTGGGCCGATTTTAAAATAGTTTACAGTTTTGAAAAGCTCGTTTAAAACGAGAACGGATAAATTATATGCATTTACGAGTACCTACTCGGTACACTATAGGTAAGCACTCTCTTCCAATTCCGTGACGTGTTGTCAGGGAAGCTCTGATGCACGCTCATGCACGCCACGCATTCTATCAGACGTAGCCGATTTTTTACAAGAAATCTCTCATATAGAGCTTACATACACTTATTTCTCTACCCAGGGGGGTGCGCTTTAGAATGAATCCGGCATGACCAGTCTGTACCCAGACTTGCTGGGACGGACGGCATCCGTCCAGTCAATCTGTTGTACAAGAGGCGCCGAGATTGCTGACATCACTGTTGTTGTGGTGGTGGTCGTGGTGGTGGTCGTGGTGGTGCTGGTTGAAGGTTGGCTGAATGATGCGATGATGCTGGGTGTCGATGCTGCTGCAGTGATTTCGGATAACTTTCTTATTTTAACAGCCATGACCAGCTTACTCGTGGATGTTCTGGGAATTGCTCGGATTTCTGGTTGATGAGCTAGTCTGTGCTTTCCCGCGTATGGTCTGTCGAGCGTAGTAGTGTTTCTGATGACAGGATCTATGGAAAGAATGGTGCTGTTCATGGATGTCAGCGTGCTGGTATGCGGTGCGGTGGTCGTGATGACGGCTTCCGCGAGACTTATCTCCTCGTCGATAACTAAACTGAGTCGAGATATTGAATGGTCGGAAATGTCCTGTAAAACTGGATTGTGGATTTTCACAGGAGTTGTTAATACTACCGATATTGGCTGTCCTATCACGGATGCAGATGGTCTTGTGGTGATGTGTGCTGTCGGTGTTGTCACTGCAGGTGCTGTCGGTGCAGATGCTACAGTTGGTGTGAATACCGATGCTGCAGGTGCTGCCGGTGCTGTTCTTATGGGTGCTGCCAGTGCGGTGGTGATGGGTGTTGGAGTGTTGGTGCTGGCTGGCTGTGTTGTGGAGGCTGATGGTCTGGCTAATTGCGGAAAGTCAGTTTGTCGTCGCTTGGTGTGTTTCGTCTTGGCCATTTTTCCCGTTGGAAGCACAATAACTTGAAGTCTATATTCAAAACGTGGAGCGAGGATATCTATGTCCTCATTTTGCTCAGCAGGTTTTAGTGTCACAACTAACACATGATGTTTAAATGATAATGCGTGTGTTACACCATACAGAGTGGCTGAATACAGGTACTGCAGTCCACACAGAATGCTCTCTGTAGTAAATGGTCGTGATTGATGTGAAGTTTCAAGTCTGAGTTTCTGGAAAATGCATGCTTGCATGACCGTCCATTGTGCAATAAAGCAGTACACAGATATTTCTTTCCGATGTGAGCAGGTGCCGATTCTTCCGAGCTGTCGGACAAGGTGAGATCTTCTGCAAGCGACATATTATTCCCACATGATGGTTATTTGCGGAACTGCACTAACCTAATTAAACTTTCCTAGCACTTCATAACTTTCCTGGCCAATAAAACATAAAATAATAAAATAATAAGAAGAAAACAGCAGAGTTTGGGTTGCGACACGAAAGTAGTCTAATGCTCGATCTTCCCTAGTGTTGAGTTGGATGGGAAGATGAAATTTAGTGCACGCTTTCCTCCCTTTTATACTTTTGGTGACGTCACAGGATGGTGAATGACCACACCCAAAAGTTTTAGGGTGAGTCGGTTTTGCCAAATATGGAAATATTTAATTTTTGTTCTCCTGTAGTCGGATCATATATTCTCTTCGTAGGAAGAAGGCAAATATAAATATAAGAAGGTATGACAGTCACTTTCATCCCCACTCAGCGGGAAATCGAGTCTCTGATCAGCGTTAAAATCTGGAACTATTTATTCCTGTGGAAGTTCACCTTTTAATTAGCATGAAGCAGTTTTTCAAGTTGGATGCTTATAAACTCACCTGTTCAAATTTCAGCCTGGAATGCCCGATGGGATGGGGGAGAGCGTGATGACGTCAGCGGCCTGGCACCGACTCACCACCTCTCACCTCCATCACGCTGTGGTAGTCACGTGTAGGGCGTTTTATTTAGTTTATAGCCTTTGATCCAATTTACTGGAAAATAGAAGTGATGATCACATAATTCTTGTTTTGAAATCACGTGGTTGATCGGAAACTTAGGCAATCTGTATATGATGGTGGAGTTTGATGCTGCTGATTATACGTAGTTGATGTGACAAATGGAAATATATGTTTTCATTATTCTGTTCCTCAGAACAGCGTCCCTTTATATGGGCGTGATCTTATACATGCGCCGCCTCTTGTGTGTAGTAGATTTATTCCAGCCCGTGTTGCTTAGTGGCTGGAATATGTAGGTAAGAGAATATTTGAAATTCTCCATGATGTTATGAGGTCTAAGTTTTGATGCTGCTTCATCAGACCGCATGCTAATGATTTGTATACGCAGTAGAACAGTCGTGTTCTTAATCAAAATTAGGACAGTATAGCTGACTGTAATTTATTGTTTGGTTTAAACAGCTCCATGTCTTGCGGAAACCAAGTCTACTGACCCCACGAAGCTGGACTGTATTTACCGGGGTGGGGGAGGGTGGTGGGGTGGTGGTGAACTGCCAAGCATCCTCTTCTGTGGGTAGGACTAGTCTCACCTCACCTAGACCAAACTTAATTATCACAGTACAGCTCGGAAAATGCGTAACTCAGTTTACAATTTACAATACCGTCGTATGGAGATTGTGAATACAGTCATCCTGAATGTCTGTGTCTCTGTCATGTTGGTGAATTTGATTGATACGAGTGGCTGCTTATCTGCGGATGATTCTTGCGCTGTCGTGAAGTGTGACGTTTTTATAGCAGTGGAAGGGGGAATACTGCGTGTTTGTGGTGTCAACTTTATTGGACATGATGTATTTCACTCTGTAATGGCCGAATCCAGAGACGGGACAGAGGTACGTTAGAGCATGGATGACCAAGAAGGGGGTGGCTGTCATAACTTGAATCAATCCATTATCGAATTTCCTTTTGGTAGCAAAATCCTACTCGATACTGACGACAGACTGCGGGCATCTTGCTCTCTTAATAATATTGACGGTTATTATGCTTGATTGAAGTGTGATAGTTTAGCTGTTCACGTACAACATTTCCAGGGGGTGGGGGCTGGGGGGAATCCCCCGTAGCGTGTACTGTAGATGGCTGTGGTGTTGTTCCTCATTTACGTATAATCAGTTTTCTGCGTACTGGATAAGGAGGTGTTTGCGGAAAATCTTGACTCGTGTTGATGATGGTGGTGTTCTGTTGTAGGGAAGTCGGGGTTGCTGTATGACGCTGGCGTAATGCGAGGTGAGCATATCCAGGTTTCCAAGTTGGGATATGCCGATTCTGTTGCTGTTGCAGAAAAGTCGAATTGCGGGAAGTGATGAACTCCCCACATGCATGCGGGAGGGAATCTTGCGGAAAAAGGTGTCTAACTTTTTCTGTTACATAAGCTAGGTGCATGCTATCTATGTTGTTGATGATGTTGAATGTCCCCGTTATATTATTTATATTATAGTATAACCGAGTATGTATGTAATGTTCGCGCAATGAAGAATTGACGTATCCAGCCTTGTGGGCAAGTGTGTTCTGTATGCTCCTGGCTTTCTGTGTTTTGGTGTATGTTCTGACTGCTCACTGGGGGTGGGGGTGGCTTGGTAGGGCGGATGTGGTCAGGGATGCCCTTTGGATGGGGAGGGTCATCTCCCATTACATGAGTTGTTACTTTGTCATAGTTTTTAACTACCGGGAATATTCGAGACGAGCGTCTGCTGAACAGGCTGCTTCCCTGCCCACCACCATCGGGGGTGAGGGGGGGTTGGGGTTGCTGGGGTGCGGGATGTACCTCCTCTGTAACAGCTGGACTCTCTCATATCTGATGATTGACAGTCAACAGACGATCAGTGGAGTGTGAAATGGACATGACCTGTGATGTCCGAACTTGGTGCATAGACTAGAGACGCCAGTTGGAGTGGGGTTGGTGGTGCTAATGGATGGCGTGCACCTTGGAGTGGGGGTGGTCTGGCGATTTGAGGATTTGTAAGGGTACACCGGGTTGTGCAGTTTTGCTGTTCTTCAAAACAAGCCAAGGCCTCATCCAGCCTCTTCACATCCATGCTATTTATCATATGTATCACCCCACAGGAAGCATGGTATGGGGCAGCCTCAGCTTCCGCTTGTGGTAACTCTATAATTGGGGTGATAGCATGAAGTGGGTGGGAGTGGGAAGAGATCGGCGGATCAACTTTCCCGTCCTTCCCCTTGGACAGCACAAACGAGAAAGTCTTCAGATACGACTTCCCAGATCTGGTAGACCCGCTCTGGGGAGGGAGAGGGCGAGTACATATCTCGTCATCATCCTCAGCGTTAGTCATATGTTCACTGGACTCCTGGCTTGGTAGGAGAGGGGTCGACGGCCACCACAGTGCTCGGGACTAACGTCCAGACTACCTGTTTTCGTAAAGACATCTGTCTGGGTACCGGTGTCACATGGAATGCCCAGTCGGAGCTCTGGCACTGGGTCATCATTGACACAAGGTTTAAGTCGATCGAAGTGAATGACTGACGTAATCCCATCTGAGGTGCGGATCAGGTAGGTCATGTCCGACTTACCTACTACCACATAGGGGCCTTTTCACTGGTACGTTTGCAAATCATGAACCCAAACCAATTTTCTCATACAGTTCTCCATGCACTCGCCGGTCATGCCACGTTTTCTGACGCCGGTGTGCAGGCTCATGGGTCTGTTCTATCTGCTGCCGCATGGGCTCTACGTAGAGAGATGGTGAATTTTTCTTTCCTGGAATCCTGGGCATGGCCAGATACAGGGATAAGGCGAATTCACGGCCTAATATTAACCGAGCAGGGATATAACCCATGCTGGAATGTATCGTGCGGTATGCCATGAGCACATATGGGAGTCGTAGATCCCAATCATGACAATCAGGGCATGTTTCCTTGCTGAGCATCTCCGCAAAGGTTCAGTTGAACCTCTCCACCATTCCATCACTGCGGTGGTGATACAGAGTCATCCTTGTTTTGACGATATGAAACAATTTGCAGAGCTCGAAGATCAGCCAGCTTTCAAAATTACTGCCTTGGTCGCAGTGCAGATCATAAGGCAATCCGAATTGGCAGAATACATTGCTTGTCAGGACCTCCGCTACTATGGATGCCTCTTGGTCTGGCAAAGTAAATGCTTCTACCCACTTTGTAAAATAATCTTGTAATATGAGGATGTACTTGTTTCCTTCACCCGTCATATTCAAGGGTCCGAGAACATCGATAGCCACTCGCTCTCATAGTGCACCAACAATTTTAACTTGTAGAGGTGCGGAATGGTGCTGGCTAACAGTGCGTCTTTGGCATGGGCCACATTTGGCGACCCATGCCTTCACACTATCACATAGACCGATCCCGTGGAATCTCTGTTTAATTCTTGTTATTGTCCATTCAACGGCCAAGTGTCCAGTGCTATCATGTAGTTGTTGAAGAACAGATTCACAATAACGCTCAGGAATCACTATCCGGTTGTTAATGTAGAGGATGTCATCTTGCATATGACACTCTCCAAACCTCTAATAGTAATATTTTGCCGTCGCGGAAAGTGGTGTAACAGATTCCTTAGGAGGACGTACCCCCTCCTGGATCCACGCATATATGTTTCGTGATTGCGCATCTGTTTCTTGTTCATGAGCGACTGTCTCCATGTTCCACTCTGCGCACCACAACTCGGGGAACACTGGAGATGGATGTGTAGTATGTATCATGGTGGTGGCCACCTCCTGTTCATCCTCAAGCACGATTCTGCTCAAGGCATCGGCATTTCCATGCAGTTTGCTGGGTCTATGAACAACATTGAAGTTAAAGGCCTGCAGGGATTCCTGCCACCTCGCTACCTGGCCCTCCGGATTTTTTAGGTTTCTGAGCCAGTGTAGGGAGGCATGATCTGTACGCAGAGTAAATGGGCGCCTGTACAGTAAGTGTTTATAGTACTTGACGAAATGAACCGCAGCTAACAAATCTCTCTTAGTGGTCGCATAATGTTTCTCTGTTTTGTTTAGAGTATGCGAACCATAACCCAGCACCTGCTCTGTTCCATCTTCTGTGACATGAGATAGAACTGCACCAATGGCATAAACCGATGCATCAGTGTCTAAGATGAAATCGAGGTTATGGCTAGGATGAGCAAGAATTGGGGCAGTCATCAAGAGTTCCTTCAGCGCCCGAAGGAACCTTCACACTTGCTCGTCCACTCAAATGGTTGCTTTTCAGTGATCCTAAATAAGGGAGATGCAATCTCACTAAATTGACGGATGTAATGATGATAGTACTGGCATAGACCGAGGAAACTCCGTGTGTCTGTGACTGTGGTGGGGGGTTTCCACTCCACTACTGCTTTTGTTTTTGAAGGTTGCGTAGCCACTCCGTCGCCGGATATGACGTGTCCCAGGAACTCGATGCTCTGGCTAAAAAGATGACATTTTTTGGGTTTGAGCTTTAGATTGGCGTTGTGAAAGCACATTAAGACTGTCGAGATTGGGCAGAGTCTGCTCAAACGAGGAGCCGAAGACAATTACGTTATCAATGTAACAGAGACAGCTGTCCCATTGCATGGTAGTTAATACCTGCTCAATGAGACGCTCGAACATTCCAGTAGCGTTGCACAATCCGTGTGGTATCTTGCGGAGCTGGAAAACACCGTTTCTACATACAAAGATGGTCTTCTCCTTGTCAGCCTCATCCATGGCTAGGTGCCAGTACCCACTAGCTAAGTCAAGGGTACAAAACCACTTGGCTACGGACAAGGAATCTAAGGCCTGATCTATCCGCGGTAATGGATAAGCGCCCTTGATGCTATGATCATTAAGGCAGTGGTAGTCTATACAAAACCGCAAAGATCCATCCTTTTTGCCTGCTAGTACTATGGGACTGGCCCAGGGGGATGCTGATGGCTCTATTATGCTTGTCCGCAACATGTCGTTTACCTGTTGATGTGCCTCCACCTCAAGTGAATGGGAAGATGTCGAATGGGTTGTCGAATGGGTCAGTTGTTTCCGGTGTCGATGGAGTGTCGCACAAGATGAGTTTCTCCCAAGTCCATATCTCCAGCCAAGAAACTATCACGATATTTGTATAATATTTTCCGTATGTCACGTTTATGAGATTGCATCAATCCAACTGTGGCACGCAGATATATGTCATGTAGGTGTTCCGGCAAATCATCAGAAGTTGTTGCTGGTGTAGGTGCGGTGGAGGGGGGTGGGGGAGGGGGAGGGGGGCGCGGGGGTGCGAAGGGGTGTGTCTCCATTGATATCACATTCTCCAGATGTCCACAACGAAGTCCTGGTACAAGAGTTATTGGGTCCGTTGTGCCATTGAATACCCGGAAGGGTATATGATCCTTATTGGTGGTGTCCATGATCATGCGGGGACTGGCGCATTGTGAAGCAATTATATATTCAGGGTCAGGTTCCAGCATAGCTATGTGTGTGTTGTTTCCTAACTGTGGTGTGAGGGCCCATACGATTTTCTCCTGTCCCGGCTCAACTGTGGCTGTAGATGCCAAAATCACTGCACACGTGTCACACAGTGGTGATGTCAGTCCAAGAGGTATACGTTGGGTGTGTATGTCTAATTCCTGCTGTCTGCAATGTATGATGGCTTCGCTGGCACTGAGGAAATCAGAACCAAGCAGGGCATCGTTTTGAATAGAGGCAATGAGAATTTGCTGTATGAATTGCATTTCCCCTATCTGTATTACGAGGTTTCCTGTACCAGCCACAGGAACATCGGCTCCCATAGCTGTGTGCAAAAATACGTTTGTGGGCCTAAGGGGTGACATCTTATGAGGTGGGATGCTCTCATACAAGCGCTTGTTAAGGACGGTGATGGAAGCTCCAGTGCCAATGGTGGCACTGGTGGAAACGCCACTAGACAGACAAGCACACTTATATATTACTTTGTGGTGTGCCTGTGTAAGAGTTTCCAATGATACTGCCTGTGGGATTGTTTTTGGTGGCGTATCACCCTATATATAGTCAGTCTGTTTCCGGATGGCTTCCGTGAGTGCTGTTGGTGGCTGAGTGAGGAAGGGGCCAACCCGTCGTCGCTGCTGCTGCGATTGCTTAGGTGATGACTGAGCTGGGGGTAGCAATGGTGGTGTTGTTGATGCTGTTTCTGTGTACTGTGAGTTGGTGTATACAGCAGTGCGGTCAGGACTGGGGCAGTCGTGGATAAGGGATACCTGTGCGAGCCACTTTTTACAATGCATCATAGGATGTTTAGTTGATGCACAGAAGAAGCAATGACGGCGCTGGGGTTTACCGTCCTTTGAACGATACTTCTTTTTGCGGATCCATGATGCCGAATGTTGACTACAGTCCATGTCACTTGCTGCTGCTGGATGTAGTGGCTGATGCTGTTAGGACGTGTGAATTGCAAACCACCAAGGGGCACCGGATGTTAAGTACCTTGGCAGTGGGTCGTTGTGCTTGTATAAATGTTGTTTCAGCAGAGGTGCTACACCTACCACTGCTGTTTTACATAGGAAGGAAGGTTTGTTAGATACGTAGGTTGCGGGGGTCACAACCTCTGGCAGGGGGAGATGTCAGTGCTGATGATGCAGTGTGCATCGCTAGTACTGACATATTTGAAGCCAGGTGCATGTGAAGGATGAGTAGTTGTGTAGGCCACCTGGCGTTGTTGTCCGGAGGCTGCAGTTGAGCTGGGTTGTGAGAGTGGGAACTGAAGTGACTCTGTAATCTGTGCCCATTCCATTTTAATAGGGTCTCAGGGTGTTGTTTACGTCGGTCAGCGGTAGGAGTTGTAGACAGAGGGTGATTGGGGCATTGCTCCTTCCAGTGGCCTAGCTGACCACATCCAAAACATGTGTTCGGTGGCTGTGTAGGTGTCATCAAATTTGTTGCTGGGCATGTTGGCGACTGTGTAGCAACTGTGGTGATAAGTGTGGTGACTAGGTTTGTGAGTGTGGAGACCTGTTTTGTTATTGCTGTGCTGGTTCCCACGTCCTGGGGCGTTGCTGTGGCCTCTGCGATGGGATTGGCCACACCCTCTTTCTTTAGAGGCCTGAATTTTTTGACTGGTGGGTTGTTTTGATTGTGTTTGCTGGTCTGATGCTGATGTAAATGCTGATGTAGTTGGGATGTCGGTGGTGGTTACGAGGTTGGCATCGTTTACTTCATTGATTGAGTGTAACTCATGGCGATTGTTTTTCTCCCGCTTCAAGAAGTTCTCAATCCGAACCATTGTTGCCATTGATAATTGAAGACTACCATGTTCTATGAGGAATAACTTTTCCTTGAGGGCAGATTCTCCGCTAACGCATCGATGAAAGTGTCCTGATGCAGATGTCTTACTCCCTCGTCATTCGTGCTAGGGTAGGTATGGGTAACTAGTTGCCGAATATGACTAGGCAACTGCGGTAGTGTCTTCCCCGGCTCACCGATGCAAGTTCTTGATTTGCAGACGACATGTCTCACTGAGAGCCATGTCCCAGAATCTCTCTAACAACACGCTTTCCAGTTCCATGTACGTTGGCATATAATCTGTACCCAAATCTGCCAGGACGTGTAGTGTTTTTCCAGACAGTTTTGCGGCCAGATACTATCCCATTTGACGATCTGTCCACCGATTTGTACGACTTCAAATTGAACCTTGTAATTAGCCCAATCATTCTCCCCGCTAAATTTAGGAATGATCTGGCCATGGCCACGATATGATGTTATGGGTGAGAATCCAGGTGGTGCTGCTGGGGAGACTGACGTGAATGCGGATGCTGGTGTGTGTGTGTGTGTGTGTGTGTGTGTGTGTGTGTGTGTGTGTGTGTGTGTGTGTGTGTGTGTGTGTGTGTGTGTGTGTGTGTGTGTGTGTGTGTGTGTGTGTGTGTGTGTGTGTGTGTGTGTGTGTGTGTGTGTGTGGGTGGGTGGGTGGGTGGGTGGGTGGGTGGGTGGGTGGGTGGGTGGGTGGGTGGGTGTGTGTGTGTGTGTGTGTGTGTGTGTGTGCTGTGTGATGTTCATCTTCTGGTGCATTGTTGGAAGAGAGGTGCCACATCTCCCAGCTTGTATCGTGGTAGTGATGGATAATATGGTGACGACGTACGTACCGGTGGAGATGCGGGGTATGGTGCATGGGGTTCCGGCCATTGGTCACCCTGTGATGATGCTGGCGAACATAATGGTTGTGAAGGAATAGTATACCCCCGTAGGTGTCTGTGTCCTGGTCAGCCGCGATCCGGCGTAGATGGTGGGTGCCTATCATGGATATCTGACAGTGTTATATATTGAGTTCCCGCCTGGGAGGCAGCACGGAATATCTCCCCCCGTTGATCGGCAAAATTTTGTGTAAAAGTTGTTCTGCACCGAGGAAATTCATAGCATAGTCGTTGAGCACGTGTGCCGTTCTCCCATCATATGATGCTACTTCCAAATCTAGGGAGTGCTGACTGTCTGATGAAGGAGACTGAAATGCGTGTGTGTTGAGAGTTGACATGGGTTCGCTTCTCATTCGAGTCCCACATCGGGTCCCACTTGTAGCTCGCACGCATATGCGCTTGTCCATTGTATTGCTCCACCCCATTACACCACATGTACATGATGCGTGGGAGGGCTGGTTAGCTACGGTTTTCACGGTTACGGATCCCATTTCGTGATTCTCCAGAAGGTACAAAGACTGGCTTCTGGAGCCAGTGGAACGATCACTTTTCAGTGGGGCCGTGTGACCATTGCCACCGAGATTGAACCTCGCGGTCTCATCCCAACTGTTCGTGTCACTGGTATGTTGGTCCATTAACTAGTTTAAAAGTCTGGACATGATGATAAAAATTAAAAGAATAACAACTATGCAAACAATGGTACTCGTTTGCCAGTAAGTGAGCAGAATAACACAGTACATAGAACCAAACTGGTGTTCTATCTATGTGGGCTCTCCGAAGGTACCTCGCAGATTCGTAAATCCGCAGAGGTATCCCCGCAAGGGAGCATCGCAACGAGGCCACTTGAATAGTTTAATATAAACCACTATACCCGTAACACACACAAAATAATATTGTTGTGAGAGGAATGTGCCTTGCGTGTGCCTCCGTCACAGGAAAATGCCTTCAACGCTGAAACGGAGGAAATGAGCTGGCAAAAAGGGCCACTCTTTTGTTCAAACAAAAAGCTATGTGCAGTTGTCAATCCTAGTGAAACTATAATTAATGTGATACATGCTGGTTTACGTGAAGACGGGCCAAATGGTTTCCGAAGAATTCATAGGTCACCATCTTATGTAGGTCCAAAGATACTGCATTGGTAGTTGCCGCATTTATTTATGCGGGCCTTCTGCTAAAGTCTAACGTACCCTTTAGTTGTTAGATACGTTTCCAAGCTTTGGCCGCAAGTGGCAGGGATTCATACCTATCTATTGACACATACGTCTAACTGGGGAAGATGCCCAGCTTCCCGAAGGTCGCCCAGCATAGCATCTTCCTCAGAAAGACAGTGTGCATACATGTTACGGAGCATAAGCTCCCGAATCATATGATGACCCAGTCACCATTGCACCATAACCACATATAACATCACTAGGACAATTTACAGTTCACATAAGCAATTTAGAAAGTGCAATAGTATTTTTATGGTGGGGAGTAAGGGGCAGCTATCCAGCGCTAGTGACCTTCCTGTGAGGGTGTGGTGGGTTCTAAGTAGGGTTGCATGATTTTTTATTATTCGATTAATCGCGATTATATAATTCAAAATGATCGTGGACGATTATAAAATGAAATAATCGTGTAATCGCCATGTTGAAATTTTTGTCAAGACACTTTTACGCTTGTGAAACTCTGCTCGCGTTACCAATCATGGAAACAAACATCCGGCTATCAGCTGAATGTGTGAATGATTAAATAAACTAAATAAATAACTGATTTGTTTCACTCATGATTAGTTTTAGATGAATAAAGATTGTTCACTTGGTCGCTATTTGTCATTGTTGTTGTAATCACACACGCATATCCTGCATTCCCCATTCTCTGAATAGTTATGCGCTAACGGTTTTCCTAAAAAAGTTCTAGAACTGATACTACGGAAATTCAACACATTTTCTTCCGTAAAAATTCTCATTGCCTATGCCTATGTTTAATGTGTACCTCAAAACATCACCGGGGAAGTGAAATTATTTGATTTGAGCGAATAAAGTTCGTTTATTACATCAAAATTAATCCACAATTTGATATAAAATGGCGTCACGAAAAAATACAAATCATGTGATTCGCCTCCAATTGAAGAGTTTATTTTAGAGCGAGTACTCGGATATAAATATTCTGGAATCAGGGACTCGGAACTCGGGAATTTCTCTATATTATCATTGCGCGATAGGAACTGAGTATTGTAGCTCGCCGGGTAGTGTCGGGCCATTCCGATGTATCATGTCGACTCGCCGTGCTGCAATTGCACGATGAGTGATGACGCTGGTTAGCATCTGGTCTCGGGTGACAGACCTTAAACGACACTGCCCTGCGGGAAACAAAAACTGGCTCCTAAGGCCGGTGGAACTCAATCATTCCAGTGGGGCCGTGCGGCCATCATCGCGAACATTAAACACAATGGTCTCATCCCAAGAATTTGTGTCACCAGTATGCCTGTCCATAGCAATTTTGTGATCTATGGACTTACAAGATTTGATTTGGTGACCTAAAAATATAAGTCTATACAATGCATTTACCTAAACAATTAAAAAATATGCTAGATAAAACTACAGTAAGAGCATACGAAAATACGAGACATAGAGGCAGGTAGATGAACTTTTAAACATGGGGCTCCCGGAGGTACCACACAGACTCGTAGGTCCGCAGAGGTATCCCCGTAAGGGAGGCTCCCGTACACGAGACATAGCTATTTAACTTAATATAAGTTATTATACCTCTAAGCTGAAAGGAAGACGGCTATCTCAGACGAGAAAGTGATGTGGCTCACGCGGGCACTACTCCTAGTGCTAGTTTGGATGAGGAGTATTATCCTGGTGTGGACTGTCATTGCTGAATCCTTGCGAGAGGCAAGTGCCTTGCGCGGGCCTCCGTCTCGGGAAGGTGTCGCCACGGCTTAAAGCAGGAGAAGAATAGTAGGCAAAAATGGGCCCACTAATATTTCAAACAAAAATGCTGTAGAAAGAAAAGACCATACCTAGTGAGATTATGACTATAGGGGTGCGTTTTACATGAAGACGGAATGGAAGATTCCCGAGGGATTCCTTCATCATCGTCTTATGTGATTCCTAATATGTTGAGTTAGTAGTTGCCGCTTTATTTCTGCAGGCCTTCTGCTTTGCTTAATTCCTTTTAGTTGTTTTCAAAACAAGAATTAGTTTAGGCCGCAACTGGCCGCTATCTACCTAGCTGTTAGACACGGCTGTCATGGAGAACAGATGCCCTAGGACATCAATACTGTAGACAGCGCTCATACATGTTACTTAATAGGATCTCGGAACTGGGTAAGAATCCGGACATTCTGCTTCGTAACCACATAAAACATTACAAGACATGGTTTACATTTCACGGAAGCATTATTAGGCCATCTCTCTTATCGTTATGGTGGGGGTAAGAGAGACGAATACACACCGTGAACGTACTTCCCGGAAGGGCGTGGCAGATCTAAATATCATGCCCAGACATTTTAATAGAATTTGGTGGGAATATGTATCTCGGCCATCACCGGGCCCTATGGAACTAACCGTTTAACCTGTCGTTAGGTTTATATGTACAAGTTGCCAGTTTTGCACTGTGGTGCGGGATGATTGCCAGTAAATAAAATACTAATTAATACATGTGTTTTCGCAGTGCTTTCCTACATTGGCTTAGAGTACTATCTACTAAGTATCTGAAGATACACGGGAGTGTATGTGATACCGCACTCTAGCTATCACCGCTCAGAAACCCCAATAGTTTCCCAGAGTCGGATCAGCCCTTGGTGCGGATAGGGACATCCAAACAATTAAGAAGCCACAAGGCTGAGTGGAGCATGAAGAGAGACGAAATCTTAAAGTTATGAGTCTAACCGGAGTGCGGGGCTAGATTATCGCACTACCGGAAGAGAAGAGTATATTACACAGTATGTAATGAAAAAAGTGTCTCTAATCATTTTGAACCTATCCTATCGAGCTGTGTATAGAACAGGTTAGTCGGTAGCATGCCGGGCTAAACAAAGTTATAGCATGGACAGCGACCTCAGTGAAAAATTGTTGGTGGCGGGAGAAAGTGCTGCATATATAAATGTTGCTGTATAGTGTTTCCTACGTGCACTGCAGTCTTATGTTTTCTATGACTAAGCAAAACAAGTGAATGGATGGCCACTGGCCATATACATACATAATCTAACCAGAACAAACAATACGGTGTCAAGCGATTAAGATATAAATATATATATATATTAATACAGGTTAACGAACCTACTTTAGTGCGGTTAGCAACACATTGAAGAAAATGATAATAACTATTAACAAATAGAGGAATTATAACTATCGGTCCTAAGACCGTTACTGTTCCTTTTAGTCATCGGGACCGTTTTTACAGATACGATATAATTAACAAAACCTATATAGAGAAATAATTAAACTGTGAAGAATAGTTACTTGAATACTTGGTAGTCATTCCCAAGTTAGGCTACCGTGTTACTGAATTTGATACGTCAATCCGTAGTCGATGTCAAATGATGCGCTCTCCGGAAGCTGGAAAGTTCCCACAAGCTGTTGTCCGCAAACAAGACTTCCGCAAGAACACTCATGGCAGGAGTACATCACTCAGTGCTGTAGGCCTAATAGAATGTCTACCGAGCAGTCAGCAAAAGATACGATAGTACTACGTGGTGAAGAAAGTTCCCGTACACCGATGGCATGGATGGAAAGTGTAAACCCGATCACTAGTGGGGGTTGTTAGAGGCCAATGAAGATACAAAACAAAGCTTCACGGTGCTGGGTACGTCAACCAGCTCTGAAGACACACCGGGTAGAGTTTACTTGCTACGGTCGAAAGTCGAAAGAACCTACACGATTTGTGCGGCAGACGTTTGAAATACCACTTTTAGGCATGGCCGGCAGATCCTGCGAGTCATCCATCAAAGAACATCCTGCCTCTACATCTGTAGACTCACATATTCAGGTCGCAAAGGCCTCACCGCAAGTTTGTGTTCAGAATGTGGATGTAGTATTCGTGAACGATTATCAAAAGTTCCAAATTACTCCCGCAGATGGGGAGTTACAAAATTGTTTTAATGCGATGGGTTGGAGAACTGCACGCTACTGGATAAAAACCCAACACATAGCGAAAGAAGACGTGTATCATGCTTGGTAGTAGTTGGTACAGCTCCAACCTGTTCGGCCCCTGGCCGAGGATGCTCTCGATCACTGGATCGCTTCTCCTTTTATACTCCTCGCGACATCACAGGCGCAGGCTCCATCCAATCATCGTTCGAGCAACAGCCAATCAGCGCACAGCTAATAATAGCGCAGTCGAACGTTCTAGAACATTCTAGAAGCTTTGCGTCCACGTGGTTATGATGTCAGGGCAATATTTTGAAGATAATCAAAAAGAGTTTTCCCTGGATTTCTCAACCGATTTTTAAATGGTTTACAGCTTTGAAAAGCCCGTTAAATTCTGGTCTTGATTAATGTCAGATTTAACAGGAACAGGCAATCAATAGGGATTACAGAGTACCAGCTCGGTACACTAAAAGCGCCATCCTATCTAGGTCACATCTACGCACTCCATGGAAACAGCGTCCCGGCGCACGCATGCGCATAATGCATTTCAATGAACTTAGTCGTTTTTCGACATGCTCTCTCTCCCATAGGCCTATATACGCTTATAGCTCTACCCAGAGGGGCGTGTTCAGTAAACGAATCCTAGACAGGCGGCATGTACCCAGCTTAGCTGGTACGGCCGGTACCCGACCGGTCGATCTGAACTACACCATTATGCTGATCTGAATAATGGGTGCCCGTTTGATAAACTCCCGTTGGCATATAATATTTCGTGAGAACACGCCACCTCCCATCGCAAAAGAGCCACTGGCAAGCCAACTTAAGCTGGCTATGTTCGTAATAATTCAATTTGGCTCATTTAATGTTGATCGGCATTACAAAATTGATGTGCATTTTCTCCCGTACTTGTTTGGTACATAAATTTGGTCTTAAAATATATTTATAAGGAAGGTGTTTAATCACGCCAAGACTGTTTTAATCGCATTTTGACTGCAAAAGTGTGGAATAAACTGTATTATAGCTTGAACATATGTGGCCTACTATTAGTATTAATCTAATAGGTGGTCGAGATTTACAAATCCGAGGCCCTTATTGAGTTCTAGAGGGGCCGGAAATGTATCAAGGTAGAGATCTGTCTGGAGTAGACACACCCTGTGACACGATTGTTATTATTATGCACGCTATTTTTTTACACATTTGCTCTTAAAAAAGATTTTCCTATGCAATCTGCTGAGCTAGGGGGTGGGCTTCTAATACACAGTTTTGCCGTTTTGAAACTGCTAAGAAATCATTGGAGCTCATATGTCAAAGTTAGGGGGTGGGCTTCTATTAGAGCATAGGCTACAATTAATTGAAATACGGTAGCTTCCGTTTTCCATCTAGAAAAATCTTGATACATTCCTTTGTTTGCAATCAGCGAACTGGCGTATTCTGTCCATGTATGTATACCCAAGTGCCTAACCCATAATCTTACAATCTGCAGTAGCATAATAACGTCCTCTGAGTAGCATTGACGTAGTTAATATAGTTCATGATTAATCGTATGATCGCGATTTTTTTTTTTAATGATTGCGATTATGAAAAGTGAATAATCGTGCAACCCTAGTTCTAAGACTGCACCCAGTCACCATACCGAGTTGGAGGGTGATCTGCGTCTCATCCGTCACCCGTGTGTTACAGAACCAACATTTCACCTGTCATTAGGGTTATGTTCCAGAATGCCCAGAGATGCACTGCAGGCCGGGATTACACAATATAATTTCTTTTCGCAGTGCTTCCTACATTGGCTGGGGTTTATAAATTAACTGGTATCCGAAAATACAGTGGGAGTGTATGCTAAATCGACATTTTAGTAATCACCGCTCGGAAACCCCAATAGTTTCCCAGAGTTGGATCCTGCCAACATGTCGATTGGGAGTACAGAAAGAGACAATCCCTCGATATTAATAAGAGGCCCTAAGGTATTTGGCCAATTTATACACTAGCCGGTGTGTGGGGTTACATATCCGCCACAGCCGGAAAAGAGACGTACACAATGTGTCTCTTACAGAAAGTTTGTTCCTAACTACTTTAAACGTATCCTATCGAGCTAGAATAGCCAGGTTTAGTCAGTCACATGTCAGGTTCGAGCATGTGGAGCATGATCAGTGACCTCAGTGAAGAAATGATGCTGGGGTAGTAGTGATGCGGATATAATGTTGCTGTATAGCATTGCCCAGCATACTGCGTCCTAGAGAGCGGTGTAGGTACCGCAGACAGTTGGCAGTTAGCCGACGTCTAGCACTGTGCTGGTCCAGCAACCTTGCTGTCGTGTCGACTGTTCCTTGCCGAATGCTCTCAATTCTTGATTTCTTGCTCCTTTTATACTACTCGTGATGTTAGAACCAGGACGCTCCAGCCAATCAGAGGGCGATCACGTGATCAGCGCATTCCCCATTCATTTAATACATACGCGCGATTACGACGTTCAAGCAATATTTTGAAAATAATTTAAGTGAGGTATTTAACGATAACTCGGCCATTTCTGGTTCGATTTTAAAAAGGTAAAAAGTTCTGAAATCCTCGTTTCATTCTGCTCCTGATCAGTATAAAATCCATAGGAATGGAGTGATTTAAAGAAATCACCAGTACCAACTCGGTACACTATAAGCATACACTCTCTCCCAATACTGACACATGTTGCCAGGGAAGCTCTGAGGCTTGCGTATGCGTGTTATGCGTTCTTACGGACTTAGCCATTTTAACAAAACCTCTTTCACAAGGCTTTATACATGTGTACTATCCTACCCCAGGGGGGGGGGAGGGGTGGGGCATGCTCGGAACGAACGTGATTCTGAGTTGGTTTCTGAGATGGGTCTATTGGTTGCACAAAATCGTAAAAGGAACTAATTGCATTAATGTTGAGCTTTCGATTGTAATTGTTTTTGGCCTAGCGCGACCTAGGTCTAAATGTGGCATTGTCTGTGTGAAGACTACCTCAGTTCTAATACTACCAAGCTGCTCATTATAGTGATTTAACATGGCCTTAATGGTAGATTTTGGTGGCAGCTGCGACAGTGGCGGCAGTGGTGGCGGTCACGGCGATGGTAGTAGTAGTAGTAGTAGCAGTAGCAGCAGCAGCAGCAGCAGCAGCAGTAGTAGTAGTAGTAGTAGTAGTAGTAGTAGTAGTAGTAGCAGCAGTATCACTAATATGTGTTAATTAAGTAATCCATTATTGTGGGGTTTTTTATTAGTAGTAGTAGTAGTATCACTAATATGTGTTAATTAAGTAATCCATTATTGTTTTCTTGAATGATTTTGCCATTAGTATTTTGTCCCGGGTTTCCTGTTTAGTGTTATTCCATAATTGAGTGGCTGTTGTTGATATTGTATGTTTTCCCATGTCTATGCATGTGTATTTTTCGTGTAGTTTGTGTCTGCTTCTAGTGTTATGTTGGTGGATGTTAATATTGTTCACAATAGTTAGCATTTGGGATTTACTTATGTCAGTAAGTTCGAATAGTTTTTCTACTTTAAACATGTCTTGGCCCGCTGCTAGTCGAGAAAATAATTGAATGCTATTTTTTGGAGGTTTAGAATTTTAGAAGGATTAAGGTGCTGTACAGTGTTTTAACCATGTCATATGTTATACATGGTTTTAATCTTTGGGTGACACCTATTCCTCTTGCTACTTTCACAGTAACTGTCTCAACTTGTCAGATTTTTATCTAAATATACGCCTAGAAACTTTGCATACCTTTGGGGCCTCTTCAATATTTGGTTTTAATATTTCAATATCAATATTTTGTTGATATAAATTTTCTGAATATCTTTATTTATTTGTTCTCTAGATTTTGAAAATAACATATAGTTTGTTTTATATCCACATTTAATGACAGCTTATTTAATCAAAACCTGTTAGTAATTTCTTCCAATTGCACATTTACGTTTTTGTATAAAGTAATTATTTCTTCATTGGAGCAAAACACATTGTGTCATCAGCGAACAGTATTAGTGATGTGTGTTTTCATATATTGGGCAGGTCATTCATATACAAGAGTGGATCCCTGAGGAACACCGAAAGTTAGTCTCCTATTTTCAGAACAGGTTGCATTAAATTACACACATTGTGTCCTCTCGTTTAGGTAGCTTTGAAACCAGTTGAGTGCACTTCCTCGGATTCCATAGTAGGAAAGTTTTTCTAGTAAAATAGAGTGCTTGAGAAAGGTCCAAGAAAATGCATATTGTGTGCTTTTTTGCAATTGAATCGGTTATCTTTTCTATCATTTCAATTAGTGCTTGCATTGTTTTTTCTCATGAAACCCGTACTGTTATGTATACAGGATTGCCTTTTTGTCTAAATAGCTAATAAGCCGATTATGCATAAGTCATTGCATTAAGTTGGAGAAAAGTGGAAGTATTGAGATGGATCTATAGTTTGTGAAGTTAGATGAATCCTTTGCTTTGTATATAGGTGATGCTCGTGCAGCTTTTAGTTTGGATGGAAATATGCCTTGCATGATAGATAGATTACAAATGTGGTTGAGGGATATTAGTCAGTCTCAGTGTTTGAAAATACTCCACTTAAATCCATCGAGGTCAGCACTTTTTGCAGGGTTTAGTTTGTTAAGAATGATACAAATTTCTTCATTGCTGACTTGGTTAGCGAAAAAAAATGATTGATATTTGCCTATAAGGCAATCACTATATTTGCTACAGGATGATGATTTGATTTTATCTGAAAGTGTTGGATCTATATTAACAAAATAATCATTGAATCCTGTTGCAATTTCGAAGTCATCGATTATTATTTTGTTGCTATAAAGAAACTGTGTTTGTCGTTCTTTACCATTGTTTTTTATTCAAAAGTGATTTAATTATTTTCCATGTTTCATTTATATCATTCTTACATTGTTCAAATTTGCTGTGGTCATAGGCTTTTTTGGCTGTTATTATTTGGTCCAACTTGTTTCTATATTTTTTAAATTTCACTCACATGTAAAAATGTGGCATACAAAAGATATAATGAAACAAAGAAAACCACAGATTATACGCCTTACAAAATTGCTAGAAACAAAGCGACAGCGAGAATCAGAAAAGCAAAACAGACATTTGAACGTAAGGTTGCAAGTGAATGCAATTGGAATCATAAAGCTTTTTGGAACTATGTCAAGAGTAAAACGGTCCTACGGGAATCAATTAGCAAGCTACACAACCCAGCTAATGGAATTATGACTACAGAGGATAAAGAAAAATCTAACATTCTTAACAACTTTTTCTCAAGTGTGTTCATTCCAGAAAATCTCCATTCTACACCAACCATGAGCCCCAGAAGTAATGGTATAGTATTAAAGGACATAATAATATACCCATCGCCATCGAAAATAAATTGAAATCACTCAACCCCAATAAAAGCAATGGCCCAGATGAAATACCAGCGAGATTATTAAAGGAAGCGGCTAAAGAAACTAGTACACCACTATGCATAATCTTTAACAAGTTTCTGGAAGAAGGCTTGTTATCTGACATCTGGAAAATGGCATATGTATACTGCATACACAAAAAGGCTCCAAAAACGACCCAAGCAACTATAGGCCAATCAGTCTCACCTCTACCTTAGGTAAGGCCCTAGAGGTGGGTTTTTTTTATAAGAGACCGCATTGTAAATTTTCTGGAAACAGCCAATCTATTTACCAAATACCAGCATGGATTCGGACATAATAGATCATGTAAAACTCAACTACTAGAATACCTCGAAGATATAACAGCCAAACTTGACTCAAATGAACATGTCGATGCAGTATATTTAGACTTCTCAAAAGCATTCGACACTGTACCACACCAATGACTCTGAGAAGCTATGGTTTTGGCGACAATTTAGTAAGATGGATAGGGAATTGCCTATGTAACAGAAGCCTGAGAGTAAGGATCAATGACACAATATCAGACTGGATTGAGGTGACCAGCGGTGTGCCACAAGGAAGTGTCCTGGGACCTATACTTTTTCTGATATACACAAATGACCTACCAGACAGTCTGACATGCCACTGAAAAATATTTGCAGATGGCACAAACATATATGGCAACCCATCTACCAGTAAAATTCAGGACAACGTAGACAAAGTAAGTAAATGGGCGCAGACATGCCAACTATCCTTCGACACAGACAAAATTCATGTCCTACATTTCAGTAGGAATAACCCTCAAACTAAATACAATATGACTGATATGCCCGATATGCATCCTATATCTGCATCAGATATAGAAAAGGACCGGGGAGTGCATATTGACAGAAACCTCTCTTTTGATATACATATGGATAAGATCATCTCCACGGTTAACAGCACAATAGGACTAATCAAGAGAACCTTTACCAACATTAACCCATGTACTTTCATGCTCTTGTAGAAGTCTCTAGTGAGACCTATTCTCAAATACGGTAACTCAGCATGGTCGCCAAAATTGAAAAGGCAATCACAGCTATTAGAAAGAGTTCAATGCCAAGTAACAAAACGTGTCCCCACAAATCAGAGACTATGGCTACATGGAAAGACTTGAAGCATTAAATATAATGTCACTGGAATATAGACGGTTTCAACGAGATTTAATTGAAACATTCAAGCTCATCAGGGATATATAAAACATTGATAAAGACTACTGTATCGAGCCATCCAGTGTTACACAGACCAGAGGCCATAACTTCAAGCTCAACATAAAATGCAGCAACAAAGATATTCGCAAACACTTTTTCACTGATAGAGTGGTACCACAGTAGAATTCACTGCCAGCTACAATAGCCGAAACAACAACGGTCGAATCATTCAATAACAAACTAGATAACTACTTCAAAGAAAGACCATTTCAATTTGACTGAACAGGCCATATGTATACCAGCCCATCACAAAGTCATACTGCAATTTTGCCAATACAGTGGACTGATCTTGGAGTAGCCTGTGTATCGACAAGCACATGCTCGGTAGCGATTCCAATGACCAGTAGATAGATCTCTGCTTCCACATCCGCACTTTGTGGTGGTTGCATGCATACACTAGCATAGAGGATTAGACTTGGATAGCGATGAACACAGAAAATGAAAACAACCAATAAGACCAACCACAGCCTCCACAAGTCAGAATGCAAACAAATGCTAGACGCAGCAGGGTGTAACCATGAGTGTAGGCAGCACACCACAGCTGATGCGGGGAATACCCATTTGCACCACAGCATTTCCACAAAACAGAGCTAAAGTCTTAAATCTAATATCACTGATATATTGACGGGTTCGAGCAGACTTAATTAAGCGACAGCAGTCAAATCCTTCAAGAACAAACTAAATATAATCTACTTCAGAGAAAGATCTTTTGAATTGGACTGAGTAAGCCATACTATAACAAATATCACTGAGGCAAAAACAAACCAATGGCTTAGGCCTCATAAAATGATGATGATGATAATGATGATGATGATGATGATGATGATGATGATGTGATGATGATGATGATACATACATACAAACATAGATATATAGAGTTTACTGTCCTGTAGGTTCACTGTCTTCATAGTCTTCATATCTTCCAGTACCTGTTTATCTGACATGTGGGTGTGGACGGGAGTGATTGGAAAGTCAGTTTGTAAGCAATGTCCTTGTAGAACTTGTCTAATCTCCCCTTGAAGGGATTGACTGAGCGTGCTGATACAATTGTATCTGACAGGATATTCCAGTGCTTTGTGATCCTGTTTACTTGTGTCTGTCTTAAAGTGCTGTTTTAAGAGTTTATAACTGTGCCCTTATGTACGATCCCCTTTGTCTAGCGGTAGCAGTTCGTACTTCTTCTTCTTCTTCTTCTTTTCGTTCACTGATCATACCGCCAGTCCTGTAAGTGACTGTCGACATGATCATAAGCGTTAAGTGCGTGGATCCATGGTTTATTAGAGTGCGCCGTGCGGCCTGGAACCTCCGTCTTCAGCACTCGAGGTTTCTGTCAGGGTTACCTCACCCTTACCTCCTTTAGTCGCCTCTTACGACACACAGAGGATACGGAAGGTGTATTCTAAGCCCCACCCACAGGGCAAATGTGTGTACTCATAGGCTTTGATTAGACCACCGGTAGACTAAGCTTGGTAGGTTCAGTGTGTGGAGACGTTCTTCGTATGGTATGTCTTTAAATCCTGGTATGTAGCACACCGTTGCACATTTTCTAGTAGTTGTAGGTCCTTTTTATACAATGGCGACCAAACTACATTTCCATATTCCAGATGTGGCCAAACTAAGCTCTTGAACAGGAGGACGAATGTGCGCAGTTCTATGAAATCAAAAGATCTCCAAATCATGCAGACTATTCTATTTGCTTTGTTAGCAGGTAATTCTGCATGATGTCTAAATTTGACTGTGTTATCCACGTAGTCTTGGCCATTTTCAATCATTGTGTATTGTGGCTTGCTGTTTGCCCTCCCTAGATGCACCACCTTGCATTTGGTAGCGTTGAACCACAGCTGCCATGTGTCAGCCCGCTCTTTCAGGTTGTTTAGATCTGTTTGGAGACATTCGTGAGCATTGATGGAGGCAATCTAAGAGAACAATTTGGTGTCATCAGTAAAGAATTTGAATCGACCATCCCAGGCATATTATTTATAAATGTGATAAATAGTACTGGTCCAAGTACGCTTCCTTGTGGGATGCCACTGAGCACTAATGCCCAGTCAGAGTAAGGTTCGTTGACTGCCACATGTTGCGTCCTGTTGCTTAAGAAAGTGTCTGTCGATCCAAGTACATTTCCTGTGACATCATAGCTCTTAAGCCTCTTGAACAGTCTCTGATGCAGGACTGCATTAAAAGCCTTCACAAAATCGAGGTAAATGACATCTACAGAACCACCATCATCTACGACTATAGTACAGTAGTCTAGGGTTTCTAACAGCTGTGTAGTGCAGGAGTGCCCACTCACAGAGTCATGCCGATAATTTGACATAAAGTTGGACATGTATTTGACGAGTTCATTTCTTACAAAACACTCCATGACGTTGCATATTACTGACGTCAGACTTACTGGCCTGTAGTTGCTAGTGGATGTCTTGCTGCCTTTTTAAGGATTGGCGTGATTTGGCCCTTTTTCCAGTCTTCGGGGATGCTCCCTTCTCTCAGTGATCTGCTGAATAGGATTGTGAGTGGCTTGTAGATGGGTTCGCTGACTTCCTTCAGTACTCGTGGATGGAGCAGGTCTGGTTTTTGGGATTTTGAGACGTTCAGGCTACCTAGGCGTGTACATACATCGTCTTGCTTGATCAAAATCTGATCGGAATGGTGGTGCTGTCTTTCTGGGTGAAAACACTTACAAAAACATGTTCAGTTCTTCTGCCTTGTCCTTGTTGGCTTTGGTTAGGGTGCCATTTGTGGTCATACGGTCAGCAATTCCAGACTTCATCTTGAGTCTTGACCGGACATAGCCATAATGCTTTAGGGTTTTTCTTAGACTTCTTCACTATTTCCAGCTCCATTTCTATTTTTGCTTTCCTTACCTCCCATTTCAGTTGGTTCCTTCTTTTAGCACATTCTTTGTAGTCCTTTTCTTCATGTGTTTCTCGGAATTTATTAAAGGCATGCTGTTTGAGTTTCACTTTGGTCTTGCTATCATCGTTCATTCATGCTGTTTTCCGTTTACTGGATTGTGATGAGCTGTGGTAGATTGACTTGCGAGGAATGCATTCTCTTACCGAGTCTAATATTCTCGTCTTGATTATTGCCCAGGTTTGTTCAGTGTCTCTTCCTTCTAGTTCTCTGTCCAAATCAATTGCTTCAATTTCATTTCTTAGCTTGTCATAGTCCCCCGTATCATAGAATAATTTTCCTGTTTTAGTTGGGTCATCTTTTGCATAGCATCTCCGGTGGAATGCTAGGCAATTATGGTGGGTGTTTCCTAATGGCGGTAGGTGCTGAATACCTCCAACCATCTCATCTTCATTGGACATAATAAGGTCTAGTGTGTTGGCTTTCTGGTTTTCCCTGTAGTGTGTAGGCTCTTGGACATGCTGATAGACGTAACAATCATGCTCACAGTCTAGGAATTTACTTGCAGGGTGCTCAGTATTGGTCGGGATATGCCTTCTTTCCAGTCGATTTCTTGGTGATTGAATCCCTCCCCCCTTCAGGAGAAAATGACTGTGTTTTGATTGTGAGGCTTGTCCTAACTGAACTCCGATATTTGCGTCATTTGTAGTCATGCTCCCTGGCAAACGGTATATACATCATACTAATAAACTATCTGTGCCTTTGAGTTCCGCCTCTACCCATATTTCTTCATGGGTCTTTTCCATGTTAAAGCCGGTTTCTTGAAAGTTAAAAAGCTTGCTTGACATAAATGCACTCGTCTGATTGGGTTTGATTCAATATTACTGAAGAGATCATATCCATCAATGTTTAGCTCTGATGTTGCAACTGGATCTTTAGGATTTTTGGATAATATTTCCGTGATGGCAATGATGTCAAGATTTTGCTGGTCAATAGTTGCCTGGAACTCGTTCCATTTATTCAGTAGCGAGTCTGTATTCGTGTACATGTAGGTCATGCCGAAAGAAGAGTTTAACATATTTACAGGGGAGTTGAACATATTTGCAATGGTAGTGCTTGTGACATTTAATTTCGTATGTGAGGAATTCGCTGCCATACCAATCTTCCATCCCATGTGATGATCCATCTCACATTTTCGTTCTGTTCTTGTGATTCCTGTGATTTCAGGTCTTTCTCCTTTTTTAAACTTGCCATTTCCTCCTGCTCTGCACACGCCAAATCTCGCTTGATGAAAGTTTTCCTCATGCTCTCCTTGTCGCTTTCTGCTAGCCTCCATGCATTCTTCAGTATCTCGGTTTTTAAGCTGCCCTCGCAGGTGTCTGGGTTTGTTATCCGCCTGTTTTCTTTCTAAGCCTACTGGTTTGGTGACATCTACTTCATTTTCTAGGTGTAGGCTTTTCTGGATTTCATTTACTGCCTTAGTGTCATCCTCTTTTCTTTGCAGGGGGTCAGCCGCTTCGCTCTCTTCTACACTGAATAACGCAAGATTGTGTTTTCTGCACTCTCTATCCTCCAGTTCGTTTACACTTTCTCATAATACTTTGCGTATGTCTTCTTTGCCAACTGTTTGCTGGTTGCTCGCAGCTTGTTCTGGTGTAGCGTTATTGGATATCGCACCTTGTTCCAATGCTATAATTCTAGTCTCTTTATCTTGGAGCTGCTGTTTCATGCTGTTAATTTCTATGTCGAGTGGGGCATTTATTGTCATGTCGTTTGCTGTGACGGTTCTTTTGTCATTCTTTTTATCTAGGTCATGGACTGCATTGCGGATTGTGTGGAGAAGGTTGACTGGCCATGATTGCAATGATTTCCAGTGGAGTTGGTTTATTGTGCTGTCTTTAAAGCTATTGTAGATTGATAGCTGGGCAGTCTGGGGCGATATGATACCAAGTGAGACAGATTTCACATTCTAGAGCATTTTCGTCATCGGAAACTTACAGTCTCTACATACAGTCTCATCAATTCTCATCTGTAACTTCATCATCCAAGCTAGCGTAACTGATCTTCCGCTGACTTACATCGGCCCCTGTTTTTGCATTTCCCTTACCTCTCTGAGAAGAACGAATATCTGTTACGTCCTTATCTTTATTAGGTTCCAGTTTCGATTTTGAGTCCTTTCTTGCGGACATTTTTCTTCTTATTTTTATGGGATGTTTGTGGATGGTGTCGCTGCTATGCTGTTGCTATGGGTGTTTTTAGTCCTCACTTAGACGACTGTGTTTTAACTAATATGAAGATTTTCCTTAAATTTTCCCTCGTCTGCATCAGTAAAACATCATTCCCAATATAATCACACAAAAAACTGTTAGAAATTGTACGTAAAACTGTATAATATCTCACAAGTTGGTCTTCGTAGTCTCACACGTCCGCACCTGACAATATTGTAGAGTGTATTCGAATGATGATGATGATGATGATGATGATGATGATGATGATGATGTGACGTACACTGCTGTGACTTCCTGTCTCCAGTAGCACAGCGTAATTATACACCAGTGGCTGATTCCATGTTTTCACCACTCTAACTGAAAATTAGTTCTTCCGGATCTCCAACCTGACCCTAGGCATAAACAATATTTTGCTATTCCCTCTAGCCGCTCCTCTCTGAGGTGCAACCACATCCTTCCGTAGCCTGAAGATGTTTCCAGTTCTGGTGTCATACACACCATGCAGTATTTTAAATACTTCAATCATATCCCTTCTGATTCTATGGAATGCTAGTGTTGGTAACTTGAGCCTTCTGAGCCTTTCCTCTTGTCAAATTGAGGAACCAATTATTTGAGCCAATTGTTTGGTAGCGCGTCTCTGCACATTCTCTAGCAGCATTATCTGGGACTTTTTGAAAGGACTCCACACAGATGCTGCATAATCCAAGTGACTTCTTACCATCGCTTTGTATAGCTGTATGAAGGGCGTTTCATTTAAATTTATGTATGCACGTCTGGTGATGATGTTTGCTTTGTTTACCTTCTCACTACTGTGTCTCTCAAAAATTAATTCCTCATTGAATATTACATCAATGTCCTTTTCTTCCTTAGATTGGTGTATCATGGCTTTTTCCATCTGCAGTAATGTGGTACTTTTGTGGTTCACTCTTCATTTTTCCAAAACTCATATTGATAAACTTGTCTGGGTGAAACCGAAGTAGCATGTATTAGAGCATTCAGCTAGTGTGTCCAGATCTGTATGCAGGGTCGCAGAGGCCTCCTCATTTAGAATTGTTCGGAAGATTATAGTGTCATCTGCAAATAAGTATACGTCTGAGTGGACACCTTCTGGATAGATCATTACTGTATATCGCAAAAGTGCAGGGGTGGGGGGGTGCGTGTGTTGGTGGGGGTGGGGTGGGGTGGGGTGGGGTGGGGTGGGGGCTAGCACACTGCCTTGTGGTATCCCACTGGTGACGTCCATCCAATTTGATCCTTCCCCATTTATGGTAACCTGTTACTTTCTATTACTGAGAAATTCCCTAATCCACCCATGAATTGGGTTGCCTATATTATAAGCCTTTATTTGATCCAAAAGCTGCCCGTATGGCACTGTATCGAACGTATTTTTAAAATCCAAATAGATGGCATTCACTGTGTGACCCTCATCTAGCGCCTTTGGTAATTTGTCTAAGACATGTAGACGCTGGAGTGTTGTGGATCGTCTACTAATAAAGGCGAATTACTTTGAACTAAATGCCCTGTTTTCTAGAAGATATGTCATTATATGGTCTCTCACTATACCTTCTAATTGTTTGCACAGTATACTTGTCAGACTCGCCGGTCTATAGTTACCAGTCTGTTTTTATCACCTTTTATAAAAATTGCTGATATCCTGGCTTCTTTCCAACTTTTGGGCGCAGTCTGCATTCTAATTGATGTTTGGTAAATGTTTGCTAGAGGTGCAGCCAGGGGTTCTGCAAATTCCCGGAGTACCCGGGGACTTATTCCATCTGGTCTTGGTGATTTACAAATGTTTAGCTTCTTTAATGCCTTCTCCACCATTTCCGCATGATGATGAGCTTCAAGTCACATTAACCCCAAAGTATTTA
This sequence comes from Chaetoderma sp. LZ-2023a, assembly GCA_034401795.1. Taxonomy (NCBI): domain Eukaryota; kingdom Metazoa; phylum Mollusca; class Caudofoveata; order Chaetodermatida; family Chaetodermatidae; genus Chaetoderma; species Chaetoderma sp. LZ-2023a. The sequence continues at coordinate 46,599,672 of CM067372.1, forward strand.
ACATCTGTCCTTTGTCCATGTCTTGAATTGAGATGTGTGTAAATCATCAACATTGTCTGTGCTACAGTACTCACATTAAAGTTTATCAACAACTACAAATCAAATAAGATTTCAAAGTGACAATAACATATCTGCCTATCTCAAAATAAAACATCAGCATAGGTCGTAAAATGATGACGACGATGATGATGATGATTCAATTCAATTTTCAATTCAAATTTTTTTTTTTTTTAAAGTAGGGTTTCACATTTATATTACAAAGGACAGGTAGTCCATCAAAGGCAAAGCCTATGTGGTGATCGACCCCTAACATATATTAGACAAAGAAACATTACAACATTAAATTACTGTACGTGTTACAAATAACAACATTACAAGACTACACGTAATGCGCACAAAAAAATAATTAAGTTACTAGTACTTAATTATAATAATATAAGAAGATAGATATATATTTTTTCCACTTGCACCCACAGTATATATGCAATATTTTTTAATTTTAAACATTTAGTGCTAGAAGATCTGCAGCTTTAAGTTGCTAGAGGTAATGGAGAGAGGGGTGAGGGGGTGGGGGTGGGGTGGGGGTGGGGTGTGTGTGGTGGGGGTGTGATGTGGGTGGGGTGGGTGGGTCGTTTATCAAGCTTAAAAACAGTAATCCTGTATGTGGTGTATTATTATTATTATTATTATTATTATTATTATTATTATTATTATTATTATTATTATTATTATTATTAATTTATTATTGTTGATACTAATATAGTGTATGATGAGCCATAATGTATGATGAGTCATGGTAGTACTGATGGTCTTCCTAAAATTAATGAGATTTGTAAATCCATCAGACTTCCACAGCCATACTCCCTCCTCATGTGTACTTCTAAAGTGTCTAACCTATATGTGAATAACCCTTTCCCTGATGAGTATCCTATATCTCGCTTAACTGGAAGCTGACAGATGAACAATACAAACATTCAATTACATGTTTCGAAGGATCCAACTATTGCACATTACAAAGATAAATATATAAATAATAGCTTACTTTGGTTACTATACAAATATCAGACATGCATCCTTCCATATACATCCATAGCATTGTTATGCAGCTAACAATATGATTCCAGTCAGACCAAATTCAAAGCACCCAACATAACTATCAATCAATCAATCAAACAATCAATCAATCAATCAATCAATCAATCAATCAATCATATTCCATTTCTGTGAGAAGGCTAAAAACCTGTAATGACAGATTCCTAATTTCCTATTTCAATTTGGTATTAAAACAAGGGATTTATATTGCCAGCTAGATATTTATAGTATATGGGTTGGTTATCCCATAGCTTATCTAATTTTGTTTCAAATGATATCATGGTTGTTGCTTCTATAACATGGGTCAGAAGGCTGTTCCAAAAGTCCACAATTCTATGTTTAAAGGAATATTTTTGTATACCGTACTGTATGATACTGTATGTTGTTTCTGGACGAAATGCTATGCCTATGAGTCCAGATCATCAGCTTCAATACTCATTAGCAAAACTGCTGCATTGTGTCTCGAAGCAGCTATCTCCAGAGGGGCCTCGAAATTGTAGATCATTTCCTAGTTTGACCATTGCCTGTCCAATCGTGCTTCACTGTCGGTGCTTTTACCACTTCCTCATGCAGAATGTTCTATGGTTCAGCAACGTGGATGCAGAAGCTGTTCTGTCTGAGTCTGGTCTTTGCTCTCTGCTTGAAGATCTTAAGGTTGTGTCCCCTGGTGGCACAGGACTCCCTGAGTGGTATGTGCGGGCACACCTCATGATCATACACACCTGTTAACATCTTATACATCTCAATCATATCACCTCTGAGCCTACGGAATGTCAACGATGGTAGCTTCAGTTCCTTTAATCTCTCTTGCTGTCTTTTTCCCCTCAACGGGTGCCATACTGCATTCGCATACTCGAGGTGTGGTCTCACAAGTGCCTTGTACAGCCAGTTTAAGCTATCTGAGTCTAGGTAGATAAATGTTCGTCGGATCATCCCCATGATTTGTGTCGCCTTGTTAATCTTTTCATTAACATGCTGCTCAAAGGTTAGCCATATGTCGATGTTAACGGCCAGGTCCTTCTCATTGATCACGCTTCCCAGCTTGTGTTCTGCCGTCTCACCAGGGCCGCCTCTCATAACATATTTTCTCTTTCTGCATCTTCATGCTTTCTGCCCACTGTCATAATCTAGCATTTATCTGGATGGAACCTGAGTAACCATTCGTCTGACCAGTTCTGAAGGTTGTATAAGTTTGACTGCAGCACTCGTTGATCATCTTCATTCCTAATTTGTCGGCAGAGCTTCATATAATCAGCATACATGTACGCATCAGAGGTGAGCGATTCTGGTAGATCATTGATAAACGATACAAACAGTACAGATTCCAGGACGCTACCCTGCGGAATCCCGCTTAAGACACTCATCCACTCTGAAGCTGTGCCATTTACTTATAACCCTTTGTTTGCGCTCAGACAGTAATGCTGTGATCCATTCATGAACCTTGCCAGTTATGCCAAATCCCTTAAGCTTTTGCAGCAGTCTCTTATGAGGCACCGTATCAAAGGCCTTCATGAAGTCAAAGTATACAACATCGATATTGCTGCCCGTATCAAGTTGGTCTGTCCATGTGTCCAGCACCTTTAATAATTGTAGCGATGTCAATCTTCCACTTATGAAACCAAACTGCTTATTGCCGATCAGGGAGTTTGTCTTCATGTGGCTTGTGATTTGGTCTCTGACTATGGTTTCAAGCAACTTACAAAGTATGTAGGTGAGGCTGATTGGTCTATAATTGCTTGCAAGTTTCTGGTTGCCCTTCTTAAATATTGCAGTAATATTTACTGTCTTCCAATCTTCCGGTATCTTCCCAGTATCTATTGCTGTGTTGAATATTATTGCTACAGGCTTACATATAACGTCGCTCATCTCTTTCAGCAGTCTCGGATGTATTCCATCTGGCCCAGGTGATTTATAGATTTTGGCTTCAGACAGCTTCTTCCTCACTATTTCTATGGTAACTGGAATCTCCTCTAATGGTGCTTCATATGATTTAACAGGTATGTCTGGGATATTGGTCTGTGACCTGTTTAAACGTGATCTGGATTTGTATAGTCTTAGCCTGTGTCCCCTGGTTCTTAAGTCTGATCGAAATTCAAAAAGGTTGCACACTTCTGGATCATATTTTTTGTTGTAATTTTGTAATATCTCCTCGTACTCTATGGTATGCAAGAGTTGATATAATAAGGACCCGGAGCCTAGTCTCATAATTTAGGTTTGATAGTCCTGAGACACTTCTTGTTGCCCTTCATTGGACACAGTAGCGTAGGTAGTGGGGGAGCAGGGCTCGCTCCCCCTGAGCCAATCTTCCCAAATGTGGTGCCTAAAGCATGTCCGTAACACATACAAGTTTCTGAATGTCCCAACTCCCAAGCGACATTTAACAAGTCAATCTACATTGAAAATGAGAACTATTTGAATTTACAATGTTGTTAATGTGTTCTTGTCATGCTTGTTCATCGCTATGTTGAGACTTTTTGTTTTAATTGGACTACATCAAGACAAAGAATAGTAGAAAACAGGCCACTTTCTCAGTAAAATAAAATAATTGGCAACGCTGCATGGGATGAAATTTTCTCTTTATTAAAGAAATTTAATCAGATTCCGATGCCTAATTGGTATGCTGGGTGGCGCCTTTTAGCCCTCGCTCAAGTGCGGTGGCACCTTTTTAGACCTCGGGCCCCCCCCCCCCCCCCGACGTGAAAACCTGGCTACGCCACTGGTTGGACATTTTTTCTTACAGTTATCAGTATATAAGTCTGGTATAGACAGTCTTGTTTTAGTCTTAGTTTGAACATATGTCCGGAATTTTTTTGGGTTTATTTGAATTTTTTCTGTAGTTTTTTGCTCATGTAATTAGATGTGTATCATGAGCAATGAACATTGTCAAGGACTCATCAGCGAAAGGTTAGTAGGCTTCTATAATAATTGTCTTGAGGTCCTTTTTGTATGATTTTTTATGATGATGAGCTAGGCAGAACATACAGAACAAGTAAAAGTGTTGATAAACGCACTACAACATTTGATTAGCTGTTCTGCTGTTTTGAACTTTTTCAAAGTTTATTTTGTGCTGGCGATTTATTCCTTTACATGAACTGCTAATCAGAAAGAAAGTGGGTATCGGATGTGTACTTTAATAGAAAATTTAGATTAGAATCTCCAATACACGAAAACTGGTGTCATCAATCAGTCAATCATATCTTGGTCTTGATGGCTATATCCTTAACTAGCCATTAAGGACAGATTGTCATCCAAACGCTGATTGGTCAAATATTCTGTGACACGCATGCGTAATAGCGCAACTATCCGACTTAGAAAAAATTTAATTCAATTAAAAAATTAATTCTAGTAATGTTAAATGTAGTATTTTCTACATAATTCAAATAAAGAAATTTTAATTAAATACATCACGAGGTATGAGGAAGTAAATGCACCAGTTTCCTTGATCGCCCAGCTATCATGGAGTCTAGATAAATCTCTTTTCGAAGTTGTATAATCACGGATTACGCATGCGCATCACTTTGGACCAATCAGCGTTTGGGTGACAGTCAGTCATTATTGGCTAGTATATCCTTATTCTTGGCACTCATGAAAAGAGGTAACTCGTGTTTATTTGTGTTAATTAATTCTGCTGCATGCTTCGTATGGTGAAAATAAGTATCATAGAAGTTGATTCAATCCTGACATAGGCCTACATCATTATCATCGAATAATGGGTTTTCGAGGGTGTAAGCACATTTTCGCCGATTTAATATAGTATGAATTTTATCAACAAATTTGTTCAATTTTGTAACTAGCAACCATTCACTAAAATAAAACGTGCCTAAAAATCAAAATTTACGCTATGATAAACTTACTGCTTATAAATATCAGATGCAATCCCAGTATTGTGTCATGTGTTTTCAAGTGTGATGTAATCATGTAATTTCAGCTCTAGTTAGGCGATGAATTGGTGCATTTTTATGATTTGAGCAAAGGCGGCTCTGGCACCGACAATAATGTCATAAATGGGTCTGATACACACACAGAACTTAATTTATAGTTGTAAATCCAGATCAGGTTATACTCCGCTTTTCGTGATAACTGGGTATCAACAAATTTCAGCCAAAACATTAAAAAAATTAAAATCTTCCAGTTTTTCAATTGGAAATTGGTAAATGTCATATTGAAAATGAACATAAGTATTTAGCCTACCGGAAAATAGAAAAAAAATTTGAAATTTGTATTGTATGTGGTAACTAGGTTCTGTTTGAATCGACATTCGGGTAGAGAACAATCAATCTAGATCTGAAAACTACAGAAGCACCCCATGACAGTTTCACACTTCGAGAGAAGTAAATTATTGCTATGGCAACGGATCTGCTATGCTACTCAGGACAGTAACTGGCAGATGTAGTTGGCCCCAAAAACTGGATTGATTCGTATCATTTCCTTACAAGTTATCGGTATTTTTATCATGAGTAAAAAAAGTAATAGTGAAAATACATGTTTTTCATTACACTGACATCAAAATACAGAAAATAATCACTTGTTCTATGAACATCATTTAAAGATTTACACTTGTGATATAAAAATCCTGTATCTATTTAAAGACACATGATTTGTTGACATCGGCTAAGCGACGCGCACGTGAGAAGGTCAAAAGTATGTACCCTAAAAAATACATGACCCTCGAAAACACCTTACTGGACGATACATGTGTATCATTTATCGTCTTTCTGATCCATCTTCTGCATGCGCACACACCTACAAACTAGTAGAATCTTCAGCAAGTTGAACGAGGCTAGTCAACAGGAAGAAGAACTATGTATGGTCAGGGCACCTGTTTCTAACAGGGTTCTATTTCTAACAATTTCTACTTTTTGCATTCTCCCGCACTCATTGTTTTGGTGACATCGTCAGAACATGTTTATTTCAATAGATACATCATTTTTACACAAGATTTGAAGATTTGATCAAAATGTAATCAAAATGGTCTTACAACTCCTACGCGTAATGGATTCGTGGACAGAAACCATAGACAAGAGAGTCAGAATACTTAGATTTCATGAAGGCCTTTGATACGGTCCCGCATAGAAGGCTAGTAGGCAAACTAGAGGCTTATGGTTTAAGGGACCTAGTCCTTGGCTGGATCAAGATATTTTTGATGGATAGAGTCCAACAAGCTTGTGTAAATGGAGTGAGCTCAGACTGGAAGAATATAACAAGTAGTAGTAGAGTCGGAACTAAGATGATACCAACTCCCTCAACTGCCAGCCGATCAGCGATCCGTGGCCCCCACCACCCTCTTAAGCCCTGAGGACTTAGGGTTGTTGAGACATGTGGTTGGTGTTTGCCTTTCATTCCGGTCCTGATCGGTACCACGAGAATGAAGTGATTTAATCCCGGTCAGAATTAAAATGATACCACCGACCTCAACTGGTAGCCATTCAGCGATCCGTGGCCCCCACCGCCCTCTCAATCCCTGGGGCATAGGAATTTTAGACATGTGTATAAAACTCCTCTGCGGACCCCACATGTCCAGGAGAACCTCCTCAGGATACCGGCCAGTGGCCGGCCTCTCTATTCTGACCGGTATCTTGAGGAGGTTTTTCTATCTGTGGGACATTTTTGTACCTATCCTACCTATCTGCTACCCCAGCTATCTTCTAACCCACCCTGTTGATATTCCAGCCGGCTGGTGCGTGTGTTTCTCCTTCCATCAATACTCACCATTCCATTACTTCTGATACAGCTAGCCTGGATACCTGGGCTCTAGGACTATAGACTTAGTAAGCTTTACAGACTCCTGGAACCGGGTACCTGGCTCCCAACTGCCGAGTACCCGTTTTCCATGAAGCTCATTCTTGTTTGCATAGCAACAAGAGACACATGCTTTTTTGTGCAGTTGGAGTCTTGAGATTATATTAAGTTTTTCTGTGTAATTGTGATAGCTTTGTGCGCTCTCTAAGGATATATTGGATTAATATGGATGCAGCCGATGATAACCAGGTCGTATATTTCCATGTTATTCCATAGTTAAAAGACTTAGGTCTTCAAAATTTCGTCTGTGGCGCATGTTCCAATTTCTAATCCCAAAGAATCTGGGACATGTGTTAACAACGAAATATGCCAGATTGATCGCCTTCCTTTAAACCCCAACAGGCGATCGGCAGATAAGAAATAAGGTGTTGGCTTTACAGTGTTTTAACACGGAAAGCGGCTGACGTCGTTCTCCGTAAGATCTGAGCGGGTGATGTCACACCGTGTTGCTCGGATGTTTATGTGAAGAAAACGTTTCATTAATTCACGCATCTGATTCTAGGTGCTGCGTACTTTAATTGGTACCAGAAAAACTTTGGAATTTTCAAGTTTTGCGTGTTATCACGATCTGTTTGCAATGATCAGTGGTTTCAAAATTCTTGATTTAAATGTGTGGTCTGCGGTTTTACCATGTGCTACAGCAGTTTGTTTACATTTTGTTGTTTCTTCACATATCGTTTTGGCCTTCATTAGGAGTATAATTTATATTTATTGGTAAATATACCCCGAATGCTATGCGATACGATTCCTGGTTCCGTTATACATCCTTGAGGATCAGTGTATGGGTGTATTATTGCCCGCTTCCTTCTTGTCGTCATAATCAATGCGATCTTTGCTGTAACGTTGCAGGGTGGGGTGCGGGAGGGTTAACAGGTAAATTATGGTCAAAATATTTGAAAATTAATTGTCTGCCTTCCATTCCTGTTTCGTTCCGCTTGCTTATTGTAGGTTTGTGCTTATTTATAGGCCAAGCCAACCCCGCCATCATGTGACATGTGCCACAAATTCATGAGGGTTCTATTCAAGGACCATGTCTGTTTCCGCTGTACTAAGTGTAATCTTGACAGGTGTAATGTTTGCGCAGTGTGGCCGGTCGATATGATGCTTAAGTTCCTTGCCCAGAAGGACTTGGCAGGGTCTGATGCGGGGTCAGGCGGTCCGAAAGTAAATCGTGGAGCGTCCGTTTCGGCCCTTGGGGGGCTTTCCATGTCTGCAACCGGAGGTGGCGGAGATGGCACTGTCGGCATGGTTTGGTCCTGCTATGCAAGGCCAGGACGGCTCCACGGTTTCTTCGTCTAGTGACAACTCTTCGGGGTCTGAAGATGAGGAAGCCGAGGAGGAGAGGTTGCTGCGGCCTGTGATGCCGCGGGTGGAGAGCATGGAGGTCGATTCCGTCCTGGACGGACCCATCATCTGTCTGGCTTGGCGCAAGCCATGGCAGCGGCTCTGCCCGTGGTTGAGGCCACTCCGGTACCGGGCACCGGTCCCGGGATGGTTGGTTTGCCGCCAACGGACATGGTGACGGGTGTGGCTGGCCAGGCGTGGTACTCACCTATCTCGCCTGGTCCGGTGGTCAGACATGGGGTGCCATTGGCACCCGTGTTTGGCCACGGTTCTTCAACCGCTACGGAAAACCGTGCAGACCTACTCCATGGACGGGTCTGTTCCATGGGGTGGCAGCGGAACCGTACGGTACCAGAGTTCCTGGCATATCAGCAATGGCTCCCAGCCGGGAGGGCATTGCTGGTAGGGCCGTGAACATGTCAACGGGTGACATGTTCACGGGAGTGTCCTCCTCGGAGACAGATTGGTCTGAGGCTCTGGCTTGGTTATCCAGAGTAAACCTGTCTGGGGTTTCGACCACGGCCGAGGAGGATGCACCCCGTCCATCGGTTGCATCGATTAGGATGGGGATCTTGCCCGCAGCCCGGATCCAGTCTATTGGACTGGATCCAAGGTTTATGGAGTTGCTGGATGCTATTTATAGCAAACAACTCCTGACCAAGTGCCAGCTTCCTGCGGCCTCCAGGGAGGTGCAGGCAAGGTGTCCTATTCCACGGGGGGGGGGGGGGAATACGATATGTATGGTGTTGTCCCGATGGTCACTGAGGATGACCGCTGGGTCTCGAGAGTGCTGGAGCAGGTGGCCCCCACCCCGGCACTAGTGGACAAAGCTCAGGTACACCATGATGAAATCCTGTCCCTATGTGATGAGGGGGTGAGGGCAGCAATGAGTGCTGTCAACCACTCTTATCACCTTCTTCAGTCGGTGTGAGCTGAAGCGGGGGCAGGCCACCCTGTGCTACCTGTGGCACTTTCATGCGTTAATGACGGCCTGGTGCTGTCTATGGACGCATTGGCAAGGGTGCAGACCATATGCGTCCAGCTACGGCCGTCAGGGAGCGTCTTCTTGGTACGGCCCTTACAGGCCCTAGCATCTTTGGTGGCCAAGCGCGGGCCATCTTAGAGGACACGGCCAGCATTGCGCAGAATTCGTTGGTGGTTAATCTGCAGCTAGAGCTAGTGCATCAAGCGCACGCACTAGGGACTGTAGCCAAGCCGCTAACCGGGCAACCTTCTAAGAAGCAGAAAAAGCACAAAAGCAAGGCGAAAACTAAGCCGAGTGCTGCTTCTGTTTCTACTGGGTTTTCTCAGCTGCCTCCGGCGAAGAAGGCCAAGAAGGTTGTGGAGGCCCCTACCCTCCCCAATGTTGCTCCTGATTGCCCAAGAGGCGGGAGGGCAAGGGGAAGGGTAAGTCCTTAAAGGGTGGAAAGAAGGGAGCGGATCATACCTGAGGGTACGAGGGCTCCCTTCGTATCTGCCTGAACCGCACCTGTGCGACGGGAACAGCGGTGCCAGTTAGACCGGCCAAGCCAAGACCAAAATGGTTCTCACTATCTCTCGTCAAGAGAGGTGGGGGAGTGAATCGCGAGCCAGACACCCCCATTAGGCATCTATAGTGGGTGGAAGGCTCATGCGTTTCGTCGAGGCTTGGCGAGGTGTGACATCAGACAGTCTGGTCCTGGGATGGTTATCCCAGGGATACATGCCGGAGTGGTGGGATTTTCCACCACAGAATCTGTCTTTGGCACCTGTCTGGACACCCGTACCAAGGGAGCCAGACAAGTTAGAAGCCATTCAAAACGAAGTGTCGGGTTTGCTTCTGAAGGGAGCAATAAAACCAGCAAACCGGAACACTCCAGGCTTCTATTCAAACATGTTCCTTGTCCCCAAGAGCACAGGGGGATGGAGACCCGTACTCAATCTCAGGCCATTAAATTGGTTTATCCATACGCCTCGGTTTCAGATGGAAACTCTGAGGTCGGTAATGGAATGGTTGAGGAAGGGAATGTGGTGCAGGGTTGGGTTTTGGACAGTCCAAAACTAACTTTGAGCAGACATTGTCCAAAACCTGTCTTAAATGGTTTAAACCGGTCCAAAATTGTCCAGAACTGTCCAAAACTATGTTGGACATATCACCATACTCTTATGCATCATAATCCTATTAAAAAATAACAAGAAATCAGAGATTGCATCAAAAGCACTATATTAAACAAATCCATTTATTATATGAGTTATTATTACATTTTTATCAAATACATACAATTAAAACTTAAAAGGCTTAATTAGGTTTAATTAGTAGTCCAAATCAGACAGCCCTCTCAACATCCTGTAGCAAAACACTAGCTTTGACGCTTTCTCAACTCCAAGCCTATTACGGATTTTAGTGTGGATATAGCTAAAATTGCTAAAAATTCTCTCAATCGATGCTGATGGCAATTCTTCTCTTAGTCGCTTTGTGCATGGTGCAGCTGATGGTTTGTCCAGCTGAAACAAAGAAAAGGGATATTACATGTGCTATATAAGCCAAATGTATATATACACCCTACCTGGTCCAAGCCATTTGGGGACAAGATATGATAATCTTTTTAAAAATTTACATTGAAATGACTGGCATTGCAACAAAATCAGTCATTCCTATGTTGAATTTTCAAAAGTAATTAATTTTATGTCATAATTCAATACATTAAAAATTTGGAATGGATAGAGTTAAAGATAGACCACCATTTTGTCAAATAAATGCGTGTTTTTATTTATTTTCAAAACTTTGGGACTTGCTGAATATTAGTTTGACTGTTTGCATCAGTCTATCTGAAGGGTGTTAGTGTGCTATGCCAAATTGTTTTCATAATATTACTGTAGTAAAGGTATTCAGGCAAGAGTATTTCTGAAAACCCTGGGTTGCAGAAAGTATAGGGTTAAGCAGATCATTGTGTGTTGTTTCTAATCTTAAGCCAGGGCCCTCACAGGCCAATTATCACACCTATACCATTGAATTGTAAAGAGGCTCAGCATGTGATTGTGGTTATCAGAGATTATCAGACCTGGCTCTATTACTAGCATGGCAAAGAGAATAATTAACTCAGGTATCTGAACTAAAGGCGAGACATCCTGTTGATAACCCCTATGCGGCCAAGACAATTACAGTGAATAGTAACCGTACCTACATTGTACATTATGACTTTTAAACACAACTTAGCACAAATTTTTGAACATTTTTCACTGAAATGACTGGCTTAGTAAAAGCGGCAGTCATTTCACGAGTAAATTTGTTTTCCAGTCAAATTAGTTTCAAAATATTCTGCAGTTTTCCCGCATAGTGTCCTTGAAAATGATAGCTGAGGAATTCATCGGTGAAAGGGTTAAGGCATGTATTAGATATATTGGACTCCTAGCACTCCAATGTCAACAAAAAACATTTTTCAAATAAAATTAAAAGATAAACTGTTTTTTTATTTTCAACAAATTTGTTATCGCCCAACAAAATTGTTGAAAAATGAAAACCAGTTTCCTTGGTATAGTCACAATAAAATATAGAATTTTTAATTATTGACATTAGAGGGCAAGGGGTTAAGCATTAATTTTATTTACCTTCAAAATCTTGATGTCTTTGCTGATATGTGTGTCTGCACTGTCTGTATCAGCCTGTTCAACAGGACTTTCAGTAGACTTCTCATGCTTCTCATAGTGTATTTTCATCCTTGTTACCTTGTTGACAACTGTGTACTTACACTCTCTACACTTAGCCATTTGTTTGCCATTAATCTTAACTTCCAAAAAGTGCTTCCAAATTGGATCCTTAGGCCTACCACCTTTGAAATACATATTAACTATTTCAAATACCATCAACACATAAATATTCAGGACAACAGAAGAATTCAAAGATTAATGTAGCACAAGGATATCTTTTTACTAATTGTCTAATTGATATCTAGCATTAACTGAGGATAGATGAAAACATGAAGAATCTAATTTATATTCTATCCACTTAATGCGGTAATCCCAAATTTGCATAAGATCTTATGTAAACATAGCTAATGTGTGTACTGAGTAGTGCATCAGTTAATTGTTGAAACAACATCTTAGCAGACTATATTTTCTCTATGAGTTTAAGATTCTTCCATAGGCCATGAAAACTTTGCAAGAAATAGATTTAGACACAGAGACAGTTCTCAATAATATAAACATCTAGCTGTACATAGGTAGTCTAATATGTTTACATTATTGATTAAATAGGGTTTCTGTGGGTTTAACACAACTGGTCGAAATATACAGAGTTACAACATTTAAGACAAACAAGTTGAAAAAAATTAACCCATGGATTATAGAAAGAAGCAAATAAGACTCCTAATTTATTGAAATCATATGTGTCCTTTTAGATTATTATTATTATTATTATTATTATATAGCAATATAGTATCCAAAAATACATGTAGATAACCATCCATCAATATGTACATGTACCTGTATGTGTCTAAATGCTATATAGTTGTTTTAAGAAAATTACATTTCAGAAAAATATTTTTTATACCAATATTTTAGGTTTTGGACAGTTTTGGACAATTTAAGGTGTCCAAAACCTATTTTGGGCGGACGGTTTAAACCATGGTTTAAACCGCGGTTTAAACCACTAGTGTCCAAAACTTGCCAACCCTGTTTGGGATCGACCCTCGCCCTTTGGAGAGCTAGAATAACAGGACTGTTGGTTTGGGCCACAGGTAGGTTGAGTGCACTGCCCTGGGTGCTGTCAAACTTCCGGTAGAGTATCCGAGTCAGGAGTTCTTTTGTACTACGAGCTGGCGCTCCTTCCTCTATGGCGGCCAGTATCTCCGCATCAGACGGAGGTGTAACCTTGACTCGCTCGTGGATAATGTTGATGTCACGAAGCAGTCCTCGGACCCTGTCACAGTGGGACAGTGCACGCCATGGCTGTCATGCTGACTGTCGTGCTGACTTGTCCTGCTGCCTATAGACAATCTGCTGGAGAACTTTACCAAACATGGCAGCCGTTTAAAACCTCAATATACGCAGACCTTAAACATGCAGCAGTATGTACAACATCCAGATGGGGCCATTGAACCCGCGACATCGCACCGCACTGATCCTCGGAAGGACTGCCTGACGGTCATTCGACCCAGTATACACGATGAGAACCCGTTGTCCGCTGCTGGGAAGTACATCGACTTTGCAATCGCGGCACAGATCCATGAGATCAAGCGCATGACACTCAAGTTCATGCTTCAGAGCACAATAGAACAGACGGTAGAGCTCCTGCAGGTTCTGAACAGGTGGGAGATCGTGCAGAGAAACAGCACCGTGGACACTACCTATGTGAACAATGAGTACCGATCCTAGGTCCGCTGGCTCGTGGACCAACCTTCTATGCGAAGGGAAATGGGTACTACGCTGTGGGGTTCACGGAATTCGAACTACAGGCAGGTGTCGAGAAGCCTGTGGCAGTTCCACTCTTAACCCTCCTCGAGAACACACTCGTGAATCCGGCTGCCATGCAGGATAGGCTTTCCTCCGGGTGTACACTGAGCAGCTCGCAGCTGCGACGATGAATGCTCCAATACTTCATGTCTGGCATGACCAGGAACTGAAGCAAACGGGTTCCAAACAGCGGATCGTGCATGTGGAGAGAGAACACCAGCAGGTCCAAGCCACAGCTAACCAACGGGTAGAGCTGACATTGCATCAGACTGTGTCGCTGTTGCGGGCGGTCCTGGTTCAGAAGGGAGGAGCCATCCAGCAGGTGGTCCCAGCTAATCAGGGCAACCGGCTCAGCTTCACGGAATTCGAACTACAGGCAGGTGTCGAGAAGCCTGTTGCAGTTCCACTCTTAACCCTCCTCGAGAACACACACGTGAATCCGGCTGCCATGCAGGATAGGCTTTCCTCCGGGTGTACACTGAGCAGCTCGCAGCTGCGATGATGAATGCTCCAATACTTCATGCCTGGCATGACCAGGAACTGAAGCAAACGGGTTCCAAACAGCGGATCGTGCATGTGGAGAGAGAACACCAGCAGGTCCAAGCCACAGCTAACCAACGGGTAGAGCTGACATTGCATCGTGGTGCATCGGACTGTGTCGCTGTTTCGGTCCTGGTTCAGAAGGGAGGAGCCATCCAGCAGGTGGTCCCAGCTATTCAGGGCAACCGGCTCAGCTTCAACATCGGAAACCTCAGCTGGGACTCGCTCATTAGGTGTGACAGTACTTTACTGTGGCTATGCTAAGGTATGCGTGTCAAACACCTCAGGTATTCAGCTTGAGCATGCATAGAGCACGACTCCTGTCGTCACAGCTGCAGCTGCCACCACTACTATAAGCTCTGCTGTCTTCTGACTTGTCGATGCTTCATAGTCGAGCGTTGGCTCAGATACAGTCTCATAGTACTCATCGAGACGTTCATCTGCCTCTGATACTCTGGTTGGCCTGAGCTCGGAGTTGTCGTCGGCATGCCTCCCTCTGGTGCATATGCTCGAGTGCTTTGCTGTATTCAAACTTCTTAGACAGCTTCTCCATCGCCTGGTTGCGACGCTCACGCTCGAGCTCTGCCACCTTCTTGTCGACGAAGCCGAGTCCCAAGTTCGCTAAGGCAAACACGTCCGCATTCAAGATTGCGGATGCCATGCTATAGTCTACAGTTTAAAGCTAGTATATAGCTGTCCTCAACGACGGATATGTATGAACCAGAGGCTTATGAAGATCCAGTCGAGGATATAGATGATGATGACTATGATGAGGAGGGTTATGATGCAGACTACGAGGTCGGTGGTGAGTATGATGATGTAGAGCCTGAATCCTGCAAGCTAGTACACAGAGCGAAAGGAATCTATCGCACTTACGCAAAAGGTTCTATCAGGCCGCTGGCAGCAGTTGGGGCTCTGATCGCTCTGTTCACAACGAAGGCTGGCGAGATGGTCCGCAAGATCGCCAACAATGCTCTCCATGGTGTGGAGAAGATTTCTGAAGCCATACCAGCCATCGCCTCAGGAGTAGGTATGTTCTTCGGCGTTGCAGGCCCTTGGCTACCGTCGAACATTTAAGCCGTGCTATAGAAGGATGGCGTCTGTACGACATGGTCAAGATACTTAACTTCCAAGGGTTAATCGATAAACTACCGTTCAGTGAGGATCCAGCAGAGACTAGATGCCGGTGTACGGAGGTCTTCAGTGATAGTCGAATGAATGACGGCCATCTGTTCGTCTGTTTAGAGTTCGCCCAGGCCGCGCGTGACAGGACGGGAGTGGACATCTGTGATAAAATCACCCAGGCCATGCGTGACAGGACGGGAGTGGACGTCAGTGATGAAATCAACCGTCTTTCTTGAGGAACTCTACTATCAGTTTGGTGGATATTACCGTGAGCCCCCTCAACTACTCGAGGCTGCATGTCGCAAGGGCCACAACTTCACATTGGAGACAGTTAGCCAGTGGCTCAGCCACCAGGCCATGTAGCAGATATACAGACCTCGTCCACGGCACATCAGGCATGCCCATTTCGATGAAACTATCCCGAACAGAGTTCACCAGGCAGATGTTCTATTCCTTCCACACGACTCTGTTGGTCGTAAGACCTACAAGTATGCCCTCACCATCGTCGATGTCGCCAGCAGGTACAAGGCTGCAGCACCACTCACAGACAAGTCAGCTGGCCAGGTGGCCCAGGCATTCCAAGGTGTCTACGAGGCTTCGAAAAATCCCCTCCAGTGGCCGGAATTGTTGCAGGTGGATGAGGGTAAGGAGTTCAGAGGTGAGACCGCAGCCCTCATGCGGAAACACGGTGTGGCAGTTAGGCGAGGCGAGGTAGGGCATCACAGTGCCCAGGCTATCGTTGAGCAGTGGAATCGGACACTGGCAGAGAGACTGTTCCCACACCAATATGCCCAGGAAATGGCTGCGCCGAATGAACGTTCTAGAGTATGGGTGAGAGGGCTGCCTGCTGTGGTGGAGAGATCCAATGCCGAGGTTACTAGGCTAATTGGGAAGAAGGCGGTATAGTCCGGGAGCCAATTTTCAAAAGGGGTCTAGAAGAATGGTTTCGTAGCACACCCAGTATTCAGAAGGTTTGTCTCTATATTATGCTAGACCGATGTCTTGGGTATATTCTGAGCCGTGTTGTACAAGAAAATTGTGGTATCACTAACCCGTGAGAAGCCCATTTACAATAGGTGTTGAATGTAGCTCTCAAACAATTTTCACAATGGTAAATTTTTCACAAACTTAAGCGCATGTTATATCAATACAATCTTAACCAAAATGGAAAGGAGTGATCGTATATCGCAGATTTATACATAATCAACCTCGTTTAAGACACCCGTATGTTGCTTTGTACATATTGGGGCACTTAGGTCTTCTTGTGACTAGCAATACCTTAGCTACAACAATGCCCATGTTTTCTACATTTTTCATAATTAAACTTTTAACTGACATGCAGTGCATGTCTACACAAGCTGGCAGGACATATTTATCACGTGAGCAAATGAGAGAATGTTACTCATCCGTGTCAGAGTCATCTTCGACAATTGTATGCTGAACATTGTCACACATTTCACCTCCCATACAAAGGCATGCTTCAGTGCAGAGTAGATTGTTAGCCTTGCATTGACAGAGATCTGTTCTTTTGCAGGCAGACTTTTGACATCTACATGATGTGAGTTCAATTAATCCAAATGGAGCAGGATCCTTTGACATTAGAACAGGCTTGAGTAGACCATCCACTATACTCCAGCCATGTCCATTTGGAGATGGAAGATTCTGAACAGCTTGCAATGAACGTCTCCAAACAAGAGCTTGAAAATTGGCCCTTTCGGTGTGATGCTTTAGACTATTCGATGTAGGTGGAAGATTTTCATTTCTTTGTCTCTTTTGACAAAAGAGCCAATAACGGGTTTCATCAGCTGTCTTTCCCACATCCCTGGTGGTATGCAACTCACAGACAAATTTCTCACATAGAATTGCAGTATTCGGTGATAAGTCAACATGTTCGCCGAGTTGGGCTAAGCTAAGCTGATGACATTCAGATGACTTTAAGAGATTGAATGCTTTTCTCTTAGCGACTCCAAATAATGCACTAGTGCTATCACAACCTGTAAGAGAATGAAACCCAGGCAAAGACAGACAGATAGCTGGGCCCAGTACTTGAGCAACTGTATGTATTGGTATGTATCGCAATTTGTCCTTTGTGCCCGTACGGAACCATAGTTCAGAACAGTGAAGCGAACGATACGTATATATATACTAAGTACTGCCACGTCTGTATCAGGAGACTGTATAACAACACGCATGTGGTCTTTTGAAGCGTGTAGCGCGTGCAACATCATACGCGTATCTTCTTCCTCGTGATCTGATCGAAGTTCTTCCAAATATGACGAATTGTTCGCTGAAATGACAACAACATCCATTCCATCGTTAAAGCCACCAGCAAGAATGACGCAATTGTCGGCAGATAGCATATTTGGACCAGTATCACACCACCGCTTGCTGAGAAATGCAACCAGGTTACTTTTGTTGCTTGGATTGCTGATGTACTTGGCCCATTACTTTGGAACGGGAGTATTTTCTCCAGCAATCTTTACTTCCAATGCTGTTGATGACCCACGTTTTAGCCGCTCTTCCGCTTTGAGAGATTCCAGTCTATCATATCTGTCAAAAACTATATCTACTCTGTTGCAGTCTTCTTGATTCAGTGGAACTGTAAAGATGTGCCAGTATTTATCAGCCAATTCTCCAAATGTAGACGTACCTCCAGTTTTAACCATTTGCACAATTGCCATGCCATCTACTACATAAGCTGTTGCGCCTGTCTTGTCAACAGGTGGAAGCCGTCCATCAACATTTACTTCCTTTTCTAGTTCACTTAACAAAACACTTTTCACATTCTTTCTTAGAGTCCCATCCGTATGTGACGATGATAGTGGAACAGCAGACAGTTCATACGTCATCACTAGTTTTAAATCAACATCTCTGGACCTTGCGGCAATAATTAATCGACCAAATAGTTCGCGGTCAGATCTCACATTGTGAATTTTTTCATCATTTGTTTTGAGTTTTTTCTTCTGTGCTAGGCTGGCAAATGTTTTAAGGTTTAAGTGTGGCAACGTGTCCCAAAAGCTTCTCGTGTTAGTGTCCAGCCGCTTCTGAACAAAATTTTCCATAATCTCCTTACCAATGTCACAGGCGGAAACAAGTCTCTTGGCGATTTCACTAGGCAATACCACGCCAGTTGCAATGTTTACAAGCGGAAGACACTCGCTGTCGTCGTTTTCCGCAATATTAAAGGGATTGGTCATTATATCTGATGAGAACATCGAAAGTATCTTCTGCACATCGGTTTCATCCCTGTTCATTCGATTAGTCCCCATTTCCTTATGTACTCCAAACATGTGACTATCTTGTAACCCACACATTTGCTTTGTGACCGTTGTTATGGCTGCCCTCTCGTGGCTAGTTAAAAACCACCTCTCCTGGCTTTTGTTATTCCAATAATACCACCTCGCTTTTTGGAATCCAAATTAATCGATTGCTCTAAGGCCATATCTGTCCACACTTGATTGAATGGATGGTCTGAGCGACTTACGGAATGATTTCCATTCAAGAATTGTTCATGTACATGGGGATGTGTACTTGGAAGCATCTTCATGTCCGCAAGATATATTGGCAGCCATCTTGCATAATTGGTTCTGTCCATGCTGTAGAAATATGGCGCCATAGCAGCAGTAGCAGATAGGTGTGCCTGCCAATCTCCAGTTTTCTCAGCTCTTATGAATCCAAGCAGCAGCTCTACCATATGAATATATGAGTTCCAAAATGCGAACAGGTGTGATTTCGAGCTTGACTCAACTTTAAAGGATTTGAACAGCTGTTGCAATTTATTCACGTACATACACACCTCTTTGAAATTTTCTTGCAGTGCGTCTAAGTCGTCAATGCTGCTTCGGCACATCTTAATTTTCTCATCCAGACTCCAATTCTGTTGGAGTAATGTGGTCTTCATGTTGTCCATTTTGTTGAACCCATTTGGAAAAAGACTGCCATTGTAATCGCAGCAGCGCTTCCATAACCAATTTGTGAGCCCTCACTCCTCGATTATATGACTTCCCTTTAAGTAGAGCAGCAGCCGTGCTGCTACCATATGTGTTGGCCTCTATGAGGAGATCTTCTAAATCAGAGTCATCAAACATCTTTCCAATAACAGCTAAGTAGTTTAGCGCAATGTGGAATCCCCCCAGTCTGATCACAGTGTCACTAAACTCTTCTTTATATCGCCACTGTATCTCCTTTGCCTTGACATATATGGCCACGTCGAATGTAATGACCGAGTCATTCTGTCCTAGTGTTGTCATCATTCTTTGAACTTGTTTCATGAACGTATACACCATATTGAATTCAGTTGGTGATCCGGAAATCATTGGACAGTAACCGATTTGTGTAAAAGGTGCGTTAGCACATGATACAAGTGCATTAAATCCACTCCAACTACCCTCGCCTTTGGTATATGCATGCAAAATGTATGTTGGATATATGTTAGGTCGATATCCGTCTAAATATCATATATGGTGAATCTAATACGATATTACTTTGAGTTATGACACGATCATGCTTATATCGTTGTGCACTGGATACAGCCAAAGCCTAGACCCCCTATGCAAAGCAATCAGGATAACTAATTAGTGCTACCACAATTTGTTTGTACAACAGGGCTTAAAATGTGTGGGACATGTCCCCCAAGCCACAGCAAGTGTCAGACCTTCCGAATACTGGGTGTGCTACGTCACGATTCTGACCTAGCTTTAGCTCCTGGACTAGTAGAGGCTATCAGACACTCTGCTGTTGCCAGTCACAGCTCTAGAGGAGCGAACAAGGGAGAGGAGTGCCTACCACCTGATGCTCTGGTTCGGTACCCGTATGAGCTTGGTGAGCTGGAAAGTGGTCGACGGCGTGCAACAGATCCTAACTGGTCGATAGATGTTCACAGGCTTGACAGGTATGTGGAGGCGAAGGGGCGGCCTACACTGTACTACCTGGCACGCTAGCATGGAGTGCCTAGACGACCATTTGTCGTAGAAGAGCTTCAGCCTAGTCCCTGAAGACACACAGCTACCACCCCCCCTAGGGTGCTAACATGATACTCAATGGGCTCGGTATGGACCCCATCTGGCAGCACATGGCGCTTATCATAGTAAGCGGAGTTCGAGTTTTTCCTGCGCATACGTCACCATACCCTGGTTGCGCATGTGTAGGCCTCGGTTTTTAGCTCTGCCCACCCCGCCATGTAGGGCGCTGTAGAACCTCTGCCAAGAGACCTCATTCTGCCGCTTTGACATTCCCTTAGCCGAGCACTTACTTGCAGCTGTGCTCTCCATGTAGTAGCATTTGGAGCAGAGAGCGATACTACAAGAGCCTTCGAACTCGAGCTTGAACAGTCCCAGAGTCTGTCCAGACCATTTGTCCCAAGCTAGCCAGTCCCGCTTATGAGCCTGGTACTCTGCTCGCATCTCAGGGCGAATGACATCGTCGAGGTTGGAGCCTGCTATAGCGATATACGCGGAGTCAGTGTCCATCTGCAGGTACTCAAAGCTGTCACGAGCTACGTAGCGATCGAGGAGGTTGTAGTAGAACTCCAGCATTCGCAGCTTCGCGAGCTCATAAACGGCTATCCCCACCTGGAAGGGCCTTTGAATAGTGATTCTCGGCTTGCGACTCTGGAGCTTGTATGACTCACCGATCTCGAGATCTTCGAACCATGCACTACGCAGGGCCTTGTCTACCACGCGTTCATCATTCGTGAAGCTGGTGTTGCTATGGCGTTTTAGGGCCTCGATGAGCTTCCCGTAGGCACTGTTGCCGAGGAGTTTGAAGAGATCTGAGTGGCGGGCCTCCGTAACATTCTCCACGAACCACTCAAATGGGCGCTTGGCCTCATAGTCTATGGTGCGGTATACAGCAGTGATCTCCAGGCCATGGGTTATATACCACTTGAGTGTCGGTGCGTACAGCAGCCGCTTCTTGCCAGAGAGGATTCCGACCAGCTTCTGGGTGGTGGGTCGCTTCCGCCCTGTACGCTCTAGATATGCCTGCATCTCAGAAGAGACGGCCTCTACCGGGATCTCACGGTTATAGAAGAGCGGGGGCATTTCCTCGAACTTTGCCCACAGAGCCTTAGGGACCTCTATATCCACCTCAGCAAATCCAAACCAGCGGTCTGCTAGTAGCTCTTCCTTAAATCGGGCTACACCACTGGCACCAGAACCACAGGGAATCTCTTTGGCCATTGTTGACAGGTACAGAGCACTTGCGTCGTAGCCGAGTAGATGTTGGCAGACACGCTCACTCTGGCGGATGTGTGTCACACCTGCCTCGTGGTATCTCGTGAACACGATGCTGGGCCCTCCAACAACCGCGTCCTTCAGCATCTCGTAGGCCTCCTTGCCTGGAGAGTAGAGGCTAACATCCGGCATGTGCTGAGCGGTTCCACGTAGGAGGTACTGCAGTGACACACCTGGGAGAGACACCGCGTCTTTGAGGATGTCTATTTCTCGTTCTGTGTAGAACTCCCGCATCCGCTCTAGGGCTTCGATGAATGGACTGACATCCAGGTTGTTGTAGTATCGCAGCCAGTCGGCGAATGTCCGCATTCCGTGCTCGCTGAATGTCTGGTTACATTGTTCCCACTCTGTTCACGTCAAGAGGTAGCCACCCTTGAGCTTAGATGTCCATGCTGATTAGTCAGGAAGCCCTGGATAGTTGAGCTTCTCGTGTGTGTCAAACCATTCATACGGGAACCAGCTCTTCTGCTGTGTACACCCGTAAGCTTTGACCCATACCTCGTACGAGACTCCTGGGCCGAGGTAGTTCAGCACATCGAGAAACCGTAGCTCAGGTGTTATGAGGAACAAGGTCTGACTAGCCTTCTTGGCGACTTTCACTGTACCTATACTGTCAGTCAGCTCATCGACAAAGTACTTCTTGATGAGGTTCAGGTCATACCGCCCAGAGTTGAACCCCAGTACAGGCACTTGGTCACACCACTCGTTGATCAGTCGCTGCTGTCGCTTTGGGAGCTTGTCCAGGTCTGTCGGTATGTACTGTGCCCTAACCCTTGTCCGGATTGGATATGCTCGCCGTTGGATCTCCAGCATGAACTCTCTGATCAGTTCTTTGGGGTCAGGCTTACAGAGGTGAGTGGGCTCACTCGTGGCGCCCTCTAAGGAGCAGCCAACTGACACAGAGATAGGTATGCGAGTACTCTCGATCGTGAGTCTCCGTAGGATGAGTCTTGATACAATATAGGAGTGCTTCGAAGTCGTAAACTATGAAGGGTGGGTATGGGACAGTCCGAACTCGTTTAGGGACGTTTGGACAGCATTTTATACAGCACTCCAACTGTACCACAAGCGTGCAGCCAGACGCTGTCAGCTTCTCCTCTCTCAGGACTGTCTTGCAGCATCTTTGTCCGGCATCCTCAACTCGCTGGTGTTGTGGACACCCGTGCCAGACACAGCCATGGAACTGGTAAACGGTGTTGGTGGTCGGATCATAACCATCTACGGGAGCACCCTCGATCCAACACTCGCCACCATGTCCACACTCTACATGGTGTATGTGTACGCCTCTGTTTCTCGACACATACTCGATCCAACGAGTAGCCGTTGAACTGGGTGGTTGGGGCGGATAGAAGGCAGACTGTGGCGCCGCCTCAACCTTCTTGCCAGGACACACGATTGTTGTTTTGCCGCCTGTACAGTGATCAGCATGGCGTTGAAGATTACATGCCTGTGTAAACCTCTGCTGACAGTGACTGCAGACTAGTGTATGTGCCAGCTTGGAGATGTTCTTGATGTAGAAGGTGTGGTGGTCCCACACTCCGATGGTCATGGTGTCACGGTAGTGAGCCGCTTGCCTGATCAAGTGCCAGGTGCCCTCTTCAGTTGGTTCATACACGCGAATCCCGATCTTGGCGAAGAACTCTACCTTGTCCAGCTGATCCAGCGAGGTCTTGTAGACATCAGGTACTGTCTTGCCGTAGAACTGTGTGCAAGCTCTCGGGCAGGAGCTGTACTTCTATCAGCTCTTGCTCCTCGGTGGACTGCTAAACATCTCCAGAGACACATGTTGTCCCTGTAGGTGTCGAGGGCAGTCATACTCTTCTTCTGTCGTAGCCAGTCTGAGAGGGGGCCTGTCCCAAGCAGAGGTTGGCGGTCGAGGACAGCCCTGACCTCAACGTTGATTGATCGAATGAAAGCCCACTTGGTGTTGGGTCGATCGATATTGTCTGTGTCGAGGCCGGCTTGCTCTCTTGCGGCCACCCAGTCCTGAGCTGCTCCTATCGTCTTCAGCCGCGGGCTCCCTGGAGCATTCTTGTGGAAGATCATCACCCTACCGTCTTCGATATGACGGATGCGATAGGTATGGGTGTAGCGGCGGTAGAAGGCACTCTGGACTGTCTGCTGGATCTTTTGCATGATCTGGCCTGTGAAGTCTCCTTCTAGACCTCTGAGGAATGTCCAGCGTACTGACCGGCGTCCTCTATCCTCTGTCTCCCTTTCGCCGAGACGGTGGTCGAGAATGTGTTCGGCTTCTCGCCTCATGCTCCGGGCTAAGGGTTCAGACCTTGGCCCCCTCATCATTCGCTTAGCGATCCTGCATAGGGGGGGGTAAGCGCTCCAGTGGATGGTCCACCATCCGCCTCGCTAAAGTATTGGCTCGCAAGCTAGCAGTCACCTCCTTGTCCACCTGGCGAAGCTCACGGAGCCACTGCACTTTCTTGTGGGGATTCAAAGGATCATCTTTGGTAAGCGTTGGAAACCTTCCCGTCTTCATTGCTCAGGAGAGACGCTTCTGTGACTCCTCGGCACGGGCCTGTCTGATCATCTGGAGCAGGTCGGCTTTCTTGGCCTTAGAGGCTACTCTAAGGCCGAATTGCTATGCAACCTCAAGAAGCTGTGCAACAGTAATCATGGTGTATATCACTGTGGATGCCTGTCTCTAAATGGGAGTTCAGACCCTATTATGTGTGGTTGATCACAAGGCGATGTGGGTGGTCTGTTGATGTGATAGTGGATGCTTGTCTCTAAATGGGCGTCAGATGTGTGACGGGTATGGGCCATTCCCGGGTATGGGACGTTGGCTCTAAATGGGCGTCAGATGTGTGACAGGTACGGGCCGTCCGAGCTAGGCTGGGTATGGGATGACCGTGCATTCCAAGCATGCCCCCCGGATAGGATAGTACGCGTGTATAAAGCCCTATGAGACAGGTATGGCTAAGCCGTAAGAACGCGTAGCACGCATCCCTGGCAACACGTGTCAGTATTGTGAGAGTGTATGCTTGTATTGTACCGAGTTGGTACTGGGGATTAAATCACTTCATTCTCGTGATACCGATCAGGACAGGAATGAAGTGAGAATTTCAAAACTGTTTACCATTTTAAAATCGGACCAGAAATGGCTGAGTTATCCACAAATTCTAATAGTGAGATTTGAACCTGTGATTTTGAGAGTGGTATGGCTAAGCCGTAAGAATGCGTAGCACACATGCGCATGCGTCCCTGGCAACACGTATCAGTATTGTGAGAGTGTATGCTTGTATTGTACCGAGTTGGTACTGGGGATTAAATCACTTCATTCTCGTGGTACCGATCAGGACCGGAATGAAGCGAGAATTTCAAAACTGTTTACCATTTTAAAATCGGACCAGAAATGGCCGAGTTATGCACAAATTCTAATAGTGAGATTTGAACCTCTGATTTTAAGTTTGCTAATAGCACAAAGGATTTGAACCGACGCATTAACTACCTCGACCATGTATGCATTAGTAAATATAGCTGATAAGTTATGTGTTCTCATTGCTGCGCTTATCAGTCCCAGATCTTTGCTATTATTGCGCAACCATTGTATAATACGCATTAACTGTCTCGGCCATGTATGCATCGCATTAACTATGTATGAATTATTATAGCTGATAAGTTATGGGTTCACACGTTGCTGTGTTGGTGCGTAACAGCGATTGCACAACTCACGCTCAGAGATAAGATTACTAAGAGGCGAGATTTTAGTGGTGTTACGGTGGGTCGATCGATAGAGTTGTGGAATTGCATAGCGTTCCCACTCTGCCGACTGGGTTCAAATCTCGGTAGAACTTACCTGAAATTTTGAAACAAGGTAAGACACTAGGGCCGGGGTAATATGACCAGGTTAGATAAAGACCCACCGCGAAACTCCCAAGTGCGGGATTAAAGTACAATAGACTGAAGGAAATTTCAATTTCCCTTTCTCCGAGATCTAACAATACTCACCATTCTATTACTTCTGATACAGCTAGCCTGAATAGCTGGGCTCTAGAACTATAGACTTAGTAAGCTTTACCGACGCCTGGAACCGAGTACTCGGCTCCCAACTGCCGAGTAACCGCTTGCCATGAAGCTCATATTGTTTGCATAGCCACCAAACAAGAGATACCCATGGCTTGCCTCCGTGGGGCTGGGAGACTGGGTCCGTAATAAAATGGTGAGTATTGTTAGATCTCGGAGAAAGGGAAATTGAAATTTCCTTCATTCTCCTTCGATCAATACTCACCATTCTATTACTTCTGATATACACCAGATTTTGACAGTAACCTGGTAGGAAGAGGAAAGCCATTAATTGCTACTTTTTCCCCTTGGAGAAAGAGCGTAGACTTAAACTTGATTAATGGAGACCTAAAAGGACCATCAAGGTAACGGAACTGAATAACATTAGCATCACTGCCCCCACCCCCTCCCCCTTTTTTCTCCTAAGAAAAGGGAGAGAACTCACGAACATGCATCTCGCCTGAAACATAAATATGCCAAGAGGGTTAACTGTTCTTTGCATATATCAGCCTGGGAATGAGCATGAATATATAAGATGAATGAACATGATATATAAACATAATACAAAAAACTCTCAATCTTGAATTACCTCATGGTATTTGGATTTCAGGCGTGGAGCCTCCAACCATTCACTCGTCCGGCCATCAGTGACACAATCAGGTTGACATCCTCTCGCTCGACCATGTCTGCTTCTTAGATCTTTCTTACAAATGCCAAAAAAGGGAGAATAGCAGTGTGGTCGTATAACTATCGTTTCAAAACAGCTAAAGCGAGTGGATTGGCGGAGTCTGACACATCCCTCATATAGTAATCCGTGAAAGAGGACTCACAGTGCCATTGTGCAACAGCCATGATGTCCTCTAACGGAACACCATTGTAAAGGGCGGTCGAGGCGGCTATTCCTCTAACATCGTGTGCCCTTGCGCATTGCACCTGGTGCCCAGTCGCAATCTCATGGGTAGTCTGAATGCATTCGACTACCCAACGAGAGATAGAATCCATGGATGCGGCGCCATATGGCTTCTTATGGCAGATCCACAGATGTCTATCATTCGACCGTAACGAGTCTGTCCGGTTTTTTTACTTAGTCAAAGCACTGACTGGGCACCAGACACTGGCATCACGATCAAACCTAGTTAGTTTCGGTATAATGATTGGTTTTCCGGGATATCTTGATTGATTCTTTGACATAAACTCTGCTCTTGGCAGTAGACGCAGACCCTCTCCGGAGACAATAAATCTGTCCCTCTCTGCTGAAAGTGCATGGATCTCACTGCGCCTTCTAGCTGAGGAAGCTGCCAATAGAAAGACCGCCTTTAGAGTCAAATGCTTTAGACTAGCCGAATGCAACGGTTCGAAAGGGTGCTTGGCCAGTACATTAAGCACTAAAGATAGACTCCAGGTTGGAATGACTACCGGTTGTCTCGGTCGGAGATTGCTCATTCCCTTCACCATCACATTCAACTGGGCCACCTCTGGACTATCCGTGTTGGTTAGACAAGGGATAACTGATGCCAAAGCTGACTTGTATCCAGCAATTGTGACAGGAGCTAGTCCTGAAAAGAACAGCTCACAGAGAAAGTCTGCTATTTGCTGAATAGTGGATTGAAAGGTATCAATACCCTTTTCTTCACACCAGTCTGCAAATCTGTTAACCTTGTGACTTGAAGGTTGACCTCCTTCTCGCAGCTGCGATGAAATCTGCAGCTTGTCGAGAAAAGCCTTCCGACGTGGAACATTGTTTGCTACGCCCATGATATAAACCCCCTTCACGTAAACTGATTGGTGGAAAGCTTCTAGATGCTGTGCATGATCAGGTGACAGAGGATATGAAGGTGATTCTTGATGGCAAGACAGCAACATTAGTGGAGGATGGGTGGAGTAACATTCACAATGAACCTATCATAGCATCCTGCTTGCAAGTAGAAGTAAAGAGCTTCTTCCTAAACAGCTTTGACACTGGTTCTATGACTAACTGCTGAAAACTGTACGGTGAAGTGTCAAGAGACAATACACTATGCTAAGACAAAATACAACTGTACAGTTAAGAGCATTGTCACAGATAATGCAAAGAACATGGAAAAAATGCGTGATGGTTTGAAGGCTGATGACAATGATCTTATTGTCTATGGCTGTTCTGCACACTGGCTAAACTTACTAGGGCAAGACATAACACCGGATACGCTAATTAAGCATGTAGTTGAGATTCAAAAATATTTCAGGAATCACCACAAGCCACTATCCTGGCTCTCGGAATGTATTGGTAGTGTTAAGCCACAGCTTCCTTGTGACACTAGATGGAAGAGTCAACTCGTGTGTATTGACTCCTTCATTCACAACCGACCACATTTCATGAAAATTGTACAAGACCATGAAGGAGAAATAGATAATTCTATTGTCAAGAAGATAATGGACTTTAACCTGTTTAGAAATGCAAGAGACTTAGCCGAACAACTTCGGCCAATTTCAATAGCAATTGACACAATCTCTGATTTCTTGTTATTTTTTAATAGAATCAGTCGGGAATAACGATCGCATTCTATCATGTCTATAATGGTACTATCTCAACTGGATCGTTGGATCGTTGAAATGTCTTACTGCTGTCTAAATGTTGTGTTATACCTTTATTATCTCGCATTTTCACGAAGTTGAAAAAAGAGATTTTGGAAGAGGGAAAAAATGTCAGCGTTGGCGTCCGTACGGGTTAATCTTTTTTAAATGACATTTGTCGTTATCCGATTTGAAAAAATCATGTTCCATGGGATGCTTAAGACTAGCCTGCATCAAAATTATATTGATTTTAATAATTCTTTCCATACTTTTATCATGTTTGAACATAGAATATTTTGTGTCAAGAGTTATCTTTCTTGGGGGTGTTACGGTTTTTTAAAACAACATTTTCACCCACAAGGGGTTATCCGATTAAAAAAAAAATTCACGTCCAAAAGAAATTGATTTTCAAATTTTTTTTTGCCGTTTGAACTCTGACTATTTTAGTGCTCATTTGCATGCAAATTATATCCGTTATGGTTCTTGGCTGTGTTAAGTTTTTTTTAAATGACATTTTCACCCACAAGGGGTTGGGCGCTTTGAATAAAACTTAACAGATTTGTTTTATACGATGCTTAGGGCTAGTCCACATCAAAAGGCAATCGACTGACATTTTTTCCAGATTTCTTCACCGTTTGAACTCTGATTATTTTATTGCCTGATTTTGTATGCCGGTTATGTGGCCAGGTATAGGTTTTGGCTGCGCTAATTCTTTTTAAAACAACATTTATACCAACAAGGAGTTATGCGATTTGAATAAAACTTCACAGAGATGTTCTATGCAATTCTTTGTCCACATAAAAAGTAAATTGATTTTCAATATTTTTCGGTAGGCTTTCAACTCATTTTCAATACCACATTTACCAATTTCCAAACGAAAAACTGAAAGATTTTAACGTTTTGGCTGAAATTTGCTGCTACCCGGTTATCACGAAAAGTGGAATATAACCTGATCTGGATTTGCAACTATAAATTACGTTCTGTTTGTATCAGACCCATTTATGGCATTATTGTCGGTGGCAGACTCCTTTACTCAAATCATAAAAATGCCATCTCGTATGGCCCCCGCCCCCCCCCTGGCGGTCCCATCGGGCTCCGGCCTGACAGGTTCTGCTTCTCCACGCAGCCACCTCTGGGTGATCCAGTAGCGGTAGCCAGTCCGTCAGTTATGGGAACCATCTGCCATGATGGCTCCAGTGTGTCTTTGTCCAGTGATGACTCATCGAAGGATGAGGATGCCATGGAGGAGAGGTTGTTGCGACCCAAGATGACGCAGGTGGAGTGTATGGAGGTCGATTCCGTCCTGGACGGAACCGCCCTCCATTTGTCTGGGTTGGTGCAAGCCATGGCAGCTGCTCTGCCTGTGGTTGAGGCCACACCGGTACCAAGCACCCGTCCCATGATGGTTGGTTTGCCGCTAATCGACGTGGTGGCGGGTGTTGTTGGCCGGGTGGTACTCACCTATCATGCCTGAGCCGGTGGCTATACATGGGGTGCCGATGGTGCCCGTGTACTGCCCTGGTTCTGGAACCGCCACTGGTCCGTACAGTTTTCCGTGCGGGCCTACTCCATGGAATGCTTTGTTGTATGGGGTGGCCGCGGAACAGTACAATACCGGTGCTCATGGCTATCCAACGGTAGCTCCTAGCCGGGAGGCCGCTGTTGGTAGACCTTTAGGCACATCAACGGGTGATGTGTTTACCGGGGTGTCTTCCTCAGAGATGTATTGGAGTTTGGCCAATTTTTATAACTTGCCAACAAATTTGGCATGGTATTATGTAATGGCGCCATCCGTCGTGCTGGCGGGTGGGCGGCAGTGTGGTTTCCGGATGATAACTCTGTTACCATTTGTCGGATCACATTGAAACTTCATAGGGTGGTTTTACTAGGTCTTGGGAAGAAACCTATTGAAATCGACAATGATCCTAAATCAAGGCTGGCGGCCATCTTGAAAATTGGTTTCCGGATGATAACTCCGTTACCATTTGTCGGATCGCATTGAAACTTCATAGGGTGGTTGGACTAGGTCATGGGAAGAAACCCTATCGAAATGGTCGATGATCCGAAATCCAAGTTGGCTGGCGACCAACGGCCATCTTGAAAATTGGTTTCCGTATGATAACTCTGTTACCCTTTATCCGATCTTTTTGAAACTTCATGGAGTGGTTGGATTAGGTCTGGGAAAGAAAGCTATTGAAATTGACAATGATCCTAAATCCAAGATGGCTGCCAGGCACCGGTGGCCAACCTGAAAATTGGTTTCCAGATGATAACTCCGTTACCGTTTATCGGATCGCTTTGAAACTTCATGGGGTGATTGGACTAGGTCTGAAGAAGTAACCTATCGAAATTGATGATGATCAGAACTCCAAGATGGCCGCCAGCCATGGGCTGCGATCTTGAAAGTTGGTTTCTGTATGATATCTCCGTTACCATTTATCGGATCGGTTCATAGGGTCGTTGGAATATGTCTGGTGAAGAAACTTTACGATAATCCAAAATCCAATATGGCCACCAGTCAGCGGCAGCCATCTTGAAAATTGGTTTCCGGACGATACCTCCTTGACCGTTTAACGGTTCGCTTTGACACTTCGTAAGGATGAGTGGTCTGGGTCTGAGGAAGAAATAAATATTTTCTGAAAACTCATTGGTTTGTCATCATGGCGGGGTATTATGCGCCATTTGCGGAGCTCTAGAAATGTCTTTAAAAATCTCTGAAACGGCTTGGGTTATCGATTCAAGCCTCATGAAACATCATCTAATGTAAAAGCTGAACAAAGTTTCAAACAGAACTTGATTGGCCAAATACTTTGGTGGCCATCTTGGATGACCTATTTTTCGTGAAAACGACTTCTCCAGAACCACCAGACGGATCTGGTCGAAATTTGGGAGATATGATAAGTGTGTTTTTGTGGCCATACTGGATTTTTTATTTGAAGGATTTTAAAGCCTAAATTGGTTTTAAGTAGTCTTTTGTGTATTCTGATTTCAAATCTGCCATTGTTGAAACTGTCGGATAAGCGCTTTAGCAGCCATCTAGGATCTTTTCCAGCTAAAAGCGCCCCTACGTAAAACCAATAGGAAATTAGGAAATGTCCTCTCCAGAACCACTGGGCTGATTTCAAGTATATTTGGCAGAAAACTTCCGTACGGCATAGAGATACAGGTTTGTTCAATCGAAGGCGGTCGGTCAATTTGGCCATGGCCATCTGGGATTTTGGATGATTTTTAGTAATGTGTTTAAAAATCTCCGAAATTGCTTGGGGGATTGATTGAAAACTCAAGAAACATCTACATGTATGGCAAAAGCTGAACCAAGTTTGTTCGAGGTAACTTGATTAGCTAAATGCTTTGGCGGCCATCTTGGATGATCTAGCTTTCGCGAATACGATTTCTCCAGAACCACTGAATGGATCAGGATGAAATTTGGGAAATGTGATTAGAAACTAAGGGCCATTAAAGTTTGTTCAAGACTGCTGTGGGCCAATCAAAATGTAGTGTTTGACGACCATATTGGAATTTGTTATTTGATGGATTTTTGAAGCAGAAATGTGTTTTTATGGGGTTTTGGGTAATTCCGATTTGAAATAAACGGTTGGCGCCCATCTAAGATCTTTTCCCGCCAAAAGTTAGATACTAAAGCAATAAGATATTTTAAATCTGTTCTCGAGAACCACTCAGCCAATTTCAATTATATTTGGCAGGAAGCATCCTTAGGGCATAGAGATCCAATTTTGTTCAAAAGAAAGCCGCTCAGCCATTATTTGGCCGGTGGCCATCTTGGATTTTGTCCGATTTTCACAAACCTTTTTAAAAATTTCCCATCCGAAACCGCTTAGGGAATCAATTCAAAGCTCATGAAACATGATGGGGGGGGGGGGAACTTTGTTCAACGGAACGTTATTGGCCAAATGTTTCGGCAGCCATCTTGGCTGACAGTTTTTGCGAAAATAACTTTTCCAGTACCATTTAAACAGACCACATGTGCTGAAATTTGAGGGGCGGGATATGCCGTTTCCTGATGGCTCTTGTTTAAATTTACCAGGGGAATTACTGGTTCAATACTCGAACCAGTCATTCCAGTGGTAAAGTTTCAAAAACAATTTCTTGGACGGTATCTGGACATTTTTAATTCAGAAAATCCAAATCTTCTTGAATATATTTGGCGAATATTAAAGATTTACACCAGCAGCCTATCTGAAAGCATTATAATGTGACAACATGCGACTCAGGAAGTGTAATTTCTCACCTAAATGCCATCCAGTACTGTGCTGTGGCACCCATTAGTCTTAGGTCACTCAATTTTCATAAAGTGCCTATTCCACTTGTACTCTGTTGCCATGGAGCCGTGTTGAGTATTTCTTTACTGTATATTATAAATGATATTTAATCTCTCTCTTAGATAAACTTCTGCTGATATTTTGAAATCATTGGTACTTAGCTGCAGCTTTAAGTACATTTATTTTAATCTTAAATTTAGTATTTAGATCCACACTGAGCATGTTTCTATAATGCGTCTTTAGGATGAAATGTCCACAATTTAGTGCATCGGCTGAGAATTGCTATTACGCACTATGAATGAGATGAGCAATATTGATTTTCTAATACCAATTTCTTTCAGGCCATTATTCTCATCAAGGCAAGGACTTGTTTTTAATCATGATATGCCACACTTTCTTTTGGATTAGCAACAAGACATTGATCAATGTAAGACGCCGGTGGCGGCACTTGTCATGCATACGTCTCTTATCCATTGCTATCTGTCAACGCATTCTTATTTATGGCACATGTTACTTAAATGATTGTTGCAGATTAGTTCATTCACTATATGTTATTTGTGTTGTTCATCATCATTGAAGGTGTTCTGGGTTTAACCCCTTCAACCCTATAGACCAGATATCTTTGTGATCTAAGGAATATACTATTGAATATTTTGAAACTTGTTTGACCAGTATCTGATGCGGGCTTGTTGCTTGATGCAGCACCAGTTTCCTAACATATTAGTTTCAACATATTCTACCTTTTCATACCCCGCCAAAAGAATTAGCGGGGTATTATGTGATGGCGTTTATGGGTGGGTGGGTGGCAGGCAGAGTGGTTTCCGCATGATAACTCCGCTACCGTTTATCGGATCGCTTTGAAACTTCATAGGCTGATTGGACTAGGTCTGAGGAAGAAACCTATCGAAATCGACGATGATCTGAAATCCAAGATGGCCACCAGCCATTGGTGGCCATCTTGAAAATTGGCTTCTGGGTGATAACTCTGTTACCATTTATCAGATCGTTTTGAAACTTCATAGGCTGATTGGACTATGTCTGAGGAAGAAAGTTATCGAAATCGACGAAGATCCAAAATCCAAGATGGCCGTCAGCCATAGACAGACACCGTTAAAATTGGTTTCCACATGAAAACTCTGCTAACATTTATCGGATTGCTTTGAAACTTCAGTGGGTGGTTGGACTAGCTAGTGGGAAGAAACCTATTGAAAGTGACGATGATCCAAAATTCAAGATGGCCACCGGCGGCCATCTTGAAAATTGGTTTCCGGATGATGACTCTGTTACCGTTTATCTGATCGCTTTGAAACGTCATAGGGTGATTGGACTATGTATGCGGAAAATACCTATGGAAATTAATGATGTTCCAAAATCCAAGATGGCCGACAGCCACCGGTGGCCATCTTGAAAATTGGTTTCCAGACGATAACTCCATGACCATTTAGTGGATCACTGAAACTTCCTTGGATGACTGGTCTAGGTGCATGGATCGAAATGTCCATTTGCCCTGTTGCCCAGGGCAACATGATTTTCAAAAGGGCAACTAAACTTTGGCTGTTAATGGGACATAGGGCAGCCATGATAAATACTCGAACTAATAGTATTATACTGTTTTTTGATGGTACCGCCTGACTAACTCTTCGTTTTAAGGCATTTATTTATTTAATTATTAGAAAGAGTAACCAGTATGCTTAATGCCATTTCTCAATAATTGTGTCCATTCTTCAGAATTTACTTGACAAAGCAATGGTGATTCTAATTTCCTTTGTCATTTAGCTTAACATATACCGGCAACCTTAATCTGCGACGGGCAACCTGAAAACGCATGAAATGGCATCATACGTGCGGGCAACTACATCTTTTCATTTATTATCTTACCTGGCCTGAAAGATCAGATAACTCAGTCAACATTCGTGGAATCTTGTCAGATGTTGTGGGACACTGATCCAGCATTAGTGGTGCGATTATGCCGGCCTGTGCTGAGTACAGTTCGGTGGAGGGGATGAATGGAACCTTGTCTCTGAGGATACTAGCTAAGTTATGTTTAGGAGGCCATCACTACTAGCCACCTCCATCACTATCTACAAAATTGTCTCAATATTGGCCCATCCCAGCCAGCAGCGGCAGAAATATTCTCCACCAGGCCCCCCCCCATCTTTGGTTACTGAAGAAGCCCCACCATCGGGGACCAGCTCACCAGGGCCAAGATACCCCCACTCCCATCACCCGCCACCACCCACCATCTAAACCCATTCATCGCGTGTCACACATGCAATTGTGGTATCTGCCACAAAATGATTAAAAGCAGAACGTTCACTAGCACGTTCACGGTGCATAACTTTTCAGCTAAAATCATAGGCGGTTGTCTAACACACAACTAGGCGGGTCAATATACCATTCGACCCCAAAAAATTCTAACGAAAGGTCTGTCAACGGTTTTTGGCCCTAATGTCTGACCACCAGAAGTGGGTTAAAACTAGGTCAGTTCCAAGATGGCCGCCGTCACCCCTTAATATCACTAAAATAGTTATAAATTCCTTAATTTTTGTGACCACCAGCAGATGTCCACGAATGCCCTTTGAACCGATTTACCAGTCACCATATGCACTACAGCATTTTCACTGTATACTCCTTCCAGAATGTTTTTATGTCATGTGCCCTCAATCAGTGTACCTAATCCTCCAAGCAGATTCATGAGCAAGTGGAAATTACCTAGCCTTAGTACTGATGATCTCAGAAGCTTTTAAGTACAGGGACTATGTTTGCAGCATTCATTTCAAACCGGAGTACTTCACCATATGACGAGCTATACCCCATCTCAAAAAGAGTGGCCACAAGGAATCTGGACCAATACAGATGATGTACTTGCACTGCTAGTCCAATCTGTAATGGTGCAATAACAGCCTACGGTCTGGCTTGTCCAATACCGGCTACTTTGTGTTGGTTGTTTTTTTCAACAAATAGGTAGTTTAACATGTTTTGCAGTGCCTCCGGAAGGAAGCCCAATGCAGAGACAAGTTTAAGTTCCTCAACGTTTAGGTAGTGGTCAGTAACGGATGGTACCTTTGTTTTAATGTCACTCCTGTCCAGCCTTGCTGCTGTCTCAAATATGGCTCTCTTTTGTGCCTCTTCATCACCGTCTCTGCGCGTCTTTGTAGTGAGACCCGAGTATGTGTGATGTTTTTTCAAAGTAAACTACAGAGCATGGCGGCGTCGCGGCGCATGCGTACCCAAGAAAAGTACGTCCCTCACCATTTCTCCACAGAATTACGGGTAATGTGACAACCAATCCATGAGAAAACCAACCCCTAGTTTGCACAGTGTTTATTTTTTCACCTTTGGCTTCCTATAGGATTTGTACGAAACACATGGTATATGATCCTGATTGTTGGCTGCCATATTGACCACCATCTTGGATTTACAGATTCGACAGGGCTAAATCGATATTCCATGTGTGCCAATGAATTCCTTAACTCTTAAAACCCTAGAATAGACACATAAATTACTGTTTTACACCTAATAATAAGGAAATTATAGCCATTTTCCCTATTTTCAAGATCAGTGGTGGCCATCTTGGATGTGCCCAGTTTTACCCCTTTTCCGGGGGTCAGATTTTGGTAGACTTTTCCTGGCATTCACTACATCGAATAAGTTAAAAAACCCAGTGACAAACATTTTGTTAGAATTTTTGGGGGGTTTAGGGTCTTTTTTCATAAATTGACCCGCCTAAGCGTCGTATACCTCATCACTTGTCTCCTATGCCAAAAGGAATACGTGGGTGAAACCAAAAGAACCTTCAAAATCATAATACAGGAACACTATCGAGACATTTCTCACAACAAAGATTCTCCTGTAGCAAAACCATTCATTCAACTCGCCAAACCAAGGCAAGAAGTGTTTCTTTCTGCATAATCCAGGTTCTAAGAGGGGACCCAAATGTGGATTCCAACACTCCCAAAAGACGCATACTGGATCCACCATCTCCACACCAAGGCGCCACTAGACATGAAATATATCGGATAAGGAGCCTTTTTTAGTCCCCACCCTCTTCCTCCCCCCTCCCGACGTTTTAAGTATACTAACTAGCTAACTAACTAACTAATTAACTAACTAACTAACTAACTAACTAACTAACTAACTAACTAACTAACTAACTAACTAACTAACTAACTAACTAACTAAATACATGTAACTAACTAAATACATGTAACTTAGACTAAGAGACATGACTGTTTATTGAGCTGCTACCCACACAACGGTTATTCATATGAAAACAAGCACAAATTTGTACGATACATGTACCTGAGTCATTAGCATTTGGAAGAATTTATAATTGTGCTGCTGTGACCTTGATATATAACCTTTTGATCACTAATTTATCATTTGCCTTGGAGCCCTTCTCAAGCAGAGTTGTTGACAAATATGTCTTAGGCACATAGTTTTCAAAATAATCATTTTAATCGGGTTGTCTTGACCTTTGACTTTTTTACCCCAAAATTATCACACATCTTCAGGACTCAGTGCGCAACCTTTCACCCAAGTTTGATAACCATATAAGAAAATCTCTTGAAACAACCACCCAGCATAAGGTTTTGTATCACTTACTAGCTGGCGGGTTGGCTGGCTGGCTGGCTGGCTGGCTGGCTTGGGCTGGCTAGCTGACTGGCTGACTGGCTAACTGATTAAGGGACATGGCCGTTAATTGAGCTGCTACCAGCAGCTAAAAATATTTAGCCTAGCATGTTTCATTTGTACCATAAGAAAAACAATTAACATTGAACTGAGATACTCTTACTATGTGGTATCAAAGCAGCTCTACTTCAAAGCAAGCAATGCAATGGGCAGATTAGACGCAACTTAACTGGAAGGTGATGTCCAATCCTCATTATGGTATTCAGTCAGATTTCGCAGGATTCAGTGGAAAGAGAATGTGTTGTGCATGCGCATTATGAATTATGTTTCAAAGAGATAAACTAAAGTCATCTGCCTGCCCTATGGGTGGGTCCCCATACCCATGTAATTTTAATCATGGTATGGGCAGGGCATTGAATCCTGTGGAATTTGACTGAATACCACAATGAGAAATTGGACATCGCCTTCCAGTTAACTCTCATCCAATCTGCCCATTATACTATTCAGCCAAATTCCTAGGGTTCCATGAAGATTTCAAAGACAAATGGCTTTACCGGTAGTTCAGTCCCAAAATAAATATATACCTACCTAAATTCAGTATATTCATGGATATGAACCTTTTAGACTTTTAGAATTAGACCTTGGTCATTATAATTAACTATCTCCACTGTACTCTCCCAAGGCCAGCATACTAAAACCATCAAGCTCCAGATTTGTCAAACAGCAAACCAAAATCTAATAGCATAAGTCACCTGCACAATCAGTTTGTTCAAAAAGTAACTGTAAAATGCACGAAAGAAATCGAGTCCCCAATTGCACAGTAAATAGTAAACATCCAGAGCTCTGAAATCTCACAAAATTGCAAATCATTTTCGGCGAAGATAGAGACTAGTAAAAGTATATCAGTCCACAAAAAATATTGTATATACAAGAAATATCCAAACTATTTTCACTGCCTGTAAAACACATCTTCATCATTGCAAAAAGGCTTATAGATCCAATATTTGGTCAATCTCAAACCTTAATATGCAGAAGTATGTGCCTAAGATGGTTCTAATATAGCAATGTTCACACTTTAACATCGTTTCTTATAAATGCGACCCCTCCATAGTAAAAAAAAGATGCAAATAGTACAATTACAAACATGAACAGAACTTGCAAATTTCACGAGAACGCCAGAGTATTTAAGCTGTTGCGTTACGTAATCATAGCGATGTCGGCAACTGACTAATTTGTTTGATATCAGCTCTATAAATTATTGTTGTTCGGTGCTCGGCGCTGTTAGGATTTGATCTTTGAGGCTGCACGGCC
Source organism: Chaetoderma sp. LZ-2023a (assembly GCA_034401795.1). Taxonomy (NCBI): domain Eukaryota; kingdom Metazoa; phylum Mollusca; class Caudofoveata; order Chaetodermatida; family Chaetodermatidae; genus Chaetoderma; species Chaetoderma sp. LZ-2023a. The sequence continues at coordinate 46,638,028 of CM067372.1, forward strand.
ATTCGCGGCACACTCACTCAGGTGCCACTATTTTCGCTGACTAGATATTTTTAAGTTACTCTAATCTCAGAGTTCTGTAAACAAATGTAAGAAACTTGTGCACGGCTCTATTTCTCCAGAAAAACAATACCGGTAACCTAACAAATACGGGTGACATAGTCGGAATTCGTTTGTAAAAATTAGTTTGCATTAATAGTATACTAAGCCCTTTACATTGCAATAAAAATATTTAAATTTTCCAAAATTTATTGGAGCTTGCAGGTAATATCTCTAAATTATAAATTTGCTGGCCCTAAGGCTGCGGAAATGTTAATGTACTCGACTGTCCAGCCATGTTCAATAATCCCAGAACCTTCAGGTGAACCCTAGCTGCTACCAATGGAGCTGATTACTTCTGTGTAGGTTACATCCCTATCTGCTCCTGTGGCTTTCATTTTTAGCTCACCTGGCCTGAAAGGCCAAGTGAGCTTATGCCATGACGACCGTCCGTCGTCTGTCAACTTTTCCTTTAAACGACTTCTTCTTATGAACCGCGGGGGCCGATTTCAATTATATTTGGCAGGAAGTATCCTTAAGACATAGCGATCCATGTTTGTTCAAATGTAGCCGATCGGCCAATTTGTCCGGCAGCCATCTTGAATTTTAGCCGATTTTTAGAAGCGTCTTTAAAAATCTCTGAAACTGCTTGAGGGATTGAAGCAAACCTCATGGAATATGATCTAGGACAGGAGCTAAACCAAGTTTGTTCAAGGGAACTTGATCGGTCAAATGGTTCGGTGGCCATCTTGGTTGACCTAGTTTTAGCGAAAATTACTTCTCCAGAACCACTGAAGGGATCAGGCCAAAATTTGGCAGATATGATTAGGGACTAAGGGCCATTAAAGTTTGTTCAAGAGAAGTTGATCCATTAAAAAAGATGGCCACTGTGGGCCAATCAAAATATAGCGTGTTTGGCAGCCATATTGGATTTTTTTATTTGATGGATTTTGAGGCTGAAATCGGTTTTATGTAGGTTTTTGGGTATTCTGATCTCAAATTTGCAATTTCTAAAACTGTCGGATAAACGGTTTGGCGGCCATCTTGGACCATTTTCACGCCAAAAGCTCCCATACTAAAGCAATGGGAAATTTAAACTGTCTTCTCGAGAACTAATAGGCCGATTTCAATTATATTTGGCAGGAAGCATCCTTAGGCATAGAGATTCCATTTTGTTCAAACGAAACCGATCGACCATTTTTGCCGGTGGCCGTCTTGGATTAAGCCGATTTTTTGAAATGTCTTTAAAAATCTTCTTCGAAACCGTTTGAGGGATCAATTCAGACCTCATGAAATATGATCTAGGGCAAGAGCTGACCCAAGTTTGTTCAAGCGAACTTGATTGACCAAATGGTTCAGTGACCATCTTGGATGACCTTGTTTTCGCAAAAATTACTTCTTCGATTGTGCCAAAATATGTGATATATGATTAGGGACTAAGGGCCATTAAAGTTTGTTCAAGAGAAGTTGATCCATAAAAAAAACCTGGTCTCCATCGTCCAATCAATATATAGCGTGTTTGACAACCATATTGGATTTTTTTATTTGATGGATTTTTAGTCCCAAATTGGTTTTATATTTGTTTTTGCACATATTGATTTCAAATTTGCCGTTTTTAAGACTGTCGGATAAACGGTATAACGGCCATCTTGAATCATTTACCTGCCAAAATCTCCCATACTAAAGCAATGGGAAATTTTTAATGTATTCTTCTCGTGCCATCTTGGATTTTGATCGAGTTTTAGAAATGTCTTCCTCTCAAAAACCGCTAGGGGGATCAATTCAAAATGCATGAAATATCATCTAGGGCAAGAGCTGCGCCAAGTTTGTTCAACTTGATTGGCCAAATGCTTTGGCGGCCATCTTCGATAACTTATTTTTTCCCAAAGAACTCCATAACCACCTAGCGGATTGGGCCGAAATTTGGGAAATATTATTAGGCACTGAGTGCCATTAAAGTTCTTTCAAGGGAAGGATCTACGTCAGAAACATGGCCGCAGTGGATCAATCAAAATGTAGCGTGTTTGGCGGCCATATTGGACTTGCAAAAATGTCCACAAACTCATTTAAAAGACTACTCCTAAACCAACCACCAACAATTTTGACAAAAATGCATAGTGCTCTAGGTGAGCGACACAGGCCCTTTGGGCCTCTTGTTACATTTAACCACCTTGAAATAACTAATATCTCACTAAATCACATGGCGTGTCTTCATGGAACTTAGAAAAAATGAAATGAAAAATGCTATTTTTCTGTTGTGTCATTATAACTACTTAATTTATTAAGGACATAATTTTTTCCGGTGCCTTCACCTGAACAGATGACTTAACATAGTACATACAAAATATTAGAAATCAGATGAACTAAATATTTAAACCCTCCCATTACCCACGCATTCTAAACGCTTCCGTGGGAACATGTGGGCGCACATGCGCACCTGCTACGGGATTAAACCCACCGCCCGCATGTCCCCACCTTAAGCCCCCGCCTTCCCCCAGGGTTGGGTTTTGGACAGTCCAAAACTAACTTTGAGCAGACATTGTCCAAAACCTGTCTAAAACCTGTCTTAAATGGTTTAAACCAGTCCAAAACTGTCCAAAACTATGTTGGACATATCACCATACTCTTGTGCATCATAATCCTATTAAAAAATAACAAGAAATCAGAGATTGCATCAAAAGCACTATATTAAACAAATCCATTTATTTTATGAGTTTATTATTACATTTTTATCAAATACATATAATTAAAACTTAAAGGCTTAATTAGGTTTAATTAGTAGTCCAAATCAGACAGCACTCTCAACATCCTGTAGCAAAACACTAGCTTTGACGCTTTCTCTACTCCAAGCCTATTACGGATTTTAGTGTGGATATAGCTAAAATTGCTAAAAATTCTCTCAATCGATGCTGATGATGCTGGTGCTTCAAGCAGCTGAATAGCCATATCAATAAAATCACCTGGCACACCTAGTGTTTTCAAGGCCTTCCACCATGTCACTGAAGGCACTTGAACTGCAGCATCACAGAAATATGATGCAGGAAATGGGCTGCTTTTAGCCTGGTATGCAATAAATGCTGCTCTAAAGCTAGGGTTCTTAGCTATTATCCAATTGTTCACTTCTTCAAACTGTTTTGCTACCAGCATCTCGCCCTGAAACTTTGGATGTAATGTGTATGCGACAAGATGCTCTGGCAGGATTGCCTTGCTGAAACGTGCTAACAGAGTTTTCTTGTGCGGTTCTAGCAGAGTGTTGTTTATTAATTCAAGCCAAACATGGCATGCATCGGCTAGTGTTGATGTGTCACTCTGACATGTGTCAATTGCTATTGAAATTGGCTGAAGTTGTTCGGCTAAGTCTCTTGCATTTCTAAACAGGTTAAAGTCCATTATCTTCTTGGCAATAGAATTATCTATTTCTCCTTCATGGTCTTGTACAATTTTCTTGAAATGTGGACGGTTGTGAATGAAGGAGTCAATACACACGAGTTGACTCTTCCATCTAGTGTCACAAGGAAGCTGTGGCTTAACACTACCAATACATTCCGAGAGCCAGGATAGTGGCTTGTGGTGATTCCTGAAATATTTTTGAATCTCAACTACATGCTTAATTAGCGTATCCGGTGTTATGTCTTGCCCTAGTAAGTTTAGCCAGTGTGCAGAACAGCCATATACAATAAGATCATTGTCATCAGCCTTCAAACCATCACGCATTTTTTCCATGTTCTTTGCATTATCTGTGACAATGCTCTTAACTGTACAGTTGTATTTTGTCTTAGCATATTGTATTGTCTCTTGACACTTCACCTTACAGTTTTCAGCACTTTTAGTCATAGAACCAGTGTCAAAGCTGTTTAGGAAGAAGCTCTTTCCTTCTACTTGCAAGCAGGATGCTATGATAGGTTCATTGTGAATGTGACTCCACCCATCCTCCACTAATGTTGCTGTCTTGCCATCAAGAATCACCTTCATATCCTCTGTCACCTGATCATGCACAGCATCTAGAAGCTTTCCACCGATCAGTTTACGTGAAGGGGGTTTATATCCTGGGCGTAGCATACTAACAACTTTTATGAACTGCGGATGTTCAGCCATTGAAAATGGAAGGTTACAAGCATAAAACAACCTCGCGACTTCTATATCTATTGCTGACTTCATCGCTGAGGTGGTAGTGATACAATGTCGGCTCAGATCGGGTTGAATTGAGAATTGAACTGGACAGGTTGGTGAGGATGGTGCTGATTGTGATGGCAATTCTTCTCTTAGTCGCTTTGTGCATGGTGCAGCTGATGGTTTGTCCAGCTGAAACAAAGAAAAGGGATATTACATGTGCTATATAAGCCAAATGTAGATATACACCCTACCTGGTCCAAGCCATTTGGGGACAAGATATGATAATCTTTTTAAAAATTTACATTGAAATGACTGGCATTGCAACAAAATCAGTCATTCCTATGTTGAATTTTCAAAAGTAATTAATTTTATGTCATAATTCAATACATTTAAAATTTGGAATGGATAGAGTTAAAGATACACCACCCTTCTGTCAAATAAATGCATGTTTTTATTTATTTTCAAAACTTTGGGACTTGCTGAATATTAGTTTGACTGTTTGCATCAGTCTATCTGAAGGGTGTTAGTGTGCTATGCCAAATTGTTTTCATAATATTACTGTAGTAAAGGTATTCAGGCAAGAGTATTTCTGAAAACCCTGGGTTGCAGAAAGTATATGGTTAAGCAGATCATTGTGTGTTATTTCTAATCTTAAGCCAGCGCCCTCACAGGCCAATTATCACACCTATACCATTGAATTGTAAAGAGGCTCAGCATGTGATTGTGGTTATCAGAGATTATCAGACCTGGCTCTATTACTAGCATGGCAAAGAGAATAATTAACTCAGGTATCTGAACTAAAGGTGAGACATCCTGTTGATAACCCCTATGCGGCCAAGACAATTACAGTGAATAGTAACCGTACCTACATTGTACATTATGACTTTTAAACACAACTTAGCACAAATTTTTGACAATTTTTCACTGAAATGACTGGCTTAGTAAAAGCGGCAGTCATTTCACGAGTAAATTTGTTTTCCAGTCAAATTAGTTTCAAAATATTCTGCAGTTTTCCCGCATAGTGTCCTTGAAAATGATAGCTGAGGAATTCATCGGTGAAAGGGTTAAGGCATGTATTAGATATATTGGACTCCTAGCACTCCAATGTCAACAAAAAACAATTTTCAAATAAAATTAAAAGATAAACTGTTTTTTTATTTTCAACAAATTTGTCATCGGCCAACAAAATTGTTGAAAAATGAAAACCAGTTTCCTTGGTATAGTCACAATAAAATATAGAATTTTTAATTATTGACATTAGAGGGCAAGGGGTTAAGCATTAATTTTATTTACCTTCAAAATCTTGATGTCTTTGCTGATATGTGTGTCTGCACTGTCTGTAGCAGCCTGTTCAACAGGACTTTCAGCTCATGCTTCTCATAGTGTATTTTCATCCTTGCTACCTTGTTGACAACTGTGTACTCACACTCTCTACACTTAGCCATTTGTTTGCCATTAATCTTAACTTCCAAAAAGTGCTTCCAAATTGGATCCTTAGGCCTACCACCTTTGAAATACATATTAACTATTTCAAATACCATCAACACATAAATATTCAGGACAACAGAAGAATTCAAAGATTAATGTAGCACAAGGATATCTTTTTACTAATTGTCTAATTGATATCTAGCATTAACTGAGGATAGATGAAAACATGAAGAATCTAATTTATATTCTATCAGCTTAATGCCTTAATCCCAAATTTGCATAAGATCTTATGTAAACATAGCTAATGTGTGTACTGAGTAGTGCATTCTAAAATAGCCTTAGAGAGCAAGGGTCATCAGTTAATTGTTGAAACAACATCTTAGCAGACTATATTTTCTTTATGAGTTTAAGATTCTTCCATAGGCCATGAACATTTTGCAAGAAATAGATTTAGACACAGAGACAGTTCTCAACAATATAAACATCTAGCTGTACATCGGTAGTCTAATATGTTTACATTATTGATTAAATAGGGTTTCTGTGGGTTTAACACAACTGGTCGAAATATACAGAGTTAAAACATTTAAGACAAACAAAAGTTGAAAAAAATTAACCCATGGATTATAGAAAGAAGCCAATAAGACTCCTAATTTATTGAAATCATATGTGTCCTTTTAGATTATTATTATTATTATTATATAGCAATAAAGTATCCAAAAATACATGTAGATAACCATCCATCAATATGTACATGTACCTGTATGTGTCTAAATGCTATATAGTTGTTTTAGGAAAATTACATTTCAGAAAAATATTTTTTATACCAATATTTTAGGTTTTGGACAGTTTTGGACAATTTAAGGTGTCCAAAACCTATTTTGAGCGGACGGTTTAAACCACGGTTTAAACCACTAGTGTCCAAAACTTGCCAACCCTGCCTTCCCCATAAACAATGGAGGGAGTGAACTTGGAACCACACATTAACTCCAAATTCATATCTTTTTAAGAACCTCTTAAAATGACATAATTAACAGCTAGTTATGGGCGGGTACAAACACTGTGTACTTGCGGGTAAATGCGGGTATGGGCGGCTAACTAACCACACTGAACGAGGTGTGGTTACAGGCGGCTAAATGCGGGTAATGCGGTAATGGCGGGTACCACCGCATTCCCGCATTAGCCGCACACAGATCGGATGTAGCATAGTTACCCGCACTGGGAACATATATAAAGGGTCAGAATTTGACCACTGGCATCCAGACACTTCTTAAACCAAGAAAGCGTCAGGCATTCAGTTAAGTTCTCGAGTTTAGTTATTATTAAATATTTAAATAGCTTGCTAATTTCAAAGCAGTTTGTCTCAATTACGAAAATGGGTGTCACAAGACCAACACTACAAAATAGGTCAGTATTATCATTACACGTTGTAGGTATACATAATGCACTGATAATTATTGTATTGTTGTTATTGTTCAGATGGTTATATGACATGACTAAAATTACATGAACATGATTATAAAATATGCTTTGTAGATAACAGCTTTGAGATTTTAACAAAGGAAGAAGGGAGATAACTTCTTATTTTAGCATGTAGATTTCCCCACATTGAGGAGCACCTATATATCGGACTATTTAATAATACAAATACTGCCAAAAAAGCTAAATTTGAAGAGGAAGTATACGCTCCCTCAGGAGGATAATGTGAAATAAAAATAAAATGTCTAGCATATTTTCATGATTTAAGAAAATAATTCTATAATTTTTCTTGAAGTTAGAACAACTATTTAAAAAAAAGAATTTGTTTCTGCTTTCAAGTAAATTTTCTTACACCAAATTGTATCTGCATGTCTCTCAGAGAAATATTCTAGACCCTAGAAAATATTACTAAGAATTTTCTCAAAATCATTATAATTCTTGATTCAAATTTTCTTTTCTTATATAATGTTTATGAAGTTTTTGGCAGTGGTATATCATGGTCTGCTGGGATCTTCTAAAAAGCTGACATAAACATGGTGGACCACGTTCTGTGACCATGATCAAACATGGTCAACCATGTTCTATGAGACCAATTAAAAACATGGTCAATGTCATTGTCAATAGTAATAGCATTAAACTTTGTGCTGACTATGGTCAAACATGTTGTATCATGGTCAGCTGAAATACTGACCATAAATTAACCTTGATATCATTGTCTATAGTAATAACATTAAACTTTGTATTGAAGCTGACCAAGATTTGACCATGATATCACTGCTGATTGTAATATCATTAAAGTTTATAGTGACCATCGTTAAACATGCTATATCACGGTCAGTTTGGTAGTCACCATGATATCATTGTTGATCATTTTTGATAAACTTGTGGTGATCATGGTCAAATATGTTATACCATGGTCGACTTGGACACTGCCCATGACCTGACTATGATATTGTTGATAGTAATACCATTAAAAATTGGACGGACCACGGTCTAACATGTTATACCATGGTCAGTTTGGACACTGACCATGATATCATTGTCACTATCAATAACATTAAAATTTTAACTGACCATGGTCAAACATGTTATATGGTCAGGGTACTTGTTTCTAACAGGGGTATATTTCTAACAATTGCTCATTTTCCATTCTCCTGCACTTGTTGTATTGGTGACATCGTCAAAATATGTTTATTTCAATAGAGACATCATTTTTACACAGCATTTGAAGATTTTGTCAAAATGCAGCAGAAATGAGTTATTATTTTACAAAACTTTCTATTTGGCATGTGAAAAACATGTGTTTTCATTATTACCTTTGTTCAGGGGCCATAAAAATGTTCGTAAAGAAATGAAACGAACGGGTCCAGTTTTCGTATCAGACGACATCTGCCAGTTGTTGTCAAGAGCAGCATGTTGATTTCACCAACATAACAATAATTGTTACTACATTACAACCTACCTCCTTGCATTACTATTGCTCTTTCTTTCTCTGAAGGGAAGCGTAGTAGGATGAATTTTTTACAGCCAATGTTTGCAGGGTATTGTGGTTACAGAGTGACTGAATGCTTCTTCAGGTATCTCCATACTCTCTCTAATGATGAGATCCATAGTAATTCGCTTGAATGCTATGTCTCAGAATGAGGCAAGAAGAGGGTTAATCCAATACCCAGTGCCACTGAGTAGGTCATTAAGCACAATGACAACCTCATTGGCTGAAAGCTATGACATGACCTTGTTGGTAGCAACCAAGACTGCATTCCCTTTCCAATTGTTGAAGGGAAGGGTGTATAAAAATTTTTATAGCCAATTTAAAAGTTATTTTCTAACTTTTGGAATTGCTGTTGATAGAAGAAAGCATAAGGATCATCAAGATGTAGGACAAGCGTAAAAAACCTCCCAAGATAAGTGGTTGTAGGTCCTGGTGCATTAATAATGATTTGTAAGATCATTTCTAATTTCGTGGTGGCGCGTTACCATTTGGTTACCTGTGCACAGAGTGTTTAGACTATGTGTTGTCTGTTTTTTGCTTCTTCTATTACAGTAGCAAGTATAAGCTACTGAATTGACATGCTTGTTGCGATTGAGCATGAATCTGCGATATCTCAGTAACATACTCTCTCAAAGAAAACCAAAATAATTTTAAAATTAGAGATCGGTAGGGTCTCTATCAATAAATCTTGGGATTAGCGTTGGCTAATCCTGAGTCATATTAGGAGCTTTACTCTATCAAATCTCTCTGTTATTACGAAAATTCAGATTTGAGCGTCTCCGAAGAAGACCAAGGAGAAGATCAAAAAAAGAATCAGAATCATTCTATCAGATGTCCTTCTGGCAGTTTTTGAGTTCTTGCCAGCCCCGGGTCTTTTTCCAGGTCTTTTCCTGGGTCAGGGTCCACCTCTTTGGTCAGTCTTATGGTTTCTTCGCTTTTGCTCCTTATTAAGTCCAGGGCGAGGGTTGGGCTTTTTGACGTGTGATTTTTTCAACTAATTTTGGTCAGTATTTTTGTGATTTTATTATTTCCCCCCCCCCCCCTGGTCCCGTGACTCAGTCAGGCCCCGGAGCCGGGTGACTTGCAAATTCTCCATCATCTTCCATTTTTTTCCCGCTAGAATTCTGAGGTCCCCGGTCCGGGCCCGGCTTTGGCCCGGGGCGGGATCCGGATCCCAGTGTCAGAATTTAATTTCTTTTAAAAAAAATTTCCACTATTTTTTGGCATTTGTTCTCATGTTTCCCCGGTCCTGAACGGCCTAAGATTCGGGAGCGGGTTTAGTGGAACCGCGCCCTGGTCCCTTTTGTGGACCCGGGTTCGGCTCATTTCTTTAGATCAGAGTTTGGGCCTACTATCATCTTTTTTGTTACGAATATTAATTTTTGTTAACTAGATAAGTTATTTCTTTTTCAATGGGATCTTCTTTCACCTTATTACATATGTGCATATCTTTATCTTATCTAGCAGTACTCTCTCATGCTAGATCTTAGTAGTTCAGGCTTCTTTATCCCCTTTTTCTGCGTGTTATCTCTCCTTGCATTCTCACAACTTAAGTTATAGTAATTTTTATTTGTTCTCAACCTTTTCTTCTCTCACTCTTTCCTATCTGTCAGATTACTGTGCAATTCTAATTAGCTATGTTTTGGTCATTTTTTCATCCCGAGTTAGAGGCGCAGTTCTATTCGGGCCGTTCAGCTTTTTGTATAGTACACCTCCTCCCTTCTACATTGGCAGGTTGACATACTTTCATAACTTTAGGAGAATTTACATGTCATTCTATATTTATCGTCAATATTTTGTTCTTTTAAGGCTATTTTTCCCAATTTATCACCCGTTTTTTTTAAAATATTAATTTCCTAAAAGTTAGATTAGACTTGCTCTCATGGTATTTTGTGATTTTCTTTAATATAAGTTTCTTTGCCGTATTTCGTCGTTCTTTAGTAGCTGTCAGCTTTTATCATCAACACTCCTAGTTCGGCAGTCTATTCGTCCTAGTTCCATTTCGCCTCGGAGACATTATCTCGTTTTTCTCTTCTATTTACCCTTTTTTCAAGGCTATTTTCTTATTTTTAGCTAAAACATTTTATTTAGAGTCATGTTCTTTCCCACCATCGCGGGATTGGTGACTTTTGGCTCGGAATTTATCCTTTTTCATTCCCTTCTTATCTACTTCCGGTAGCTGTCAGATTGTCATCATCTGTCAATTTTTATTTAGGTCATTGACAATCCGCCCTGTATATATTTCGTTCCATTTTGGTTTAATTGGAGTTTTTCTTTTGGTTATTATATATATCCTATACATAGATCAGTTTTATTTTAGCTAATTTTATCTGGCTATAGCTGGACTCTCACCCCTCCCATAGGCTTACTATGGGATTTCTATTTGTCACTAAATCTAGTTAAAACACTTTAAACAAATTTATCTATAATGTTTCAATGTCTACTATTTTTAATAAGTACGGCAATACTTCTATGATGCGTATTTCTCCGTACGAAGATAGTGGTACAGATTGAATAGTAGAAATCAACGCAAGTTACCTTTCTCAGGAAGGGGTTAGAATAAGGATATAGTTCTTATAACTAAGATACATCACCTTTCAGTTGATTAAAGAAACATTACTTTCTAATAGTATAAGTCGATGCTTGAAAGTCTCTATCTGATCTCATTGTGAGATCTAAATTATTTAAATAGACTCTTGAACACTTTGGTCTTATACTGAGATAAATCAAGAGATATTTTAACTATCAACATCCTAACTATTATCAGCCTAGCCCTAATTGGAATATTGAGGCTTTTTAGTCTTTATTCTTCATTTATAGCGTTCTTTATTCAGATGTTAGGTATCATACTAGTATATCTTCCGTTGGTAGACTTCTTATCTCCTTTCATTATTAGGTCTTTTTAATTTATTTTTATTGTATTATGTGTATAGCTGATGTGCACATTTCATTATATAATCAGGATCGATTTATAAGCATTCTTAATGGGTGGTCTTTCCATATATTGTCTTACTGGTTGAAAAGTTTGCTTTTTTATACATTTTACCCACCTGGAGGTCACTTTCGACCTCTCAGAGAAGTTATTTCCCTCCCTCCCAATGTGCAGATAATGGTATCCACAATTCAACCTCTCAAGGTAGGCCAGATAGTTTCGGCCAGATCTTTCCTCAGATTCATAGGCCTCATGGTTTAGGTATAGAAAGTGATTCCTTGGGCTCCTCTGATGAAAAGACCCTTCCAGTTCTATCTTATAACCCACTGGAATCAGTCTAGATTTCGTAATCATTGGATTTTCATCAATTTCAACTCATGAACCATTGCCGGTTTTGGAAAGTCAGTCAGTCCCTGTTAGTAGGGTGTCTTCAGCCACCATCTCCTCAGGCCATCTTTTCACGGATACATCCCTGCAAGGATGGGGCTGCTTCTGGGATTCCAAGAAGATTTCAGGATTCTGGTCCCTCACAGAATCTTGGTTTCATGTCAACCTTTGAGAACTGTGGGTGATTTTCCATGACCTAGTTCATTGGGAACCCCTGATTCTCGGTCTTTCAATCTTTATCCGATCAGACAATTTCACAGTTGTCTCATTCTTCAATCATCAAGGGGGGGGGAGGTGTTGTCCAGGTTGGTCTCTATCTGTCGAGAGTCACTGATCATTCTTCACTGGTACAAATCAGAGGCAGGATTCTCCATCAGAATCCTGAAATCTTTCTCCTTTCAGTCTGGAAGTTGTCGAGTTGCCCCTTACTTCGTCAATCTTTCAGTCAGTTTTCAGGAACTTTTGGAGAAATCCCTCAGAACCTCCACTCGTAACATTTATAAGGCTCTATTTGAGTTTTTCAACAAATAGGTTTCAGTCCGTTCTATCCTTCCCTTTGAGCCCTCTGCGACTCAGGTCACAGATTTCTGGTTTTCCTTTTCTATCAGAAAAAGCTCTCAGTTAACACTGTCAGTTCCTATCTATTTAGTCTGAACTCCTTTTCAAATGTTTTCTTGAACTTTCGGTCCAAGTACAAAAATTAATTTCACGACCTCATTAAAGGTATGGGTAATTCACGCCCTCCTTTTAAGAAACCCCTTCCTGGAACCTTTCGCTTGTATTACAGGTTCTTGATGGGAAACATTTCGAACCCATAGGTTCTGTTTGTTTAAAACATCTTACCATCAAAGCAGTATTTTTATTAGCAGTAGCATTAGCTAATCGTCGCTCTGAAATTCGTGCCTTTTCTGCTAAATTGGAAAGTTTCAAAAACTTAGTCAGTCAAATTCTTGAGTAATCTCATTATAATTCAAACTTTCTCCCTTTTCAGAAGAATCTGTATGTTAACCCTGTTAGGTCCTATCATTTTTGCCTGGACTCTTTTGTCACATGTCTACATAATCCTTCGGTTCAAGATCAGTAACATTTCACGATATCTTTAGGTTTTTGGGAAATTCTCATCCTCCCTTCAGAAACCCCTTCCATCTTGGAACCTATCCCTTGTACTTCAGGTTCTAGCTGGTAAACTCTTTGATCCTTTAGGATCTGTTTGTTTAAAACATCTCACTCTCAGAGCAGTCTTTTTATTAGCAGTAGCTTCAGGTAGCCGTCTCTCAGAAATTCATTCCTTATCTGCTGATTGGGATAGTTTTCCAGTTGCGGGTATTAGTATTGTCCTCTATCCTAGGTCAGAATTTCTGTCCAAAACTCGGTTGAGTTTTCAGGTAAACCCATCATATTTCATAAGCGTTCCGCTTTAACTCCAGATGACTGTCTGGTTCTCTGTTAGGGCTCTCAATATTTACAACTTCCGTTCTGCTTTCAAACGATCCGATGATAGACATCTTTGGGTTATGTTTGCAGAAGGCATTGATCGTCCTGCCTCTTTAACCACTATGTCACATTGGATCGTTGATACTATTGAAATTTGCCATGAATTAGCTTCTCCCAGGGACAATTCAATAGTTGGTGTTAAGCCCATGATGTTAGGGGCCTTGTCTCCTCTTGTGCCCTTTTTAATGGATCTTTTCTTGATGATATCATGCAAGTTGCTAACTGGAAATCAGAGAATACTTCTTTTATTAATTTCTATCTTAAAGATTCTGGTCCTTCTTCCTTCTTCTATGAAATATTCAGAAGGTAGCTTCAGGGACCATGACTCGTATTTCTTTATCATCATCTTCTCTTGCTTCATCATCTTCATTCATATAAGAAATTTTATTTGCGATCAGTGTGAGTTCATTACTTCTTTCTCATGTGTGTATTTCACCTCTTTCATATCATCTCTTTCATCACACTTTATTTTTATTCATTTCATTCTTGCATGATCATCTCTTCTCTCTTGTATTCTTGGGGTCGTTTAATGTCCTCCTTTCTGCTGTCATTTTTCTTTCTTCTGTACTCTTTCTATTAGGGTTACTTATGAGAGTAATTCTGAGGAATTGCCATCATTTGTAGTATCTTGCTCTACTTATTATTACTAACTTCGTATTCATTCTTTCTATTTTTTACATCAATTTTGCGCAAAAATTTGCCTCCCTCCGGGCTTTGTGCAATGTTGAAATCTGTATTTGAGCAATAGTAATGCAAGGAGGTAGGTTGTAATGTAGTAATAACGACCAGACAACCTGGAGGGTCTGGTCTTATGTTTTACTAATTACATATACCTACATCCTTTCATTACGGCCCATCTCAAGCCTCCCCTCTGTCAAATTTGTTTTGGAGGGGAGGTGGTGGGGGGGTGGGGGACTGAATGGGGGGGGGGGGGTGGCCTTGAGGCTTCATTATTTAAATGGTCAGATCTTATTAGTATAGTCATATTCAGGAAAGATATTCATTATAGTCTTCAGCCTTTATGTTATACCCAGATATGTCAGAATTCAACATATTTGGGTATTTCTGAAAGAAATGTCCCGTCATATAATGTAGAGAATTTAGGTTGATTTTTAATTTCAGCTTTAGTCAGATATTCAGTCAAGTAGTAATAGGATCATATGCCTCTTCATGGATCTGCTTAAAGCATGATTATATGACTGGATTCGGTGAAGGAATGAAGTCTTGGTTACTACTAACAAGGTCATGTGATAGCTATCAGCCAATGAGGTTGTCATTGAGCTTAATGACCTCAGTGGCACTGGGTATTGGATTAACCCTCTTTTCTCATTCTGAGATATAGCATTCAAGCGAATTACTATGGATCTCATTATTAGAGAGAGTATGGAGATATCTGAGGAAGCCTTCAGTCACTCTGTAACCACAATACCGAGCAAACATTGGCTGTAAAGAATTCATCCTACTACGCTCCCCTTTAGAGAAGGAAAGAGCAATAGTAATGCAAGGAGGTACATGTAGGTATATGTTATTAGTAAAACATAAGACCAGACCCTCCGGGTCATCTGGTCAATTTCTACCAACAGACACGGAAAAAAGTGGTTGTTCTGGACCACTGTGACTGGAATGTGTAATAGAGGAATGCAATCTGTCAGTCAAATACATGATGTCAGAATGAATTGTGTCATGTGAAGGTTGATGACACAATCAATGGCGCCATGCAAAAACGCTTAATAGTCTATCAAGTTGTATGAATTGTATGTCTTTACTATTTAATAATCATTCTGCTGAATATTTTCGAACTAATTTCACTGGGTCAATAGTACCCAGTCAAATTAGTTTCAAAATATTCAATAGCTTTAATACCTGACAGTGTATATTTTTCGGGAAATTGGAATTCAGGGAGTTCAGGGTTCGATCAATCCCAACACGGGCAAAGCGTGGGTGGAAATCAGCTAGAGATGACGGGGACATAGCTAAAACTGGATTTATCCATTGTCATTTCGATATGTTTTAAAATGTCAGCGTGTGTCAATATTTTGAAATCTTATAAACTGTTAATTCAGAGCCTAAAGCCTCATATTCCTTACGACCAATGCGGCGGTTGGAGCACCTTCCCCATTAATGGGCTAAGAGAACCGTATATCATTTTGTGGAGATTCTGCTTTAACCTTTTGCCACTCAAATTTCTTCTAGAAAAGTTCACTTTTTGCAGAAAACGTCCATTTGCAAAGCAAAAGAAGACTATTTTGAAAATGTATCACTGGTATTACTGGCTCGGTTATCGAGCCAGTCATTCTAGTGATGAATTTTCAAAAATAGTCTTGGTCTGCAAATGGCTATTTTCAAGACCACTGCAAAAGCCGTTTTTGGCCGATTTGAGTGTTAAAGGGTTAAGAAAGGTAATGTCTCAGTCTCTGAGCTCAAGGCATTGGTCATTGAATTACTTGCCATCTATTGACTGTGTGGCATAATGTATAAGCTAGTGCCTCATTCGTCTCCATTATCGTGCAGGAACCAATGCTTTCTTTGGCATCTCACATCCTCATTGTCAATACTACTGCTTAGTATGCCAGAGGGAGGGGAAGATTGGTAGTGGGAGAAAGAAATTGATTTACAGAAGCCTTCTGGAATAATTGTGTGATGTGATAATTTCTTACTGTCTGGAGTTTCTGTTATAGCCTGAAGATTGAGTTTAGCTTCTGTAATTTTTGGCTTACAAGTGTCTGCCTGACACATTTATGTTAAGCACAAACGTTAAAGAAACAATTACTTGTCTTAAAAAGAATACATATGCATGAATTGTTAACTCTGTTGAAATTAAATTAAAAGATGAACTGGTGATAATTTTTCAACAAATTTGGTGGCAGATGGTGCTGAGACAGCAACATCATTCACCAAAATTGTTGAAAAATGTACACCAGTTTCTTTACTACTGACACAGTAAAAGATAGAATATTAGCATGAGAGTGGTAGGGGTTAAGCAGTCATGATTAGGATTCAAATTGTTTTCCAAATAGTCAGCAAGAGTTTATCTTCAGGCTAAATCTAGAATAAATCTCTAGGATATTTATATGCAATATATGAATATGATGTACATGTATTTAGGTTTTGATGTTGGAGCATATATATATAAACCTAAATACATGTACATCATATTCATATATATACCATTGTGTTCAGTACTTATTTGTCTGATATAGAGATGTGATTCGGTGTTGATGTGGATGTGAACACAAGTCAGCATTGCTATGCTCATTGACACATTCATTATTAATGTTACTACAACCAAACCTGTTCAAATGTTGAATATTTTGAAACTAATTTAACTGAGAACTGTTGTTGTTGTTGTTGTTGTTGTTGTTGTTGTTGTTGTTGTTGTTGTTGTTGTTGTTGTTGTTGTTGTTGTTGTTGTTGTTGTTGTTGTTGTTGTTGTTGTTGTTGCTGTTGTTGTTGTCTATGGCAGCAACAGCTTCCAACCAAATTATTTTCAAACTATTCAACAGCTTTCCTGCATAGCTGTCTTGAAGTTGAGATAGCGGAATATCAAGGGGTATGATAGATGATTGAAATATCTTTTGGTCGCCTATATTTAAAAAGACTATTAAGCAGCCACAATCTATTGTCTCCAAAAGACACCCATCAAATCCCTGAAAAAGTAAATTCTTTATGATATAAAACATATTCTGTTGAATATTTTGAAATTTGACTGGAAGCTGTTGCTAAGGCAGCAATGGCTTCCGGTCAGATTAATTTCAAAATATTAACAAATTTCTGCTATGGTATCCTTATGGAGCAGTCTTGAGGAATGTCCATTTGCAGGCCAAAAGAAGCCTGTTCTTCAAAATTTACCCGGGCTACTGGTGCGAGAACAGTCCAGTGATACATTTTCAAAAATAGTCTTCTCTTGGCCTCAGAATGAATATTAAGTAAGCAAGCATTTTGACTTGCTTGACCATATTTAACCATTAAATAGTTAGTAGACCACCTAATTATAACTAACTGTTTTCTTCATACAATTGTCATAAGGTGGATGTTTTGGACAGCTTTTATAAATGTCATAAATATGTTAGTTATGGTTCAGTTCAGAATTCTGCTGGACATATCTCATACAAATGTGAAGAATATATAAATTATTTTCCTGGTCTAGAGTACTTGTGTGTCACAGTATATAACAGCAATGACAATAAGTCATGCAGCTATTAGATTTTTACCTCTAATTCACATCGTGTAGATCTTGGTGCAATTTTACTTATGTACACGTATAAAACTCAGGAATATTTATAAAATAATTTAATTGAGAGCTTCTTGCTGTTGTCAGCGGCACATTTTGGTCAGATTGTTTATAGGTAATTTATGGTATTATGAAATTATGATTAATGAGTTCTGCTAATTAATTCACATAGCAGGAGACTCATCTGCTCCACTAGTCATGCCAGTGGATAAGTGTCATGTGGGAATAATTCATTAGGCAGATTTATATATAAATAATCAATAGCGTTGATTAATTTAGCTCAATTTGCTGTGATTTGTGAATTTGTATTATTTATAGTTTGATTTTTGTGTTTCTCAGCACTACTCATATTCTCCTGAACTGAGTCACAATGTCGCAGGAACTGCACAGTCCAAGTGTAAAGCCAAGTTCATCTCTTGGCTTCCTCATACCGAGTCCTATCCCTACCAGAAGAACACGGACATATTCACAGTAAGTAGCTTTCACTTTAATTCTTCACATTTTAACCAGTTATAAAATATTCAGTAGTTTGCTGGGCAAAATGCCCAGTACCTTTGACTGATTTATATATTGCTTTGGGAATTCATTGGATATAGTATGTGGATGATCACAATGTTAGATTGGTTCAGATGCAAAATCCAATGTTTGTTGCCAAGCCACCATCTTTAAAATTGCTTTCCATATATATCATATACTCTATGTAACTTTATTGCCACTCAAGCTGGCTAAATGCAACTTTTACAGTGGTCCTGATAAATGTCCATTTGCACACCAAAGAGAAGAAATTTTATGAAAATTTATCACTGAAATGACTGGCTCGATAACTGAGCCAGTAATTCTAGTGATAAATTTTCAAAAATATTCTCGTTATCTGCCAATGGACATTTTTCTATGAGAAAATTTGAATTTTCTTGGACAAACTTGAGTGTTAAAGTGTTAATTGGAAATCTGTTTATGTGCTAATGGGAGGATGGCTCTCAAAATTGTTATGAATGCAATATTCACTATAGCTGCAAGGCGACCATCTTGAAAATTGGATTCCGTGCAATGACTATGTACGCATGTAGATTTAATTGAATGATTCAAAACATTGGAAATCTATTAAGTGTGAAGTGTGGGGATAATCCTTTTCACAATCGACCTGAACTCAAAATCCCAAATGGCTACCAGGCAGCCATCTTGATAATCTGTTTCTGTATCTTTGACTTGACTGATTCATTCAAAACCTCCAGAAATCCATTGGATGGCGTATGGGGAGTATGTCTGTAAAGTTATAGACATTGGTCCAAATGGGAATTTATGGTCACCATGCAGCTATCTCGAAAATCAGTTTCCATGAAATCACTCAATTGTTTCAAAGTTTTGTGAATTCATAACAGAGGAGCTCCCTATAAAAATTGGTCTATATGCGAAATCAAACATGGCGTCCAGACAACCAATTTAACATTTGTCTTTTGGATAACTGTATTATATAGCCTTTTTGAAATTGTTAACTTGGTGGTGTGAAATTCATGTGACCATCAACTTGGAAATTGTTTTCCGTGCAATACCTCTCAGTAACTTTGAGCGATTACGTAAAAACTGTGTATATCAATGGAACATACTATGGGGAGGTTTACATCATATACTTGCACACAATTATTCAGTTTGCATAATCACAATTATCTTTTAAAAAATCATGATTTTCTATAGGATTGTACAAGTCATGGTGTAGAGTGAGGTGGAGTGTGTATAGATGGAGAATTGAAGCAGTTTTATTCAACACAAAAAATATGTACCTTACGTGTATCCCTCAATTCTGCTATTAGTGCTATGGGTAAAAAACGACTGACAACCCTGCTAATAGCAAAACGCTGTCCTTAATATTGCAACTAACTTGTCTTCTAAGATATAGATATTATATATTTGAATGGTAGCATGATGTTTGTATGTCATTTGCGGGTGTAACTACCGTGAGACAAAAATACATCAAGATTTTAATTTTTTATACCCCCGCATAAGCGGGGGTCGTATTATGTGATGGCGCTCGCCATCCATCCATGCGTCTGTCCATCTGATTTCTTGTCCGGAGCAGATCTCGAAGAGTTTTGAAGCTACACTAACACATTTTTTTCAGCAGATCTGTTAGGACAAAATTCGCCCATATTTGCCAGAGTTATCTTCCATGAAAAGCTAAAATTTTCTTGTCCGGTCCAGATCTCGAAGAGTTTTGAACCTACACTCACCGATCTTTGTTCACCAGATGTTTTAGTGATAGACGAAGTGTCATAATTTTGTTTCGACAAACTCCGCCCATATTTGCCAGAGTTATCTCCCTTGAAAGATTAAAATTCATCAAAATAGTGTTGTAATTGTAATGATCACTGCAGCTGTGAAGACTTATAAGATTTTTAGTGATGTCTTTGCCATGAATTCCAAATGGGTACCTAATAGAAGTTGCCCCCCCCCCCCTTTCTCAGAGAATTATCAAAGAGAAACTGTTCACACCTAGAATTCCTCAAACAAGTGTTCCTGCTGGCGTATGTTGAGTTTCACTAAAACTCTTGTTAATTAATTGATTTTATAATCATTTATGGTTATTAGCTCACCTGGCCTGAAATGGGCCCATAGTAAAGCAATGGGGAATTCTTTAAATGACTTCTTCTCAAGAACCACTGGGCCGATTTCAATTATATTTGGGAGGAAGCATTCATAGGGCATAGAGATCTAAGTTTGTTCAAATGAACCCGATCGGCCAATTTGTCTGGCGGCCATCTTGGATTTAGGCCGATTTTAGCAAACGTCTAAAAATCTTCTCCGAAACGGCTTGGGGGATTGATGCAAACCTCATGAAATATGATTTATGGCAAGGGAACTTGATTGGTCAAATGGTTTGGCGGCCATCTTGGTTGGCCTAGTTTTAGCGAAAATTACCTCCAGAACCGCTGAAGGGATTGGGCCTAAATTTGGTAGATATGATTAGGGACTAAGGGCCAGTAAAGTTTGTTCAAGAGAAGTTGATCCGTCAGAAAACATGGCCACCGTGGGTCAATCAAAATATAGCATGTTTGGTGGCCATATTGGATTTTTTTATTTGATGGATTTTGAGGCTGAATTTGGTTTTATATATGTTTTTGGGTATTCTGATCTCAAATTGACAATTTTCGAAACTGTCGGATAAATGGTTTGGCGACCATCTTGGATCATTTTCCCCCAAAAGCTCCCATACTAAAGCAATGGGAAATTTAAAATATCTTCTCGAGAACTACTGGGCCGTTTTCAATTATATTTGACATGAAGCATCCTTAAGGCATAGAGATTCAAATTTGTTCAAACGAACCCGATCGGCAAATTTGGCCGGCGACCATCTTGGATTTTGGCCGATTTTTAGAAATGTTTTTATCGCGAAGGCCCCTCGCGAGGTGGCGAAACGATGTCGCATTGTACCCGAGGAGTATCAGAGGGTCTTTGTGGTGCCCAAGCCAAGCGCGGATGACTCTTCAGCGAGAATACGCGGCAAGGCTTCCCGGTCTGACATAGGAGCATTGTGCTCGAATGTTTTGCGTTCGGCAAATAACGCATTGCGCGATGTGGAGGAGAGTTCGAGAGCGTCTATTGCACCGCTTTCGCATGTCTCCCTGCTGTTACAGGGGGTAGTAACAGCATCCGCATCACGCCAGCCTAGTCCGGTAACAGTACAGAGAGCCATCCAGGATGGAATTAACCTGGCTCTGGATTGTTTAACCCGGTCGGTCCAGTCCAAGCATTAAACCGGTACAAACAACGTACTCAGGAATGGCGGACGGACCCAACGGCGTTATGGGTGTCATATATTGAACCCCATGGCAGGACGTCTAAGGACACCATTTCCAGGTGGATTGTAGAGTGTATTCAATTTTGTCATACATCCGCCACAGGTAAACAAGTTGACTTAGCTAAGGCTCACAGTGTTCACGGCATAGTGGCTTCTACTGCCCTGTTTAATGGGGTCCCTGTGGATGACATTATGTCAGTAGCCCAGTGGCACTGTGAGTCAAGTTTAACGAGCATTACCTCCATGACACCTCGAATCCTCTCGCCTTGTCGATTTTGAAAAAATAATTTAGGTGTACATATTTTGATGATGTTCTCATTTTTTACATATTTCACAATTTATTAATGGTAACAACCACTTACTTGGACTGCATCAGCCTTCACCAAAGGAAAGATGATGACAGCAGCCAACTTTCACAAAGTCAGTCTTGTTTATGTGTTGTTCAATGTTGATTGTGTTGTCACGTGACCATTCGTTATTAATATGGTGATGGTACGTGTTATATGTGGTTCATTCTTCAGAGTATACGAAAATGAAGTCTTTGTTTAATGTCCTATAGTACATGGCACTTGTGTGTAGAGAGCGTATGGGACATTGAGGTCATTCTGTCTTCCTCCCAAGAAAATGCGGTTGGGGGGGGGGGGGGGTTGAGCGCATATCATATATGACATATGATCTTGTCTCAGCCATCGGTTGTGTTATCCGATGTTCAAATCTATCCCTGGTTGTGTTTTCACGCAATTTCAGAAGTTTAAGTGCCTTAAACGCAGAAAAGCGCATAGGGAAGAGCTGGTCTTTTGACTTCACCTCCCTCCCGCCGAATTCTCTGACAAATTCTGGCAATATCAAAGAGTGTTAGGGAGGTAAGTATACTCTTGAAGTGAAGTAAACGAAATCACAGATTTCTTTTTTCACGAGAGAGTTGATACTTACCTCCCTTAGACGGACCCAGCCTCTCCGCCCCACAGAGGCTCTGTCTTCAGGCTTTCTTAAAAGTTGCATAGTGTCAGCCAATAAATTAGTCAGTGGAAATACTAGTCTGCGCATGCGTGGAGTTTGGGGCTGGCATCCGCCGGACTGTCATCTGACTACCTGCCCATTAGGAGGCACCTAACTTTTTTAATCTGAGTGTTTATTGCGTGAAAGTACAGGAGTACAATTATAATCCATTCACGCCTGTGTTCATTGTGTTTATATTCCGCCATGCCATGCGCGTGTCGAAGAAGTACTAAGCACAACATAAAGCACTACAATAAACACGCTAACAATAGCGAGGTACCACCTTTGTCATTGACAGAACCATGCAGCTAGTTAATCTGTCGAATCACCAGATAATTTTCTTTCATTCACTGTAGACCCCGAGTCTGTCATGAAGTACGAAGTATATAGTTACGTAGTTGCAGAGTGTTAGGCAATAATCAGCCAGCATAATTTTTTTAGTTCTTTAGTTCTAGAGTTAGCAATTTCAATTAATAACTAGAAGACACTTACTGAAGTAACTCAATCTGCGATGTCTGGCCATTAAGGAATAGTATTTAGGCCTCTTCTTACATGACCATTGAAAATCTCTGGGCAATTGGAGTTGATTTTTGGCAAAAATGAAAACTGGTAACTTTGATAACTAAGGAGTAAGCTTGACCTTGAGGTCGGATCACTCCAAAACCATCACCACTGGATCCGGCATGTGTGATATACTTATAGCAGTTTTCATGAAAATCAAGGAAAAAGTCCTGAAGTGTGAGATAACCTATAAATCTGCAAAGTTTGTGTGGGGTGCCTTGTATTCAGAATTTAACATTTCATTTAATCTAAGACTCTCAATCATCTTGTATAGGTAAAGGGAGGTAATCTATGTCAAAAACAAAAACTTGTATCTTGTGACTCTACTGGGTGACCTTGACCTTGAGGTCTGATCACTCCAAAACCATCACCATTGGATCGAGCATGCATGATATACCTATCGTAACGTTTTCATGAAAATCAAGGAAAGAGCCCTGAAGTGTCAAATAACCAAGAAATCTGCAAAGTTTGTGTGGGGTGCCTTGGATTCGAAATTTAACATCTCACTCAATCTAAGACTCTCAATCATCCTGTATGGTTAAAGGGAGGTAATCTGTGTCAAAAACAAAAACTAGGGCATCAAAATTATTTTGATGGCCAGGCAGTACCCTTCAATTTGGGTATGTGCCTTGCAGACGAGTCAACATCTTCAGGACTCCTAGTGTAACATTCTGGCCAAGTATGGTAATGATCCGATCAAAACTCTACATGTAGGTTTGGTTGTAGTTCAAATGGCAATATTGAATTGTAATTTTGATAACCAAGGGGCACCATTCCACCTGGGCCTGGGATTCAGGGGTGATGGAAACATGAGTGGATGTCACGGGGTATCTTCTAATATATCCGTTGACCTTCTCTGATGAAGGAGAGTTGATTTCTGCCAAATACGAAAACAGGTAATTTTAATGCCCAAACAGTACTCTTCCACTTGGGCACCTGCCTTGCAGATCAATCAGCACCTTCAGGACTCTAATGGTAACATCCTGACCAAGTATGGTAGTGATCTGATCAAAACACTAGATGTAATAGAGGTTTAAAGATCAATACTGAAAATCCCCATACATTTCCTATGGGACCTTTTTTGCCCACTCAAAAGTGGATAGCTAAAAAACTATTGGATGGATCAAAAATAAAAACAATAGCACACGATTCCAGGCTGAGTAGCATAAGTTGGCCAAATTTGGAGTTGGTCGGAGTAAAACTGTAGGAGGAGATGCTGTCCAAAGTTTTTGAAGAAGAATAAGAAAGAAAGACAGAAAAAGATCCTGAGTGATTATAATAATCTGCGCGATGCACAGGGGCAGGTGGTGTAAGAATATTTCTTTTTTGATTCGTTTGTCAAGTCTAATTAAAGAAAATAACGCAACACCATTCCAGATTGTTGTATTTAGAACTTTACTACGTTGTGTTGAGTTTTCTTATATGTAAAACTTACATTCTGAAAGCAACAATAAACTGTGCATGCTCATGCAATGAGTATTTACGTACCTTCCGGCACAAGTTGGATCTGCCAGTCAAGTGCAACATTTTTGGCTTAGGTAATCATTGGTGCGTTTGACTGGCAGATAGTTAACTATAGTAAACTACCGTTCACGTGTTGAACATCGCTGTACTCCGTCGTCGCCATCTTTACCGAATCTATCATCAAGTAAACCTTTAAATTACAGCTCAAATGTCATAATGTTACCCACCCCAACAACAACGCAGATATAAATGGATGTTTCTAATGGCATGTGCCTTTATTCACTCAATAGTACCTGCGTATTTGTGTTTGAAACGCGACCGCCGGTGGCTGTTACATCATGTTTGACAATTCCTAGTCCCAGTTTTCGTAACTTGTGACATTACTGTTTTGTACTTTTGGGAATTTGGACCTAGGGTTTAATGGAAAATCATGATTTTTTTTACAAAATCTATCGCGATGTTTCAAAGCAAAAATTGTGCATGTCTAGCTTGTTCAAACAAAGCCGACATCTTGGATTTTGTCTGATTTTTATAAACGCCTTTAAGAGTCTCTGAAACCGCTTGGAAGGTAAAAGCTGAACCAAGTTTGCTCAAGGGAACTGGACTTCCCGCGGCCATCTTAGATGACCTAGTTTTTACGAAAATAACTTCTGAACCGCTGAACGGATCAGGCCGAAATTTGAGGGATATGATTAGGGACTAAGGGCTATTAAATTATGGCCAAGGAAAGTTATACGTCAAAAACCTTGTCCGCCGTTGGTCAATCAAAATGTAGTCTGTTTGGCAGCCATATTGGATTTTTTTATTTGATGGATATTGAAGCCGAAATTGGTTTTATATAAGTTTTTGCATATTCTGATTTCAAATTTGCCATTTTTGAAACTCGGATAGACGCTTTGGCGGCCATCTTGGATCTTTTTCCCATCAAAAACTCTCATATAAAGCAATAGGAAATTTAAAATGTCTTCTCGAGAACCACTGTGTTGATTTCAATTATATTTGGCAGACAGCATCCTTATGGCATAAAAATACAGGTTTGTTCAAACAAAACCAGTCGGCAAATTTGGCCAGCGGGCATCTTTGATCTTGCCCAATTTTTCGAAATGTCTTTAAAAATCTTATCCGAAACCGTTTGGGTGATTGATTCAAAACTCATGAAACATCATCTAGGGCAAAAGCTGAACCAAGTCTTCTCACGGGAACTGGATTAGCCAAATGGTTAGACAGCCATCTTGGATGACCTAGTTTTCGCGAAAACAACTCCAGAACCGCTGAACGGATCGGGCCGAAATTTGAAGTATGATTAAGGACTAAGGACTATTAAAGTTTGTTCAAGGGAAGTGGATACATCATAAAATATGGCCTCTGTGGGCCAATCAATACGTAGTGTGTTTGGTGGCCATATTGAATTTTTTTATTTTATGACTTTCAAAGCCGAAATTGGTTTTATATAGTTTTTTTGGTATTCTGATTTTAAAATTCAATTTTGCCATTTTCCAAGCTGTCATATAATCTGTTTGGCATCCATCTTGGATCCGCCAAACACCCCCCCCCCCCCCCCCCATACTAAAGCAATAGGAAATCACTGCTGATTTGAAGTATATTTGGCAGGAAGAATCTTTAGGCTATAGAGATCTGGGTTTGTTCAAACGAAGCCAATCGGCCAATTTGCCCAATTGTCATATTGGATTTTGTCCAATTTTTAAAGGCATCTTTGAAGATCTTCAAAACCACTTAGCGGATTGATGTGAAACTCTGGAAACTTCATCTATGGTACAGAGTTGTTTCCATTTTTTGCCGGAATTCTGGATTTTACACTCTCCCCACCTCCAATTCCGTTTTTTATATTTTCCTCAAGCTTTGCAAACTCACGTCATCCTTCTCCGCAGTAGGATGTGCTCGCTAGTCTTTTGTTAGACGCGCTCGCTGGTCTACTGAGTCTAACAAACGATCATGTACTATCCGATTCCGCATCGATCTTTTTCGAATTTGTGTCTTACAGACAGTATTTAATACGAAAAGAACCGATCTAACATAAAACTATCCGATGCGCGATAAAAGCCAGATTTTGATTGGTGTATTTTTTACGTTTTCCACCAATGAAATCATTCGAAACGTAAGAGTTCTTAAAATTACCACAGATTTTATTTGGGAAAATAACATTCTTCGTCATGTTTCCTCACTGCGTTTAAAGTTATTAAAATTATTTCGCTAGCTATATCGCACAATAAGTGGACTGTTTTAGAAAGTGATAATCCGTTCAGAGTGTAAGCGTGTATCAGTTGTCGTAGTGAGTGTACGAAAATAGATTCTGTATGTAAGTCGCGTGTTCTATTTAATAATTTACACTTTGCAGTGATTTCTACTTGCCAGTTATAGCGTAATATGCAATACAATGTGCTAACAATTGCACAATTTAAAAAAAAAATTTACCTGAAGCAAGCCTTTGAATATATTCTTTTTAAAACTTTCAACAGTTCAAATCATTAGAGCCTAACATTTTCATTGCTAATGCAGCCAAAACGGGCCAAGCAAGGCTTATTTTTGAAAACTTAGCACTGGAATAACTGGCTCGATGTCTGAGCCAGTCATTCCAGTTATACATTTTCAAAAATACTCTTCTCTTGTTCTGCAAATGGACATTTTAATGAGAATATTTTATTTTTCTTGACCCAATTTAGCAGAGATGAGTTTTCAGGTTTTTGCCTGAATTCCGTTTTTGAAAAAAACATTTCAGGTTAATCTTACATGGTTAAAAGTGTGTTCAAGTTGAATTTTTGCTACTGTGTCATGTATAAAATGATTTTTCAGGTTTTTTAATGCTTTCCCACTATCATCTCTGATGGTAAGAGCTGAATCAAGAATGTTAAAGAGAACCTGATGGGTCAATTTGGTCTTTGATGACCTAGTTCTTGTTGCAATTCTGGCCAAAGCCTTATAGGATTCTACTTATAAGCGATAGCCTTTCTATTTGTAATACCTATGTTCCAGTTGAGCAATACAGGTCCCTTGGGCCTCTTGTTTAGGATAGTATTATATGGGGATTCACATTATTGCAGATCATTTTAGTCTAGATGAGCATAATGCCCCTTATGCAATTTCTTGACAAACTATATATGAATGTACATGTATGCATGTACATTCAAGACAATCTACCTTTCCTCCACAGATCTGAGCGTGCCCTTGCAGGACCAACACATAAAGGTCATGTAAAAGAATTTTGTCGTCAGAAAGGTCATGGCTTCGTGATTCCTGAAGAAGGCGACCATGAGCAGCTGTTTGTTCACATTTCTGAGTATGTACCTTAGCAATATCGTCTACATTTGGGGATTGGTGATTCAGTAATTTAGGTGTACGGTTAATTTCATTCATGCCTAGATATTTATTCATAAATTAACCCTTTAACACTCATATCAGCCAAAAACAGTTTCTCCAGTGGTCCTGCGAAATGTCCATTTGCAGACCAAGAGAAAACTATCTGAAAATTTACCACTGAATGACTGGCTCGATAACAAAGCCAGTCAGTCATTCCAGTGGTAAATTTTCAAAAATAATCTCTTGTTCTGAAAATGAACATTTTAGATGAGAAAATTGAAATTTTATTGGAACAAATTTGAGGGTTAAAGGGTTAATGAAGAAATAAATGTGATACTGATTTTGTGTCGCCTGTGAAACAAAGGGAGATAAGTATCAGGTCTGCTACGATGATGAAGTCATCATCAATGTTATGTTTTTGTGTTTAGAAAATTATCTTGGAATACGTTTCAGGTCACTGATTAAGCTTATATATAGGGATCCATTTCTAGCTATGCCTCGCCTATTTCTAGCTTAGCTCCGCCCACTTTGTATGCACATTTGAATTGATTTCAACTCTTTGAACTCTGAATTCCCAGAATCACAATTTCAAGGTAACTATACAGGTGTTTGAATATTTTGAAATTAATTCGACTGGGAGCTGTTGCTGCCTCTGGTAGTTAAATTAATTTCAAAATATTCAACAGAATCTCTATTAAATTGTAAATTCACCAAAGACATACAAATCATACGGTTATTGTCAGACCTTTGTCCCTTTAGTATCAGACTTATGTCATTTGATTGCGATGTCATCTAGCGAGTAAAATATTTTGAGAAATGCAGTCGGATATACTTGAGTGACAGATTGGATCCCTCCATTGGAATTAAGCTTATATAACATGGCTACCTATACCTCTGTGAAAGATCATGATGCTATGGAGATCACGCTCAAGGATCACAATAACCTTGCAACAACGATTATTTTCCCAATGATAAGTTATTGTCTGTAGCCCATCACCTTGCATTGTGAAAATGATGTTTATTTCAATGGCAATCACAAGTGTGAAAATTATGTTTATTCAATGGCAATCACAAGTGTGAAAATGATGTTCATTCAATGGCAATCACAAGTGTGAAAATGATGTTCATTCAATGGCAATCACAAGTGTGAAAATGATGTTCATTCAATGACAATTACAAGTGTGAAAATGATGTTCATTCAATGGCAGTCACAAGTGTGAAAATGATGTTCATTCAATGACAATCACAAGTGTGAAAATGATGTTCATTCAATGGCAATCACAAGTGTGAAAATGATGTTCATTCAATGGCAATCACAAGTGTGAAAATGATGTTCATTCAATGGCAATCACAAGTGTGAAAATGATGTTCATTCAATGGCAATCACAAGTGTGAAAATGATGTTCATTCAATGGCAATCACAAGTGTGAGAATGATGTTCATTCAATGGCAATCACAAATGTGAAAATGATGTTTATTCAATGGCAATCACCAGGTTTATTGTGACTCATTAGATATATCACTAGAATGCTTAGCTTTGAAGTCCAAACGTACCAGTTTTTGTCTCACCTGCGAAGCAGGATCGAGACATAGGTATCACTTTTCCGGCGGCGGCGGTGGCGTAAACCTTTATGTTAAGTTTATATCTCAGCAATGCCTGATCCAATTGGAACCAAACTTGGGTGCATGGTAATATACATCAAAATGAAGCAGCCCGCCGATGAAAAGGCCATGAGGTCAAGGTTACAGGGGTCAACGGTTACATTATAATCTTTGTTAATATTTTACGTTAAGTTTTTGCATTAAACAAAAGTTATTGCCTTATATCTCAGCAATGCCTGATCCAATTGGAACCAAACTTGCATACATGGAGGTATACATCGAAAGGAAGCAGCACGCGGATGCAGGTATTATGCGCTCAAGTTCATGGGGTCAAAGGTTACGGTATAATCTTTGTTAATATTTTATGTTAAGTTTTTGCATTAAACAAAAGTTATTGCCTTATATCTCAGCAATGCCTTATCCAATTGGAACCAAACTTGGGTACATGGTGATTTGAATTTAACGGAAGCAGCCCATCGATAAAGCGGTCATGACATCAAGGTTATGGGGTCAAAGGTCACAGTATAATTTTTGTTAATATTTTACGTTACGTTTTTGCGTTAATCGAAAGTTATTGCCTTATATCTCAACAATGCCATATCCAATTGGAACCAAACTTGGGTACATGGTGATATACATCAAAAGGAAGCAGCATGCTGATGCAGACATCATGCAGTCAAGGTTATGGGGGGTATGGTCAGTCAAGGTTATGGGGGTGGGGGTGGTGTCAAAGGTCACGGTATAATCTTTGTTAATATTTTATGTTAAGTTTTTGCGTTAAACAAAAGTTATTGTATTATATCTCAGCAATGCCTGATCCAATTGGAACCAAACTTGGGTACATGGAGATATACATCGAAAGAAAGCAGCACGCTGATGCAGGTAGCACATGACCTTAATACAGAACTCTGTTATTTCAACAATAAGTTTTTGCGTTTGACAAAACTTCTCAGCTTATATTTCAGGATTGATTAAGCCTATTGCAACTAAACTTGGCTATGAGGTTGCTTATGCTGTTAGAAAGCATCATCATGATTCTGAGGTCACATGGTCAAGGTGATCGTGATACAAAACTCTGCTTCTTTATTGTTAAGTTTTTGCGTTTAGCAAAACTACTTGGCTTATCTTTCTGGATTGGGTAACCTTATTGGAACTAAACATGGATAACTTGTTACCTATAATGCTAGGAAGCAGCATGCTGACACTGAAGTCACAACGTCGAAGATCAAGGTTATTCTGACTTCTACAAAACTGTGTTACTTTTCAATGTTAAGTTTTTAGGCTTAGAAAATCTTATCATATTATATTTCGGGATTGCTTAACCCAAATGGAACACAACTTGGGTACATGGTTGCTTATGCCAAAGGATACAGGATGGTGACATGGAGGTCACCAGGACACAGGTCTAGGCCATTCTAATATTGCTATTTGAACTCTGCTTTTTCAACCTTAAGTTTTTCCATTCAGCAAATCATTTATATTTCAGGATTGGTTGATCTTAATGGAACTAAACTTGAATATATGGTAGACTATAATGTTAGGAAGCGGCATGATAACACAGAGGTCACAAGGTCAAAGGTCAATGCCACAGGAGACAGGCGAGACATTTAATTCCACAGAATTCTTTTTTACCTCTTAGCAGGACTTTCTTTTTCAATAATTACATTATGAAAGATTGTTAGTAAGTTTGCTATTTGAAGGACTTTAGTTGCTGCTCTCACCTAATATCAGTTGATTTATCAGTCTGTTCATAAATGTGTGTTCATAAATGTGTAGCTATAGCAATTATAAATTATGTCCCGTTTAAAATCACTTAATGCTCGACAATATACTTATAAGATATTGGTAACAAAAATTCTTACTTTTATATTTAACCCTTTAATGGTCAAGGTTGGTCAGCAAAATTGCAATCTTTGCATAGTGAATGTCCATTTACAGGCCAAGAAAAGACTTTGTAATTTTACCACTGGAATGACTGGCT
Organism: Chaetoderma sp. LZ-2023a; assembly: GCA_034401795.1. Taxonomy (NCBI): domain Eukaryota; kingdom Metazoa; phylum Mollusca; class Caudofoveata; order Chaetodermatida; family Chaetodermatidae; genus Chaetoderma; species Chaetoderma sp. LZ-2023a. The sequence continues at coordinate 46,669,332 of CM067372.1, forward strand.
CAGACATTCGTAAAGACCAGTTCAGAGTCCGGTTTTGGCTGTTGTGACCATTACAGTATTATGATTACAAGCAAAAGAAAGCATAGCAATTGACAATGATGTGTAGTTACATATAATACAGACACTTTTGCCTGGTGTTCACTGTTATCTGGTGTTCATGAGAAATGTTACCGTGGTAACCTTATCTAATGCTCATCTACAATGTTACCATGGTGATGTTATCTAATCAGTTATGTTCATCTGAAATATTGCCCTGTATTCATCTTGAATGTTACCATGGTGTCTATCTACTGCTTGTCTGGAATGTTACTTCATTTTGTGCTCATTCGGAATGTTACTTCATCTGGAATGGTATCTTGTGCTGATTTGGAATGTTAGTTCATCTGGAATGCTATCTTGTGCTCAGTTAGAATGTTACTTCATCCGGAATGCTATCTTGTGCTCATTTGTAATGTTACTTGATCCGGAATGCTATCTTGTGCTCATTTGTAGTGTTGCTTCATCCGGAATGCTATCTTGTGCTCATTTGGAATGTTACTTCGTCCGGAATGCTATCTTGTGCTCATTTGTAATGTTACTTCATCCGGATCTTATGCTCATTTGGAATGTTACTTCATCCGGAATGCTATCTTGTGCTCATTTGGAATGTTACTTCATCCGGAATGCTATCTTGTGCTCATTTGGAATGTTACTTCATCTGGAATGGTATCTTGTGCTGATTTGGAATGTTACTTCATCCGAAATGCTATCTTGTGCTCATTTGGAATGTTACTTCATCCGGAATGCTATCTTGTGCTCAGTTAGAATGTTACTTCATCCGGAATGCTATCTTGTGCTCATTTGTAATGTTACTTCATCCAGAATGCTATCTTGTGCTCATTTGGAATGTTACTTCATCCGGAATGCTATCTTGTGCTCATTTGTAATGTTACTTCATCCGGAATGCTATCTTTTGCTCATTTGTAATGTTACATCATCCAGAATGCTATCTTGTGCTCATTTGGAATGCTACTTCATCCGGATCTTGTGCTCATTTGGAATGTTACGTTATCCGGAATGCTATCTTGTGCTCATCTGTAATGTTACTTCATCCAGAATGCTATCTTGTGCTCATTTGTAATGTTACTTCATCCGGAATGCTATCTTGTGCTCATTTGTAATGTTACTTCATCCGGAATGCTATCTTGTGCTCATTTGTAATGTTACTTCATCCGGAATGCTATCTTGTGCTCATTTGTAATGTTACTTCATCCGGAATGCTATCTTGTGCTCATTTGGAATGTTACTTCATCCGGAATGCTATCTTGTGCTCATTTGGAATGTTACTTCATCCGGAATGCTATCTTGTGCTCATTTGGAATGTTACTTCATCCGGAATGCTATCTTGTGCTCATTTGCAATGTTACTTCATCCGGAATGCTATCTTGTGCTCAGTTAGAATGTTACTTCATCCGGAATGCTATCTTGTGCTCATTTGTAATGTTACTTCATCCGGAATGCTATCTTGTGCTCATTTGGAATGTTACTTCATCCGGAATGCTATCTTGTGCTCATTTGTAATGTTACTTCATCCGGAATGCTATCTTTTGCTCATTTGTAATGTTACTTCATCCAGAATGCTATCTTGTGCTCATTTGGAATGCTACTTCATCCGGATCTTGTGCTCATTTGGAATGTTACTTCATCCGGAATGCTATCTTGTGCTCATCTGTAATGTTACTTCATCCAGAATGCTATCTTGTGCTCATTTGGAATGTTACTTCATCCGGAATCCTATCTTGTGCTTATTTGGAATGTTACTTCATCTAGAATGCTATCTTGTGCTCAGTTAGAATGTTACTTCATCCGGAATGCTATCTTGTGCTCATTTGTAATGTTACTTCATCCGGAATGCTATCTTGTGCTCATTTGGAATGTTACTTCATCCGGAATACTATCTTGTGCTCATTTGTAATGTTGCTTCATCCGGAATGCTATCTTGTGCTCAGTTAGAATGTTACTTCATCCGGAATGCTATCTTGTGCTCATTTGGAATGTTACTTCATCCGGAATGCTATCTTGTGCTCATTTGGAATGTTACTTCATCCGGAATGCTATCTTGTGCTCATTTGGAATGTTACTTCATCCGGAATGCTATCTTGTTCATTTGGAATGCTACTTCATCCGGAATGCTATCTTGTGCTCATTTGGAATGTTGCTTCATCCGGAATGCTATCTTGTGCCCATTTGGAATGTTACTTCATCCGGAATGCTATCTTGTGCTCATTTGGAATGTTACTTCATCCGGAATGCTATCTTGTGCTCATCTGTAATGTTACTTCATCCAGAATGCTATCTTGTGCTCATTTGTAATGTTACTTCATCCGGAATGCTATCTTGTGCTCATTTGTAATGTTACTTCATCCGGAATGCTATCTTGTGCTCATTTGTAATGTTACTTCATCCGGAATGCTATCTTGTGCTCATTTGTAATGTTACTTCATCCGGAATGCTATCTTGTGCTCATTTGTAATGTTACTTCATCCGGAATGCTATCTTGTGCTCATTTGTAATGTTACTTCATCCGGAATGCTATCTTGTGCTCATTTGGAATGTTACTTCATCCGGAATGCTATCTTGTGCTCATTTGGAATGTTACTTCATCCGGAATGCTATCTTGTGCTCATTTGGAATGTTACTTCATCCGGAATGCTATCTTGTGCTCATTTGAAAAGTTACTTCATCCGGAATGCTATCTTGTGCTCATTTGGAATGTTACTTCATCCGGAATGCTATCTTGTGCTCATTTGGAATGTTACTTCATCCGGAATGCTATCTTGTGCTCATTTGGAATGTTACTTCATCCGGAATGCTATCTTGTGCTCATTTGGAATGTTACTTCATCCGGAATGCTATCTTGTGCTCATTTGGAATGTTACTTCATCCGGAATGCTATCTTGTGCTCATTTGGAATGTTACTTCATCCGGAATGCTATCTTGTGCTCATTTGGAATATTGCTTCATCCGGAATGCTATCTTGTGCCCATTTGGAATGTTACTTCATCCGGAATGCTATCTTGTGCCCATTTGGAATGTTACTTCATCCGGAATGCTATCTTGTGCTCATTTGGAATGTTACTTCATCCGGAATGCTATCTTGTGCTCATTTGGAATGTTACTTCATCCGGAATGCTATCTTGTGCTCATTTGGAATGTTACTTCATCCGGAATGCTATCTTGTGCTCATTTGGAATGTTACTTCATCCGGAATGCTATCTTGTGCTCATTTGGAATGTTACTTCATCCGGAATGCTATCTTGTGCTCATTTGGAATGTTACTTCATCCGGAATGCTATCTTGTGCTCATTTGGAATGTTACTTCATCCGGAATGCTATCTTGTGCTCATTTGGAATGTTGCTTCATCCGGAATGCTATCTTGTGCTCATTTGTAATGTTGCTTCATCCGGAATGCTATCTTGTGCTCATTTGTAATGTTACTTCATCCGGAATGCTATCTTGTGCTCATTTGGAATGTTACTTCATCCGGAATGCTATCTTGTGCTCATTTGGAATGTTACTTCATCCGGAATGCTATCTTGTGCTGATTTGGAATGTTACTTCGTCCGGAATGCTATCTTGTGCTCATTTGGAATGTTACTTCGTCCGGAATGCTATCTTGTGCTCATTTGGAATGTTACTTCATCCGGAATGCTATCTTGTGCTCATTTGGAATGTTACTTCATCCGGAATGCTATCTTGTACTCATTTGGAATGTTACTTCATCCGGAATGCTATCTTGTGCTCATTTGGAATGTTACTTCATCCGGAATCCTATCTTGTGCTTATTTGGAATGTTACTTCATCTAGAATGCTATCTTGTGCTCAGTTAGAATGTTACTTCATCCGGAATGCTATCTTGTGCTCATTTGTAATGTTACTTCATCCGGAATGCTATCTTGTGCTCATTTGGAATGTTACTTCATCCGGAATGCTATCTTGTGCTCATTTGGAATGTTACTTCATCCGTAATGCTATCTTGTGCTCATTTGTAGTGTTGCTTCATCCGGAATGCTATCTTGTGCTCATTTGGAATGTTACTTCATCCGGAATGCTATCTTGTGCTCATTTGGAATGTTACTTCATCCGGAATGCTATCTTGTGCTCATTTGGAATGCTACTTCATCCGGAATGCTATCTTGTGCTCATTTGTAATGTTACTTCATCCGGAATGCTATCTTGTGCTCATTTGGAATGTTACTTCATCCGGAATGCTATCTTGTGCTCATTTGGAATGTTACTTCATCCGGAATGCTATCTTGTGCTCATTTGTAATGTTACTTCATCCGGAGTGCTATCTTGTGCTCATTTGGAATGTTACTTCATCCGGAATGCTATCTTGTGCTCATTTGGAATGTTACTTCATCCGGAATGCTATCTTGTGCTCATTTGGAATGTTACTTCATCCGGAATGCTATCTTGTGCTCATTTGGAATGTTACTTCATCCGGAATGCTATCTTGTGCTCATTTGGAATGTTACTTCATCCGGAATGCTATCTTGTGCTCATTTGGAATGTTACTTCATCCGGAATGCTATCTTGTGCTCATTTGGAATGTTGCTTCATCCGGAATGCTATCTTGTGCTCATTTGGAATGTTACTTCATCCGGAATGCTATCTTGTGCTCATTTGTAATGTTGCTTCATCCGGAATGCTATCTTGTGCTCATTTGTAATGTTACTTCATCCGGAATGCTATCTTGTGCTCATTTGGAATGTTACTTCATCCGGAATGCTATCTTGTGCTCATTTGGAATGTTACTTCATCCGGAATGCTATCTTGTGCTCATTTGGAATGTTACTTCATCCGGAATGCTATCTTGTGCTCATTTGGAATGTTACTTCATCCGGAATGCTATCTTGTGCTCATTTGGAATGTTACTTCATCCGGAATGCTATCTTGTGCCCATTTGGAATGTTTCTTCATCCGGAATGCTATCTTGTGCCCATTAGGAATGTTACTTCATCCGGAATGCTATCTTGTGCTCATTTGGAATGGAATGTTACTTCATCCGGAATGCTATCTTGTGCTCATTTGGAATGTTACTTCATCCGGAATGCTATCTTGTGCTCATTTGGAATGTTGCTTCATCCGGAATGCTATCTTGTGCTCATTTGTAATGTTACTTCATCCGGAATGCTATCTTGTGCTCATTTGTAATGTTACTTCATCCGGAATGCTATCTTGTGCTCATTTGGAATGTTACTTCATCCGGAATGCTATCTTGTGCTCATTTGGAATGTTACTTCATCCGGAATGCTATCTTGTGCTGATTTGGAATGTTACTTCGTCCGGAATGCTATCTTGTGCTCATTTGGAATGTTACTTCATCCGGAATGCTATCTTGTGCTCATTTGGAATGTTACTTCATCCGGAATGCTATCTTGTGCTCATTTGGAATGTTACTTCATCCGGAATGCTATCTTGTACTCATTTGGAATATTACTTCATCCGGAATGCTATCTTGTGCTCATTTGGAATGTTACTTCATCCGGAATCCTATCTTGTGCTTATTTGGAATGTTACTTCATCTAGAATGCTATCTTGTGCTCAGTTAGAATGTTACTTCATCCGGAATGCTATCTTGTGCTCATTTGTAATGTTACTTCATCCGGAATGCTATCTTGTGCTCATTTGGAATGTTACTTCATCCGGAATGCTATCTTGTGCTCATTTGTAATGTTGCTTCATCCGGAATGCTATCTTGTGCTCATTTGTAGTGTTGCTTCATCCGGAATGCTATCTTGTGCTCATTTGGAATGTTACTTCATCCGGAATGCTATCTTGTGCTCATTTGGAATGTTACTTCATCCGGAATGCTATCTTGTGCTCATTTGGAATGTTACTTCATCCGGAATCCTATCTTGTGCTCATTTGTAATGTTACTTCATCCGGAATGCTATCTTGTGCTCATTTGGAATGTTACTTCATCCGGAATGCTATCTTGTGCTCATTTGTAGTGTTGCTTCATCCGGAATGCTATCTTGTGCTCATTTGGAATGTTACTTCATCCGGAATGCTATCTTGTGCTCATTTGGAATGTTACTTCATCCGGAATGCTATCTTGTGCTCATTTGGAATGTTACTTCATCCGGAATCCTATCTTGTGCTCATTTGTAATGTTACTTCATCCGGAATGCTATCTTGTGCTCATTTGGAATGTTACTTCATCCGGAATGCTATCTTGTGCTCATTTGGAATGCTACTTCATCCGGAATGCTATCTTGTGCTCATTTGTAATGTTACTTCATCCGGAATGCTATCTTGTGCTCATTTGGAATGCTACTTCATCCGGAATGCTATCTTGTGCTCATTTGTAATGTTACTTCATCCGGAATGCTATCTTGTGCTCATTTGGAATGTTACTTCATCCGGAATGCTATCTTGTGCTCATTTGTAATGTTACTTCATCCGGAATGCTATCTTGTGCTCATTTGTAATGTTACTTCATCCGGAATGCTATCTTGTACTCATTTGGAATGTTACTTCATCCGGAATGCTATCTTGTGCTCATTTGTAGTGTTGCTTCATCCGGAATGCTATCTTGTGCTCATTTGGAATGTTACTTCATCCGGAATGCTATCTTGTGCTCATTTGGAATGGTACTTCATCCGGAATGCTATCTTGTGCTCATTTGGAATGTTACTTCATCCGGAATGCTATCTTGTGCTCATTTGTAATGTTACTTCATCCGGAATGCTATCTTGTGCTCATTTGGAATGTTACTTCATCCGGAATGCTATCTTGTGCTCATTTGTAGTGTTGCTTCATCCGGAATGCTATCTTGTGCTCATTTGGAATGTTACTTCATCCGGAATGCTATCTTGTGCTCATTTGGAATGTTACTTCATCCGGAATGCTATCTTGTGCTCATTTGGAATGTTACTTCATCCGGAATGCTATCTTGTGCTCATTTGTAATGTTACTTCATCCGGAATCCTATCTTGTGCTCATTTGGAATGTTACTTCATCCGGAATGCTATCTTGTGCTCATTTGTAATGTTACTTCATCCGGAATCCTATCTTGTGCTCATTTGGAATGTTACTTCATCTAGAATGCTATCTTGTGCTCAGTTAGAATGTTACTTCATCCGGAATGCTATCTTGTGCTCATTTGTAATGTTACTTCATCCGGAATGCTATCTTATGCTCATTTGGAATGTTACTTCATCCGGAATGCTATCTTGTGCTCATTTGTAATGTTGCTTCATCCGGAATGCTATCTTGTGCTCATTTGTAATGTTGGTTCATCCGGAATGCTATCTTGTGCTCATTTGGAATGTTACTTCATCTGGAATGCTATCTTGTGCTCATTTGGAATGTTACTTCATCCGGAATGCTATCTTGTGCTCATTTGGAATGTTGCTTCATCCGGAATGCTATCTTGTGCTCATTTGTAATGTTGCTTCATCCGGAATGCTATCTTGTGCTCATTTGGAATGTTACTTCATCCGGAATGCTATCTTGTGCTGATTTGGAATGTTACTTCATCCGGAATGCTATCTTGTGCTCATTTGGAATGTTACTTCATCCGGAATGCTATCTTGTGCTCATTTGTAGTGTTGCTTCATCCGGAATGCTATCTTGTGCTCAGTTAGAATGTTACTTCATCCGGAATGCTATCTTGTGCTCATTTGGAATGTTACTTCATCCGGAATGCTATCTTGTGCTCATTTGGAATGTTACTTCATCCGGAATGCTATCTTGTGCTCATTTGGAATGTTACTTCATCCGGAATGCTATCTTGTGCTCATTTGGAATGTTACTTCATCCGGAATGCTATCTTGTGCTCATTTGGAATGTTACTTCATCCGGAATGCTATCTTGTGCTCATTTGTAATGTTACTTCATCCGGAATGCTATCTTGTGCTCATTTGGAATGTTGCTTCATCCGGAATGCTATCTTGTGCTCATTTGTAATGTTGGTTCATCCGGAATGCTATCTTGTGCTCATTTGGAATGTTACTTCATCCGGAATGCTATCTTGTGCTCATTTGGAATGTTACTTCATCCGGAATGCTATCTTGTGCTCATTTGGAATGTTGCTTCATCCGGAATGCTATCTTGTGCTCATTTGTAATGTTGCTTCATCCGGAATGCTATCTTGTGCTCATTTGGAATGTTACTTCATCCGGAATGCTATCTTGTGCTGATTTGGAATGTTACTTCATCCGGAATGCTATCTTGTGCTGATTTGGAATGTTACTTCGTCCGGAATGCTATCTTGTGCTCATTTGGAATGTTACTTCGTCCGGAATGCTATCTTGTGCTCATTTGGAATGTTACTTCATCCGGAATGCTATCTTGTGCTCATTTGGAATGTTACTTCATCCGGAATGCTATCTTGTACTCATTTGGAATGTTACTTCATCCGGAATGCTATCTTGTGCTTATTTGGAATGTTACTTCATCCGGAATCCTATCTTGTGCTCATTTGGAATGTTACTTCATCTAGAATGCTATCTTGTGCTCAGTTAGAATGTAACTTCATCCGGAATGCTATCTTGTGCTCATTTGTAATGTTACTTCATCCGGAATGCTATCTTGTGCTCATTTGTAATGTTGCTTCATCCGGAATGCTATCTTGTGCTCATTTGTAATGTTGGTTCATCCGGAATGCTATCTTGTGCTCATTTGGAATGTTACTTCATCCGGAATGCTATCTTGTGCTCATTTGGAATGTTACTTCATCCGGAATGCTATCTTGTGCTCATTTGGAATGTTGCTTCATCCGGAATGCTATCTTGTGCTCATTTGTAATGTTGCTTCATCCGGAATGCTATCTTGTGCTCATTTGGAATGTTACTTCATCCGGAATGCTATCTTGTGTTGATTTGGAATGTTACTTCATCCGGAATGCTATCTTGTGCTCATTTGGAATGTTACTTCATCCGGAATGCTATCTTGTGCTCATTTGTAGTGTTGCTTCATCCGGAATGCTATCTTGTGCTCAGTTAGAATGTTACTTCATCCGGAATGCTATCTTGTGCTCATTTGGAATGTTACTTCATCCGGAATGCTATCTTGTGCTCATTTGGAATGTTACTTCATCCGGAATGCTATCTTGTGCTCATTTGGAATGTTACTTCATCCGGAATGCTATCTTGTGCTCATTTGGAATGTTACTTCATCCGGAATGCTATCTTGTGCTCATTTGTAATGTTACTTCATCCGGAATGCTATCTTGTGCTCATTTGGAATGTTGCTTCATCCGGAATGCTATCTTGTGCTCATTTGTAATGTTGGTTCATCCGGAATGCTATCTTGTGCTCATTTGGAATGTTACTTCATCCGGAATGCTATCTTGTGCTCATTTGGAATGTTACTTCATCCGGAATGCTATCTTGTGCTCATTTGGAATGTTGCTTCATCCGGAATGCTATCTTGTGCTCATTTGTAATGTTGCTTCATCCGGAATGCTATCTTGTGCTCATTTGGAATGTTACTTCATCCGGAATGCTATCTTGTGCTGATTTGGAATGTTACTTCATCCGGAATGCTATCTTGTGCTGATTTGGAATGTTACTTCGTCCGGAATGCTATCTTGTGCTCATTTGGAATGTTACTTCATCCGGAATGCTATCTTGTGCTCATTTGGAATGTTACTTCATCCGGAATGCTATCTTGTGCTCATTTGGAATGTTACTTCATCCGGAATGCTATCTTGTACTCATTTGGAATGTTACTTCATCCGGAATGCTATCTTGTGCTTATTTGGAATGTTACTTCATCCGGAATCCTATCTTGTGCTCATTTGGAATGTTACTTCATCTAGAATGCTATCTTGTGCTCAGTTAGAATGTAACTTCATCCGGAATGCTATCTTGTGCTCATTTGTAATGTTACTTCATCCGGAATGCTATCTTGTGCTCATTTGGAATGTTACTTCATCCGGAATGCTATCTTGTGCTCATTTGTAATGGTGCTTCATCCGGAATGCTATCTTGTGCTCAGTTAGAATGTTACTTCATCCGGAATGCTATCTTGTGCTCATTTGGAATGTTACTTCATCCGGAATGCTATCTTGTGCTCATTTGTAGTGTTGCTTCATCCGGAATGCTATCTTGTGCTCATTTGGAATGTTACTTCATCCGGAATGCTATCTTGTGCTCATTTGGAATGTTACTTCATCCGGAATGCTATCTTGTGCTCATTTGGAATGCTACTTCATCCGGAATGCTATCTTGTGCTCATTTGTAATGTTACTTCATCCGGAATGCTATCTTGTGCTCATTTGGAATGTTACTTCATCCGGAATGCTATCTTGTGCTCATTTGGAATGTTACTTCATCCGGAATGCTATCTTGTGCTCATTTGTAATGTTACTTCATCCGGAATCCTATCTTGTGCTCATTTGGAATGTTACTTCATCTAGAATGCTATCTTGTGCTCAGTTAGAATGTTACTTCATCCGGAATGCTATCTTGTGCTCATTTGTAATGTTACTTCATCCGGAATGCTATCTTATGCTCATTTGGAATGTTACTTCATCCGGAATGCTATCTTGTGCTCATTTGTAATGTTGCTTCATCCGGAATGCTATCTTGTGCTCATTTGTAATGTTGGTTCATCCGGAATGCTATCTTGTGCTCATTTGGAATGTTACTTCATCCGGAATGCTATCTTGTGCTCATTTGGAATGTTACTTCATCCGGAATGCTATCTTGTGCTCATTTGGAATGTTACTTCATCCGGAATGCTATCTTGTGCTCATTTGGAATGTTACTTCATCCGGAATGCTATCTTGTGCTCATTTGTAATGTTACTTCATCCGGAATGCTATCTTGTGCTCATTTGGAATGTTGCTTCATCCGGAATGCTATCTTGTGCTCATTTGTAATGTTGGTTCATCCGGAATGCTATCTTGTGCTCATTTGGAATGTTACTTCATCCGGAATGCTATCTTGTGCTCATTTGGAATGTTACTTCATCCGGAATGCTATCTTGTGCTCATTTGGAATGTTGCTTCATCCGGAATGCTATCTTGTGCTCATTTGTAATGTTGCTTCATCCGGAATGCTATCTTGTGCTCATTTGGAATGTTACTTCATCCGGAATGCTATCTTGTGCTGATTTGGAATGTTACTTCATCCGGAATGCTATCTTGTGCTGATTTGGAATGTTACTTCGTCCGGAATGCTATCTTGTGCTCATTTGGAATGTTACTTCATCCGGAATGCTATCTTGTGCTCATTTGGAATGTTACTTCATCCGGAATGCTATCTTGTGCTCATTTGGAATGTTACTTCATCCGGAATGCTATCTTGTACTCATTTGGAATGTTACTTCATCCGGAATGCTATCTTGTGCTTATTTGGAATGTTACTTCATCCGGAATCCTATCTTGTGCTCATTTGGAATGTTACTTCATCCGGAATCCTATCTTGTGCTCATTTGGAATGTTACTTCATCTAGAATGCTATCTTGTGCTCAGTTAGAATGTAACTTCATCCGGAATGCTATCTTGTGCTCATTTGTAATGTTACTTCATCCGGAATGCTATCTTGTGCTCATTTGTAATGTTGCTTCATCCGGAATGCTATCTTGTGCTCATTTGTAATGTTGGTTCATCCGGAATGCTATCTTGTGCTCATTTGGAATGTTACTTCATCCGGAATGCTATCTTGTGCTCATTTGGAATGTTACTTCATCCGGAATGCTATCTTGTGCTCATTTGGAATGTTGCTTCATCCGGAATGCTATCTTGTGCTCATTTGTAATGTTGCTTCATCCGGAATGCTATCTTGTGCTCATTTGGAATGTTACTTCATCCGGAATGCTATCTTGTGCTGATTTGGAATGTTACTTCATCCGGAATGCTATCTTGTGCTCATTTGGAATGTTACTTCATCCGGAATGCTATCTTGTGCTCATTTGTAGTGTTGCTTCATCCGGAATGCTATCTTGTGCTCAGTTAGAATGTTACTTCATCCGGAATGCTATCTTGTGCTCATTTGGAATGTTACTTCATCCGGAATGCTATCTTGTGCTCATTTGGAATGTTACTTCATCCGGAATGCTATCTTGTGCTCATTTGGAATGTTACTTCATCCGGAATGCTATCTTGTGCTCATTTGGAATGTTACTTCATCCGGAATGCTATCTTGTGCTCATTTGGAATGTTACTTCATCCGGAATGCTATCTTGTGCTCATTTGGAATGTTACTTCATCCGGAATGCTATCTTGTGCTCATTTGGAATGTTGCTTCATCCGGAATGCTATCTTGTGCTCATTTGGAATGTTACTTCATCCGGAATGCTATCTTGTGCTCATTTGGAATGTTGCTTCATCCGGAATGCTATCTTGTGCTCATTTGTAATGTTGCTTCATCCGGAATGCTATCTTGTGCTCATTTGGAATGTTACTTCATCCGGAATGCTATCTTGTGCTGATTTGGAATGTTACTTCATCCGGAATGCTATCTTGTGCTGATTTGGAATGTTACTTCGTCCGGAATGCTATCTTGTGCTCATTTGGAATGTTACTTCATCCGGAATGCTATCTTGTGCTCATTTGGAATGTTACTTCATCCGGAATGCTATCTTGTGCTCATTTGGAATGTTACTTCATCCGGAATGCTATCTTGTACTCATTTGGAATGTTACTTCATCCGGAATGCTATCTTGTGCTTATTTGGAATGTTACTTCATCCGGAATCCTATCTTGTGCTCATTTGGAATGTTACTTCAGCCGGAATCCTATCTTGTGCTCATTTGGAATGTTACTTCATCTAGAATGCTATCTTGTGCTCAGTTAGAATGTAACTTCATCCGGAATGCTATCTTGTGCTCATTTGTAATGTTACTTCATCCGGAATGCTATCTTGTGCTCATTTGTAATGTTGCTTCATCCGGAATGCTATCTTGTGCTCATTTGTAATGTTGGTTCATCCGGAATGCTATCTTGTGCTCATTTGGAATGTTACTTCATCCGGAATGCTATCTTGTGCTCATTTGGAATGTTACTTCATCCGGAATGCTATCTTGTGCTCATTTGGAATGTTGCTTCATCCGGAATGCTATCTTGTGCTCATTTGTAATGTTGCTTCATCCGGAATGCTATCTTGTGCTCATTTGGAATGTTACTTCATCCGGAATGCTATCTTGTGCTGATTTGGAATGTTACTTCATCCGGAATGCTATCTTGTGCTCATTTGGAATGTTACTTCATCCGGAATGCTATCTTGTGCTCATTTGTAGTGTTGCTTCATCCGGAATGCTATCTTGTGCTCAGTTAGAATGTTACTTCATCCGGAATGCTATCTTGTGCTCATTTGGAATGTTACTTCATCCGGAATGCTATCTTGTGCTCATTTGGAATGTTACTTCATCCGGAATGCTATCTTGTGCTCATTTGGAATGTTACTTCATCCGGAATGCTATCTTGTGCTCATTTGGAATGTTACTTCATCCGGAATGCTATCTTGTGCTCATTTGGAATGTTACTTCATCCGGAATGCTATCTTGTGCTCATTTGTAATGTTACTTCATCCGGAATGCTATCTTGTGCTCATTTGGAATGTTGCTTCATCCGGAATGCTATCTTGTGCTCATTTGTAATGTTGGTTCATCCGGAATGCTATCTTGTGCTCATTTGGAATGTTACTTCATCCGGAATGCTATCTTGTGCTCATTTGGAATGTTACTTCATCCGGAATGCTATCTTGTGCTCATTTGGAATGTTGCTTCATCCGGAATGCTATCTTGTGCTCATTTGTAATGTTGCTTCATCCGGAATGCTATCTTGTGCTCATTTGGAATGTTACTTCATCCAGAATGCTATCTTGTGCTGATTTGGAATGTTACTTCATCCGGAATGCTATCTTGTGCTGATTTGGAATGTTACTTCGTCCGGAATGCTATCTTGTGCTCATTTGGAATGTTACTTCATCCGGAATGCTATCTTGTGCTCATTTGGAATGTTACTTCATCCGGAATGCTATCTTGTGCTCATTTGGAATGTTACTTCATCCGGAATGCTATCTTGTACTCATTTGGAATGTTACTTCATCCGGAATGCTATCTTGTGCTTATTTGGAATGTTACTTCATCCGGAATCCTATCTTGTGCTCATTTGGAATGTTACTTCATCTAGAATGCTATCTTGTGCTCAGTTAGAATGTAACTTCATCCGGAATGCTATCTTGTGCTCATTTGTAATGTTACTTCATCCGGAATGCTATCTTGTGCTCATTTGGAATGTTACTTCATCCGGAATGCTATCTTGTGCTCATTTGTAATGGTGCTTCATCCGGAATGCTATCTTGTGCTCAGTTAGAATGTTACTTCATCCGGAATGCTATCTTGTGCTCATTTGGAATGTTACTTCATCCGGAATGCTATCTTGTGCTCATTTGTAGTGTTGCTTCATCCGGAATGCTATCTTGTGCTCATTTGGAATGTTACTTCATCCGGAATGCTATCTTGTGCTCATTTGGAATGTTACTTCATCCGGAATGCTATCTTGTGCTCATTTGGAATGCTACTTCATCCGGAATGCTATCTTGTGCTCATTTGGAATGTTACTTCATCCGGAATGCTATCTTGTGCTCATTTGGAATGTTACTTCATCCGGAATGCTATCTTGTGCTCATTTGTAATGTTACTTCATCCGGAATCCTATCTTGTGCTCATTTGGAATGTTACTTCATCTAGAATGCTATCTTGTGCTCAGTTAGAATGTTACTTCATCCGGAATGCTATCTTGTGCTCATTTGTAATGTTACTTCATCCGGAATGCTATCTTATGCTCATTTGGAATGTTACTTCATCCGGAATGCTATCTTGTGCTCATTTGTAATGTTGCTTCATCCGGAATGCTATCTTGTGCTCATTTGTAATGTTGGTTCATCCGGAATGCTATCTTGTGCTCATTTGGAATGTTACTTCATCCGGAATGCTATCTTGTGCTCATTTGGAATGTTACTTCATCCGGAATGCTATCTTGTGCTCATTTGGAATGTTGCTTCATCCGGAATGCTATCTTGTGCTCATTTGTAATGTTGCTTCATCCGGAATGCTATCTTGTGCTCATTTGGAATGTTACTTCATCCGGAATGCTATCTTGTGCTGATTTGGAATGTTACTTCATCCGGAATGCTATCTTGTGCTCATTTGGAATGTTACTTCATCCGGAATGCTATCTTGTGCTCATTTGTAGTGTTGCTTCATCCGGAATGCTATCTTGTGCTCAGTTAGAATGTTACTTCATCCGGAATGCTATCTTGTGCTCATTTGGAATGTTACTTCATCCGGAATGCTATCTTGTGCTCATTTGGAATGTTACTTCATCCGGAATGCTATCTTGTGCTCATTTGGAATGTTACTTCATCCGGAATGCTATCTTGTGCTCATTTGGAATGTTACTTCATCCGGAATGCTATCTTGTGCTCATTTGGAATGTTACTTCATCCGGAATGCTATCTTGTGCTCATTTGTAGTGTTGCTTCATCCGGAATGCTATCTTGTGCTCAGTTAGAATGTTACTTCATCCGGAATGCTATCTTGTGCTCATTTGGAATGTTACTTCATCCGGAATGCTATCTTGTGCTCATTTGGAATGTTACTTCATCCGGAATGCTATCTTGTGCTCATTTGGAATGTTACTTCATCCGGAATGCTATCTTGTGCTCATTTGGAATGCTACTTCATCCGGAATGCTATCTTGTGCTCATTTGTAATGTTACTTCATCCGGAATGCTATCTTGTGCTCATTTGGAATGTTACTTCATCCGGAATGCTATCTTGTGCTCATTTGGAATGTTACTTCATCCGGAATGCTATCTTGTGCTCATTTGTAATGTTACTTCATCCGGAATCCTATCTTGTGCTCATTTGGAATGTTACTTCATCTAGAATGCTATCTTGTGCTCAGTTAGAATGTTACTTCATCCGGAATGCTATCTTGTGCTCATTTGTAATGTTACTTCATCCGGAATGCTATCTTATGCTCATTTGGAATGTTACTTCATCCGGAATGCTATCTTGTGCTCATTTGTAATGTTGCTTCATCCGGAATGCTATCTTGTGCTCATTTGTAATGTTGGTTCATCCGGAATGCTATCTTGTGCTCATTTGGAATGTTACTTCATCCGGAATGCTATCTTGTGCTCATTTGGAATGTTACTTCATCCGGAATGCTATCTTGTGCTCATTTGGAATGTTGCTTCATCCGGAATGCTATCTTGTGCTCATTTGTAATGTTGCTTCATCCGGAATGCTATCTTGTGCTCATTTGGAATGTTACTTCATCCGGAATGCTATCTTGTGCTGATTTGGAATGTTACTTCATCCGGAATGCTATCTTGTGCTCATTTGGAATGTTACTTCATCCGGAATGCTATCTTGTGCTCATTTGTAGTGTTGCTTCATCCGGAATGCTATCTTGTGCTCAGTTAGAATGTTACTTCATCCGGAATGCTATCTTGTGCTCATTTGGAATGTTACTTCATCCGGAATGCTATCTTGTGCTCATTTGGAATGTTACTTCATCCGGAATGCTATCTTGTGCTCATTTGGAATGTTACTTCATCCGGAATGCTATCTTGTGCTCATTTGGAATGTTACTTCATCCGGAATGCTATCTTGTGCTCATTTGGAATGTTACTTCATCCGGAATGCTATCTTGTGCTCATTTGTAATGTTACTTCATCCGGAATGCTATCTTGTGCTCATTTGGAATGTTGCTTCATCCGGAATGCTATCTTGTGCTCATTTGTAATGTTGGTTCATCCGGAATGCTATCTTGTGCTCATTTGGAATGTTACTTCATCCGGAATGCTATCTTGTGCTCATTTGGAATGTTACTTCATCCGGAATGCTATCTTGTGCTCATTTGGAATGTTGCTTCATCCGGAATGCTATCTTGTGCTCATTTGTAATGTTGCTTCATCCGGAATGCTATCTTGTGCTGATTTGGAATGTTACTTCATCCGGAATGCTATCTTGTGCTGATTTGGAATGTTACTTCATCCTGAATGCTATCTTGTGCTGATTTGGAATGTTACTTCGTCCGGAATGCTATCTTGTGCTCATTTGGAATGTTACTTCATCCGGAATGCTATCTTGTGCTCATTTGGAATGTTACTTCATCCGGAATGCTATCTTGTGCTCATTTGGAATGTTACTTCATCCGGAATGCTATCTTGTACTCATTTGGAATGTTACTTCATCCGGAATGCTATCTTGTGCTTATTTGGAATGTTACTTCATCCGGAATCCTATCTTGTGCTCATTTGGAATGTTACTTCATCTAGAATGCTATCTTGTGCTCAGTTAGAATGTAACTTCATCCGGAATGCTATCTTGTGCTCATTTGTAATGTTACTTCATCCGGAATGCTATCTTGTGCTCATTTGGAATGTTACTTCATCCGGAATGCTATCTTGTGCTCATTTGTAATGGTGCTTCATCCGGAATGCTATCTTGTGCTCAGTTAGAATGTTACTTCATCCGGAATGCTATCTTGTGCTCATTTGGAATGTTACTTCATCCGGAATGCTATCTTGTGCTCATTTGTAGTGTTGCTTCATCCGGAATGCTATCTTGTGCTCATTTGGAATGTTACTTCATCCGGAATGCTATCTTGTGCTCATTTGGAATGTTACTTCATCCGGAATGCTATCTTGTGCTCATTTGGAATGCTACTTCATCCGGAATGCTATCTTGTGCTCATTTGTAATGTTACTTCATCCGGAATGCTATCTTGTGCTCATTTGGAATGTTACTTCATCCGGAATGCTATCTTGTGCTCATTTGGAATGTTACTTCATCCGGAATGCTATCTTGTGCTCATTTGTAATGTTACTTCATCCGGAATGCTATCTTGTGCTCATTTGGAATGTTACTTCATCCGGAATGCTATCTTGTGCTCATTTGTAGTGTTGCTTCATCCGGAATGCTATCTTGTGCTCATTTGGAATGTTACTTCATCCGGAATGCTATCTTGTGCTCATTTGGAATGTTACTTCATCCGGAATGCTATCTTGTGCTCATTTGGAATGTTACTTCATCCGGAATGCTATCTTGTGCTCATTTGTAATGTTACTTCATCCGGAATGCTATCTTGTGCTCATTTGGAATGTTACTTCATCCGGAATGCTATCTTGTGCTCATTTGTAGTGTTGCTTCATCCGGAATGCTATCTTGTGCTCATTTGGAATGTTACTTCATCCGGAATGCTATCTTGTACTCATTTGGAATGTTACTTCATCCGGAATGCTATCTTGTGCTCATTTAGAATGTTACTTCATCCGGAATGCTATCTTGTGCTCATTTGTAATGTTACTTCATCCGGAATGCTATCTTGTGCTCATTTGGAATGTTACTTCATCCGGAATGCTATCTTGTGCTCATTTGGAATGTTACTTCATCCGGAATCCTATCTTGTGCTCATTTGGAATGTTACTTCATCTAGAATGCTATCTTGTGCTCAGTTAGAATGTTACTTCATCCGGAATGCTATCTTGTGCTCATTTGTAATGTTACTTCATCCGGAATGCTATCTTGTGCTCATTTGGAATGTTACTTCATCCGGAATGCTATCTTGTGCTCATTTGTAATGTTGCTTCATCCGGAATGCTATCTTGTGCTCAGTTAGAATGTTACTTCATCCGGAATGCTATCTTGTGCTCATTTGGAATGTTACTTCATCCGGAATGCTATCTTGTGCTCATTTGTAGTGTTGCTTCATCCGGAATGCTATCTTGTGCTCATTTGGAATGTTACTTCATCCGGAATGCTATCTTGTGCTCATTTGGAATGTTACTTCATCCGGAATGCTATCTTGTGCTCATTTGGAATGCTACTTCATCCGGAATGCTATCTTGTGCTCATTTGTAATGTTACTTCATCCGGAATGCTATCTTGTGCTCATTTGGAATGTTACTTCATCCGGAATGCTATCTTGTGCTCATTTGGAATGTTACTTCATCCGGAATGCTATCTTGTGCTCATTTGTAATGTTACTTCATCCGGAATGCTATCTTGTGCTCATTTGGAATGTTACTTCATCCGGAATGCTATCTTGTGCTCATTTGGAATGTTGCTTCATCCGGAATGCTATCTTGTGCTCATTTGGAATGTTACTTCATCCGGAATGCTATCTTGTGCTCATTTGGAATGTTACTTCATCCGGAATGCTATCTTGTGCTCATTTGGAATGTTACTTCATCCGGAATGCTATCTTGTGCTCATTTGTAATGTTACTTCATCTGGAATGCTATCTTGTGCTCATTTGTAATGTTACTTCATCCGGAATACTATCTTGTGCTCATTTGGAATGTTACTTCATCCGGAATGCTATCTTGTGCTCATTTGGAATGGAATGTTACTTCATCCGGAATGCTATCTTGTGCTCATTTGGAATGTTACTTCATCCGGAATGCTATCTTGTGCTCATTTGTAATGTTACTTCATCTGGAATGCTATCTTGTGCTCATTTGTAATGTTAATTCATCCGGAATGCTATCTTGTGCTCATTTGGAATGTTACTTCATCCGGAATGCTATCTTGTGCTCATTTGTAATGTTACTTCATCCGGAATGCTATCTTCTGCTCATTTGTAATGTTACTTCATCCGGAATGCTATTTTGTGCTCATTTGTAATGTTACTTCATCCGGAATGCTATCTTGTGCTCAGTTAGAATGTTACTTCATCCGGAATGCTATCTTGTGCTCATTTGTACTGTTACTTCATCTGGAATGCTATCTTGTGCTCATTTGGATTGCTACCTGGTGTTAACCCTATAAAATGATTTCTGCAGTGGTCTTGAGAAATGTCCATTTGCATACCAAGAGAAAATTGTTTTTAAAATATACCAGTGGAATGACTTGCTTGATAACCGAGACAGTCATTCCAACAGTAAATTTTTAAACATATCTTGTTCAGCAAATAGCCAGTTTTTCTATGAGAAAAACTGAATTTTCATGAACAAAAGGGTTAATCTTGAAAACATTGGTATTGAAAGCTTTCTTTGCTGTAAGGAAGAAGCAATGCCATACTTGCATAGAATAGATGCTTAGATAGCTACATGCATGTCACATGGGAAAGAGATGATACTAGGAGATCCTTTATTGTTGATCTAGGGATTTTTCATGGGCACTGAAATGAACACCAGTCTTCCTTTTAATAGCCCATGTTAATTCTTGGTTGTCATAATGGTCAGGCCAACCCAAAAATTGTTTTATATAGTAATTTTGAGAAACGTTCATGTGCGGTCCGAAAGATTATTTTAGATTTATTTAACAAAACACTAGCATTACTGGCTTGGCTTTGACATCCTCTGTGAGCAAATACCTTGTCCCTGAAAGGATTACACTTAATAAAGCTGTCTTATGCGAGTTACATTATAATACATCAATCATCATAATGTATACATGTTTGTCTTTCAGCATTGATGGGGAATACGTGCCACATGTTGGAGATGAGGTAACATACAAAAAGACATTGTTACCTCCGAGAAATGAGAAATACCAAGCCGTCCATGTCACCATCACTCACCTCGCACCAGGCGTGAAACATGAGTTATGGGATTCTCCACAACCACCTATCTCACCACCTCTTTCCCCAACAAAACGATAGCTAAATACTTTTATGTATTGTTTTATCATGTGTATGTATGTGTGTATATAAATTGTTAAAGTTTGGTGTATAAGTTTCTCTCCGCTGTGGGATGTCAGAGAATGACAGAAAAGATATGGGTGGTTTGCATTAATAAGGCCTTTTATAACAATAGCATGATTACATATTACATTGCTTAACATTATATTACATTACATAACATTTGTCAAACCGTTGCTACCACTTTATTAGTTGCAACTCGCTTAAGTTTGTCTGTTTGTCAAATTTTGACAAAGCTGCCTAGAAGTCGCAACTATAGCATGTTACATTAATTTTGTCTTCAATGGAGGCATCCACTCCATCACTTAATTATATGACATATCAAATATATCACAATTTAGTTAATGTCACAATTATAATGTCAGGTAGCTCCGTCATGAAAATCGAAGTCTGTTATGAAGTGTACGAATTGTATGTCTGATGAACTTACAATTTAATAAACATTTTGTTGAATATTTTGACAACCCCCCCCCCCCCCACATGTCAAATTTATTTCAAAATACACAACAGCTTACATGTATAGCCAGAAATGTTCGTCCTTCATCATTATCTAATCAGCTAGTGACATACATCGTTAACAATATATTGCTATTTATATATATATATTTCACTTGTTTAGTAACCATGACGTAATATAGTGGTTTATATATTGTTATTTTATTACTGTTAAAATGTTGTGAGATATGTTAATGAAATTGAACAGAATGTTCCGAAATTTTAAAGGACCTGTTAAAAATAATTTTAAATCAGAAATAATAAGATGTTACATTTGGCAGTATATATTTTTTTACATTGGTCATTACTCTCAGTAGAGAAGTGCTATAGTGATAAACAAAATATAAAGTAAAATGCTGTGTAAATTAGCAGAAATGACGTGAAAATTAGAAATAATTACATATAGACGTTATTGGTTTGACTGGCTTGTATAGTCCCTAATTTCTAGATCCCATCCAGCCCATATCTAGGCTGGTTTTATTTTCAGTCTATTATGCCCAGTGTTTAACCTACAGCTCAATAAACCGCCATGTTGGTTCGTTAGTCCATCAGACAGTCACAAAAGCATATCCCGGGCTGTATCTCAAAAACTACTAATTCAGTGTGGCTCAAATTTTAATACGACAAAGAAACTTGCCGTGTAAGAGGATTACCAGACTTTGGTTGTGATCTGTATCAAAGAACCTGAATCTGGATCGGATTAAATTTAGGATCTGTAGATATCTCTTAAACTATTGGTCCGAATTGACAGAAATCTTAACGCAGGAAAAGGTGTAACCATACACCGGGATTCCTCAACTTTGATCCTAAAAATGTATATATTTTGGCGAATGAACCATTGTCCATTTGCAGGCCAAGAGACGACGTTTTGAAACTTTACTCCTGGAATGACTGGCTTGCTTATTGAACCAGTCATTTCAATAATAAAATTTCAAAAATACTGTTGTCTTGGCCTGCAAATGGACATTTCCCAAGAGCACTGCAGAGGCCAGATTATGCCGGCTTGACCAGTTACTGGTTAATCTTTTAGTGGTCAAGAAGAACGGGTTTTTTTTAAATTTCCCACGTGAATGATACACATGGTTATCAAGCCAGCCATTCATATGGTAAATTTAAAACAAGTGCTTCATGATGTCAAAAAATCTGAGTGACGGACACCCTGAGAGAATGATATAAATACTAGTAGCAAGTTGCAACTAAAAATAGTCCTCTTTTTGTCTGCAAATGGATATTTTCCATGACCACTGCAGGTTCTGAATACCTCATTGAGGAACATGGATGATCTCCTCCCCCTTCCAAATAAGGAATTATTTGTACTATTTTTAAAAGCAGTCAACTGAATGGTTGTTGCAGGTCTATAAAACCATGCCACGATACATAATGCTGTGTCTCTAACCTTTTTCAGTAATCAGAAGAGACCGTACAAAAATGCTTCCTGAAGGATAGCTATCTGCAGTGGCGTAATGGCTACTAATTTGTAAGCAGAAGCAGTCTGTATTGCTGCAATGGTAACTTTGTATAGAGACTGAATATGTCATATTACTGTATAGAGTATGATCATAGATCTCGTATATATTAGCTAGATCACTCATTGCCCTCTCAAAAGCGGCATTTCAAAGTTCACGATTTCTTTGCTGATCTCGTTTATACGAGATTATCATATTAATAACAGAATCATATTTTTTTGTGCAAATTCCATTTCCTAGTCGATTACATTGTCCGATTAATACCGCCAACCAAATTTTATTTACGATAAAAATATTTAAATTCAGGTCATGAGTGTCTGCTTCTGCTTCTGAATTAGTAGCCATTACGCCACTGTAGAGAGCTATCCTCCAGGAAACATTTTTGTACGGTCTCTTCTGATTACTGAAAAAAGTTAGAAAAAACATTTTGTATGGTGACTGTGGTGGTTGGACTAAGCAAGTAGCCAGAAGAATGAGAAGAACATTGAGAAATGTCACTATCTACTTATAGTTGTTGACAAGTTGCCAAAATGAAATGAAACGAAACATCAGCTAAACAGCTGTTACTGACAACTTGCATCTGAAAATACTATGACATGCAGGGCTATACCGTAATGCCCTTGTGTTGTTAATGCTTTGATGTCCTATAGATCTCTAGGGTTGAAAGGTAAAGGAAGAACAAAGTTGCGTAATGATAAGTTCTTGGTTTGAGCTTATTGTATGTGGCGAGTATCTAGATGGTATTCAATGTTAGTATATAGATAATCGTCTACAAGTGTTAATCTAATGCAGAAAATATCAAATTTATAGGTTAGGAATATATAGTAGTGGCAGAATTCCAGATGTTGTTAAATATAATGCTGTTAATATTCGTTATGTTAGATTAATCGGAGTAGAGGATTATTAGGTAGTATATAACCATTAGTTTTAACGGATTATGGTTATTAGCCTGCCATTAGTTTTATCCCTTCTCACCTGACAGAACAAACATGAAAATCTGTCCATGCCAAGAGCAGGTTCGTGACAAATTATTTTCAAAATATTGAACAGTACCTGTGTGGTTGTTGTAAAAATCTAGATTTTTACGACGTCGGAGTTAAATGGACTAATTAATAAAAACAATGAGAAAACTAATTTTCGTATTACCATATAGTATTTTAAAATTGAATGGCAGCTGAATGTTTGACATATTACTATATATAATTATACAGACGTTACATTGTTACTGCTATTAAGACATATAAACCAATCAATATCCAGTAGTAGTAGTAGTAGTAGTAGCAGTAGCAGTAGCAGCAGCAGCAGCAGCAGCAGCAGCAGTATATTGTTGTGAATGAGTTAATGTTATGACATATAATGATATACATATATATATATATATATGCTGTTAGTGTGTTGTTGGACCACATTGTATGCAATCAAGTTTTCTTACTGCTGATTAAACCTGCCAATGACATAGTGCTTTAGCTAATGCATGGGCTTTAACAATATGGGATCCAATATCTCACTCAAGTATCACAAAAAGGCTGCCACGAAAATGTACAAATTGTATATTTGATGAATATAGGTAGCATGTTCAGCACCCAGTCAAACCAGCTACAAAATTTACAACAGTACCTGTATAGCTACTTTGAAATTTACCTTCTGAGAATTCAGGTTTCAATATTTCAAATCCATCTCAACAAAATGGGTAGAGATTAGCTAAAAATGGGCGCAGCATAGCTAGAAATGAATCCCTCCATTGTTTGTTAACCTCACATACCTCGTCGTGAGTCTGTGATTTGTTACATATAATTTGCTTGAATATATTTTTGATTGTACGTCTGAATATTGTACTCTTCCTGTTTTATGGTGCTGAAATCTTACTCTATCGCTGACTGCATTCTTATTGGAATTGTCAGAATTGGATGTGTGCCGTGGACTAGATACTACACCAAGAATGGCATTTTCTTCCATCCATAATCTGTCACTATTTTTAGGCCATCTAAATTTATTGGATAACCCAGTTTTGTACATTGAGCCATTCATATTAGTTTGTGACTGAATTTCAGGGTCCTGATTAAGATCCTGATCAAATGTTAGCACAGTTCATGTAACAGAGGGGACATACAACTTGTTTGTACAGTTGACAAAATCGTTATTTATACAACAGTCGCAAAAGCATGATGACTTTCTAAGATGTAGCACCCCTTCAGATACAGCCTTTACCATTTGTAACTCCATGGTCCCTTTGATAGCCACAGTTGCTGATCGATACCTTGTATGCTGAATGTCTGTTACTAAGATAAATTCTCGCTTAGAGTGCTTATCTTCAAGGGTCATATGTCCATTGCCTAATTGAATGAATTCTTCTGCATTGCGAATGACTACTGTTCTACCCTTAACCGCATTACTTGCTTTTGATTTAACAATGCCCCCTTCTCATCACATGGTAATTTCCCATGTCGTGAACCAAAATAATGGTGTTCAATTTCACACACCTTTAAGTCAGTGAGGCCAAAACTAATGTCAAGAAAAGGGTTCTTAGATTTGTATTGACTTGCACAGCCATCAGTCCATTGTATGATGCTATCTATACTGATGCCATGTTTACCTCGCACAAACTCAACACTTTTCTGAAGAAATGTATTAACAGCCGCAGAGTCGTGAACAGTTTCATTAGAAATAAGTATGATGGAGTCACGAACTACATCATTACAATTTTCATCCTGACATTTATAATACATCACAATTGGATGCACAGTAATTTGTGGTACAGTCCAATGGGCAGATTGAATTTCATCTTGTTGGTTACATTGGTAATTTTGTGCAACGTCCATTACGATTACAAGTGTTTATGGGAATGACTTCAGGCTTTATAATGCTCATGAACTGGGTGTACTGCCAGTGTGCAATAAACATATGACTGGAAAATGCAACGGCCTCTGTCGATAGGGAATCAACCAATGATTTGACAGAATCTTCCTTGATAACCAAAGCTTTCTTAGTATTGGAATTGGTTTGGTAGGTAACCGATTCCCAAGCATGCCACACTACAGTTACCTTGACTTTCTAGTACTGGTTGCAAGTGCTTGTGAATTGGCTGCTTTGTTTTTATGTCGCAATCTGGACATGTCCTGTCAATACATGATTTCTTATGGCGTGAGACCTCCCCCTTTTGACTCATGGTAATATCTAACAACTTATACTTGTCAGGTATTTTCAAATTGGCCCTGCATTTAAGGTCAAGCCATCGATTTAAGGCTTTTAGTTTCAATTCAACATTTAGACAGTATTCACACAGATATTGAACTAATTGTGTTTGACCAACCTGTTAACGTGTTTTGCCCTAGGTTTGGCAAACTTTGAAAATGAAACCTTTACCATAGTGTTAATTTCAGCATGGGCTCGTTTTAGAGTTTTGTCAAGAGCCCGTGCTGGTACACCTTTCTTAACTAGTCTCTTCACTGGCAATTCTCGAGGTTTCGGGGTGTATATAATAACTGTATTTTATTTACTACAGTATCATCCAATGCATCAGATCGCTTTGTACGCATATTTGTAGCCAAATAACTATCAAGGTTACCCTCACTGTCACGTGCAGATATTTGTTTTAGGTAATTAAAACGTAACCCCGTTAATTTTCTGGCTTCATTCAAGGAACGGCACTTTTTAATTATCTGAAAAACTATTATAGCCTTTCTTCTACGATAAGCTGATGTTCCGCTTCCTTCTAATGTTCTAAGTAACAAGCGATCATTTATAGAATGTTAGGGTTTTCGCTTATCTAATTTATCATTTGCTGTTGCTTGGTGTGCTCTCTTTTTCCGTATGGCTTCACAGTCTTTCACGCTCACGTCTAGCCTTATGGGATGAACGTTTGGCTTTGCTTTGCCACTACCCAGTACGCACGTTGGTCCTCCTGTTTACGTGTAACGTTTTTAGCCATTGGAGGTGACTTTGTAATCTCACCACGTTTCATTTTGTCACGTCGTCTCTGCTGGTGAATTTTGGAATGAGAAATTAATTGATTGTAGACAGTATTATTAAGCGACGCAAAATTCATAACAATCAATGACTACATCTTCAACTCTATAGTCCACATGCCACTCGTTTACATTGCTACATTAGTGCTAGACATTATTACATATTCTGAAATTCAATCGACTTGACGGCTTTTATTTTCCTTTGTAGCATTTACACGCCATGTCCTTGTAAACGAGATATGGAGGGCTTAGTGGTATATATGATCTAATTACTTTAATATCTGCTAAAGTGATGCTAATCTCATCTCAAATGTTATACTGCACCGATAGTTTATGGTTTATAGATTCCATATCATTCATATTTTGTCACATTCCCGTCGCTATATCACAATTATCTGCTTTGTAATATCGCGCAAATGTTGAACAATGGTCGCCACCATTTTGTCCCCTCAAGCGATAGTGTGGGATGTCGTGTAAGTGCCGATGAATTACATTCTTTATTATGTAATACTCATCTCGTTGAATATTTTGAAACTAATCTGACTGGAAGTTGTTGCTGCTTATGGCAGCAAGCACTTCCAGTTAAATTAGTTTCAAAATATTCAACAGCTTACCTGTATGATTGCTTTTATAACACATTGCCAAACTATAGCTGGCGCCTCTATGACTGAGCATATATAATAACCGAGACAGACAAGCTAGACGTTTTCTAATTGGTTGAAAAGTATATAATGACTGCCAGCATAGGCAGTAGAAATGTAGCAACGTTTATCTACTAAAGCCTGAATATATTTCTTTAGCGGCATGACAAAAAGCCTAAAACTACCTGTATAGTTTATGAGTGGCATATTAGAGAACCTGAAAAGCTATCAAGAGATGATGTTAGTTATCCTTTAATCAGCATTTTGCTATCATCAACACATGGAGTAGGCCCATTACAACTGCTATCACCATCAATATCAAGAACATTATCGACTATTGCAATCATTATCATCTTCATCATCACAAACGTTGCTATTATCACCATCAAAATAACCCATTAGAATTCTAATGGTCACTTTGTCAACATCATGAAAAAAATTCTCACCTGAGTGGACATGATCATTGTCATCGTCATACTGTCATCGTAGCCCTCATAGGCTGTCCTCTAATCTGTTCAATCAATATATCTCCATACCAACACCGGGGGCCGTATTCACGAAGAGGGCGTAACTTACGCCTGGCATAACTTACGCCCTAGAGTTACGCCTCATAGTTATGCCGTATTCACGAAGAGGGGCGTAAATAAATGCGTCACTGTAATGCATGTAGGCCAGAATTCGTTGGTCACATATAGGCCGCTTTTTGACGTATTAGTGTACGCATCAACAGCTGTCAAAATGTGAGGCCTTCACTACAACATGGAATGCTGAACAGCCACAGGCTAGCTACCATCGTCTCAGAATTTAGTATGTACGCTTAACACTGACAAATAAATAAATAAATAAATAGTATTCATTCGGACTTTCTATCGAGTCTGACTAACCTAGCATATAACCATTCATTAGTAAAATGCTTGTCATTACAAAAACTAAGTGCTGTGAAAACATGTAATTATTATATTCTTACAACTTTTCTTTAGCATTCTGAAGCCTTTGTGGGAAAACTTGACTTGACCGTGGCGCGTCATTCAGGCTGTTCACGCGCGCTTGTTGCCAGGCAATGACGTATCCCTGTACCATATTGATTTACCAAATGATGTCTTATGTTCCATGGATGAACGCAAGTGTGTTTTACTAGTTCTCCTGGATTTGTCTGCCGCATTTGACACTATAGACCACGATGTCGTGTTATCTAGATTAGCAGAACTGGGCATTTTAGACACTTCTCTTGCTTGGTTTTCATCATATCTCAGAAAACGCCATCAAATGATCATTGTGAATAATATCAAATCAGAGGAACATGAATTAACATCAGGTGTGCCACAGGGGTCGGTCCTGGGACCGATCCTTTTTACAATCTATACAGCACCCCTTGGAGTGCTATTGCAGTCTCATGGCATAAGTTACCATTTCTACGCTGATGATACACAGCTATATCTCGCATTCTATGCAATGACCAGGTGAATGCTCGTGAGCGTGTTGAAGACTGTGTTCGTGACATTAAACTATGGATGTTAAGCAACTTATTGCAGTTGAATGATAAGAAAACTGAAATTCTGTTAATAACCTCACTGCACCTAAGACATAAGGTTGACATCACCAGTTTGCACATTGGGGAGGCTGACGTATCTTTCAGTGCAAGTGCCCGTAACATAGGCGTAACATTTGACAATTCCCTATCGATGGAAGCTCATGTTACCACTGTCTCCCGTTCCATATTCATGAACATTCGGAACATTAGCAAAATGTGCAGCTTCCTGGATGAAAACGCGGTCAAAACTCTCGTACATGCTACCATCACATCACGCCTGGACTACTGTAACTCTCTGTTAATAGGCATACCATCTAGCCAATTAGATCGTTTACAGAGAGCGCAGAATACAGCAGCTAGACTGATTACACACACCAAAAGATTCGATCATATCACACCTGTCCTATTGGAGCTGCACTGGTTGCCTATAAGACAACGTATATGGTACAAGGTGGCTTTGTTGGTGTTCAAGTGCCTACATGATCTGGCCCTACCGTACTTAAAATCCGTAATCCAGCAAAGAGCAGCACCAAGGTCTCTTAGGTCTAGCACACAATTACTATGTACCATACCAAAATCAAACTTAACTACTGGAGATCGTGCATTTTCTTGAGCCGGTCCGCGATTCTGGAACTCTCTTCCACCTGAAATTAGAAACTGCTCTAAAATTGACTCATTTAAATCACTACTAAAAACATATCTTTTCCAAAGAGCATTCTAAATTTTGTAAAGCGCTTTTGAGCAATTCAGTTTGGAATTGGCGCTATATAAATCCGACATACATACCATATTGTTTCAGCTTCACATTCAGTGCACTGTGGGGGCTTTGAATACAGAAATAGGAAAAGTATTCAGCTCAAATATTCTTCAAAAATGGCTGCTATGGCTTCACATTAAATAACACTTAATATTTACAAAAATGCTGTAAATAATGACTTACGCCTTGTAGTTGGAGGGCATAAGTTATGCCCAATTTTATGGATGGGCGTAAGCTACGCCCTTTTCGTGAATACCGACTTACACCACTTTGGGGGTTACGCCCTAGTTACACCTTTTCTAGGGCGTAAGCCTCCATGAATACGGCCCCTGACATTCATTTGATATTACTCATGCTGATATTCTAAAAGTAATTTGGTCTAAATCAGAGGATACCCGATGCGACAACAGATTTCCAGTCAAATTAGATTCAAATTTTTTTCAGGTATCTCAAATAGCTTGTGTTTCGTCTGTATGGTTGAATCTCACTAGCACAATGAGAAATATGTACTGTGCCCCTTCCCTTTGTCGCTGCTTCTGCTCATCAGTTAGGTCGCTCCGATCGTTTCCTGTCTCTGTCCTGTCGTTTAAAATCTGCATATTTCTCAGGATCTGCCTTCACCTGGTCCGTGCGCCTGTGCTACCTTTCTAAGTTTGTTAACGGAGCCATGCGTCTTTCTGGTAGCGTAGCAGCCACACGCGGTCCTATTCGAAGCTGTATGTGGAACTGAAAATTGCAAATCGTCTAAAAAATCACATTAATTATAATAAATTGTACTTAATGCATGCACACATAACGCGAACACATGAATAAGTTTACATATTTATTTGGTGACAGACATAAGCCGGTCGCACCTGCACTTATGTCTAATTTACTGGTTGCCTCCCCTGGTCAGGCAACACGACGCTTGAGGCACATAAGTGCCCAGATTGCTTAATAAACGATACTTGCATATTATATGAATATTGATAATGCCTCTATATTTATATTCTATGCTGCATAATATGGTGGTAAATGTCTTGGTATACATGATTACTGTAAACCTTTGGTGGATACTGCCCACTTTTGGTGGATACTGCTCACTGCCTGGGAGGATACCGTAGACTTTTGGAGGATATTGCTGATTGCTGTAAACTTTGGAGGATACTGTAGACTTTTGGAGGATATTGCTGATTAACGTAAACTTTGGAGGATACTGTAGACTTTTGGAGGATATTGCTGATTGCTGTAAACTTTGGTGGATACTGTAGACTTTTGGAGGATATTGCTGATTAACGTAAACTTTGGAGGATACTGTAGACTTTTGGAGGATATTGCTGATTACTGTAAACTTTGGAGGATACTGTAGACTTTTGGAGGATATTGCTGATTACTGTAAACTTTGGAGGATATGGTAGACTTTTGGAGGATATTGCTGATTACTGTAAACTTTGGAGGATACTGTAGACTTTTGGAGGATATTGCTGATTACTGTAAACTTTGGAGGATACTGTAGACTTTTGGAGGATATTGCTGATTACTGTAAACTTTGGAGGATATGGTAGACTTTTGGAGGATATTGCTGATTAATGTAAACTTTGGAGGATACTGTAGACTTTTGGAGGATATTGCTGATTACTGTAAACTTTGGAGGATACTGTAGACTTTTGGAGGATATTGCTGATTAATGTAAACTTTGGAGGATACTGTAGACTTTTGGAGGATATTGCTGATTAATGTAAACTTTGGAGGATACTGTAGACTTTTGGAGGATATTGCTGATTACTGTAAACTTTGGAGGATACTGTAGACTTTTGGAGGATATTGCTGATTACTGTAAACTTTGGAGGATATGGTAGACTTTTGGAGGATATTGCTGATTACTGTAAACTTTGGAGGATATGGTAGACTTTTGGAGGATATTGCTGATTGCTGTAAAATTTGGAGGATACTGTAGACTTTTGGAGGATATTGCTGATTACTGTAAACTTTGGAGGATATGGTAGACTTTTGGAGGCTATTGCTGATTACTGTAAACTTTGGTGGATATGGTAGACTTTTGGAGGATATTGCTGATTAATGTAAACTTTGGAGGATACTGTAGACTTTTGGAGGATATTGCTGATTACTGTAAACTTTGGAGGATATGGTAGGCTTTTGGAGGATATTGCTGATTAATGTAAACTTTGGTGGATATGGTAGACTTTTGGAGGATATTTCTGATTAATGTAAACTTTGGAGGATACTGTAGACTTTTGGAGGATATTGCTGATTACTGTAAACTTTGGAGGATACTGATGGGGCGGTGGTGGGAAAAATTAGCCAGATGTTGACTGCCTGGCATTGAGAAACGGACTGAAGCAGTCCAGTCCAGTAGCTACTAACATGATTACCTCACTGGTACTATGTTGGAGAATCTAGCATGATTGGCTGGAATAATCATGCGATTGTATGAGGTGATGGACTGTTTGT
This sequence comes from Chaetoderma sp. LZ-2023a, assembly GCA_034401795.1. Lineage (NCBI taxonomy): Eukaryota > Metazoa > Mollusca > Caudofoveata > Chaetodermatida > Chaetodermatidae > Chaetoderma > Chaetoderma sp. LZ-2023a. The sequence continues at coordinate 46,701,295 of CM067372.1, forward strand.
TGGCTTAGAATATTCAGATTTCCATATATGGATGGTGACTGCTTCATTACCTCATTAGTTAGGTATGCTGCTTGCTTGCCCAGCATTCCATAATTGTATAGCAGATGCTATGAAAACATCTCATATCAAGGGGGATAACTCTTGGACTACATTGTACTTCAATCAGCTTAATACCACTTGGTTGATTGACTGTCAACCGTTAAACTTCAAGTAATGCATGCACACATAACGTGAACACATGAATAAGTTTACATAATTATTTGGTGACAGACATAAGCCGGTCGCGTCTGCACTTATGTCTAATGTACTGGTTGCCTCCCCTGGGCAGGCAACACGACGCTTGAGGTTACGTGCCCAGATTGCTTAATAAACGATACTTGCATATTATATGAATATTGATAATGCCTCTATTTATATTCTATGTTGCATAATATGAGGGTAAATGTCTTGGTATACATGATTACAGTAAACTTTTGGTGGATACTGCCCAAAACAAGCGACACACGGCTTGCATATATGAGCGCTGGGTTAAGAACATGATTAATATCTACCTGTCACTGTGACCTGCTAATTTGTGATGAAATCACTGCCTAGTGACCTTAATTCAAAGCCACTCGCTGATGACCTCGGCACAAGGTAGTGGGTCACAAGTGTTCCCCAAAATTTACGGTCGATAGGCTTGTCCAACCCAACAGTAAGATTTGTTATAAGTCTCGAACACGTACACTGTGTAACCACCTGTCACATTCCATGTGGTAACTATGATTGCACAAGACTGAAATAGTCAATGTCTGCCATGAATAACCACAGATAGGTATAACATGATCCCGGCTGTTTCTGGTACTAGTGTGCTATAGTCCGAATGCAGACAATGAAGTCACTCGGGACCGATGGCGACGACTGAAGTAGGGCCATCGTAGATTAGCGCAGTTCAATTCTACCCATCACCGTTAATACCTGAACACTATATAGCGAGTTCCACACTAGAATGTTACCCGTCTAGTGACATGCTATACACTGCACTTGAATACAATTGGCCGAAAGCTACGCCTCCCACACGATGCTACCTTTAGGCCATTTGTATCCACCCTTAGTGATAAACTGTCGGCTTCCTGGCAGTGTGGAATCAGCCATTCACCCTGCATGCCTGCAAATACATCATAATATATTTGTTACTATATAGTGAAAAGACATGGTATATATGTACATTCTATGACATATGCAAACAAGAGCAATCAGATGTCAGACACTGGCCCTCCCATTTACTGTCACATCGTAAAGTTTTTTATGGATTCATTAGATATATGGTTTTCTCAGATCATGCCCACAGTTATAGAACCAAGTCTATGTTCTCATCCTTCTTGTGTTAAACTCACGCAAAAATTGGGCCCATGATTTCTGAGCTATCCATAGATTCAGATTTGATCCGATCCTGGTCATGAATACATTCCATGGCAAATTCCTCATTGTGATAAATCTGAATCAAATCATCTAGTCTTTCAACCCGATTGCAATACCCTCTTCCCCTTATGGTGAGAGGGTAACATACAGAAACCTGTATTAATAATCCTCCGAAGGAGACTCAAAAGCGGTTTCTTAAGGCGGTGGTCCCTTAATAGTTATTCAACATAAAGTTAACATGGTCTTTCTATAGAGGTTGAACTTAAAGGATTGTTTGACTGCCCTCTCCCGACCACCTATTTCGGATTGGAGTCTAGTGACCTACTCATATACCTACTCCAATTGTCTGACACATGGCTTTCTGTGCAGTTCTAATGGATTTTAAGTCAGTGAATATATCTGGTATAGCAGTCCGAGGAGCAACGGCCCAAAACCTTGATCATATGATCTTCTACCCACCCCTGAGCAGCAGAAGTAGCTGCGCCCTTGCGGAACGAATGCCCGCAATATTGCCTACTGTCTAAATTATATCTTTGAATAACGGATAAAGTACTTCCTGGTTAGGATTACTCCATTACTGGAGCAGAACAAAGGATCTGAAACTCTAGCACGCATCTGATACCGGAGTAAGTAATACCTTCTTACGATACTGACTGGACAAATTAAATCTGTCCACACAGCACACATGAATGTCTATGCCTCGCCGAAAGAGATCCGTTTTGGATGCTTTTGGTGTGAGGATAAAATGTGATGAATCGGCAGCCCATGTAACATCCCCCAACATGATGATGTTCTCAATGACCACATTCTGAGATCGAACTGTAAATTCCACACACCTAAGAAATGCAAAGAAAGCCGCTGTGAAAACTGCTGACATATTCAGGCAATCAGTATATTTTCCAAAAACACCTGCCTCTAGGCTTTGACAGATCCGAGACAATATGTCAATAGTGATCGGCAACCTAGTTGCATGTATTGTACCTTGTAACCTTTGAACATTTGTCAGTAATAACATGACCCCTGACAACGGTTGATTTGACCTATCTAAAAAGGGATTAGGACAGCCTGCCACTACATAATGAAAACGGATACCTGCTAGATAGAGCTTGATGGCGCTATACCGAAATCTTAACAGTTCCGCAGTGTGCGATAAAGTACAGCAGCATGTCCTCCGATATGGGTGGCATGTGCATAACCTGGGCCATACAATTACAATTACTGCAGCCCATCATAGCCACAAACTGACAGTAACATGAGATACCCGATTTATAGCTATTCATTGTGTGTTTGCTAACTGCTGTCAACCACAACCTGTCCAGAATATTGTCTAGAATAGAATTTGTATAGGTTCTGGTATTGGCGTAGCCACCTTCTCCGCCAACAGGGCACACTCTCGAAGCTGTTCCTGGAACGTAGAAATAGAATCAGCAATGTTATTTAAGTTACCTGGAATATGCTTAGCTTTAACACAGAAACTATATGATGCTGCACACCGGGACAAGAGACGCATCAACCTGTTGATATGTGGTATTTTTGAACGCCCTTTCCTAATAATGTCAACTGTACCTAACTTGTCACAATAAAATAGGATACGTTTTTGAGACCATGGCGCTCCCCATAAGACTGCTGCTACCATGATGGGGTATAATTCCAGGAATGCCATGGAACAATTCTGTTTGAATATCTACCAGTTTATCTGGCCATTTTTCCTGAAACCGTTTTCCATTGTAATAGCCGGCAAATCCAATACCTGACGCATCTGTGTATAATTCCAAATCAGCTGCGCAGGTAATGAGTGTTTGTTGAGAAAGAATGTTGAACCATTCCAACTCTGCAGAAAGAGTGGCCACATCTATTCTTTTCTATACTCACTATTCAAAGTTACTTTCTGGTGCAATTCTTTCACTGCTGTAGCTAAAGTGATTGAATAAGATACAAACGATCTCCCAGGAACGATCACTCTTGCAGCAAAGTTGAAATGGCCCAACAAACTCAAAAGTTCTCGCTTTGTACATTTGCTTTTATGCAAAAATTCAGTCATCATGGCAATGATTCTATGTACCATATCAAGTGGAAGTCTTGCCTCCATTTTTACAGAATCCAAAATTATACCGAGGAAGTCAATCACATGAGTCGGGCCTATCATGTTATGGGTCGCCAAAGGTATATTCAATTTGCCAAAAATGAGTGTTAATAATGCCATATTCTGCTCCGGTTCTGAATCACTTCTCAATAGTCAAAAAATCATCTAACATATGCAAAATTGTATTTATGCCATAGTTGTTTTTTGCAATCCAACAAATCGCCACAGACAGTTGGTCAAAGATCTTTGGCGACGACCGACTACTGAACGGTAATTTTTTATAAAAATAGTACAAACTCTTCCACTTGACGCAATACAAGTGTCATAATTCTGGACGTATTGGCATCAATTTAAATGCATCTATGATGTCCCTCTTGCGTAACCATGCCCTCTTGCCCTTGTCTAGGATAGAATGAATTGCATCATTGATTGTGACGTATGACAGGGAATAATCAGTCTTGTCTGTCAAATTACTACACTACTATGACCTTCCAAGTCGTGTGGTGCTGATAAGTCCACTATGAGCCGTTTCTTACCAGAATACCGACCTGTTGCTAGACCAGTGGGACTTGCTCGAAAATTCTGAAAAGGAGGCTTAAGAAATGGACCACATAGATAGCCTTTATCAAGTTCATCTTTTAATAACCAGTCAACAACAATGGGCTCTTTGTTCGCCGAGTTAAACTTCTTACACTCTTAGGGAGCTCTGAAACACCTGTATGGAAACCATATGTGAGGCCTTGAATTAAATTATCTACGAAGTTCCTGTCTGGATGGTTCAGCAACTCGATAGCTAATTGTTCTATGTTTATTGGAGTTGATGCTGCATGATGCCACTGTTGCTGTGTCATGTTGCCTATCTGCTGGTTCCGTCTCACTGGCTATTCAATGGACCTTTCCGGTTTTAGCTATGCCCTGCCAATCTCTAGCTAAGCTCCACCCACACCTTGCTCGTGTTGGGATCGATCGATCTCTGAACACCCTGACCATCAATTTCCAAAAAACTACACAGGTAAGCTGTTGAATATTTTGAAACTAATTTGACTGCAACAGCGCCCAGTCAAATTAGTTTCAAAATATTCAACAGCATGTTTATTAAATAGCAAAGAATTACAAAGACATACAATTCATACAACGTGTCGGACCATTTGAGATTTGGTGATGGTCTATATGGAACCCTTTGTGATGTAATGATTATGACGTCATCATACATGCGCTGAGCTGATTATGACATCATACAAGGTCTGATGATGAATGGATACTCTGGAAAGGTGAATTGGTTGTAACTGAATGCCTTCTACCGGCTTTCTGAAACTTCTACCCGGAGTTGGCCGCTTAGCCAAATTCTGGCATGTAGACGCAGAATGACTAGCATTGCAGTTCCAGCAAATGTGCAAATAACGGCAGCAATGACAGCTGGCATTGAAATTATTACAAATTTCCTTACCCAAATGGAAAATCTTCACTTGACTGGAACCATAGTTATTGGGCCCAACGTCAAAGTTACTTCCCCCCCCCCCCCCCTGGACGATAATATGGCTTGAATTCTAGGCCTGATGGGCAGTTCTTCTGCAGCCTAGCTATCTTTGCGCATCCTTACAGCCATGCCGGTTTTTTCATCCATCGATATTATCTCCCCCGCAGTTGCGTCAGGCATTAAAAGTAGGGCCAAATTTATATCCTTCCCTGCAATTATTGCCTGTCTTAAATTCAGAGACACAATCTCAATGTGTGGGAGGCTTTCCATAGCATAACCTTGAGATTGCCTGTTTGTCGTCAGGATTTCTACCCCCACCTTATCGGTCGCATCATGAATAAAAATTCCAGCACTAGAAGGATTATGACTATGAGTATATCTGTGGTTGCAGTTATTACTTGTTGTAGAGTTAGACGATGTGGACTTAGACTGGGCTTCGTAAAATGTTTGCAATGTAAAACCCGGTACTACGGGCGAGTTAAAATTAATGTTGCCTACATTAGTTTGTCCTCCGCTGTGAACATGGTGCTGATCTGCACTAGTACCAGGAACAGTTGCGAATTCCTGCGAAATGCCAACCCCAATCCTGCCAATGGGACATGATGCTGACGATTCGACGGCACTCCGCTCACGAATATTCGATCCAGGCGCCCATAATTTTTCCAGCTGCTGCTGAACCTCAATGGGTTCAATTTCAACTTCAATTGTTGTGATAACGTGCGAATCTCCGAATTGTCATGGGAGTTGTGATGGCAGCCACCAACAGGTCCCATGCTTGTCGTTGTTGATATTTCCTCACGAAGTCGGCCATCTTGAACATCGGATTGGACCAGGTCGCCATGCCTAACGGCTGACTGGTTCCCTGTCCTGTCGCGTGCTGCTATCTTTGCCTAATTCCCTGGTATGCCAACGTCAGTGGTTGCGATTTCATTCATTGCCAATAATTGCAAGAGCTTCTTAAAGCTTGTGGGACAATTAACGCCACGTTCTTTTAATCTGTCGCGTAGACAACTTGCAGGCCAATTAATTGGCGCCTCTTCATTCCATGATGTACTATTTTGTACACCGGATCGAACACTGTTCTGAGTATGCTTTGGAGATCTGCGAAGGCGACCTCGTCTGTCACGTGATGGTGAACTGTCAAAACTGACAGTTCTCAACCCATTCGCCACTGGTCTTCGGATAGGCGATCTACTATGCCTTGTAGCAGTAGTATTGGCTTGTCTCTGGTTCATTTCACTCGCTTGATCAACAGTTTATAACACCTAATCGAATCTTTGAAATATTTTCTGTCCACGCGATCACTACTAGTTATGCGCGTCTTCAGTTAATCTTAGCCACCAAACGTATGTATGTATGTATGTATGCATTTATATAGCGCCAATTCCAGAATTAACTGCCCAAAGGCGCTTTACAAAAGTTAAAGCTAATTTAAAATAGTGAAATATGCTTTTTGGAACAAATGGGTTTTAAGAAGAGTTTTGAAAGCCTCAACATTATTGCTGTTTTGAATGTTGGATGGGAGGTCGTTCCAAAGTTTTGGTCCAGCTATGGAGAAAGCACGCTCTCCAATGACAAGATTGGAATTGGGTACTACGCAGAGTAGCTGTTCACTCGATCTTAGTTACTTGTTTAATGCTATATAATGTTTACTAAACAAAAACGCACTTCCCTTTCAGGGAATTATTGACAAACTAGTGAAACTACCACTTTACACGACATGTAATTACTATTTAACCGTCCTTCGGAAGGGACGTAAAGAAGTTGGTCCCGTCTGATTAGCATTGAAGCAAATCGGACGTTAAAGAACTCATGGACTGAGGTTGGAATCCCTCAGAAAATGATACTTTTGATAGGCTTTCGGACACGTTTGGCACATGTAAAGGCGCAGGGACAGGATAGAAATGGAAATCTTTGGCCAATGGGCCAAAGCCCATTGACCCTGCCCATGAGCCGTCAAAACAACTTTTGTTTGTATGTAGGTATACACACACCTACCTAAAAGGAGGCACTTTTGTCTATAGCCACATACGGACAAGGGTGATATAAAAAATCAGGCAGATTTTCCAAAACTGCCCTAATGGGATGGTGTTGGTCGAGTATGGACGATGAGTGGTCGGTCAGCCTGCTGATAGATATGCTGCCTGATGGTGTCTGACCCGGGGAAGACTCGGCGAACGAACTGAGATGGAGAAGAGATGTGTTACCATGATGATCGGAGACTGGGGGGAAAACGCCTTACATGCCTGATGAAAACAATGAAATCCAACAGATCTACACCTTCATGATCGACATGGCCTTGCTTGAGTGATCACCATCCCTGTCGGTGTAAATACTGAAGCTCTCCTTCACAACCAATCTGCCTGAATATGAGAGAACAGCCTTCTTCGCAGCCTGCGCCTTGACTGATGACGGACAATGACTAGGCCCATCAATACCTAAACAGCAACACTCATCAATTTATCATTTCAAACGGCAACAGGTTATAATTCTAAGTTAGTAACTCAGGTCCTCATTTTTGCACACACTAGATCTTTAGTTTCTTCTTCCCATTTCTTATTCAGTTAATCACATGCCATTATGTTAATTTGTTTCTTCTCAGTTGATAGTATTATCATTCAGTTTCATCATATTTTTTATTTTTAAATTGTCCTGATTTCTGATTTTGAGATTTTATTTTACAGACTGCCCTCCAGACCCACCCCACCACCTTGAGAAATAAAGTAATTCCCCCTCCCACCCCTTCCTCAACACTGCATACAACATAGACACTAGCCAACTACAATACATTAGGTAACATCAGGCAACACACTCCCAGCAACAACTTAATTTTTCGACTCAGTTTTCACTTATTTAGAGCAACCCTTCGGGGAAGCAACGCAACCCTTCGGGGAAGCACCTCTAAGAGCGAGTCATGGCTCAAATACATCTAGGTGTGAGCAGCCAATAAATACCAACTAAAATGAAAAAATGGAAAAAACTATTTTAAAATATTGTATCCAAGTTGAAACTTTTTTTTAAACACCACTCCAATTAATATTGCCACAACTGCACTTCTAGTTGTATACAGACAGAAAAATTAGCAAAATGTTGACTGTCTGGCATTGAGAAATGGACTGAAGCAGCCCAGTCCAGTAACTACTAACATGATTACCTCACTGGTACTATGTAGTAGAATCTACCATGATTGGCTGGAATAATCATGCGACTGTATGAGGTGATGGACTTGTTGGCTTAGAACATTCAGATTTCCATATATGGATGGTGACTGCTTCATTACCTCATTAGTTAGGTATGCTGCTTGCTTGCCCTGCATGATGGGCTGTTAGCTTAGAACATTGAGATTTCCATATATGGATGATGACTGCTTCATTACCTCATTAGTTAGGTATGCTGCTTGCTTGCCCAGCATTCCATAATTGTATAGCAGATGCTACGAAAACTTCACATACCAAGGGGGATAACTCTTGGACTATCTTCTATCAAGGGGGGATAACTCTTGGACTACATTGTACCTCAATCGGCTTAATACCGCTTGGTTTGACTCTGAATTATATCACAGTAAAATCCCATGTGCATCCATTAACCGTGTTTAATGATTGATTGACTGTCAACCATTAAACTTCAACTGAAACACAATTGTCAAGAACCAAGCATCGTGAACAGTGATGTCATTTATGTCACGTCCCTCACCTAGAATGCAGTAATGATAAAAATTATAGCACACTTTATGGTACTAGTTATTGGACAAAACGGAATAGCAAATATTGAATGGTGTATTATTTAAGAGGACAATCTACTTCTGGTTATGTGTACACGATATTGTTGTGAGGGACACATAATTGACAATGTCAAACATAACGTCCCTCACGACATTCATATAAATCCATGAGCACTGACTTTTAAGCAGCAATATTTAGTTTTTAAAAGGTTTTCTATTAAATGTAGCTTCATGCTAGTCTATAAAGCTTTGTTATACACATATAACATTTTTCTAATACTATGTAAATATTTGTTATGGGCGTAATCTTTGACTCATATTTTCTGACAAGTTTGTTTGTTCCCTCACGAAAATTTTAAATCTAAACCCACGTTGTTTGACTAGGCATAACTTGTAGTCTTATGTCAAAACGCATTTAGAGCACAACAGAAACGCATACAGTATACCGTCAATGCTTACAAAACAATCCGATATGTGTGCAATAAGCAGAGGGATGTTATTTTTAACGCTCTAAATGTCCTGTCAAATGTTACATCCCTATCCAACGTGACTAACTTCCCGCCAAAATAGCCCTTGTACTCAGAACTTGTAGCGACAGTTCATTCCTATTATCAGATAGCTGGCCAATCACGGTTTATATCATTGTATAATTAATTCATAATTAACATAATAATTCTTGTATTTTTATATTAAAAAACTGACATAGATGTGATTATTTTGAGGGACGTTATGTAATTTCATATTATTGACAGAAACACACCTTGGTTTTCTGTGTCATGGACGCCTTGATTGTTGATATCTTCGTTGTGTTCACGTCATCTTGTGACGTCAGAATGTGCACTAGGGGGTGTTTATGCAGATTGTAACGGTAGGAATTGGTCTGGAATATTGGGTGAGGGATGTTACCGTTTGACAGATATACAACATAATTTATTTGACAACTGGTCACGGAAAGCATCGAAGTGGTTGAGGCCCAATTTTAAGCTAATATCGTGACTATTATTTATCACATTTAAGCTGTGTAGTAAGCAATCCTATACAGTTATGTTTCCCCGATCAATTTCATAGACATGAGGGAAGCGATTTTTTGACAGAAATATGTCAGATCCCTAACAGAAATTGAGCTACAAATAGCTGCTAAACTGGGTAGAATATTAAGCCAAGATTTTACTATGCCAATGATTGACATCTCTCCTTGCTATGAATGGTAAAAAATTATAGATAAGTGCTTTATATATGTATTAGTTAACGTCAGAATAAAGTAACTAATACACTATATATTTTTTCGTGAATTTTTTGCCAGAGCTACAGTGACATTTGAAGGTGAAATCTACAACTATGCCATGATATCTCTAAAGTTGTTCCTGCTATATATCCATGCATTGGCAGGATTGAACAGCAAATTGGCTCCTGGATTCTACAATATTTCTCCCCTTAGAGTCAGTATATGTACACTATCCCCAGTGTGCACTTTACTGGAGAATGACCCATATCTGTAGCATGCAACAAGAGGTTGGCTGTTATTACATTTCAGCTAAATTGATATTCAGCAGAGATATCGCTTGAGAATTAGTTGAATCAGATTTATGCTTGATAAATCTAAAATACTTGTAGCAGGGTATTGATGGCCAACGCTTATTAGCTCATCTGACTGAGTGTATACAATTTTGATTTGTGTGTCAACAATTGTGGCACATTTTGGCAGTTATGTTACAACATCCTTTCATAGTTAACGATATATCACTATGTACTCTGCATTAACAGACGCTCACTTTCAGCAGAAAGGTTTGACACAATGAACCCTACTACGTTCAGTGTTAGATAACCATCTGTAGACATTCATTATCACGAGGATCATCTCCGTTTAGGGCAATCAGAGGCTAATACCATAAGTAGATAATATACCACTTATTCTGGGAGCAACTCGGCATTGATTGGCTGACAAAGCTACATGTGCTTCCTAAAGAGATTTTTTGCAAGCGTCGATATCGCAAAGCAGACTGGTGGGTGTTTAGAGGTGGGGTCTGTAACTCATCCGTAATTAGAGCATTAGTAGAATGGGGTTCAGCACCTTTGGTCATTGCTATGACATCATTTCATGGTTACTGATTGATCAGTGATATAAACAGGGAGGCAAATTTGTGAGACAGGTTATGAAGTCAAACACTTGATAATAACAACACACCACGAACTGGCTGTGTCAAGCACTAAGAAGTGCTAAAATAATCAAAAGATTCTCTTCAAAAACTCATGGCTCATTGACTTGACGATGAAGGCAGTGGGTGATTTCACAGGTGTAGCTTGGCACTAAAAATGAAGGATCCTATATTTCAAAAGAATAATGCTGCTGGCCCTTGACATTTTAAAATAAAAGTTTAGAAATGTGTTTTCCGACTTCTCGCCAGCTACTGGCATAACAGTTTTTTTTTACTGAGGAACCAATTTAAAGACCATGAGAATCAGCCATACCCCTCATAGCATGAGCTTTAACAGCTGGTATCTGTTTATCCCCAGGGTAGGCCACATCATGTCCCAATTTAATTGTGTCAATAATCCATCTGGTTTTCTGGTTTAATTCATTCCTTTCTTGTATGCTTTCCCCCTCCCCATGAAAAATGTGCATGAAGATATTTCATAGTGTTATTTTACTGATATTTAAAGTACCGGTATTGTCACTGTAAATACAGCAATGATGCTAATAGTAAATAAGGATGTTATTTATGAATTATGCTCAGAGTATCTCATTTTCTAATTTTAAATGTGGAGGTCCCTCGGACCCACCCATCTCTTGGGAGGGAACACCCCCTTGGGACCCTCCCTAAAAGAAGCCCCTAATGAGCAAATGGGATGCTCTTTGTCCCTCTCCCATCAAGAATTTCCTGGTGATGCTGCTGATTTGTGACAATGATGGGAATGGGCAGATGGGAGATATATCATACACACACCCACACGTTTAGAATTTACTGGGCTTTAGTGTTCAGATGCTTGCGTCATCAATGATACTGGGATTTAGTGTTAGAGATGCTTGCGTCATCAATGATGCTAAGTACCCTTGACCCAATCAGTTATGCTTGTTTCCATTGACAATGAGTGTCTGATCTGTAGATCAATAGCATCAGCGACACTTGTTTTGTTAGTAATTAGTGTCAGATATGGTGAAGCAGGTTGGCATGGAGAAACAATTTGCTTGAAATTTGTTGCTGTTTTAGACAGCAACAAATTTCTTCAAATGGTTTCAACAACACTCCAAAAATAAGTTATTAAAGTTTTGTGGGGACACCTACTGGATCTACCTCAAACAGTAAAAGTTGTTTTTGCAATAAACAACAACAAAGCTGGCTTCAAAACAGCCCTCGAGTAATACTTGTCATGTACATATAGCCATGTAATGTTAATAGGGAATATTTGGCAAATTTTAATGTATTTTCTTAACCATTTGATTATTGAACCTTTCGAACAAAAACACTATGTAAAGAAATCACCTCCAGTCATGCATGTTATTTTGGGCAGTTTGAATGAAAGCATTTACTGCAGAAATATCTTTCATAAAAATTGCTTCAAAATTCTAGGCAGATTGTTATAAGAAGTGTCAGAAAGGATTAATTATAGAAACGGTTCACTAATGATATCCATTGTAATAGCTCAAAGCTATAGAAATAAGTAGCTCTTGATATATATACCTGCCAGCCATTTTATGTGTTATTTTGAAATATATTAATTGTAAATATATATAATGTACCTTATGCAGCATTTTGATACATGAAGTAATTTTATTGTATACCCATGCTTCATGAAATATTTGGTATGTGATGTAAGCTGCTGATTTTATTTTAATTCTTTGTATTAATGAAGTTACAGATTTTTGGTTAAAATAAATAAATAAATAAATAAATAATGGACGAATGAAGGAACGAATGAATGAATGAATTATTGAATGAAGGAAGGAATGCATGAACGAATGAAATGTTAGTAGGAATAAGTCCTGACAGGTCTTTGTTGACATTAAGTGGAGAAAGTTTCTATAAATGAACCACTTAGTTCTGAATGTCCAAAGAAATAGCTATGAGATTAAATATAGAAATTACAAGAACTGAATGTTTAAGGTGCTGGTAATTTGAAGATAGTTGAACTGTGAGTTATTGCTGTCATCCACAACAATGGCCCTCCGAATAAACATTTTCAAAATAGGCAGCTCTAGTTAAGTACAGCTCACTAATAAAGCCTTCAAAATCATATAGGGGGACAAGTGTCAGATGTGAGAACCATAGCTGGACCTCTTGCATTAGTAGCAATTAATGCCTACCATTAGTAGCAATTAATGCCTACTATTGTTTAGTGTCAGCTATAGGGCTGGGCATAATCAGCTTGCCATATGGGTGAGTTTAACACCTCTTTCAAACAAAGCTAAATCCCAGACATCACAGTTTGCCAACATAATGACTTACTTACCTGTCAAAACATGAAAATGTAGAGATATTACCAAAATTAACTGTTTAGAGAGTATGGAAAGGCTATCCAATCAAAACCCATTTTGAAATCAGTGCTGGACTTGATCATGAATGCATTAGCCAATGAAAATGAGAATTTGAAATGGAAGCGGTGGTCAGTTAGCTCGAACAAAACCGGATGACATTCTCAGAAATGCATCACTGTTTTGATTCAAGTTAACTTTCTGCCATTGCAACTTCTATATGTTTAAAATAAATTTCCAGTAATATATTCCTGCTTTCATTATTCAATCCAAAGGTACCATCACGACCCAAATGCATATCCATCCACCATCTTGAGTCAAGCGAGTAGCCAATCCATCTACCATCCTAGCCAAGCGGAGCATTACTGAGCAATCCCCCACCCGCTAATCACGAAACAGAGATACTTGCCTCAGTCATGCTAGAGACTCTTGCCTTGTTGATCATTGGCATATTTATACCAAATCTGTTAAAAAGACCTCAACTAATATCAGTGTTGTGAAAAAAAATTTTATTCAGTGTCAAATACCCGGATTATGGGCCTTGGAGAATATAAATTTTGTCAATGAAACTTTGATGGTAGGTCTCTTCATATTTATACCGTTTTGATTTACCAATCACAATACAAACTATTGTCTAACCTTGTTTTGTCTTAATATGGTATTCTTTCAATTATCATCAATAATACTAAACTATTGATCATGTAAGGTAAGGGGTTAAGCTTTAGGCAGCTGAGCATCAAGGCCCTTAGACCTCGTATTCGTAATTTCTTTGATATTGTTTATTGGTGCATCCATCTGTCTTTCCTTCCATCCACAATATCTTGTAAAAGGCATTGTCACAGAGCCGCTTTAGATATTTTAATGAAACTCGGTCCAATATTTTGGGTGAAATGGGCTTTTTAGCGCAACTCATGATTTTTGTCAATTTCCTCTTAAACAAATTTCCACAATTTGTTGCATGATAGAAAGTTCAATGAAAGTTCAGTGTTCTACAAACTTTATTGATTTTAATTGTTTCACAAAATATATTTTGCAAAATGATCATGTAATATAAGGTTCTGTAATCATGCAGACGTCACTTGTTGCTACTGTGCTTTGGTCTATGCCTTGATCTCAATTTTCGCTATATCGCTTACCTACAACATCAGTATTTGAACCAGAAATAGGAAATATATGAAAAACTAGACATTTCTGTACGCAACATAACGTATATAATAGGTATTAATATTTGTATCTGTTAAAACTGATCTAGAAATACAGTTGTTTTCTGTTATAAGAGGAAATGTCCATTGCGAGGTTAAACCGAAGTTAGCCAAAATTGGCCTTTACAATGTTCGTGAGAAATGCCCATTTGCAGAACAAGAGACGGCTGAGCCAGTCATTCCAGTGATAAATAGGCATCTTTTGGTCTGCAAATGTACCTTTCTCTACGAGAAGAATGTAATTTCCTTGGACAATCTTGTGGATTAAAGGGCCATAGAAAACGTATTATATATAGATGTGAAATACTCTCAATCCTGTACAAGAGTACACCTGTCTTTCGGGCCAGAATGTGGTGCTTTTATGGAAAGACCACCTTTCTTAGAGGACCACAGTCATTTAGCTCTAAGTCATACCCTGACTTATAGTTAGTAAGCTGCATCTTTTTGACTAGTGTTAGTCTATATAATATTGGTTATATTAAATCACAATCATTTATTTACTCAGTACTTGTAGCTAATTCCATCTCATCCAGTGAGTGTACAATAAGCATCATGAAGTAAGTCGTGTACCAATCCACCAAAATGTGTTTATTAATGAAGCTATAACCCTGAACTAATAATAAATTTGGGAAACTCGTCAGTATTTTTAGCTCACCTGGCCAGAATGGCCAAGTGAGCTTATGCCATGGCGACCGTCCGGCGTCTGTCCGGCGTCCATCCGTCCGTCCGTCAACCTTTTCCTTTAAACGACTTCTTCTCAATAACCACTGGGCCGATTTCAATTATATTTGGCAGGAAGTATCCTTAGGGCATAGGGATCCAAGTTTGTTCAAACAAAGCCGATTTGGCCGGTGGCCATCTTGGATTTTGGCCGATTTTAGGAAATGGCTTTAAAAATCTTCTCTGAAACCGCTTGGTGGATTGATTCAAAACTCACGAAATATCATATAGGGCAAGAGCTGAACCAAGTTTGTTCGAATGAACTTGATTGGCCAAATGGTTCGGCGGCCATCTTGGATGACTTAGTTTTCGTAAAAACGACTTATTCTGCAGACCCGCTGAATGGATCGGGCTGAAATTTTGGGGATATGATTATGGACTAAGGGCCATTAAAGTTTGTTCATGGGAAGTTGATAGGTAAAAAACATGGCCGCCGTGGACCAATCAAATTTTAGCGTGTTTGGCTGCCATATTCAATTTTTTTATTTGATGGCTTGTGAAGCCGAAATTGGTTTTCTTAACTCCGCTTCCTTGTCAGTCAGCTATCGTCTAGCGATAACCCTATCCGTCTTCTGTATGTCCGTCCATCCATCTGTTTGTCCGTCACCAACAATGACGGCTCATTTTGTTATTTCTTGACGGATTGACACCAAACTTGGTCACAATGTTAATCACGGCATATAATATCTGTGTTGTGAAAATGAAACTGATAGGACGTCAAATGCCAGAGTTATCACTCCTTAAATATTTGCAGTCTCACTTTCATAGGGCAAATGGTTTGTTCCCACCCTCTTATCACCATGTCTGATTTTATTGCCAAACTAGATATTAAATTCCAATTAACAGATTAACCTTTCCAATACTGCAGAAATATTTAAGATATGTATTATGTGCTCTGACATCTATACTCTTAAAAATATTTGAAATGTATTTGATTGAAATTTGTTGCTGCCTTTGGCAGCAATGAAAGTTGTTGCTGCCAAAGGCAGCAATGACTTTCAGTCAAATTGTTTTCTCAATCAACTCCAGCTCACCCTACCCCTGCTGCTAACTCGGTGATTCAGCCAGATGTGCATGTGTTAAATGGATTGTGTGGTGGTGGGGAATAACCTGCTATAAAGACCACCTACCTGCCTTTAGAGACCATTTTCTTCAAATTATATTTACACCTCTAGTAAGCGTCTGACTGAGTTTTTGCAGACGACATATTCCAAAGGTTATATCTCTGAACGTGATAAATATTTTGAAAACAATTGGACTGGAAGTTGTTGGTGGCTAAGCCACCAACAACTTTCAGTCAAATTGTTTTCAAAATATTCAACAAGTCAAGAGCTTTTGAAAAATGAAATTATTGGCTGCACTGGCTTGCAGCAGTGAGACAGTTAAGAAACCAGCTGTTGTTAGCACTGATACCATCTACTTTCACTTAAACATTGTTCAAAATCACTAATGCAAAAAAAAAACAGTCCAGAGATTGTTGTCAATATCTCGAAAACTAAATCATTTGACTGAAAGTCATTGGAAGTGACACCGATAGTTGTAAAACTTAAGTAAGATTAGTTTGATATGCCAGTGTTCCAGGTGAGCGATACAGGCCCATTGGGCCTCTTGTTTGTAATATAACGGTATTGATGTACTATTACTAACTCTAATTTTTATACGAACATCTTGCTGCATCACCCATATCTGTTTGCAGTCCAATCTATGTCTTTTTAGTTGGGACTTGTAACTAGTATAAGTGTGTTTGCCTGTCGGTAGGTCTGCCTGTCTGTCTGTCAAATTTTTTTACATTTCTAAGTCACAATAATAGTGTGTGTCACACTTGTTTTAAATATTAATGGAATTTGAATTATCTTGACTGCTGAGTAACTGCATATATGGTCGCATGTCATAAATAGGTCCTAAAAAGTATTTCATGGTCAATTTTAAAATAATTTTCCTGACAAATAAAGACATGATTCCCTTCCAAAAACTGCAAACTAAATGTATTTATCTATTATAGTTGCGAAGATATGTGGATGTGAACACGTCATTACATTGGGAATGCATTGAAAAGCTTTTTGTCATTTTATCAATAAAACCCCTTGTGTGGTAAAAAAATATAACTTTTTTGTTTTCCATCCAAATTGAATCTGGGTTTTTTTGCTAAATGATCATAAGATTGTATTTTCTATTACTTCTACAAAATAAGGAAATGTCAGAAATAAGACATATATAATCTTAACTCTTACCGCTCTGATGTCAAAATCCTTTACTTTTACTGAGACACTAGCGAACTTACTGGCACATACAATTTAGAAACAATTTTGGTGGAAGGTGTTGGTGTCTAACACAGCAACATCTTCCACCATAATTGTTTCCAAGATGTGCATCGGTTTGTCTTTGAAAACAATAAAAAAATTAAGATTTTGATGTCAGAGTGCTAGGAGTTTATATTATTTTTCAAAGGTAGAGAACCGTAATGCAAAATACTCAAATTATGTAACTCTGTCATATGTAACTGAAGATATTACAAAAAAAAGAAGTTTTTCAATAATATGTAACACTTAGTTGTACAAAAAATGCTTCATAGAGTAGCTATAGAGCACATGATATCTTCATGGTCATGAACCCTGAGCACAAAGCTGTCGTTGTCCTCAATTACAATAAAATCTAGCCCGACAAATAATACGACCAGCTGGAATAACCACATCTCCCTCTCTCATCTGTTTAAAGATAGAACCTGTTCTGCTTGATTTAATGAGATTATATTAATAAGCTATGAACAACTTTGGTTCTTTCTGAATACAAGTGTCCTGAACTAATAATGTTTTCTTGAACACAACCTACACCATCAGACATAACGTGAAACAGAAAATAGTCACTCATCGATTCAACATTTGGTCTTACAGCCACTACACTGTCCTTCCAAATAATATCATGCATTGAGTTGTACACAGCCTCAGTTTGTTTCTAATGTCTTTGTGTCATGAGAGTTATTACCACCATCACCAGTATGGTCAAAGAATGAAACTAGATTAAAAGGTTCAACATGATTGGTGTAATAAAATTTCCCTGTATACAATGGAAACAATAGCAGGAAAGTAATCTAATGTACAATTTTCCCTCGGTGTATGCTGATGCTACAGAATGTATTTTTGTATTCCTCTCACAGTGAACAATTGTGCATGGTCCCGATCTGAATTGATATCTGATTTGTTTAAGTGATACCTGGTCATAAGTAAAACATTGTGGACTCGTTACCCGTTGCATAAATTTTTCTTGGGTCCGAACTTGATTATCTTTTGAAGTGTTGCACATAGAAAAGAAAGTTATCATTACTCTGCTTATTATCTTCTCCTTCAGATAAGACCATTCATATGTCATTTGGATTGATAATAAGAGAGTTGTACTCCAATGTTCAACTAAGTTTCAGTAATTACTCCACCACCGTCTCCTCCGCCACCTAGTCCACCTCTTACATAGGTGGACATATTGGAGCACAACTCTCTAATTATCAAGTCAAATGACATGGGAATGGTATTATTTGAAGGGTAAGACAATAAGCAGTGTTATGACGCCTTACTTTCTTTTCGAGGCGCAATACTTCAAAAGATAATACTATTTGAATGCAAGAAAAATTTATAAAGTGTAACGAGTCCGTCATTTTTGGGGTACCAACTTCTGACTTGCGACCATATAAGAAACGATGTTCAAATACTAGTATTGATCTACGAGACATTGTAAAAGCATATTTGGTCTATAAATTTTAACGATTCTATCAACTATTATCTCCAAAATTGTCCAAGATCTGTATGAAATAAATGACTGCCTTATAATGTGTTACATGATCTACATCTGAATGATGGTAATCATGTACTTGGCCATTTAATAGTCAGAGGGCCAAAAACAGTCATTGCAGTGCATGATCTTAAGAAATGTTCATTTGCAGGCCAAGAGACTATTTTTGAAATTTTGTCGTTGAGTAACAGTGCCAGTCATCCAGCAGTAAAATTTCAAAAATAGTTTTCTCTTGGTCTGCAAATAGACATTCACTAAGCAAACATTTCAGTTTTCTTGGCCTAAATTCCAAGCAGGATGCTTTCACCAAAACTCAGAAATGGCTGACTATGTTAAAATAGAAACTTCAAAGTAGTCAGTATAATTTGTACTATGGCATAATAAATGTCATCTCAGACATGCAGGATGAAATATGTTAATTATGCATTTCATTTTGTTTTTAATATTTCACTGTTTTACATCTAATGGCATATGGCATTAACGATTTAATGGTCATGATGGCCTACATTGGCCTCAGCACGGGTCTTGAGGAATGTCCATTTACAGGCCAAGAGATGACTATTTTGAAAAGTTACTACTGGAATGATGGACTTGAAAAACTGAATTCGAAACTGAGTTTGGTATTGCATTGGTAAATTAAAAAAAAAATAGACTTCTCTGGTCATATAAATCGACATTGACTATGCAAAAATGGCTATTTTCATGACAAATCTTGACTATTAAAGCGTCCTACACTTCGTTTAATCTTACATCTTGTGTCGGAAAGTGTATAATATATAAGCAGATAGATCTTTATTAGCAGTTATATTTGTCTTGTTGATTTGGAGCATCTACCAAGTACCTATCATTCGGTATAACATAGTTGTATTGAGTTTGAACCATCTGAACAGTGATTGTTCACTAAAAATTATGCTCTTCACCATTTAAGGATCAGGATCTTTCAACAAAATTTAATTTGTGCTTATTCAAGGTCCATTTGGATGTCAAGAGAAAACTTACCACTGGAATGACTGATGTGCAAATCGACTCCCTCACTATTAATGCAGCAGCCAGTTTTCACCGGCTTGACAATTAAAGACTCTTTCAACACTATTCTGAAGTCCCAGTTTCAGCCACTGAATGTCCTTTACATTTTGACCACAAAATCAAAAATCTTCATCAGGTCTCCCCTACCCCAATGGCTTCTTATCATGCTGCAACATCAGTAGAATGTGGGTTATCATCCTGCAACATCAGTAGAATGTGGGTTACAAAAAAGTTCACAAAAATGTCCCTGTGAGCTAATGGCATAGCGCCTGTCCATCGTCCATTAAGATCATAAATTAACTTTTGCTTGTGTCACCTCATTAAGCACTTTCACTAAATTTGATTGGCTTCTGGACTTGTATACAGATATTTGATTGGTCCATTTGTCCCGAAGTGATTTTCTGAAATTTTTCATACATATTTCAAAATCTATCATCTTAAAATAAATGACCTGAGTTTAGCCAAAGCTGGCTGGAGAGAATCTAATGCGGTAGTCTTCCGAAAATGTATTCAGAAATTTTATTGGTTAATTTTTCCAGTGGCGATCCTGGATTTTGGAAATCTCTAGAGATCTTAAACAAAAGGATCAAAGAGTCTGTATCACTCACCTTGAACATAGGCATTTCAACTAGAAAGGCCATCATCTATAAGTAGAACCATAAGGTCTTGGCCACAATTGGAACGTGGACGTGTTCTATCAAATACGGTTAAAATCAGTCATGGTTCTCGAGAAGACATTTTTTATTTCTCCTGCATTGCTTTACAGTGGAAGATTTTGGCAGGAAGACAATTCAAGATGGCCAAACCATTTATCAAACAGTTTCAAAAATTGCAATCTTCAAAGCGGTATACCCGAAAACCTAAACAAAACAAATCTTGGGTTGTTTGGTCGATGGCAGTCATGTTTTTAATGTACTAACTTCCCTTGAACAAACATGAATGGCCCTTACTTAGTCCCTAATCATATCTCTCAAATTTGAGCATGATCCCTTTAGCCATTCTCGAGAAGTCATTTGCATGAAAATTAAGCCATGCAAGCCACCGAAACATTTGGCCAATCAAGTTCCCTCAAACAATGTTGGTTCAACTGTTGCCCTAGATGATGTTTCAGGAGTTGGATGATTTTAAGCAAACTCGTTTGTGGGGACCCTAGAGAGGTATGCTTCAGAACTTGTATACAGAATTTTGATTGGTCTATTGTTCCCCATGATGATGTTTTAGGAGTTGAAAATCAATCACCAACCCGTTTCGGAGGTTTTTAAAGACATTTTGGCCAAAAGTCCAAATTGTCCAATCAGCTTCATTTGAACAGGCTTGTATCCCTATGGCCCAATGATATTTCCTACTAAATTTGTTTAAAATCTGTCTAGTGGTTTTTGCGAACAACTTTCTATTGCTTTACTATGGGAATTTTCGGCTGGAAAAAATCCAAGCTGGCTGCCAAACCCGTTATCATTTTCAAGTTACAAATTTGAAATCGGCATACCAAAAAACCCAATATAAAACCTATTTCGGCTTCAAAATCAATCAAATAAAAAATTCAAATAAGGCCCCCCCCCCAAGACATTGCATTCTGATTGACAGATTGTGGCCATGTGTTGAAATATAATTGAAATCGGCCCAGTGATTTCTGAGTATGTAAAGAAAAGGTTGACTCACACACACACATATATATATATATATATATACTGAGCCAAAAAAGTTTAGCAACAGTGAAGTTTGGTTTGTTGTATTAAAACTATGCATCCATTTATAATCAAATTTGCAGGCATGTTTCGTCAATGTAATGTCTAGCTGATCATGAAGAAATGCTTGCATTTCTCGGCCGCATGCTTACTGCATATGAAAATGCATTTTTCATGCACTGGCCCACATTGGTGGGTAGCGAAGCCAAAAATTCACCATATTGCAAAAGCAGATAACGAACGTTAACAGAAAACGCTTAAAAGTTTACCCTACCGAACATGGGCCGCCGCCCAGGGCTACCCAAAAATCAGCGCCATGAAGCAATGGGAAGACTCGCTGCTGGGCAGAGCATTCACGCTGTTGCTTGACATTTTAATGTTCATGCCTCAACCATTTCGTGTCTCCGCCAATGTGAGCAGGAAACTGGACATGTTAATGACCGACCATGATCTGGCAGACTGAGAGCAACAACATCACGAGAAGACTGCTACTTAGTGACGTCATCACGACGTTACAGGTTTGAGACTGAGCCGCGGCTGTCCCGTAATTTGCACACCGCTACCGGCACTACAGTGCATGCACAAACTTCGAAACAGACTCCATGATGCTGGACTGCATGCCCGTCATCCACTTGTTGCTGTTCCGCTTACAGAGCGTCACATCGAGAATCGGTTTGCATGGGCAAGCACTCATCAGCGATGGCGTGCTCAACAATGGAGCCACGTTTGGTCAGTGATGAGTCGAGGTTTTGTGTGGATGTGGCTGATGGTAGGCAATGGGTTTGGCGACGTTTAGGAGAATGGTATGATGCAGCCAACATCATTCAGCACGACAGATTCGGTGGCGGCAGTGTCATGGTGTGGGCTGGAATCCATGAAAATGGCAAAACAGATTTTATTGTAATTCGCGGAAATTTAATGGCTCAACGTTACTGTGAAGAAGTTGTTGCCCCTGTTGTCATCCCTTTTATGCAGCATCATGCAGACTTTATGTTCCAGCAAGACAACGCCCGTCCTCATTCAGCTAGGGTCACCAGTGATTTCCTTGAGGCTAACAACGTTCCGGTGTTTGACTGGCCAGCGCGATCACCGGACCTGTCTCCTATCGAACACGTGTGGGACATTCTTGGCCATATGGTGCGTGAGAACCATCCACATCTTCACAACTTGCAGGAGCTGAAAGCTGCACTGCTCCAGGAATGGGATGCGATTCCTCTTCGTGACATCAGGTGCTTAATTCGAAGCATGAGAAAGCGATGTACGGCAGTGGTTAATGCGCGCGGAGGTCAGAACCGGTATTGACAGCTCAGTGTCATTATTTAAATTGGACGCTTCCGTTCAATGATGCCGTGTCAAAGGCGCGATGCTAGCATTACAGTAACAAGAGACTGTTGTTCAAATTGGAAAATGACCTATCAATTATATATATACTGAACCAAAAAAGTTTAGCAACACAGAATATTACTGTATAAATGTTATTTAACAAAAACAATAAATTGATTCAAATATATTATTAGTGTTACTAAACCTTTTTGTTTCAGTATATATATATATACTGAACCAAAAAAGTTTAGCAACACTTCAAGTTCAAGTTCAAAAGTTGCTTTATTTCATGGTTGGTGGGTCTCTGGTTCCGACTCGGCGATATCTCGAGAGATCAGGAGTGTTCATAAATTGGTGGGAGTTCCAGTCCCTGATCTCTGCTTATGGTCGGGTTGAGCTGTTTGATCTGTATGGCCTCATGAACCTTTCGTTTGCCCCAGCATTTTTCTAGTGTTAGTATTTTACTGTTATCCACGCTAATTAGATGTGAGTTCACTGCAGCGCTCGTATATTGCAGATGATGCTCTGGTCTGGTGATCTTTAACCCTCACCCCTAATGCTCTACTGGTCTCGCCAGCGTAGGTATTGTCACACGTGACCTAGTAGACCACTCTGCAGATTTTTTCTTTTTGAATCTTATCTTTTACGCGTATCAGTCGCGATCGTAAGGAGTTCACAGGCTTGTGATTTGAAAACGCTTTGGCGGCGCTCAGACATCTCTCTTATGTATGGGATGCCTCCCGTGATGCGTTTCTCTTGTTGGCATCATCTCATCTAAGTGTATCTCTCCTCTTCTAACATCCAATCAGGGTAGTTGTTGGCCCTGGTGGCAGATTTGATATGTCCCACTCTAGCTTTGTCCTCTGCAGTGCTGATGAGGAGTTATCTTTTGTGGTTTAGATGATGGTTGGAGTCGAAATTTAGGTACTGGTCCGTGTGCGTGCGTGCGTGCATGTCCTGTAAACTGTTACTTTAGTGCTTCCATTATCGTATAAATGGATCTGCGTGTTTAGAAAAGGAATCTCACCACCTTCTGCCTCTGATGTAAATTGGATGTGTGGGTTGATGGAATTAAGATGTGCTACAAATCCATCCACCTACATCTGGTGTATCATGGTGAGTGAGTCATCCCCATCCCCATACCTGTACCATATATTTGGGACTTGAGGTGCTGTTGCTAAAGCTTCACACTCAAAATGCTCCATGTACAGGTTGGCCACAATGGGAGAGGGAGGATCCCATGGCAGCCCCATGTTTCTAGAAGTTGTGATAACTTTAATTCGCATCTGTGTTTGAGTGTAGTTTCTACCTCTAATCTAGTTTGGATGATAGCTATTGCTACCTCTGTAGGTATGCTGGTGAACAAAGATGTGATGTCATATGAAAGCAGATAAAGAAGCGGCTTTGTGTTCCGTTGAGTACCTATCACTGTGTTGATTGCTACAGCAAGTGCTAGAGTGTACTTCTGAAGGCCTTATCAATATTGTTGAAACAGTTTGAGAACATTTGTAGTCTGGCTATTCTGCGTGTCAGCTAATGACTGCCAGTTGAGTTCGTCTAACTTGTCTCCTACACTAGATGTCTGTCGGTATCTATTTAGGACGGCTTGTCTGTGGACTGATTTTAGGTCCATGATCAGATTGTTGGTGTATGTGTCCCAGACAGATGGGCTGAATTCGAGCGTGGGTCTGACATGTTTTGTATGCAATTTTGACTTAAGGATGGTTGACATAGATGTTTCGTCTTGGAAGTTAAGGTGTTGGCTGTGATGTTCTTGTGTTAAGGTATGTCCCAGAGGTGATTGTGTGAAATCTTGCCTGGTCTGAGTGTTTGAGTCTCTCAATAGGGTATGGGTATTTTATTTATTTCTCTTGCATGCTATGCTAACCATCTCACATTTATCTGGATGGAACTCAGAAAAGGCGCAGGATTGTCAGCATGGCATAAGCTCACTTTGCCTTCCCGATCAGGTGAGCTAATAGTGTGCTGTAGAATATTCGCAATGCAGCTAATCATGGACACTTTAGTATAGGCTAATTTAACACTCTGTTGATGTAACAAGTTAAGTTTTGAATTGATTCCCCAAGCGATTTCGGAGATTTTTAGACATTTCTTAAAATCGGCCAAAATCCAAGATGGCCGCTGGCCAAATTAGCCGATCGGCTTCATTTGCACAAACTTGGATCCCTATGCACTAAGGATGCTTCCTGCTAAATATAATTGAAATCGGCCTAGAAGTTCTCCAGAAGAAGACATTTTAAATTTCCCATTGCTTTAGTATGGGTGCCTTTGGCGGGAAAATAATCCAAGATGGCCACCAAACCATTTATCCGACAGTTTTGAAAATGGCAAATTTGAGCTCAGAATACCCAAAACCATATATAGAACCAATTTCAGCCTAAAAATTCATCAAATAAAGAAATCCTATATGGCCGCCAAGCACGCTACATTTTGATTGGCCCATGGCGGCCATGTTTTTTGACGGATTAACTTCCCTTGAACAAACTTTAATGGCCCTTAGTCCCTGATCATATCTCCCAAATTTCGGCCTGATCCCTTCAGCGGTTCTGGAAAAGCCATTTTGGGGAAAACTAGGTCATCCAAGATGGCCACCAAACCATTTTGTCAATCAAGCCTTCTTGAATAAACTCGCTTACCTTTTTCCCTAGATGATGTTTCATGAGTTTTGAATCGATTCCTCAAGTGGTTTTCGGAGATTTTTAATGACGTTTCCCAAAATCTGCCGAAATCCAAGATGGCCGCTGGCCAAATTGGCCGATTGGCTCTATTTGAAGAAACTTGGATCCCTATGCCCTAAGGATACTTCCTGCCAAATATAATTGAAATCGGCCCAGTGGTTCTTGAGAAGTCGCTTAAAGGAAAGGTTGACGGACGACGGGCGGACACATGACGGACGGTCGCCACGGCATAATAAACAGGACTACATCATAATATATGATACATAATGCAGTCTGTGTTTACTTTTGCTAGTAAAATGTGGAGCTTTAATTATTTGTGATTTTAACCTGGAGCTTTGTTATTGAGTAGAGAACGAGTTTGATCCCTGGCACTGGGTGTCCACCCGCTATTTATAGGCCCTTGTGTCTGGCTCTTGTTTGTTCCGTTTTTGTACCTTAGAAATCTGGTACAAGCAGATCAGGTACTGTTTAAGAGGCGTGTCCCATTGGACATCCCATTAACATGAAGTCTGATGTATGCATGTACACTCAAAATCAATGTCAACAGTACGGCATTGTCCTGTGATCAAACAGTAATTTGGCCCATTTTAGTGGGCTATGTGGGAATTGTGTCATGGGTTTCGAGCAATCATTAGCAGCATTCATTATGCTTAGTTTATGTCATAGAAAATCGGTTGTTTTCATATTTCAGGTGTAAATAGCATAGGTGTAGAAAGGTGAAGTTACATAAATAGCAGAGCAGAGGGATTTCCAAACCCTTTCTAATATACAGCTTTATGATGTTTCGATACCCTGTTGGATGGATTCTCATCAGAGAAAGTAAGCACATAGTTTCAAGATGGTGGGTAGAGGAAGAAAAACAAGATGTGTATAGATCTTTTAATTGGTGTTAATCTTTGTAAAGATTTTTTACATAAATTTCATGTATAAGAAATGTATATTTAAATTTATTTGTACAATAATACACATAAGTCATTTGTGTTCTGCTGCATGCTTTTGTAGCTCGCCGGGTAGTGTCCGGCCGTTCCGGTGTATCATGTCGACTCGGCGCGCCGCAAGTGCACGACGAGTGATGACGCTGGTTAGCATCCGGTCTCGGGGTGACGGACCTTGTACGAGACTGCCCTGCGGGTAACAAAAACTGGCTCCTAAGGCCGGTGGAACTCAATCGTTCCGGTGAGGCCGTGCGACCATCGTCGCGAACATTAAATACAACCGTCTCATCCTAAGAATTTGTGTCACCAGTATGCCTGTCCATAGCAATTTCGTGATCTAGACTTACAAGATTTGATTTGGTGACCTAAAAATATGTCTATACAATGATTTTACCTATACAATTATAACTATGCTAGATAAAACTAAAATAAGAGCATACGAAAATACGAGACAGGTAGATGAACTTTTAAACATGGGGCTCCCGGAGGTACCACACAGACTCGTAGGTCCACAGAGGCATCCCCGCAAGGGAGGCTCCCATACACGAGACGTAACTAATTAACTTATAAGTTATTATACCTCTACACTGAAAGGAAGATTATCTCGGACAAAAAGTTATGTGCCTCACGTGGGCACTACTCCTAGTGCTAGTTTGGGTAAGGAGTATTACCCTCGCGTGGACCGTCATCGCTGAATCCTTGTGAGAGACAAGTGCCTCACACGGGCCTCCGTCTCGGGACGGTGTCGCCACTGCTTAAAGCGGGAGAAGAGTAGTAGGCAAAAATGGGCCCACTCTAATATTTCAACCAAAAATGCTTGAGAAAGAAAAGACCATACCTAGTGAGATTATAACTATAGGGATGCGTGTTGTTTTACGTGAAGACGGGACGAGTGATTCCCGATGGATTCCCTTGTCACCGTCTTATGCGATTCTTAGTATGCTGAATTAGTAGTTGCCACTTTATTTATGCAGGCCTTCTGCTTTGCTTAATTAGTGTTTAGTTGTTTTTAAAACAAGAACTATTTTTGGCCGCAAATGGCTGGTGTCTACCTAGCTATTAGACAAGGCTGTCACTGAGAACAGATGCCCTAAGACATCTATACTGAAGACAGCGCTCATACATGTTACTTAGTAAGATCTTCGAACTGGATAAGAATCCGGACATCCCGCTCCGTACCCACATAAAACGTTACAAGACATAGGTTACTTTTCACGAAAGCGTTATTAGACCATTGTTCTATCGTTATGGTGGGAGTGAGAGAGACGAATACCCACCATAAATGTCCTTCCCGCATGGGCGTGGCAGATCTGAATATCATGCCCAGACAATCTTATGGAATTCGGTGGGGATACATATCTCGCCCGTCACCGGGTCCTAAGGAACTAACCGTTTAACCTGTCATTAGGTTTATATACAAGTTGCCCTGTTTTGCACTGCGGTGCGGGAGGATTGTTCAGTAATAAAAATAATAATTAATATATGTTTTCGCAGTGCTTTCCTACATTGGCAAAAGTGCTAACTACTAAGTATCCGAAGATACGGCGGAAATGTATGTAACACCACACCCTGGCCATCACCGCTCGGAAACCCCAACAGTTTCCCAGAGTCGGATCAGCCCATGGTGCGGATAGGGCCATCCAAACAATTAAGAAGCCACAAGGCTTGTGTGGAGCATGAAGAGAGACAAAAGCTTGGAGTTATGACTCTTACCGGAGTGTGGGGATAGATTATCGCACTACCGGAAGAGAAGAGTATATTACCGAGTTGGTAATGAAGAAAGTGTCTCTAATCATTTTGAACCTATCCTATCGAGCTGAATAGAAAAGGTTTAGTCGGTAGCATGCCGGGCTAAACAGAGTTATAGCACGGACAGTGACCTCAGTGAAAAATTGTTGGTGGCGGGAGAAGGTGCTGCATATATAAGTGTTGCTGTATAGTGTTTCCTATGTGCACTGCAGTCCTATATTTTCTATAAATAAGCAAAACATATGAACTGATGGCCACTGGCCATATATAATCATAATCTAACCAGAACAATCAATACGGTATCAAATGATCAACGTTATATATTTAGTACAGGTTAACGAACCTACTACGGTGCGGTTAGTAAAACACCTTACAGAAAATGAGAATAACTATAAACAAATACAGAAATTATAACTAGCGGTCCTAAGACCGTTACGGTACCTTTTAGTCATCGGGACTGTTCTTACGGATACAATATAATTAAAGAAGTACATATAGAGAAATAATTAAACTGTGAAGTATAGTTACTTGAATACTTGGTAGTCACTCTTAAGTTAGGCTACCGTGTTACTGAAATTGATACGTCATTCTGTAGTTGACGTGCGCTGATGCATTCTTAGGAAGCTGGAAAGTTCCCGCAGCTTGGTTCCGGCAAGCTGTTTTCCGCAAACAAGATTTCCGCAAGAACACCTATGGCGGGAGGACATCGCTCAGCACTGTAAGCCTAATAGGATGTCTAACGAGCAGTCAGCAAAAGATATGATAGTACTACTGTGGTGAAGAAAGTTCCTGTACACCGATGGCACGGATGGAAGTTGTAAACAACCCGATCACAAGCGGGGGTTGTCAGAGGCAAACAAAGATACAAAACAAAGCTTCACGGTGCTGGGTACGGTAGCCAGCTCTGAAGACGCACCGGGCAGAGTGTACTTGCTGCGGTCGAAAGTTAGAAGAACTACACGATATTAGTGCGGGACAGTTGAAATACCACTTTTAGGCATGGCCGGCAGATCCGGCGAGTCATCCATCAAAGAACATCCCGCCTCTACATCTGTAGAATCACATATTCAGGCCGTAAAGGCCTCACCGCAAATTCGTGTTCCGAAGTAGATATTGATATTCGTGAACAATAACCAGAAAGTTCCAAATTACTCCCGTAAGTAGGGAGTTACAAAATTGTTTTAGTGCGGTGGGTTGGGCAACTGCCAGCTACGGGAGAAAACCCCGACACATAGCGAAGTAATACGCGTATTGTCTGTTGCACTGATAGTAGCTGGTACAGATCCAACCTGTTCGGCCCCTAGCCGAGGATGCTCCCGATCTCTGGATTGCATCTCCTTTTATACTCCTCGTGATGTCACAGGCACAGGCTCCAACCAATCATCGTTCGAGCAACAGCCAATCAGCGCGTAGCTAATAATAGCGGTCGAAAGTTCTAGAACATTCTAGAAGTTTTGCGCCCACATGGTTATGACATCACAGCAATATTTTGAAGATAATCAAGAAGGGTTTTAACCGATTTTGAAATGGTTTACAGATTTAAAAGGCCCGTCGAATTCAGGTCTTGATTAATGCCAGATTTAACGGGAATAGGTAATCAACAAGGATTACAGAGTACCATCTCGGTACACTAAAAGCGTCATCCTATCTTGGTCGTAAACTACGTGTTCCATCAAAAATAGCATCTAAGCGTCCACATGTGCATTATGTGCTTTAACGAACTTAGTCGTTTTCGCAACGTGATCTCTCTCATAGGCCCATATGCGCTTATGGCTCTACCCAGGGGTGTGTGTTCAGGGAACGAATCCAGGACGGGCGGCACGTACCCAGCTTAGCTGGTACGACTGGTACCCGACCGGTCGATCCGAACTACACTCTAGGCTGGACGATGGCTGCTTTACCCATGACAAAGGTATAGGAGCCTTTCTTAGAAGATCCATCTCAAGTACGGTTAGAACATTCAGTTGGTTAAAACATGCAAAGCAGGTAGAAACAAGAGAAATCAGAACCTGTAGACAGTCGCCATACCAATTTTTTTGGATTTTGCAGATTCTCCGATTTCCAGATTTTGACCAAAGTTGTGGAATCACCTTTCTTGTGCTAAAATTTGAGCCAGATCAGACCAGGGAGTAGTGTTTGAGATATCCATAAATCCACACTGATCGGATCCAGATCTGTGTTGTTATCAGGATCATGGTCAAAGTCTAGAAATAATCTTTCATGGTAAGATAGTGTGTTAAAAGTTGAGCTAAATCAGATCAGCAGTTTTTTAGATACAGCTCCCAACACACACACACACACACACACACGCATGCACACCTGAGGGCAATACTCGCTTCCCCGTAAAGAGTGAGGTTAATTAACCCTTTAACCCTCAGATTTATTCAAGAAAATTCTAATTTTCTCATAGAAAATGTCTATTTGCAGACCAAGAAGACTTTTTGAAAATTTAACACTGCAATGACTGGCTCCAGTGGTAAAATTTCAGTCTTCTCTTGGTCTGCAAGTAAACATTTCTCAAGACCACTGCAGAAGCTGTTTTTGGCTGATGTGTGTTAAAGGGTTAATGATGAGACAGTTAAACGAATGAGCAGATGGAAATAGGTGTCTGTCTGAAGCATTTATGTTATTTAATCATGCTGAAAGCCAGTGTGCGTATTGCACTCTATGTGGGGGTGGGGTGTCTGTTTATCGGCATCACATTTTCTGAATGCGAGACGGTAAAATAACAAAATTTGGCACACCCATTAAAAACATGACTGACTAGAAGAAATTTAAGTTTCATATGAAAAGGTCAAATATCAATATATGCACACTTTAGACCATAATCCTGGAATACACATCTTTGGAAATATCTCTGGAATGCACTTCACCAGATTTGGCACTTCATATTGCAACTCGTTATGAGTGACTTAAGGTTTAGGTTAATGGGTCATATATCTAGATCAAATGGTCACTAAGAACTAACACGCAGAATAAACATTTTTGGCAATAACATCCATTCATGTCGGCTAGAAGTACTTTGAGAAGTTATTGGTTTGGTTAGTCTATATTTAGTCCCTAATATCTAGGTCCCATTCAGACCAGGCTGGTTTTTATTAGTCCCCTACTGGTAAAACCGGGGCGGAACTATAGGTTAGCTCAGTCTGCACTTTTCTTTTGCAGTACTTCAAGGTATTCAACTGAGAATAGGTACATTACTTTGTTGAGGGTTTTTTTATATCAGCTTTCCGCATTGCTTTGTTATGAGACGCTACAGACCAAGTTCGAGTTTCAGGTGTATGCATCAATTTTTAGCTCACCGTGACAGACTGGCCAAGTGAGCTTAAGGCATGGTGACCGTCTGTCTGTCCATCCCTCCGGCAACTTTTGCTTAAAAATGCTACTCATTAACCGCTTGGTTTTCCATCTAATTTGGCTGGAAGGACCCTATGGCAGTAAGCTTCAGAAACTGTATACAGAATTTCGATTGGTCAATTTTTTAGGCGGCCATCTTGAATTTTCCGAAAGATTACGGGAAATCGTTTAAAACGCTACTCCTCATTAACTGCTCAGACAACTTCAACAAGGCCGAGCTGGGAGGATAGTACACTAGTATGTTTCAGAACTTGTATACAGAATTTTGATTGGTCAATTTTTCCATCAGCCATCTTGGATTTTCTGAAAATTTCTGGAAATCACTTAAAAGCCTACTCCTTGACAACCGCTGGGCTGATTTCAATCAACCTTGGATGGAAGAACCCTAGCCTAGTATGCTTCAGAACTAGTATACAGAATTTCAATTGGTAAATTTTTTCGTCAACCATCTTGGATTTTCTGAAAAATGGCGGGAAATCATTTAAAACGCTACTCCTCATTAACTGCTTGAGCAATTTCAACCAGACTTGGCTGAACGCATACTAGGCTGGTAGATTTCAGAACTTGTTTACAGAATTTTGATTGGTCCATTTTTCCGGCAGCCATTTTGGATTTTCTGAAGATTTGGGGAAATCAGTTAAAAGGCTACTCCTCATTAACCGCTTGAACAAATTCAAGCAAACTTGGCTGGAAGGGCCCTAAAGTGCTATGCTTCAGAGCTGGTATATAGAATTTTGAACGGTCAATTTATTCGGTAGCCATCTTGAATTTTCCCGAAAAATGGCTGAAAATCGTTTACTCATTAACTACTTGGCCGATTTCAACAAGACTGGCTGGAACGTGCCTATGGCAGTGGGCTTCAGAAGTTACATCTAGAATTTTTATTGGTCAATTTTTCCAGTGGCCATTTTGGATTTCCTGAATATTTTGTGAAATCAGTTAAAAGGCAACTCCTAATTAACCGCTTGGCCAATTTAAACCAAACTCAGCTGGAAGAACCCTAGGCCCGTAAACTTCAGAAATTGTATACAGAATTTTGACGACTTAATTTTGATGATGGCCATCTTGGGTTTTCCGATAAATGGGAATTCATATAAAATGCTATTCCTCATTAATCGCCCGAGCAATTTCAAACAATTTTGGCTGGAAGGATCCTATTGTCGTAGCCTCTAAAAATTCTAGTCAGAATTTTGATAGGTCAATGTTTTGGCAGCAAACTGATTTTCTGAAAGTTTTCCGGAACCATTTAAAAATGGTACTCCAATCACTAACCCAATTTTAACAAAACATGGGTGGAATGATCCTATGACGCTAGGCTTCAACATATTAAACGAGTCTTGATAGGTCAATTTTTTGGTGGCCATCTTGGATTTCCTGAAAATCTTCCATCATGTCTATTTAAATGCAAATGGTTTAAATGCCAATGGTTCTGGGTGAGCGCCACAGGCCTTTGGGCCTCTTGTTTATGGAGTTATGCATTCCTCACTTTTTCGCACTCCAAGATATTTAAGGGCAAATTGGTACATCGCTTTTGTATAAGGAGTTATAGAGAAATTTCATCAATTTTTCATGGAGCTATGCCCCCTTTCGACTTATGAAATACGAATAATATTAGTTTTCAGCACTTTTTCGCAGTCTTTCAAGATAATCTATTGAGAATTGGAAGGAGCTACAGCGCAAGTTCAAGTTCCCGACATTTTCGTAAATTTTTCATAGTTATTCCCCCTTTCGACTTATGAAATAAGAAAAATATTAGTTTTCCACACCTTTTTTCAAGATATTTTACTGAGAATTGCTACATTACTTTATTATGTGAAGTTACAGACCAAGTCGAGTTTCAGGTGTATGCGTCTGGAGTTATACCCCCTTTCGACTTAAGAAATATGAAAAATACCAGCTTTCCACACTTTTTCGCACTCACTTTTTTTCGCACCCCCTCAAGGTATTCATGTGAGAATTTGCAAGTTCAAGTTTCAGACATTTTCGTAAATTTTTCAACGAGTTATGACCCTTTTCGACTTATGAAATACGAAAAATATTAGTTTTCCGCACTTTTTTTCGCAGTCTCAAGATATTCAATGGAGAATTAGTACGTTGCTTTGTTATGAGAAATTACAGACCAAGTTCGAGTGTCAGGAGTTTGCGTCACTTTTTGATGGAGCTACATCCTCTTTCGACATGAAATACAAAAAATATCCGTTTTCCAGACTTTTCACACACCTTCAAGGAATTCAACTGAGAATTGGTAGGTTGCTTTATTATAGGGAGTTACAGAGCAAGTTCGAGTTTCAGACATTTTAATCAATTTTCCATGGAGTTAAATGCCACTTTTCGACTTATGAAACACAAAAAAATATTAGTTTTCCACACTATTTTTCGCAGTCTCGACTTATTCAACTGAGAATTGGTACGTTGCTTTGTTGAGAAATTACAGAGCAAGTTCGAGTTTCAGGAGTTTGCATCAATTTTTATGGAGTTACGTCCCCTTTTGACTTATGGAATAAAATATTATTTCTCCACAATTTTTTTTTGCAGCCCTTCAAGACATTCAACTAGGAATTGCTACATTGCTTTGTTATGAGAAATTACAGAGCAAGTTCGAGTTTCAGGCGCTTGCGTAAATTTTTGATGGAGTTATGTCACCTTTCGACTTATGAAATACAAACAAGCTTCCAAGACGTTCAGCGCTACAGATAAGGCGTGTACACACATACTGTACGCATGGAAATTGTCCATGTATGCAGGCATATAAATATTCACGTGTACCATGTACGCCTCATGTAAAGCCAGTATGCTTCAGTGTATTAAACTGCCCGTACCAACGTGCCCATTTAACCAATACATTCAACTACGTACACAAAGGGGTATCTACGTGATAGTCATGTACTATTATATGACTCGTAAAACTAAAAAGCAGTGCCTACGATACCATCAGTAAGCATTATGATCTCCCATCTCCGCAAGAGGGTATTCTTTGCTTTATTACAAGACCTCCGCGTTACCTATGTGCGCATATATGCAAGTCAATGAAAAAACTTAATTGACATTATTTTCGTACATATTAGCAAATTAGCATACTGGGCGTGTCCGCCCGTGGTGGGCGTGTCGGTCCAGGGAAAGGGTGTCACTTATCCTGCCCGGTTTGTGCCTATAGGCTTCATCGGGTGGAGCTGGTGTATCCAATGACATTCTTTTTGTGTTCTCCATGAGGTGGAGTTTTCATCATCCAGGTCTGATGAGAATACCTATGGCGGTTTGATATCAATCTGAGATGTCATTAGATTCTGATTTTAGAGGGGCGTATTTTCCCCTACATACTTATGGATGGTTATTGCCGGTTCTGTCATTTTTGGTGGTTGGGCAACTTCTTTTGGCGGTTGTGGTCAACTTCACTGGTTTTAATTGTTACCGGTTGTTTTGGTGGCTTTCAGGTCTGTGTAGACCTGGCGGCTTGCGTGTCCGAACCTACTGAACTTAGACTCCGTGTGGACAGCGGAGGTATTGTGACTATCTCCAGCACAAATTCCAGTCCAGATCATTCAGACTTTTGGTCTCACATCCAGACCAAGCGTCAGGCTTAACAACCTTCGACGAGTAGCTCATATAACTGACTACGTTGTTATCATCTGTCATTTCACAATTGATTCATCCAGCAAACCGTTGCCACGGGAAACGGAGATAGTCACAATACCTCCGCTGTCCACACTGAGTCTAAGCTCAGTAGGATCGGACACGCAAGCCACCAGGTCTACACAGACCTGAAAGCCACCAAAACAACCGGTAACAATTACAACCAGTGAAGTTGACCACAACCGCCAAAAAAAGTTGCCCAACCGCCAAAAATGGCAGAACCGGCAATAACCATCCATAAGTATGTAGGGGAAAATACACCCCTCTAAAATCAGAATCCAATGACATCTCAGATTGATATCAAACCGCCATAGGTATTCTCATCAGACCTGGACGATGAAAACTCCACCTCATGGAGAACACAAAAAGAATGTCATTGGATACACCAGCTCCACCCGATGAAGCCTATAGACACAAACCGAGCAGGATAAGGGACGCCCTTACCCTGGACCAACACGCCCACCACGGGCGGACACGCCCAGTATGTTGTTATTATTCTTTTAATTCTACGGTGTCCTTAAGAATCGATCTCTTCAGCCAGATTATATGTTTCTATGCATTTTGGTGACATCATCACCATCGCCATAGACATCACACATTGACGTCATACCCATTGTCATAACCTGGCATCTTTTAAAGATGCTCTTCAATATGGCACCTCTACGTGGACTTCAGCACAAATAAAAGAACAACAAAGATGCATAACTCTAATTGTCGTGCTTCTTTATTTTATTCATTTAATTTTTTCAAAACAAATTTTGAAACAAAGATTTACATAACTTCAATATCTAAGCAGTTTTGATTTTGACTGTGTCACTGTGATACATAATTCACCGTTGAATACACCAAACCATCTACACTGGGCAAGGATGTCCCAAACACACCTTGTCTATCAGTCCAAACACCCACACCATAGTTGCCATATCAGAACAAAATGGAACCCAAGAATGCTCACTCCCAGTTGACAAAACTTCGCCTCTGATGAGTTCCGCTCAAGGAACGAAACGCCATGAAGTCTGAATCAAAAACAGTGATGACCACTCATGATCATTACCCATACAAACAGGCAAAAAATCACTAAAGGAGCAATACCTCTACGATCTTGACCTTCAGAAATCCTTGGAAATTTTTTACCAAAATGACCTACAACCGGTAAATAATCCCGAACCACCAAAACATTTTTTCAACCGCCAAAATGGACACAACCGGTAAAAAAAACTCACAACTGGTAAAAATGACCACAACCGCCAAAAAGGTTGCTCAACCGCCAAAAATGGCAGAACCGGCAAAAAACTTACAACCGGTAAAAATTATCACAACTGCCAAAAAACAGTTACAAGCCGCCAAAACTGGCACAACCGTTAAAAAAGTCACAACTGCCAAAAAACGGTCACAGGCCGCCAAAACAGGTAAACCGGTAAAATGTTTGACCAGGCCGCCAAACCCCCAAAAATTCCAAACGGGGGAACCGCCAATCTGGTTCTTTTCTGCCCATATATAGTCAAGATCGACTCAATCCACAGGCTCGCCCAGGAAGGGTATAAAAGGGAAGAAAATTCCAGTCCAGATCATTCAGACTTTTGGTCTCACATCCAGACCAAGCGTCAGGCTTAACAACCTTCGACGAGTAGCTCATATAACTGACTATGTTGTTATCATCTGTCTATATTAGCAAATTAGATAACATATCACTTGAACTTAGTTGTTCAACACATATTTTAATTGGAAATAGGATTACAGGCATAATTTTTACAGTAGCCGTCAGTCATAACCGCGAACTGTGATACTTTGACCCAAAGCATAATCGACCAATAATCCGAGCCTGTCTTTTAGAAACTCTAAATCTCCACGCAGGCATATCTTATATAGCAAATTTGTAATTAAGACTAACATATGAGTGGAGATGAAGGATTTTTAAAATATCAATATTTCATTAGATACGGGAAAACATACAGAAATATTTGTAAAAAAACTGGTTCTTTCACACTTATTTTAGTTAGAGGGGTAATTATAGCAATAACTTTTAATATGAAATCTACTCCAGTTTCTGCATGACAAAGCATTACTCTTCCAATAACAATGGTAAGTTCTCTTCATGTGATTTAGTCTACCGGCCAATATTAAAAGATCTGTTCTCTTATTACAGTAAAAATATATTAGCGCTTCACTCCTAGGGTGATTCTTTAAAAGTAAAACACTTGCCAAGATTAGATGGGATTCTATGTGAGGTTTGTCATATAAAACAATGTGACATTCTCTAGATTTACTGTAAATACTTGTAGCATGATAATCTGATGATACAATTATACTGCACTGATTGTTACACTTTTATATTGTAAGGATAATGTAGAACACAACATCATATATTATGATATATATTGTTGGGGGAAGGGGAGGATGATAATTGTCAAGTACAAAGGTTTAGTATTCAGTAACAACAAGTCTTGTACTCCTCAAGAATTTGCAGTACGCGTCAGTTGAAAAATTAAGGAGTACCGTACTCCCAACTGAAGAAAGTTATCTGGCGCACTGAAGACGTTTTCGTTCTCCTTCACCATATATAACTAAAACTTGCTATATTGCTTTGTTAGAAGTTACAGTTCAAGTTTCAGCTGCTTCTGTCAATCTCTAAAGATTTATATCACCAGGTAGGGGACATGTATTGCAAGGCAATACTTACAAAATGCTTGTTTTAGTCTATTACTTCCCCAGTTTTTACACAGGTACCCATTTATACTCCTGAGTGGACAGAGGCAATGAGAGTAAAGGAGATTGCCTATATTTCCACCAATAATGAGATAGTTATGCAGAGACATCTCAGATTAAGAACATCTGCATAATATCAACTGAGCCACCATTTCTGTGAAGAGGTGTATTGTACCTTCAAGTCAAAAACTTAAATATCTAGGTCACATGGTCACTAAATGCATACTGGAATAAACAGTTTGGCTAAAGCTCTTGAATGCAGAATCACCAAATTTAGCATATCCATTCATATTGTGGCTAGCTAAAAGAAATCTGAGTTTCAACATCATTAATATACTACAATCTGGAACGTAGGTATCGCACTTATAATTTAATACAATTCTCAGTGCTTTCATCAACATAAACAATTATTTTAAGTATATAATTTTAATGAAAGACTCAAAAAAGCATCCGCTTTTGTTTCTATGAGAATTCTTAATACTTACCAGATGTACTATTATGATAATGTCAATTATCTAGTCTAGCTCAAAATAAACAATTAAAACACCGCACTCTCATGGTCCTGCCCACACTGTGTCCGGGAATTACCATAACCACAGCTACCGAGTCAATTCCCAATCACAGTCAGATTCGTATTATATTTGTCTTGACAAACAGCGAAAGCAGCTCAGCCTCACCTCAGCGGGGCGGCTGAGACAGGGCCATAGTACATCTGGTAAGTATTAAGAATTCTCGTAGAAACAAAAGCGGATGCTTTTTTTATTCTACTTCGAATAATACTTACCAGATGTACTATTATGATAAACTCCAGATTTCAACAGCCAAGAAATACTGGTGGGAGTAGGTGAGGCTCGAACCAGCACTCATCTACCATCTGACAGAGAAGGTTGTGAACAGACTAAAACCCTGGCATACGCTTGGGTTCTGCCATCTGACTCACAGAGCACTAAACTTCCATGCTCTAGACCGCACTCCTCCCCCACCCACCCTCATTTGTCCCCAAAATTCCAGAGGGCTGTCAAAAATGGGGAACAACACCCACCAGACCCATGTCAGCCCCAAGTCTCAGCTAGGGCAGTCCAGAGTACAAAGAAGCCACTACAACTTCTAAATTTTGAAATAACTATCAGTATATCGATTAGTATTTCACATTGGAATGAGTCTAATGTCTGCAAAGGATTAAGATGTTCTTGTCCAGACTATTTACTTAAATAGTCTGGTATTTCGACTATAAGTAAACTTAAAATTAGTCACTTAATTAATGTAAACACTCACCATTTTGAGTGCTTGGTCTTTTTAGTTCATCACAGGAGCTCGGCCCAATCCACGGTCATTCTCTGGTCATGTGCATGGCCATTGTTCAGTGCAAGTGGAAGAACTTGTGATGTGTGCGAAACAGTGGTCGGATGTGGCTTAGTTCAGATTCGATAAATTGGCGACGGCTACCGGATTAAGTGCGCTGGAGATGTCACGAAGGTAGAAATCAGTGAATGACGACTCGGCATGCCATTGTGCTACAGACATCACCTCCTCTAATGAGACACCCGTATAAAGGGCCGATGATGCTGCTAGTGCTCGGACCTGATGGGCATTCGCACGATCAATCTGCTTTCCTGTAGCGATTTTGTGCAACATCTGAATAGCATCGACTATCCAACGAGAAATAGTATTTTTCGAGGCGCGCAAATTAGGAGCTTTGAGACATAACCACAGAGATTTCGGGTCCTCTCTCCACTCCTCAGTACGTTTTTAATACATTTTCAGACATCTAACAGGACACCAAGCAGAAGAGTTTGGGTCATGTCTAATTAAACTTGGCAAATTGATCGGCTGTCCTGGATATTTAAGTGACTGATTCTTTGCCAGGAAACAAAGACGTGGAAGTAGTCTTAAACCTTCACCCGTGACGACAAAATGGTCTTGTTCAGCAGAAAGCGCATGAATTTCGCTTCTCCTTCTCGCCGATGCTGCTGCAACCAAGAAAACTGATTTAATAGTTAACAGTTTAATATCTATAGATCTAATCGGTTCAAAGGGAGCATGCCCTAAAACCTGTAGAGCAAGAGATAGATTCCATGCTGGGATAGGAATTGGCTGTCTAGGTCGCAGATTGCTCATTCCCTTAATAACTTCATTTAAAGTGTCATTCTCCACTCCTTCAATGGCCAGACTGGGAATGACTGAAGCTAATGCAGACTTATATGCTGCTAGCGTTGAAGGTACAACTTTGTCAACTTCCTATAAATGACAGATAAAATCTGCTACGTGTTGAACAGATGCAGAAAATGGATCAAAATCTCTTCCCTTACACCACTCTGCAAATTTGTTGATTCTATAATTATATGTTTAAGTGGTTGACCCTCTTATGGCTGAAGCAACAAACTTCGCTGCTTGCTCAGAAACGCCACCCTTAATTGCACACTGCTTGATAACATCCATGCAGTCAATTTGAACATTTCTGGTCTGTCGTGGAGATACAGACCCCTGTTCTGAGAGATTAGATCGCTTCTGTCTGGAAGAGGGATTGGATTGCAGACCAGAAGGTCCAGCAGATCCGTAAACCATGATCGGCCTGGCCAATAAGGGGCGATCAGTAGTACTTGGCACACACCCTCTCTTATCTTTGCCAGAACTTTTGGGATAGGCATACGCGTACATTCCCTTCCAACTTATCGCCAGTGCGTCTACTGCTAGAGCTAGCGGGTCCGGGATCGGTGACACGTATGTGACCATCTTTGCGCTCTGTTTCATCGCAAACAGGTCCACATTTGGCTTGCTCCAATGTTTGAATAGAACCTCTGCTACCGATTGGTTGAGCTGCCACTCCGTCGGAGGACAAACCGTCCTTCGACTGAGAACATCTGATAAGATGTTCAGTCTTCCTAGAATGTGTGCTGCCCGAAGAATAACATTCCTCTCTTGGCACCACAGCAGAAGGTTCCAAATCATCATACACAACTCCGGTGATCTCGTCCCGCCTTGGCGGTACAAATAAGACACCACTGTTGAGTTGTCTGTCCTTACTAGGACAATCTTGTCTCGGATTAAGCTCTCGAATTTTTCAAAGTGCTAATGTCACTGCTAATAATTCGAGAGCATTGATATGTTTCTGTGCATTGGTCCGATTCCATTCCCCTGACACTGACTGATTGTCCAATACCGCTCCCCAACCCGTTGTTGATGCATCTGTGAAGATGGACATATGTGGTTGAGGAGGTTGAGAGGAACGCCTCGCAGGAGATTCTGAAGGTGGAATATCAATGGTTCTTTTACTGGAATTGTCAGAGATAACGGATCCGTTCTCTGAGACCAGAATGACATTAGATACATCTGAATCGGCCTGCGCCTGAGTGCCGCATAAAGAACCACCTTCTCCAGGGACACTAGTAAACCCAGTATCCTGAGAAATTGGTGCGCCATCAGAAAGGCTCCTAGAGAAACTGACTCTAGAACTGTAATCAAACTCTTGACTCTGCTCTCCGCCGGAAAAGCTACGCCGTCTCTGAGGTTGAAAAATATTCCCAGATAAACAAACTCCTGGGATGGAGTCAATTCTGATTTCTCTAGATTCACAATCCATCCTAGATCCTTTAGTAAGGCTAGGACTACCTGAAGATTGTTGCGCAGAGTGACTGGATTCCCCGCCTTCAGCAGCCAGCCGTCTAGGTAAGTATGAACAGCTATGTTTCTCCTTCGAAGATAAGAGACACAGTGATGACCATTAAACTTGCGCTTCATGAACCTGTTGCATTTGTGGCACAAAGTGTCCTGGTTCTTGGCCTTCTGCGAACACAGAGAAGAATTAAAACGCTGCACATGACATACGATGACGAGCAATACGCACAATTGACTTGATTGTAAAGTAGAATTATTTAGAAACATTAACTTTCTCTTAAATTAATGATAATCAAGCCTTTAGGCTGGAAATATTTGAAACTTTTTTGAGTGAAAATTAATAAACACAACTTGGAAATTAACTAACGTTAATACAGCCAAGAAATAAATGCCGATCGCTACAAACACCCTCGATAATGAAGTGAGAGCTAAAAATCAGCATAAAACAGAGTGCATAGACACGCCAAGCCAAGCGAAATATTAATCATGGGCGCCGCCATCTTGGCTAAGGGCGCATCCATCTTGGAAGGAACCGAGTCGCAAGAGAAATTAACCAAGTACCCGGATAAGATTAAACAGTTAAGGGGTACCGGAGCGACTCCAACAATGGCTACCATTTTAAAACAATGTGCCAATTTAAGGAAATTTCAAACAGTCATTACGACACGAATGTATAAATTCTAGATTGATACAACCTGCCCCTGCAATGACTTTCCTTTTCCTTCCATTCTTCCAGCAATGAATTACACAGAAACTGCTAAACTCCGTAGAAAATTGAAAATTTTAGAGAGCTCAAAAACGCAACTAGCAAAGAGAGCAAAATAGACGAATCAGACTGTGATTGGGAATTGACTCGGTACCTGCGGCTATGGTAATTCCCGGACACAGTGTGGGCAGGACCAGGAGAGTGCGGAGTTTTAATTGTTTATTTTGAGCTAGACTAGATAATAGACATTTATCATAATAGTACATCTGGTAAGTATTATTCGAAGTAGAATTATGCTTCCCCAGATTTTCTTATGAGCATGATGCTTTGTTTACAAATGAATCATGTATGCTCAATATGAAGGATATTGCATAAAGTGAACACAGTCCGATGTCTTATCCTCAGTAAGGCACCAATCTTATCTTACTTCAGGCTTTCAGCACCTCAGACCAGATACAACTTCTATCCAACGTGAAATAATATTCTGTTGATTAATTAATCAATTAATTTAGCTGGGAGATATTTTGCACTGTGCCTTTCCAATAAGGTTGCTCTGAAACATAAATGGAGTTCATCTGTGAAATGGTTAAATCAAGCAAGAAGTAATGGCATAGTTAGTCCTTTAATGGCTAAATTTAGTCAGGAATGTCAAAATAGCTTCTTATTGAATGTCCATTTTCAGGCCAAGAGAAAACTATTTTTGGGAAATTTACCACTGAAATGACTGAAATGACAAGCCAGTCATTCCAGTGGTAAATTTCCCAGAAAAATAGTCTTCTCTTGGCCTGCAAATGGACATTCCTCAAGACCACTGGAGGCTGGTTTTGGTCGGCTTCACCATGAAAGGGTTAATCTGATAATTAGTATCAATATAACCTGATGATTAGTCACATGAACAGTATAACAAGAGGCCCAAGGGTCTGTGGCACTCACCTCGCCCACTGGCATTTAAACTATTTGCACCTACATAGACATGATGGGTGATTTTTGGAAAAGCCAAGAGGGCCATCAAAAAATTTGACCAATCAAGATTCTCGTTTACTATGTTGAAGCCTACCGTCATAGGATCGTTCCACCCAAGTCTTGTTGAAATTGGGCTATTGATTGAAGTAGTACCATTTTTAAATGGTTCCGGAAAACTCAGAAAATCAGAGATGGCTGCCAAAAAATTGACCTATCAAAATTCAGAATAGAATTTCTAGAGGCTACGACTAGGATCCTTCCAGCCAAATTTGGTTGAAATTTCCCAAGCGATTAATGAGGAGTATTATTTTATACAAATTCCAATTTTTCGGAATATCCAAGATGACCACAAGCAAAATCAAGCCGTCAAAATTCTGTATACATGTTCGGAAGAGTACCGGCCTAGGGTTTTTTCAGCTGAGTTTGGTTGAAAGCGGCCAAGCGGTTAATGAGAAGTAGCCGTTTAACTGATTTCCCAAAATATTCAGAAAATCCAAAATGGCTGCTGGAAAAATTGACCAATCAAAATTCTGTATACAAGTTCTGAAGCCTACTGCCCTAGGCTCGTTCCAGCCAGTCTGGTTGAAATCACCCAAGGAGTTAATGAGGAGCAACATTTTAAACCATTTTCAGAGATTTTTTCAGAACATTCGAG
This sequence comes from Chaetoderma sp. LZ-2023a, assembly GCA_034401795.1. Taxonomy (NCBI): domain Eukaryota; kingdom Metazoa; phylum Mollusca; class Caudofoveata; order Chaetodermatida; family Chaetodermatidae; genus Chaetoderma; species Chaetoderma sp. LZ-2023a. Next base: position 46,745,199 of record CM067372.1, read on the forward strand.
ATGGACACTGAACAAATTGCCCAATCAAAATTCTGTATACAGGCTTTGAAGCATACCACTTTAGGGTCCTTCCAGCTGAGTTAATGAGTAGCCTTTTAACTGATTTACAGAAATTTTCAGAAAATCCCAGATGGCCGTCTGAAAATTTGAGCAATCAAAATTCTGTATACAAGGCTTTGAAGCATACCACTTTAGGGTCCTTCCAGCCGAGTTTGCTTGAACTTGTTCAAGCGGTTAATGAGTAGACTTTTAACTGATTTACAGAAATTTTCAGAAAATCCCAGATGGCCGCCTGAAAAACTGACCAATCAAAATTCAGTATATAAGTTCTGAAACATACCAGCCTCGTATTCTTCCAGCCAAGTCTGATTGAAATGAGTAGTAGTGTTTTAAACGATTTCCCGCCATTCTTCGGAAAATTCAAGATGGTCATCGAAAACATGGATCAATCAAAATTCTGTATACAAGTTCTGAAGCACACTACGCTACATGTGTAGGGTTCTTTCATCTGAGTTTGATTGAAATCACCCAGTGGTTATCGAGTAGGCTTTTAAGTGATTTCTAGAAACGCAGAAAATCCAAGATGGCCACCGGAAAAATTGCCCAATCAAATTCTGTATACAAGTTCTGAACCATACCAGCGTACTATCATCCCAGCTAAGTCTGGTTGAAATTGCCCAAGCAGTTAATGAGGAGTAGCGTTTTAAACGATTTCCAACCATTTTTCGGAGATTTCAAGATGGCCACTGAAAGAATTGACCAATCATAATTCTATATACAAGTTCTGAAGCATACTACACTAGGGTTCTTCCATCCGAGTTTGATTGAAATTGGCCAAGTAGTTTTCGAGTAGACTTTTAAGTGATTTCAAGAAATATTCAGAAAATCCAAGATAGCCGCCATAAAAATTGAGCAGTTAAAATTCTGTATACATTCTGAACCATACCAGTGTACTATCCTCCCAGCAAAGTCTGGTTGAAATTGCCCCAGCAGTTAATGAGCAGTAGCGTTTTAAACGATTTCCTGCATTTTTTCGGAAATTTCAAGATGGCTGCCAAAAAAATAGACCAATCAAAATTCTGTATACAAGTTCTGAAGCTTACCTCCATAGGGTCCTTCCAGCCACATTAGGTTGAAATCTGCCAACCGATTAATGAGTAGTTGCATTTTTAAGCAATAGTTGATGGATGGGCAGATGGACGGTCAACATGGCATAAGCTCACTTGGCCATTCTGGCAAGATGAGTTAACAATATAATTGTACACATTAATGACTAGTGGATTTCAGATGTATCATGATGTCTTTACTATTTACATCTCCTTTTTTGCACACTGCAGCTGGTGCTATTTCCTACCTTTCATGTGCACGTCACGTAAAGGGGCACACACCCATAGTGATTTACTTGTGACGGTAATCTTATCGATCGATAACCTGGGAATGTTTCAACACGTAAAATGCTCTAATTACTGATCAGTATAGGCTTAAAGCAGAGCTATTACAATATTTTCATAACTTTCTCTAAAATTGTTCCCAGAAACGTAAAACATTAAGATTCGTACCTATATGGCTTTCTTTTTCTTTGAAAACCAGGTGTTTTTATGCAGCCATAGGTCACATTTGTCAATGCAACCTTTCAATTATGCTACATGTCCTACCATTGGTTACGCTACGCCATCGGTAGAATGCACAGGAGCAAATGTTGAAAAATATATCTTTTCTGCCTTGCACACCCTCAGTAGTAGTAGTCAGTGATTGTGTACTTACTGAATCTTGTTTGAACAAATGAATAAAATGGTGAATTTCATAAAAGTGAACCAAAACAGATATTCCCTTAATAAAGTTATTAAACAATTGAAATTTTTGCAATAGATTCTTGATACGAAGCGACAATGTAAGTGCGCAAATAGTTAAGACACCATGCTACTTCATGAAGATTCTGTCTAAAACAAAAAAAATTATCATGCATAATATAATACAATTAATGTGTATATATTCATATAACTAAAGTGGAATGTTGTCATATTTTCTCTGAGAAAAATAGTTTTTGAAGTTGCTGCATTGTGTCCTCAGGATTCATGACTTTATGTCCAATGGTGCGACTATCCTCATAAATAGCATAGTCATTTCCACCCTGGAACAAGAAAACAATGAATGATTACAATAGTTGTAGTGAGTTTTGTAATAACAAACAAACATCCCAGTCTAAGTAATGCACTTTATTTGCATGTTTTTAACCCTTTAACCCTCATATCAGCCAAAAACTTGTGCAGTGTTCTTGTGAAATGTTCATTTGCAGACCAAGAACACTATTTTTGAAAATTTACCACTGGAATGACTGGCTCTCATTCCAGTGGTAAACTTTCAAAAATAGTCTTCTCTTGGTCTGCAAATGGACATTTTCTATGAAAAGATAGAATTTTTTTTAAAACAATTCGAGTGTCAAAGGGTTAACTGTTAAAACAGAACAGACTGGATATAATGGAAAACTAGAATGTGTAGTCGATGGCATGCCATCGCAAACTCCATGCTTCCCCCAACCATCACCTTTTATGCCCCGCCCCCAGGGGGGGCTGGGTCCAATATGAATATCATGCTGCAATCCGCAATTATATGGGCAACTCACAAAATAAATTTGTTTGAATTCCCCCAAATGGTTTCAAGGAGATAGCATGATAGATACAATTTTTTATATTTGAACTTGAACCAGCCTCTTGATCCCCAATGTAAATGACATCTGGCAATCCACAATCATATGGGTAACCAAAATAACAAATTTTGTTGAATTTCAACAAATTATTTCAGGAGAGAGCTTGTCAGATGGAATTTTTATGATCCTACATTCTTGGGGGGGGGGGGGCACATTGTCATAAGAAACCAGTCAAACACATCATAGCAAGAGTTATCATCCGAAAACTGATTTTCAAGATGGTGGCTGGTTGTAATCTTGGTTTTCGAATCATCGGCGATTTCGGAGGGTTTCCTCCTGAGACAGAGTCCCATCAACCTATGAAGACCTTTGATCTTGTGACCTCAATGTCATCAGCCTGATTCCGTTCTGTAACAGCAATCATGTGTGAATGTTTTAATCCCAATTCACACATGCACGTATTCACACAAGCACGCATACACTGTTGTTATTTTAAAATTAACAACTACCTTTTCAACCTTATCCCCAAAGAAATGAATTGTTTTAAAGTTTGCCTGTTCCATGTATTTTAGACAGTATCGTTTGTCCCAGCCTGTGGGATAGATATCAATGCTAATTTGGCCTCCGACAACAAATTCCAGAGCAGAGTTATGGAATTGAGCATATAAAGCCTCTATAAACTTGTCACGGACTCTGTGTTTCTGCAAATTAAACACAATGAAATACATGTTCAGTAAGGACATCGTACAGACAAGTTATTCGATCCAGCTTTAACCCTCCAATGGTCATACTGGCAAAAACTGGCCTCTTATGATCTACTCGAATGTCCATTTACAGGTCAAGAGAACACAATTTTTGGAAATTTACCACTGGAATGGCTGGCTCGATTACCGAGCCAGTCATTCCAGTGATAAATTCTCAAAAATTGTATTCTCTTGGCCTGTAAATGGACATTCAATAGGCAACTATTTAAATTTTCCTGACCAAATTTGACCATTAAAGGGTTAATTCCTACAACATTTGTATCATGAGAAAAACACAGTGAAAGCAAGCATGTATGATGTTAGATTTTGCTATAAACTCCACATCATTTAGCGTATATCATTTATGGGTCAGTATTTAAGCATGTAACATAGTGTAACAGATAGTGCTGCGTCCGTCGTGATTTGTGTATCACCAATAGACAGATCTCATTTGCCACTCAAGTATGTGATGTCATAAATAAATATGTCAATTGTTAGCCGTCATCACGATGAAAATGATATAGCTACATCACGAAAACCAAGTCTGTCACGAAAGTGTACAAATTATGTCTGATAAATTTACAAGTTAACAAATACTCTGTTAAACATTCTGAAACTAATTTGACTGGGAACTGTTGCGTCTTATGGGCGTAACATCCCCCAGTCAAATTAGTTTCACAATATTCAGCAGCCTACATTGAAATTTTGATTCCGTTAATTAAGGTTTCAGTTTCAAATCGATTACAACACTAAAAAGTGAGCTGAGTGTAGCTGGAAAGGTGCCGGGCATAGCTAGACATGGATCCCTCTATTAGCTCATGGAATCACTAATATTAATGCTTGATGACACTTTATGATGCAAACACCCTTCTAAACATTTTGCAAAGTGGTATCAGTTGTATCAGCAATAATTTCTGTCATGTTTCTGAATTGTTCCTGTTTGTGTACATGCTGTTCTTACCTCATCATAGGCATTGAATTCCAGCCTCTCTTCATAGGTACAACTCCTGCCAATAGGACTGACATTCAACATCCCGGAACGAAACTCAATAAATGTGCCTCTATGAGAATAAAACAAGAGCAGCAATCAGAGATTGCTCAAATCTGTGCCTGATCCTCACCCTACCGCCATCACACTTTGGGATCAATGTAACATGAAGATTGTCTAGCGGTGCATATACAGCACTGATGACATAAATGCAGCCATAGAGGGCATATTATAAGAATTAAAGGTCACAATGTCCTTAATTGGGTCACTGTGACTTGGACCTCTGACTCTAAAATTCATAGGTCTCTTCGGACCCAAAAGGGTAACATGCAGGCCAAGGTTGGTCATGATCCTTTCAGTAGAACTTTAGCTATCATCCAGAAATGCAACACAATTTCCTTAATGTGGTAGCTGTGGCCATGACCTTTCAACCTCAAAATTAATAGGGTTGTTTGGAGCCCCAAAGGGCAACAGGCCAAGTTTAGTGAAGATCCCATTGGGAGTTATTCAGTTATCATCCGAAAACACAAACCAATTTCCGTAATTGGGTGATCATGACCGTAACCTTTGCCCTTCCTAGACCAAAATTAATGGGGGGTTTCGGGACACTAAGCGGAACACACATGCCAAGTTTCATGAGGATATTTTCAGTAGAACTTGAGTTATCATACGGAAATGCAACCAAATTTCCTTGGGTCACTGTGACCTTGACCTTTGGAGACCAAAATCAATTGGGTTCTTAGGGACCAAAAATACACCATTACACACAAGTTTATTGATACCAGCTCTATTAGAACTTGAGTTATCACACAGAAATGGAACAAACAAACAAGCGGACTAATGGAGGGACAAAAGAATTGCAATATATACTTACATTTATCTATATGGGGGCATGGCCATAATATATCATACATGTAGCTAGGATAAATGTAAACCACAACAAATCAGACATGTAGCCATGATTCCATGTCAATATAGCCAAGATGAATCAATGATATATGTTCTGATGCACAATTGACAGTCACGAATCCTGAATCCTTAACTGAAACATCAGTGTGTGAAACAGAATGTGGAAAAGTAGGTTTCAAACACAAAAATTGTGGTAGGAAATGTGAACATTTGGGTATAAAATTATAAACCTTGCATCCAAAATACAAATGTTGAAGATGACAACTGCCCAATCACACATCCTGTGTGTCAAGCCCTTTAGTTTTTCTGTATATCAGACATGTGTGGCACTGTGCAAAATAAGAATTTCTTAAAACAGTATACCCCTTGATAAATTTAAAGAACATTGAACAGCTTTTTAACATTCCTCTAATTATTGGTCCACAATAAACTAAGTCCAAACCACGTAAAAATATGGAAACAATTTGACAATCAGTTTCCTTATGATGGAGTCAGGATGCAAAGATGACACAAAACAAATTTGCATAGTTTTATTGTGATTGGGTAAGTCCTTGATGACCTAGATGTCTATTGAAAAACCTGAACATTTACCTAATTCTTGGTGAAAAATAAGCAAAGCCCGTAAAATATGGAAAAACATGGAAAATTATTTTAATAATGTAGTAGAGATGATGCAATCATGGTATAGAACAAATCTGTAAAATTTTATTCGCACACCATTTGGATTGCTATGTCGATCCATCCTATGCTTTGCATAGGGCTCGACAAAAACTGTCTGTATTTCACTCTTTAATGACGAAGCTGCCCAAAGATTGTTCAGAAGTGCTTTTGAGAAATGCCAATTTAACCGCGTAAGAAAACTTGAAAATTTACCACTGGAAATGCCGGCTTGATAACCAGCCAATGATTCCAACATGACTATATTCGTAAATTGTGAAAAAGCCTCATGACCTGCTAATGGACATTCATTAAAGGAAGGGAAAAGGGAAGTAACTAATGATGTTTATTGGTAATTTCATACAATATTATATAAACTACTGTCGGTAAAAAATGGAAATGAATCAGGATTATTTGAGAAAAGGCATTAATTACTAAATCTAGGAGCCCTTAACTTGGAGCCAATTAGTGATGTCGCCTGTGTTTCGCACTCCGCTGTGTGCCAACTGTGTGTGCAGGTATATCGCATAGGCCTACCTGAATATAATGAAAGCACACCTGAATATAGTTTTGTAAGCGGTATGAATAGTATTCTCTTTAGGCGCCAATATAGAGCGATTAACTCGCTACAGCTAATTCACTATTGATCCTTTTGAAAACGTTATATTTGAAAATTAATTTTTCTGATGGAAGTAACAGGTTTCGGTCAAAATGATTTCAAAATACATTGCTGGTTTCCAAGGTCGCAATATGATGCCCACTGAATATTTTGCAATTTGTGTCACTGAATGTAGACCCTGTCTCTGGAAACAACAGCTTTCAGTCAAAATGTTTTTAAAAAACACAGTATTTTACCTACAGGAAGTAGTGGCTAATCAGCTTAACATGACTATAAATGAGATTATATGACCGGCTATAGCGGGTATTATTTATTTGCTCGGCATACACCAGAGCGCATAGGTCCAGTTGCATTACTAATTGGTTCCTGCCAGAGTGACATAAATGATATTTAGGTGCTTTTTTTTCTAATTATTCTTGATTTATTTCTGTTTTTTACTGGCTATAGGGTGATTATCATATAAAGCTTTCATTCAAGAGCATATATTAGTTCCCTGATCCCTTCCTTTAAGTAGAAATTGTTAGTTATGACTCACAATGGACCTTTCCATTTTTAGCTATGCCCCGCCCATCTCTAAGCTCCACCAACACCTCGCTCATGTTGGGATCGATCGATCGATCTCTGAACTGATTATCAATTTCCATAAAAATATACAGGTAAGCTATTGACCATTTAGGAACTAATTTGACTGGGCGGTGTTGCTGCCTATGGCAACAACAGCATCCAGACAAATCAGTTTCAAAATATTCAACAGCATTTTATTAAATAGTAGACATACAATTCGTACAACATGTCAGACTACTAAGAGTTAAATATGAGCTAATTAGAATAATTTATGACGTATTATGATTATGATGTCATCACACATGCCACTTCATTGGTTATGATGTCATATGATCGATGGATAAACTTGGAAAGGTCAATTAATATAGATTAGTCTGTTTGTCCTTCAGTTTGTCAAATTAATGACATTTTTGCCAAAGCTACAAATGTTGTAACAATATCGAGCTCACACTTGTTAGTGTCTTGACCAATTTCAATCACAAATGGAATAGAATTTACAAATTTATTTCATGCATATGCCTACTACAGGCTATTTTACATTTGATGCATTTAGTAATATTCCTGCTGGACATGCTAAAGCAGTAACATTGGCATCATTGGTGTGGTTGGTGTGGGCTATGATGCTTGGCGCTTCCGCCGGTTGTTGGTTTGATTCCCAGTCAATGCTAAATACCATAATGCCACTGGAATGCCATGAATCCTTGTATAACTGAGTATATAATCGCTGTTGTCACTCACATGTCTATGCGCACGTGACATTACATAGATCTCTTACCATATGCATTACCTCTTTGCGGGGAGCGTGATTTCAGACATGTACTTCAAGACAAAGTTGATGATCTTTTGAACTTTCTCCTCACCCAAGAGTTTCACCATACTCTGGAATTAATATGCACCTTATATACAATCTTGAAAATCCACACATTTGCTGAAAGTAAGCTAAGAATTATTAAAGAATTTCTTACAACGAAATGTTTTGAGATCTCAGTTTTGAATTGTTTGAAGTTACAGGACAACTCTAAATTACCTCATTCACGTATGTTGACATTTCTGGTTTGTATCAGTATCAACTTTGGCAATCTCAATTTAGGAATCCAGTTTCTCAGTCAATCATATGACATCATAATTAATTACGCTACATGTAGGCTGACATCATAATCAAGTACATCATGAATGACAAGAGATAATCCGTACCAAATGCTTAATAGTCTGACAAGTTATACAAATTGTATGTTTTTACTATTTAATAAGCACATAGTTGAATATTTTGAAATTAATTTCACTGGGCTGGTGCTGCTGTAGGCAGCAACGACATCTAGTCAAATTAGTTTCAAAATATTCAAGTTTACTTGTATAGTTTTCTGGAAAATGAGATTCAGAGTGCAGGGATCAATTGATCCTAACATGGGCAAAGCGTGGGTGGAGCTTACCTAAAGATGGGCCGGCATAGCTAAAACTGGATTGATCCATTGCTTATGAGTGATCAGGATCATATTTGCTCTTAGTATCAGAGGATGAAATTAACACTCAATTTCAAGATAACTATACAGGAGAGATGTTGAATATCTTGAAAATAGTTTGACTCAAACCTGTTGCTGCATACGCAGCAACTGCTTCCAATCAGATTAGTTTCAAAATATTGAACATAATGTTCCTTGTATCACAAGGAATTTGCCTTTTCAGGTTTGTAAGGGCTAAGAGGTTCATGCTAGCAGCTAAACCTAGGTCAGTGGAAATTGATGAGGGTTAGAATTATTAACCCTTACCACTCTGCTGTTAAAATTTTTAATTTTCTAATGAAATTAAAAGATGATATGGTGTTCTTTTTTCAGCAAATTTGGTGGTAGATGCTGTTGTCATAGACATCATCCACCAAAATTGTTGAAAAATGACTAAAATGTACACCAATTTCCTTGTTATTGAAACAGCAAAACATAGAATATTTACATCAGCGTGGTACGGGTTAACTTTGTAGATAGAGCAGCTCAATGACTTAGTAAGAATTTGTATTACCTGGCCACTATGATAACCCTTCACTTCATCATACATAGATCAATGAGCTTATAAAATATTAAACTAACCTGATACACTGGTGGCAATATTCTACTCCTATTGTTTTCTTCCCACAACCTATTCCGATGAACTAGTGAAATTACAAAGCTTAAGACATTTTTCTTTCTGAAACTGATTTCTAATAAAGGCAGCAGTGGCTGGCAACGAGATTGTAAATTCCGATCATCTTTAATTTGGGAAGCTTCATCCCCAAATCCAGTCCAATGGACATATGAAATTTAGTGATTCGACAAGATTATTGGTCAAAATCGATTTCTAAGATGGCTATATTGGCATGATTGGATTTGGATTACCGTCGATTTTGAAAGATTTCTTCAAACGTAATCCAACAGACATATGAAATTATATACCAACTTACAGACCGTATCAAAGTTATCATTGTTTCGTATCAACAACAACATTACTTATTTGTCAATTTCGTGGCTGTCGCTTAAATATTTATCAAAATTTAACATGGAAAGAATACTTTTTCTCCATCAAAAATAGAACTAGAAAATGTAGAGTGCCCCGCAATCACTGGGAATACCTTTCTCTATGTAGGAGATAACAGTTTTACTCAAAGCCTTCTTATTAATAGAAAATAAAAAATAAAAAACAAAAATTAAAAATTAAAAAAACAAGGAAATTGACCAAAACTGTACGATCTTGCATTAAAAAGCCCATTTTCATACAAAATCTTGGACCTATAAAGGTGAATCTTTCAAAAGGCACATCTAGCCATCATAAAGAAGTCACCTGGCAAGTTTCATTACATTATTGTAAGCGATTCTGTATGATATGGTGTTTATGAGGAAATTGACAAAAATCCTGACTTTGCATTATAACATCCATTTTTACCCAAAATATGGGACCTATAAAGCTAAATTCTTCAAAAGGCACAGCTGTGTAAGATTATTACTATAGGGCTTCTGCACCTTCCGGTTCGGGGCCAGACATGATAAATATTTTATATGATGATAATGATGACGATTCTAGTGCTTTCTGAGCATTTGAAGAACACGTTTCGAACATAGACCATCATTGTTGCGCTACCCTCACAGGCTATGTGTTTTCTTGTGGGTTTTTTTGCATTAAAAAGCCCATTTTCACCCAAATTACTGGACCTATAAACGTGAATTCTTCAAAAGGCACATCTGCGTATCATAACTGAGGCATACACCAAGTTTCATTAAAATATCTGAAATGGTTCTGTATGATATGCTGTTTATGAGATATTGTGGACGGACAGACAGACACAGTGATTACTATAGGGCTTCCAAGGTGCGGGCCCTAATTATCAATAAGTACACTGTACATATACATCACTTGATGTAAACAGGGTAAAAATAAACTAAGAAGCATGATAACTCACCTCACTGCTCATCTTCTCACCATTCTTGTATCCCACAAGGCCATTCTCAGAAAACACATAGTCATAATCTCCAATGACTGTACATGAAGCAAACAGATGACAACAGAATTTAATTACGCGCCACAAAATGCCCAGCCAAACAACCGTCAACCAGTACTACAGCTCAATCTTAAAGTTGTTAAATATCTACGGCAATACAAACTTTCAAAGTCAAAGATGGCCGTTGGCCAATTGGTTTCTTCTGAACAACCTTGCCCTGATCTCTATGCCCTAATGGAAGCTCCCTGCCAAATATAATTTAAATTGGCCCAGTGGTTTTTCATAAGACATCTTAATTTTCCCATTATTTTTTTATAGGAGTTTTGGCGGCAAAATAATCCAAGATGGTCGCAGATCCATTTATTTAACAAAAGGAAGTGCACAATTTGAAATCCCCCAATGCATAAACCCATATCAAACCAATTTTGATTTCAAAATCCAACAAATAATCAATTCCAACATGGCCGACAAAATGCTGAATTCTGATAACATATTTATTCCTAACTTCCATTAAAAAAAAATTTTGAATTACCCTCAGTCCCAAAACATTGAATGACCCTCAGTCCCTAAACAAATTTACCAAATTGCAGCCCAATTCCTTCAGCAGAAGTAATTTTTGTGAAAACTAGGTCATCCAAGATGGCCAACAAGCAAATCGACCAATCAGATTCTCTTGAGAAGGTTTGGTTCATCTATTCCCATGGATTAAGTTTCTCGAGTTTCTCATCAAATTGGCAAGCGATTTTGGGTTAGATTTTTAAAGGCGTTTCTGAAACTAGCACAAAATCCAAGATGGGCGCTGGCCAAATCAATTAATCAACTTCTTTTGAATAAACTTGGGTCTTTATGCCATACGGAAGCTTCCTCCCAAATATAAATAAAATTATCCTAGTGGTTCTTGAGAAGACATTGTCTAAAGAAAGAGTTGACAGACAGACAGACAATAGATGGTCGCCATAGCATAAGCTCACTTGGCTATTCTAGCCAAATGAGCTCTCAAGCCATTAGTGTACAAAGCATCTTTACACCAAGTTTGGTTAAGTACTCTATATGAAAATCTCTTGAAACTACAGCCCACATATTTTACTATTGGTTCCAATGGGAAAATTTACCTTTGACCTCTTTTATCAATAACTTACGCCAGAATGACCTAGTTATAATATGGGTCGTATTTCGTTCACCTGGAAATTGCTGCCAACTAAATTCATGTATGAATGGATGTCCCAAATAAGGTGATTGTATCTACTTGGGTTCCCGATTTATGGCTAACCAGAACTGTGCTTGCAATGCAACCATGAAGCTCGACGTTACAATTTTGCAATGAACTATGAAGCTTGACTTCAAACAAAATAAATATAGAAGGCTTATCAATACCCTTATCAGCAAGAGGCACAAAGGCCTGTAATGGTCACATGAATCATTAGCATTTGAACCATTTGCATTTAAATACTGGTAGACATGATGGATAATTTTCGAAAAATCAAAGATGGCCACCAAAGAAATTAACCGGCCAAAATTCTTGTTGGATATATTGAATCCTACCATGATAGGATAATTCCAGCCATGTTTCGTTGAAATCAGGCCTCTAATTAAGGAGTAGCATTTCCAATGGTTCTGGAAGATTTAAAAATAATTCAAATGGCCACCCCAAAAAATCGACCAACCAAAATAGTTCTAGAGCCTCCCACTATAGAATCGATCCAGTCAAATTTGGATAAAATCCAGCAAGCGGTTATGGAAAAGATGCATTTTGACAATTTCCAGTAAATTTTAGATAGTTCAATTTTCACCCAAAAAATTGACCCGTTAAAATTTGGTTCCCTAACCTACTGTGATAGGGTCTGTCCAGCCAACTAGGGATGAAATCTGTCAAGCAGTTAATAATAAGTAGCGTTTTGATAATTTCCGGTAAACCCAACATCACTGTGCAATGGTGTGTCTTTATAAGGAGGCATGTGTCCAAGTTTGGGTCCAGTATGATTAACCAAAATATGGGATATAAACAAAAAAGTTGAGCTAACCGGAAAATGTTAAAGTTGAAAAAAGAAAGGTTTTTTCCAAGGTCACAATGACCTTGATTTTTTTACCTCAACTTCAATGCATGATACCGTGTCATTATAAGGAGGCATGTGTCCAAGTTTGGGTTCTGTATGATTAACCAAACATGAGATATAAACAGAAAAGTTGAGTTAAACGGAAAATGTTAAAGTTGAAAAAAAAAAATTTTACGATGGTCACAGTGACCTTTTGACCCCAAGATCATTAAGTGATGCTATGTCATTATAAGGAAGTTGTGCCCAAGTTTGGGTCCAGTATGATTAAACAAACATGAGATATAAACAGAAAAGTTGAGCTAAACACAAATTTGATGATGACGATGACGCCACTGCCGCCGTGATGTGCAGGATATCGCAATAGCTCGTTTTACTTCGTAAAGTCGAGCTAAAAATGCATGTTTCAGGATGCACTTAGTGACACCATGACCTAGATATATGACTGTTTGACCTCAAAACCATCTTTTGCATAGCCGTCTACAATATGAATCGATGGGCCAAATTTTCTGATTCTAATTTCTTGGATTTCGTTTGGATAAACACAGACAGACAGACAGACAGACAGACAGACAGGCAGACAGACAGATGGCACCAACCGCAATACTTCTTCGGCGGCGTGAGTAATAATAAATATGTGAATGCTGTTGATGATAAGCAGACAGATTAGATCTGGATGGCTGTGGTGTTGGCGGATAGATTAGATCTAGATGGCCTGTAGTGTTGGCCAACAGATTAGATCTGGATGCCCAGTGTAGTGTTGGCTGACAGATTGCCAGTGTAGTGTTGGTGGGCAGATTAGATCTGGATGGCCTGTAGTGTTGGCAGACAGCTTAGATCTGGATGGCCTGTAGTGTTGGCAGACAGCTTAGATCTGGATGGCCTGTAGTGTTGACAGACAGATTAGATCTGGATGGCCAGTGTAGTGTTCATGGACAGATTAGATCTGGATGGCCAGTGTAGTGTTGGCAGACAGATTAGATCTGGATGTCCAGCATAGTGTTGGCAGACAGTTTAGATCTGGACAGCCTGTAGTGTTGCTATGCATGTTGTTACAAGAGATGAAGAACATGAAATGAGCTAAAGTGTCATCATTCCGTAACCATTTAACACCTACAGACAGGAAATGACAAATTCTTTATTTATAACGTAAAGAATAGCAACAGGTTCCAGTCAAATTATTCAATAGCTTTCCTGTGTAGGTATTTTGAAATCGAGACACTGAGAATTCAAGAGTCAAACATTTAAAGGGGAAAGAAATGATAGTTAGCAGACTTTCATGTCTTACTTGAATTTCCACCCATTTGCTCGCAGATTTTAACCAGGTCAGACCCGCCAACCAAACCAACACACATCTGTTTCTTCAGCTTGCACAGGGCATCCTTCATGTCCACACTGATTTCCTAAAACACCAATAAATTATTCATCTATAATATTGCTCTAAAGACAACAACAAAGGATCCTTTGCCTTGATAAAATTTCTCACAATATAATTATATACATATAATTTATAATCACATGACCATCAAGTTTTAGAGATCTATTTCAGTATATCAGACAAATGTGTAACAGATATGATTTTTCATGCTTGTTATTCTAAGACTAAAATCATAGACTAAGATGTTAAATCATTTAGTGTCTATCACAGCCGTCAGTCAGTCCGAGACCACTCCAGCAGTTGTTCCATGAATGCCAGAACCGGTGTTCATGTCCACTGTGATTTCACCACCACCCGGGTTCGTCCTTAGGCCTACAACTTTAATTTCGCCAAAGGAGAACTTCGGGTGGTAACCACACAAGCATGACAAGCCAAGACCTATGATGCATGACTTCTATACTAACTTAGCATCACACAACTGTTCTCAGAGTAGTCTTCCTCCAGTTTCACTACAATACATTTCTAACAGTGTACAAGCTGTAGATGGATCTAGCCCATTGACTCCATGTAACCATGATCCAATTACTGCATATGCTACACAACTACGTGTCGGATATTCTCCAGCACCATAACAGTTGTTTACTTCACTGCAGTCCTCAAGATGCCCATATGCCTTGCCTGCTTTACCTTTGGCATGCTAACACTGGCCAGATTCCACAACACTGCTTCTGTTACTTCACTCGGTAATGACTTAGGCAGTATCTCAAGTATGACAGACTTAGCTGGTTAATGCATATATCTCTCCCTCACACTTTATTCATATGCAGAATTAATAATAATCTGAAGGTCATCTGGACTATCAGCAATGAGTGCAACATCATCTGCACAGGTAGAGGTTGTGATGTGAATACTACCAATATGCTGCCCGTCCCACAGCACTCTCACATATCCGGTTCAACAATGTGTTTACATAAACTCTGTACAAATCTGTACTCAAGATTCCACCTTGTCTCATCCCATGTCTCACCAGAATATACTCTACCTCTCTCCTTCTCACCTAACACACGATGTTACTCCTTCATGAATTTGATACAACAGAATCCACAACTTCCCTGTATCACCACTAAGGAACAGTTTTCTAACCAGGCTCTTGTAGTAGCAATGCTCAATTCCTTGGTGAAGCCCCTGCTGTAAACCCACACTGTAACATATTTTGCTGCGGTTCTGATATCTTCATCAATCTGTCACGCAAGATTATCTCCACTAACATTAGAATCACAGGCATCACTGCCATATCTCATTAATTACAAGAATTTTTTATCACCCTTTCATTTGAAGACAGGTGTTACGAGCCCAAACTTGAGTTCATCAGGTATAATAGCCTCTGCAAAGATATGGTTGATTACATCTATGAGTCTGTCAATCACCATCTCACCACCATACTTCAGATGCTCTACCATAAGGTCATATATATATCTTGAGCCTTTCCATTATTAAACTGCTTATGCGCCTGGTCCTCCACTAAAGAATTGACAGGTGTTAGACTTTCTATTTCAGCACAACAAATATCTTGTATTATGGCTACATCGAGCTCCACTTGGTCTTGATATTCAATCATAAATCTCTGTATCAGATAGCCTCACTACCATCTTAAAATGATTCTTCTAACCTTCACAGATATTTCCCAAGGTTGCTGGTGGCCATCTTGGATTTCAGATCATCGTCGATTTTGATAGGTTTTTTCCAAGACCTCGTCCAACCACCCTATGAAGTTTCAATGCGATCCGACAAACGGTAATTAAGTTATCATCCGGAAACCTGCCACCAGCACGCCCGACTGCCTGCCCACCTGCACGAACAGCGCCATTACATAATGCCCCGCCAAATTTTTTGGCGGGGTATAAAAACTGCATCCGTTAGTCAAATTTTAAAGTTAACTAGAAGACTAGCCGACATTTTAGTTAGATATTTGCTGGCACCATTATTTCAGAGTCTATTGTCTTCAGCTCTTTGCTGGTGCGAAATTGTTGCAATAAAACCATTCTCTCAAAGCTAATGCTAGTCATTGTTCTGCTGTCTTTCAAGGTGAACAGAGCTTCCTACACAGTGCATAGCATAGTTCAATACTAGTTGTATATTTCCGATGGTGCTAGTAAAACAAAAGCTTTCCATAACTTTATTCTCAAAATAACCAGCGAATAATACAAGTTCTGTCACTAGGCAAAGATGTGATAATGATTGAGTGAGCAATATCCAGTCCCATCAATTAAAAAATATTCACCAGCATATTCCTTACATGATAAAGCGCTTTTAATATTTGATCTGCGTGGAAGATAATGGGTAAGAGATTCTATCTAGCTAACCTTTCGAGCTGGTGTTAATGTGCCATCCACATCAAATAAGCATATAGTCGTCTCATCACGAGACCCCATTGTTTCTGAAAGTAAAGGAAAACAAATGAATAAACATGAATATTTATCATTTTCCAATGCACACAGACTTAATTTAACAGGTGCTGCTAAACAATTTTAAGATTTAAGGCAGTGTTGTTGAAAATTACTGTCTTATTTCGTTATTTGTTTGAAGACAATAAACAGCCGTTCTTTCAATATGCTGCTGAACACAAGAAGGTTTCTCTCATATCACCCATCCAACCCACTCCAATATCCAATAATACTGGCATTCATGCGAGTTCAGAATCTGTTTGTCAGTTTCTAAGTACTATAATTAGAACTAGAAGTGTAGTTGTCATTTTAGATTTAATTTGCCATCGTCATGTTATATGAACCAATAGCCTGTGTTGACTGGAAATTCTCAAATTAACTGTAACAAGAATGCATAGGTAGAATACTCCGGGATTCTGACAATAATCTGTAAACAAGAGGCCCAAGGGGCCCGTATCGCTCACCTGAACCAAAGGCATTTCAACTAGATTGCTCTTTATCAACAAGATGGCCACCGAACCATTTATCCCACAGTTTCGAAAATTTCAAATTTGAGATGAGCATACCCAAAAACACATAAAACCAATTTCGACCTCAAAATCTATCAGATAAAAAAATCAAATATGGACACCAAACATGCTATATTTTGATTGGCCCGTGGTGTCCAGGTTTTTTGATGGAACAACTTCCCTTGAACAAACTTCAATGGCCCTTAGTCCCTAATAATATCTGCCAAATTTCGGCCCGATCCCGTCAGCGGTTCTGGAGAAGTCGTTTTCGCTACAACTAGGTCAACCAAGATGGCCGCCAAACCATTTGACCAATCAAGTTCCCTTGAACAAACTTGGTTCAGCTCTTAAATTATATTTCATTACGTATGCATCAATCCCATAAGCGGCTTCGGAGAAGCTTTTCATAAACGTTTCTAAAAATCGGCCAAAATCCACGATGGCCACCGGCCCATCTGAAGAAACCGCCTCGTCTGAATGTGGTTTCCCAATCGAAAACTCTTGAGGATGGCTAACAGAGACACCACTCTGGGCTTGGACGGGTAAACCCTGCCCTCCTCGAGATCGAATCGCATCCCTAAATAAACGAAATGTTGAGTGGGTGTCAACTCGAAAGCAACTTCAGAGTCAGAGCAGTATCCACCTCTAACCTGACTGATGTGTCTGCTTTGATCAGCCAATCGTCTATGTAGGTGTGAAGCGTCACGTTCTCTTTTCTGAGAAACGCTGTCACCGCAAGGACCACTCTGGCGAAAACCCGTGGAGCTGTCGACAGGCCGAATGGGAGGACTATAAACTCCCATACTTGATTCTGAAACGCAAATCTCAGAAACCTGTGACAACTCCTGTTCATTAGAATGTGGAAATATGCATCTTTCAGATCGATTGATACACACCACATTCCCTTCCTCAATCCTGCCGACCTCGGAGTTTCCATCTGAAACCGAGGCATATGGACAAACCAATTTAATGGCCTGAGATTGAGTACGGGTCTCCATTCCCCTGTGCTCTTGGGGACAAGGAACATGTTTGAATAGAAGCCTGGAGTGTTCCGGTTTGCTGGTTTTATTGCTCCCTTCAGAAGCAAACCTGACACTTCGTTTTGAATGGCTTCTAACTTGTCTGGTTCCCTTGGTACAGGTGTCCAGACAGGTGCCAACGACAGATTCTGTGGTGGAAAGTCCCACGACTCCGGCATGTACCCCTGGGATAACCATCCCAGGACCAGACTGTCTGACGTCACACCTCGCCAAGCCTCGACGAAATGCATGAGCCTTCCACCCACTATAGATGCATCGACGCCTAATGGGGGTGTCTGGCTCGCGATCCGCTCCCTCCCCCCTCTCTTGACGAGAGAGTGAGAACCATTTTGGTCTTGGCTTGGCTGGTCTAACTGGCACCACTGTTCCTGTCGCACAGGTGAGGTCCAGGCAGATACGAAGGGAGCCCTCAGGTACGATCCGCTCCCTTCTTTCCGCCCTTTGAGGACTTACCCTTCCCCTTCCCGCCTCTCGGGCGATCAGGAGCAACATTGGGAGGGTAGGGGCCTCCACAACCTTCTTGGCTTTCTTCGCCGGAGGCGGCTGAGAAAACCCAGTAGAAGCAGAAGCAGCACTAGGTTTAGCTTTCGCCTTGCTTTTGTGCTTTTTCTGCTTCTTAGAAGGTTGTCCGGTCAGCGGCTTGACGCACTAGCTCTAGCTGCAGATTAACCACCAACCGATTCTGCGCAATAATGGCTGTGTTCTCTAAGATGCCCGCGCTTGGACACCAAAGATGCTAGGGCCTGTCAGGAGTGTCCCAAGAAGACGGCAGTAGCTGGATGCATATGGTCAAGGACCATCTGCCTCCTGGACTTAGTCACACATGCCTGCACCCTTGCCAATGCGTCCATAGACCGCACCAGGCCGTCATTAACGCACGAAAGCGCCACAGGGTGGCCTGCCCCCCCCCCTCCCCCTTCAGCCCACACCGACTGAAGAAGGCGATAAGAGTGGTTGACAGCACTCATTGCTGCCCTCACCCCCTCATCACACAGGGACAGGACTTCATCATGATGTACCTGAGGTTTGTCCACCAGTGCTGGGGCGGGGCCACCCGCTCCAGCACTCTGGGCACCCAGTACCCAGCGGTTATCCTCGGTGACCGACGGGACAACACCATACCTGTCGTATTCGCCCCGTGGAATACAAACACCTCGCCCGCACCTCCCTGGAGGCCGCAGGAAGCTGGCCCTTGCTCAGGAGTTGTTTGCTATAAATAGCATCAAGCAACTCCATAAACCTTGGATCCAGTCGATGCATCCTCCTCGGCCGTGGTCGAAACCACAGACGGGTCTACCCTGGCTAGTCAAGCCAGAGCCTCAGCCCAATCTGTCTCCGAGGGGGACACTCCCGTGAACACGTCACCCGTTGACATGTTCACGGCCCTACCAGCAACGGCCTCCCAGCTAGGAGCCATTGCTCGGTTCCGCCACCACGCCATGGAACACACCAGTCCATGGAGTAGGCCCGCACGGAAAACTGTGCGGACCCGTAGCGTTTGAAGAACTGTGGCCAAACACGGGCGCCAACGGCACCCCATGTCTGACCGCCGGACTAGGCGAGATAGGTGAGTACCAGACCTGGCCAGCCACACCCGTCACCATGTCGGTTGGCCGCAAACCAACCATTACGGTACCGGTGTGGCCTCAACCACGGGTGTAGCCGCTGCCCTGGCTTGCGCCAAGCCAGACAGATGGAGGACGATTCCGTGCAGGACGGAATCGACCTCCATGCTCTCCACCCGCGGCATCACAGCAATCTCTCCTCCTCGGCTTCCTCATCTTCAGACCCTGAAGAGTCGTCACTAGACGAGGAAACCGTGGACGGACCGGCCACCGCTACTGGACCACCCGGAGGTGGCCAAAGAGAGACAGAGCCCATCAGGGGGGGGGGCGTACGAGACGGCTCCCTCGGTGGCCAATACAGAACCCTGTCCAAGGACAGGGTCCGAATCAAACACGGGAAGAGACTGCCCTACAACTTTTGGCAGCAGGGACGACACCAGCATGGTCAGAACGCTATGCAAGAAGCCTTGCATAGCAGGACCAAACCACGCCGGCGGTGCCATCTCTGCCACCTCCGGTTGCAGACGTGGAACGCCCTCAAGGGCCGAAACGGATGCTCCACGATTTACTTTCGGACTGCCTGACCCCCATGTCAGACCATGCCAAGTCCTTCTGGGCAAGGAACTTAAGCATCATATCGACCGACCACACTGCGCAAACGTTACACCTACTGTCAAGATTACAGCGGAAACAGACATGGTCCTTGAATAGAACCCTTACGAATTTGTGGCACTCGTCACATGATGGCGGGGCTGACTTGGCCTATAAATAAGCACAAACCTACAATAAGCAAGCGGAACGAAACAGAAATGGAAGGCAGACAATTAATTTTCAAATATTTTGACCATAAATTAACTGTTAACCCTCCCGCACCCCACCCCGCAACGTTACAGCAATGATCGCATTGATTATGACAAGAACGAAGCGGGCAATAATACACCCATACACTGATCCTCAAGGATGTATAACGGAACAACAAAATGTAAACAAACTGCTGTAGCACACGGTAAAACCACAGACCACACATCTAAATCAAGAATTTTGAAACCACTGATCATTGCAAACAGATCGTGATAACACGCAAAACTTGAAAATTCCAAAGTTTTTCTGGTACCAATTAAAGTACGCAGCACCTAGAATCAGATGCGCGAATTAATGGAACATTTTCTTCACATAAACATCCGAGTAACACGGTGTGACGGCACCCGCTCGGATCTTACGAAGAACGATGTCAGCCGATTTTCGTGTTAAAACACTGTCAAGCCAACACCTATTTCATATCTGCCAATCACCTGTTGGGGATTAAAGGAAGGTAATCATCTGGCATATTTCGTTGTTAACTCACGTCCCAGATTCTTTGGGGTTGGAAATTGGAACATGCGACACAGATGAAATTTTGAAGACCTAAGTCTTTTAACTATGGAATAACATGGAAATATACAACCTGGTTATCATCGGCAGCATCCATGGTAATCCAATATATCCTTAGAGAGCGCACAAAGTTATCACAATTTATACAGAAAAAGACTTAATATAATCTCAAGACTTCCAACTGCAAAAGAGCATGTGTCTCTTGTTGCTATGCAAACAAGAATGAGCTTCATGGCAAACGGGTACTTTGCAGTTGGGAGCCGAGTACCCGGTTCAAGGAGTCGGTAAAGCTTACTAAGTCTATAGTCCTAGGGCCCAGCTATCCAGGATAACTGTATCAGAAGTAATAGAATGGTGAGTATTGATCGATGGAGAAGTTGCTGCCTTACGCAGCAACGGCTCGTAGTAAAATTAATTTCAAAACATTCAACCATTTTCCTATATATGGTAGCATTGAAAATGGGATATGGGGAATTTATCGTTGACTGGGTTAAGCACCACCATCATCATATCTCTTAGTGAAATCACTGCTGCCTCGCATAACTCAAGTGGTCCACTTCAGACATTTTTTAATTTTTAGAACCACCATGTGCTATCTCACATGATTTTTATAACCATCATTAGGAAATCTCAAGTGGTTCACCTTAGATAGTTGGTGCTATCATTGCTATGCAATAGGATAATTATTCGCATACATTATAAAACCAACATAATACATCATCATAATACATAAGAATGTTTTTTAGAACCATAATCAAAAAGGGTTATTTAGTTTGAACCACTGCAATATGTGTGTGTGTGTGTTAAATGTTGTTGCCATTCTTGGGAGAAAGATTTCAAAATTCTAATTTTTGGCGTAAAAAAACAACAGGGTTTGTCTAATTGATAACATTTGAGCCATACAGACGCAAACTTGCAAGATTCAAATTCTCTTTTAAGTTTTTCAAATTCATTTTCCTAATTTTAAATTTCATACAATAGGATCAAGTACATCTTATATTATTTTTTACGAAATATATTCAATTCGTTTGTTAATAGATCTTTTCTAAAAATTATAATTTAAATTTTCCATAGAATTTGTCTTTAAATTAAATTAGATTCAAACATTGCCTTAAATTTAAACTTTATATTCAAAATTATGATTCAAACAGTCAATTTTGCACATTTCCGCATAATCCCATATATATTACATAATATCGTCATAGTAGACAAAATTAAAAAACATTTTTTTATTTCAAACATACGGTTTACAGAAATTAAAATTTTATACAGATGAGATTACCGAATTATTTTTTTCATAAAACGTTTTAATAAATCCATCTCAGTTCTTTAACCATTCTTCTCTGTCACTTCCGGTACAAAAAATCGGAATGATAAGTTAACAAGAGCTGTAGTGAAACTCAACATACGCCCGTAGGCATACTTGTTTGAGGAATGCTAAATGTGAACAATTTGTCTTTGATAAATGACACTTCGTCTATCCCTAAAAAATCTGCGGAACAAAAAATTGTGAGTGTGGGTTCAAAACTCTTCGAGATTTGGATCATGACTCCCGCGAATATGGGCGGATCATGCCAAAACAAAATCATGACACTTCGGCTATATGTACCACATCTTTTGAAAAAAATCTGTGAGTATGGGTTCAAATCTCTCAAGATTTGGCCTGGACACGACAATTCTGACGAATTTTAATCTTTTAAGGGAGCTAACTCTGGCGAATATGGGCAGATCTTGGCGAACCGAAATCATGACACATCGCTTATACATAACACATCTTCTGGGAAAAAATTGTGAGTGTAGGTTCAAAACTCTTCGAGATCTTTCCCAGACAAGAAAGTTTTGACGAACGTTAAGCTTTCAAGGGAGATAACTCTAGTGAATATGGGAGGATTCTGCCGAATCGATATCATGACACTTCGTCTATAGGTAATATATCTGCTGAAAAAAATTTGTGAGTGTAGGTTCAAAACTCTTCAAGATCTGCTCCGGACAAGAATCACATAATACGACCCTTTGCACAGGCGTATAAAAACCAGTATCAATATATATGATTTTGAGGGTTCATACTTTTGACATTCTCACATGCGCTTCACTTAGTCATGCATCTTTAAATAGATACAGCAGTTTTACGCTGCATCTGCAAATTTTAAAAAGATACGCGTCGAACAAGTGATTATTTTATACATTTGGATGTCAGTGTAGTGAAAAACATGTATTTGCCTATGATAAAAATTCCGATAAATCGCAAGGAAATTATGTAAACCAACAGTTTTCGCTTCAGACGACATCTGCTAGTTGCTTTCCTGAGTAGCTATGCAGATACGTTGTCATAGCAATAATTTATTTCTGCCGCCGCGTGAAACTGACATGGGGTGCTTATGTAGTTTTCAGATCTGAATCGATTTTTCTCTGCCCATAATGCCCATTCGAACAGGCGCTAGTTATCGCATATGATATAAATTTCCACTATTTTTTTGGTTTTCTGGTAGGCAAAATACTTATGTTCATTTTCAATACTACATTGACCAATTTACAAAAGGAAACGGAAAGATTTTAATTTTTATAAAACTTTGACTGAATTTTGCTGCTATCCGGTTTTTACAAAAAGCAGAATTTAACCTGATCTTGATTTACAACAATAAATTATGCTCTGTGTTTGTATCAGACCCATTTATAGCATTACTGTTATTGACATACTCTTCTTTCCTCAAATAATAAACATTGGCACCAATTCACTGCCTCAATAGAGTTGAAATTACGAGATTACTTCACCCTCGAAAATACATGACACAATACACAGATTACATCTGTAGACCAGGTAGTGAATATTTATAAGCACTAAGTTTATTTTATGGTTTATTTAAATTTTAATGCATGTTTTATTTCAGAGAATGGTTGCTGATTATGAAATTGACAGCATTTGTTGATAATATTTCCTACTCTTATATTAAATCGCTGAAAATGTGCTTACACCCTCGAAAACCCATTATCCGATGAAATAAGCAATTCAAAATTTACCTGTGGTATATACTATGGGTACCGAAGTTCGTGAATCTAAGCAAACAATGCACTCGTGAAAAAAACCTCTTAAACAAATTTGTGCAGGAATTTAACACAACGTAATTCAATTCAATCCATCAAAGGCAAAGCCTATGTGGTGATGGACCTCTAACATATATTAGACAGAGAAACATTACAACATTAAATTACTGTACATATTACAAATAACAACATTACAACACTACACGTAATGCACACAAAAACATAATTAAGTTACTAGTAGTTAATTATAATAATATATTAAGATATATATATATATATATATATATATAATCTTTCTATTTTTTTGCACTTGCACCCACAGTATATATGCATTATTTTTATATTTTTAATATTTAGTGCTAGAAGATCTGGAGTTTTAAGTTGCTAGAGGTAATGGAGTGAGTTGGGGAGGTGGGGTGGAAGGCATTCATCGAGCTTAAAAACAGTAATCCAGTATGTGATTTATTATAATAATAATAATTATTATTATTAATTTATTATTATTGATACTAATATAGTGTATGATGAGCCATAATGTATGATGAGCCATGGTGGTAGTGATGATCTTCCTAAAATTAATGAGATTGGTAAATCCATCAGACTTCGACAGCCATACTCCCTCCTCATGTCTTCTTCTAAAGTGGTCTCCCTATGGGTGATTAACCCTTTCCCCGATGCGTATCCTATATCTCGCTTAATTCCAGAGGCAACAATATATGAACTGTTGAATATTTTGAAATTATTCTGACTGGAAGCTGACAGATGAACAATACAAACATTAAATTACATGTTTCGAAGGATCAAACTATTGCACATTACAAATATAAATATATAAATAATAGATGACTTTGGTTACTATAAAAATACAGACATACATCCTTCCATTTGCATCCACAGCATTATTATGCAGCTAACAATATTATTCCAGTCATGTGGAATATGAAGCCTTTCAAAATTTGCTTTCAAAACACCCAACGGAACTAGATGTGTATCATAAGCAATGAACTTTGTCAAGGACTCATCAGCGAAAGGGTTAGTAGGCTTCTATAATAATTGTCTTGAGGTTCTTTTGTATGATTTTTTGGTGATAAACTGTGTGCGGATATCTGTTTCTGTGTTGTTCCATAGGTGTATTGCTTTTGTTGATGGCTTTTGTCTGGAGTCTTCTGTGCAGCAGAAGGTTGTATGCAGATTTTTCGTGATCGTGTGTTTTGTGAGTGTATGTCTTCATTATTCTTGAAGAGGTTTAATAATGGGGTTGGTAGATTATTGTTATAGAAGTCTCTGAGGACGGAGTATAGTTGGAGCTATGGCTTCAAGCTTTAATAGTTTTTCTGTTTTAAAAACATTTTGACCCGCTGTTGGTTGAGAAAATATCTTTATAGCGTTTTTCTGAAGTGTCTTTAATTTTTTTAGTTTTGTTGAGTAAGTGTTAGTCCAAATAGTGTTGCAGTATGTGATTTTTGGTAATATTAACATGCTATATAGCATTTTTATAAGGTGTTTTGGTTAAGTAGCTTTTTAGTTGACGCATAATACCAATGTTCTTTGCAACCTTTGTTACAATTTGTACATGTTTCTCCCATGTGAGTTTATTGGCCAAATAAACACCTAAGAATTTTGGAAATTGTGCCTCACATATTTCTTGATTATCTACATAAAATTTAGGGAGATCAGTACTTTTCATTTTTTTATTTGTGAATAAGATGTAATTTGCTTTTGCAACATTGAGTGATAATTTGTTAACCTTAAACCAATGAATTACTTTTTCTATTTCTTCATTTATGTTTTTATATAAAGTATCAATGTTTTTATGGCTGCAAAAAGCATTGGTATCGTCTGCAAAGAGAATTAATGACAAGTGTTTGCAAACATGTGGTAGGTCATTCATATAGAGTAAGAACAACAGTGGGTCAAAAATTGAACCCTGAGGAACACCACAGACTATTTCTCTACTCTTAGATAGGACTCTATTATATTGGACATATTGTGTTATACTGGATAGATAGTTTTTTATCCAGTCCGGTACAATGCCTCATATTCCATAGTTAGAGTTTTTCTATTAAAATGTTATGGTCTATTGTATCGAATGCTTTAGATAAATCTATAAAAATTCCAAGAATATGTTCTTGTTTGTCCAGTGTATTTACTATCTTTTCCATCATATCTATAAGAGCTAACATTGTGGAGTGTTTTTCCAGAAAACTGTATTGTGACTGGTAAAGGATAGAGTTTTTACTTAAGTAATTGGTTAGCCTGTTATAATAGTCTTTCTAAAAGCTTTGAGAACAGTGGTAGTATTGAGACTGGCGGATAGTTAGTGAAGTCAGAGGAGTCTTTTGCTTTGTAAATTGGGGTTACACGTGCACTTTTTGAGTCGTGATGGAAAGATGCATTGTATTAGTGATATGTTGCAAATGTGATTTAGTGGAGTCATTATATCTTGCATGCAATTTTTAAATGCGTTAGTATCTGAGATCTCCTCTGGGTCAGTAGGGTTTAGAAAGATTGAGGATTGGTAATTGTCTGACAGATAATCTCGCATGCTAGGACTTGCTTTGGTGTTCATTTTCTTGGATAGTTCTGGGCCAATGTTAATAAAATATTCATTAAACTTGTCAGCAATTTCTTGATTATCAGTAATGACTAATGTAGAATAACACATTAGCACACAAATAAAACAATTCAGTAAAAAATTATAATTTTTAAACAAATTCCAAGCATCTGAACTGACCCACCTCGCCAGGTTATGTGTGAAATAGTGGTACCGAATTTCATGAATTGGTGATTATGCATCTTCAGCTGTCTGGAACATGCTTGTAAATTATTAAATATCACTGTTTTGTTTTGTTGAAAGCTTTCACTGCTAATTGTGCCCATTTTAGCCCATAAATTAGTCCTACAAATGAATGTATAAACCATAAAAGCAATTGATACATTTGAAGTGAAGAAAAGAAAATGGATACCGCTTTCGGTAACAAGCGGTGATGTCACATGAAATCCATGAATATTAATGAGATGAAGTAATGGACTAACCCTAGTCTTTTAAAACGTGTTCAGAGGGCATAAGCGAAAACATTTTTTTCCACAGTCATGTGTGCAGTTGATGCTAACTTTGGCATTTTGTTAAATCATTGATAATCACCCACCCCTTCCTCGAGAGCCTTGACAATAAAATTTAGAGGGGCCCCTGTCAATCAGTCTAATCCGACGCAGTGGAGAAAATGAAAGTTCAGTTCAATATTATTTAGTTCACGATTTATGTACATGTAAACAGATCTACAGGCAGTCCATCCAAGGCAATGCCTACAAAGTGATGGACCCCTTACAAATATACATCACACTACATTACAAGCAAGAGACACACAGAGAGGACAACAATAAAAAGCATTCACATAACTTACAACACATAAAAATGCATATGAAGAAATTAACATGTACTGTTTGCGGTAAAACATGTTCGGGAGGGGGGGGTGGTTGTGTGTGTGCTCGCCATGGTTGATTATAATACATATCATACCATATTTATGTATCATCATTAATGCTTAGGCCAGACCAATTTTATGTTTCCCCCTATGGATTTTCCCAGCAAAAAGACCCAATCGGAGATGGAAAATTTATTTTTTCTAAAATAATACACTATTTTAAGCTCAGATGTTTTAAATCTATTAATCCTTTCCCGTTAGTTGTCATGATTGATCAAGAAAATTAAGCAGTTTTCTCAGTGAGCGTCCATTTGCGGTGTATAGACATTTCGGCAGCCAACCATTTTCGGCAGCCCGTTTTCGGCAGCCTATATTAGTGTGTTTTATTATTATCCCTGTGTTACCTATATGTTACCCTATATCCATGTCGCTTTAACAGAGTCGATATAACAGTATTATATACTAATACTATACATGTGTATTATATAGTAATAGTATATATTTCTGTTATATCGACTCAGATAGACTGAAATCCATATCTAATTACCACTTATTGCTGGTTGACAAATTTTATTATGTTTGTTTTTTCAGCCATGCCGACTCTAAGAGCAAAACGAACTAAGAGCCAGTTGCTGCGATGAAAGTCAAGCGCTGTGATGCCGATTAGGCATACTGTTGTGACGCTGTGAAATATAATTTCATATTATTTTGAAATAAAGACGTAGGCCTATATCGATCATTCTTTAACAAAGTGGTGGGCCTCTAATTATTACAAATTTCAGTTCAATTACAATGCAAAAAAATTTTAAAGAAAATTCTAGAATATTTAAGGCGTAACATAATATTTGAAAAGCAGCGCCAACTTGGAAAATCTGTGTCATGTAATTCATGTATCACATGAAAACGGGAATTTTGAAAATAGTTTTTCGGGTTGAGACTTGGAGTAGATTTCCTCCAATTTTCATTAAGATCTACCAAGTACCTAATGTTTGAAGCAAATTTGGAAATGCTCATTAGAAAATATAAATAATTTCGAAAATCCGCAAGAAACTCTTATAATGCTACGTCTGTAATGGTCGAAAGATTAATACAGACTGACTAACTATCTGAACCACAAGTACAACCGAAATGGTGCTCGCCCTGTCAGGATCCGCCAGGCAGGTGCAGCGCCGGGCTCCATGCCTCGAAGGAGCCCACCCTCAGCTACTAGAGGTCCCATCAACTCGTCTTGTGGAGCCAGGGGATGAGGATGGAGAGTTACTGGCCAACTGAAAGAGAAGACCAAACCCGAAGAGAACCCCAGTATCAACATCATGCACTGGAACGCAGAAGGGCTTACCAACAAGAAATCAGAGCTCGAACAGTTCCTGTACGAAAACAACATTGATATTTGCTGCATCCAAGAGACACACCTGCAAGAAGGAAACCCATTTAAGATCAGAGGTTACCAGATTTTCTGGTGTGATCGAAGAGGAAGGAAGAAAGGCGTGGTGATCACCTTGGTCCGAAACAGCGTGAACGCCAGCCAGATCAGAACCTTTATAGAAGAGGCAGAATATATCAAGATCAAGGTAACAACCAGCAACTCTGTGATTGACATTGTCAATTATTACTGCCCTAATGACAAGAATCTCTCACTTGACACAATCCAGGTTCCGGCCTGTCACTCCCTCATTGCGGGAGACTAATAGCCAGTCCCAGAGCTGGGGATACAGAACACTTGATAAACGAGGAGAAGACATTGGAGCATGGCAAGATGAAAAGCAACATTTACTTGTCAACGATCCCGCAGACCAGCCTACCTTCTACTCGCGCCGATGGCACTCGACAACAACGCCGGACTTGGCATTTTGTACAGAAGACATTCACAGAAACCTCAGTAGAGTGGTCGGATCGCAGTTAGGAGGAAGCGACCACCGCCCAGTCCTCCTCTCTCTTTCTGGAAGTATTTAGACAAGTTCACCTCAACATCCAAGGTGGAACTACAAAAAGGCAAATTGGAGTCTGTTCGGCATTTGTTCCAATGAGCTTACACAAAACATAGCAGTAGAAGGGAGAAACATCAACAATGTGGTCAAGGAATTTAATTCAAGTATCCTCAAGGCTGCCAATGAAGCGATTCCTCGAGGGTTCAGGAAAAACTATCGCCCCTACTGGACAACAGAACTGCAAGCAGCACATGATAAACTAGACAAGGCCAGAGAAGATGCAGAGGGTAATCCCTGTCATGAAAACCACTTCAGGCTACAACAAACTAAAGCCAGGTATCTAAAGACCAAGCTGGAGGCCAAAAGAAGAAGCTGGAGGGAAAAGACGGCAGGGATAATTTAGAGAGAGACACCACAAAGCTATGGAGACTGACCAAAGCCCTGAATGACGAGGGTCTCGGGGGAGAGAAGATTACTCTTGTAGAAGATGGACAAACACTGACAGGAAAGATGGCTGCAGATGCCTTTGCGAAGGCATATACAAAAGAAAGCAACATTTCTATACCACGAATGCATCAAAAAGAGGTTACAAAAGAGCAAAAGGAAAGAACAGACACCAACACTCATGATGCAATGAAAGTTGAAATTAGTTTAGCAGAACTGAAGAAGGCTATCCGCCAATTGAAGAAGAAGAAATCTCCCGGGCCAGATGGCATTAGGAATGAAATGATCCAACACCTTGGTAATGCATCTCTTTGTAAGTTGCTAGACATCTTTAATCTCAGTTGGACCAATGGAGAGGTTCCTCAGCGCTGGAAGGAAGCCAGAATGACTCCTATTCTGAAAAAAGGGATGAACAAGATGAAAGTGCTGAGCTACCGTCCTATCAGTCTTACAAGCTGCATATGCAAGACCATGGAGCGCATCGTCAACCAGCGGTTGCGGTGGTACCTGGAGTCGGAGAACATTATAGTTTCAGAGCAGGCCGGCTTCAGAAGATACAGGAGCACAGAAGATCAAACAACACATCTTGCACAGGTCATAGAGGACAGTTTTCAAGCCAAGGTGATGCTAGCTGCCTTTATCGATCTGCAGAAGGCATTTGACAAGGTGTGGAAGGATGGCTTCCTCGTGAAGCTCCGGCGCACAAGCATCAGTGGCAACATGCTCCGATGGACAAAGTCACACCTACACAATCACAGAGCTAGGGTGCTGGTGGATGGACAATCTGGACAGAATGTATTGCTGAGACAAGGGGTGCCACAAGGCGGAGTATTATCACCAACTCTGTTCATACTCTTCATTAATGACATTGTAGCAGAGCTTCCCAATGGGATCCAAGCAGCCCTCTATGCAGATGACCTCGTACTCTGGTGCACCGTGGAGTACACAACGACTGCCACGTACAGAATGCAGCTCGCCTTGGACAGAATTACAGCTTGGGCCAATCGCTGGTGTATTACCATCAACAAAGAAAAATCATCAGCCATGCTATTCTCACTGTCCACCAAAGTCCAAAACCAAGGTTGGCAATCTGACACTGGGTGGTACTCCACTCGAGTACGAGGACCAACAGACATACCTGGGAGTCACCTATGACAGAAGATTAACATGGAAGGAGCACATCCAGAACGCAGAGGCAAAGGCCAGAAGAAAGCTAAACATCATGAGGAAGCTGGCAGGAACAAAGTGGGGTGTCAATGAAAGGATCCTCAAGACCATCTACCTAGGTGCCGTACGACCACACCTTGAGTATGGATCCAGCTCATGGATGACAGCAGCTAAATCTCATCAACAGAACCTCGACAGAGTACAAAACCAGGCACTGCGCATCATCACTGGTGGAATGAGATCAACACCAATAGAAAAAATGGAGCAGACAGCAGGCATCCCCCCACTTAGCAAAGGAAGGGAATGCAAAGCACTGATCCAAGCTGCAAAGTTCAAATCGTTCAACAACCACCAGATGAAGATCAGGCAAGCACAGCTTGACAGGAAGACTTAAAAGATCAGGTTTTGTGAAAGAGACAAAAGCACTTCAAAGGAAACACCAAGAAATGTTGCCAGCACAAATAGAAGACCCAAACCACACCCTTGATCCGCCACCCTGGGAAAACAAACTAGAGAGCATAGCTATTCGCACCACAGTACCTCATCTCACAAACAAAGATGAACACAGTGATGTGAGCAAGAAGGCCCTGACCCTAGCCATGTTGGAAGAAATGTACCCTCAGGAGACATGGATAAGGATCTACACAGATGGATCAGCCAAAGATGCAATTAGGAGCGGAGGTGCCGGACTGCACATACAGTATCCAAACGGACAACATGAGTCAGCTGCAATACTGACAGGCAAACACTGCACAAACTACAGAGCTGAAGTCGAAGCACTGGTTCATGCAGCTAATATCATCAGCAGAACAGCAGACCCTATTGCACAGACTGTCTTTTTATCTGATGCCCGCTCCGTCCTTGAGGCTATCACCAAAGGTAAGCTGCCACAACTTGAAGAAGCACTACAAACCATCAAATGCTTTCGGATAGCATTGCAGTGGATCCCCTCACACTGTGGACTTCAAGACAATGAGGAAGCAGACAAGATGGCAAAGGTGAGTGCAGAAGAGAATCAGACAGAAAACATGGTTACCCATACAGAGATGAAGACTATCATCAAGTCACTCTATAGAACACCTCAATCAGAAGATGCCTACCATCATCTCTCGAGGCCAGAGCAAGTGACCATTTTTCGTCTCAGAACTGGACACAACAAACTAAACCAACACATGTACAGGCGGTTCCACGTTACGACATCGCCCGCTTGTCCTTGTGGAGAAGCAGAACAGACCACAGAGCACATACTTCAATGTTGCAGTACGTATCAGCTGCTGAGAGAAGAGATCTGGCCTTTGTTAACCTCTTTTCTTGAAAAGCTGTATGGGCCTGTGGAAGAACTGCAGAAAACCACAGATTTCATCTTGAGAACGCTCTCCAAGTGTGATACCAGCAATCGAAAAGAAGAAGACAAGTACGACCAGCAATTGCATGTGCATTTTGATTTGTTGACGTTGTTCCTGAAAGCTGGTTGGTTAGAGCTCTCTCTCTATTGTATTTGTATTCCGTGTCTGTGTGTATTCCGACCATTGTAATGGTTTCCTGCAATTAAAACCCATGCTAGCTAGACTCAGTGGGTGATAACAATGTCCTCAGTTTATAATCCCTGCTGTTATCTTAACGCCAAAAATGTTAAGATGCGATCTTGTGGGCAAATGAACAACACATTTCGCTTGCACAGCAACTACTTTCAGTATGACGTACATACCTTGTAAGCAAATAACTTTTAACACACAAATTCATTTCAAAGTATTCAACATTTTAATTAATTGTAACAAAATTTTTTTTCATGCACCTTGTACGCGCGGTCACTCCGTACGTGACCACATATAAATCTAAAGGAATTGTGGATATTTTTCAAATTAATTTGACTGGAACCTGTTGCTGGTATTGACAGCAACAGCATCCGGTCAAAATATTTACATAAATATTCAACCTTTCCCAACAAATCGACTTAGTCAATAATAAACAGCTATCTAAAGAAAAGAAAATCAATTTGACAAATGTAAATCCTGCTAGATTTTTAGGAAATAATTTGACTGGAACCGGTATTCAACACTCTGGTGCATATTCTGGAGTGAATGTGACCTTTAATTAGTTTACACACACGCACGCTACTTAGTAACAAGGAATTTATTTTCAAAATATTCAAATATAACATATTTCACGATATTACAAGTGCAACATATTTCACCATATTACATGGCGACGAACGTGTATGCACATAGACACTCACGTATTCATTAAATCACCACTTATCTAAATAAAGGTTCTGGACATATATTTTGAAAATAATTTGACTGGAACCTATTGCGGACATTTGCAGCAACAGCGTCTGTTAAAAAATAACTACACAAATATTCACCAGATCCCGACAAATGCATACTCATTAACCCCTCGGGCTGGACTGTATACAAAAAATTAATTTGACTGGAACATGTTGATTGTTTGCAGCAACAATGCCTACGCCAAAAAAAATATTTACAGATATTCAACAGGTGCCCTTTCGTGCAGGTTTTAAATATGTATATAAGGTAGCACCAGCTTCCAATCAAATTGGTTTCAAAATATTCACAAACTTACCTATAATATAACCGTAAAAGTGAGTGAAATATCGCTTTTGAGCTGTTACAAAATAATATATTCGCTACGTATGTGTCAATGTCTGTTGAGTATCTTGAAACTAAATTGACGGGAAGCGGTTGCTGCCTAAGGTAGTGCCAAAAACTGTACTGTATAATTTGAAGCCGTAGCATGTGTACGCCTACACAGCACGTGCACGCCTACACAGGCTATAACCGCCAATAATGTTTTGAGGGATTTATTATAAATGATAGCAAAAATATACAAGAGACGCATACCTCAGCAACATATTTCTCCATATTACTAAGCTCATCATTAACATTGCCATAAATCACACAAATAAAAACAGAAAAAGAACACTGCGTGTTGTGAAAGTCACGTTCCAATTTCTAATTAACAAGTAATTAGCCAACAATAGCCTCACGCAGTTACTTCCCCTGAACAGTATAAAATGAACGCGCGGGTCCGAATATGTATTTTTATTTAAGGAATTTTCTGGTAATAATTTTTGTTAGATGTTTGTTGGGCACACGCAATTTATTCACCTTATTTTTTCAAGTGTATGCAAATGTTTCAGAATCGACATCAATTAAAATGAGGTATATGAATTTCAGATCATGGTTCCTTAATCACGGTATTAACTAGTCCGAGTCTGCTCTGACTCAACCCGCCCCTGTGACAGATATTTGGACAGACTGATGGGTCGGGGAAAGTCAGAGCAATTAGTATGTTCAAAAGTTGGAGAACTCCGCCACCAGGTACGGTTAAAGTAAAGACTACGTAAGCATAGCTTAAGCCTAGGCAAGACTAAGCATAGATAAGGCACAGACTAGGGCAGGAAGATCTAACCAAGACTAGCTAAGGCTTAGGTAACGACTATGTAACCAAAGCTAAGGTTAGATAAGGCATATTCAAGCCCCGATAAGGCCTAGCCATAGCTTAGCTAATGTCTAATTAAGACCTAGACAAGACTTGCTAAGGCAGAGCTATGGCCTAACCATGAAGGCTAGACTTGGCCCGTAGGCTAGTATACTAGGACTGTAGGCTAGTAGGCATGTAGGCTAGTAGAATAGTAGGTTGTTGGACTAGGCCTGTAGGCTAGAAGACCAACCGACCAACTGACCAAGGTCGGACTGACTGACTGACCAACCGACTGACCCACCGACCGACTGACCAACCAACCCACCACCCAACCGAGTTTGGACCGACTGAGGTCGGACCGACCGCCCCACTGACAAACCCACCTACCCACCCACTCAGCGACCGACCAACCGAGGTCGGACCGACCAACCGAGGTCGGACCGACCGACTGACCAACCAACCCACCACCCAACCGAGTTTGGACCGACTGAGGTCGGACCGACCGCCCCACTGACAAACCCACCTACCCACCCACTCAGCGACCGACCAAGCGAGGTCGGACCGACCAACCGAGGTCGGACCGACCGACCGACCGACCAACTCACCCACCCAAATCGACTGACCCACCCACCGACTGAGGTCGGACTGACCGACCGACCAACTCACTCACTCAAACATCGACCGACAAACTGACCCACCCACCGACCCACCCAATGACCGGCCGACCGACCAATCCACCCACCAACTCACCAACCAGTCAGACTGACTTGGGTCGGACCCATCGGTAGAGGTCAGACTGCCCCACCCACAAACCAACCGACCACACACCCATTAATTCACTGAATCACAGTCACTGATTCACTCACTGAATAACTCACTTAATTTTCTACTCACCCACGCACCCGCTTCCCTGTCAGCCACCCACCCTCACACACCCAACCACCCACGGATGTAAAATGAGAATAATGAGTGCAGCATAAATAATAGAATATTTTATCTAACCAACAAAACTGACGCTTTTACTTTCCAGTTTAATTTAATTATCCCAGGGCTCGAATTTGCTCGGGACGAAATTGCGTGATTTTCGAGGCGAAATGTTGTGTACTACGTCATCACTGTTTTTGCAATGGCTGTTCGCTTGAAATTCGATAAAATTCGTCAACAATGAGCTAAAAAGTTAAATAACGTGAGATATAGGACATATTTAACATGATTACGGTGCAAGCGAATGGATATGTGAATTATACGAAGCAATAACCGGGGTTTGTGTCGAATATTGTAGGTACGGTCGATTAAGAGGCGCGCTACCAAGCGGTGGCGGAGTTCTCCAACTTTTGTACATACTAATTGCTCTGACTCTCCCGGCCCGTCAGCCTGTCCAAATATCTGTCACAGGGGCGGGTTGAGTCAGAGTAGACTCGGACTAGGTAATAACCTGAAAAAAAGGAAATATTATTAGATACAGACAGACTTATACAGATCGCCGGTAAAACAATTTTAATAACATTCATAACATTACAATATTTTACAACAATATAACGATGTTGAACATGCTGCCGAAAATGTAATAATGTGAGCGGCTGCCGAAAATGTATGTTTTTATGCACCATATTTGCGTCTCGGTAGGCTGCCGAAAACGAATTAATATTTGTGGCTGCTAAAATTACATGGCTGCCGAAACCGCCTGAGACCCCATTTGCAGGGATTCCAGTGGTAAATCTTCGAAACTAGTCTTCTGTTAGCGTGCAAATGTACTTTTCTCATGACTATTGCAAAGCGATTTTGACCGGCTTGACCATTAAACGAGTAACACAGCTGGAGAGAACAAAGAGTTAGTGAAAAGTCTAAAGAATTCCGAGCCTAGATCATTACATTGGTCAAAGTCCATTAAGGAATCTGGCAATTTTCATCACTACCATCAGTAATTGTATGAATAGTTTCTTGTTTTGACAGCATTTTGCCCAAAACTTTGTCAAAAGGTTCAGAACTGTCAAACAAAAAATGGCTACTGTGCAGATGTGTTCCATGATGATGAAACGTTACGTCATGGAACAAGAGCGATAAAAACTAATTCACAAATTTCGGTACTCACAAATTTAAGCAACTCGTCCATACACTATAAAGTTGAGTATCGAGTTAGTATTTCTAGCACCTCATCTAGTACTTTCTCAGAGCTGGTGCTTTAATCAAGCATTCTATATGCAGGAATATATGTTTGTCTTTAGATTGAATTTAAACGAAAACTGGTACCATATGGTAAATTAATGCTCACACGAATTAATAGACCAAAAGGAGCATGGAAATGGAAATAATACGTAAGTCCATACATGTATTTGATACAAAGTACTATCTTATATCCAGCATATGTTGTTATGGCAGTAAATAAATTATGTACACGTTTAACTTCTTCTTGTTGTGTAGATACCGCCTTTCGAATATGAGCCATGGGATCAGAATCCTTTAGGCGAACCTCTGTGACGGAGTAGTTCCTATTATATACACCTGTGCAAAAGTTAAGCACCACCCTATTTTTACGCACATGCGAGGGTATATTCATGTGCTATGAAGAAAGCAATAGCATAAACATTTATGTACCCATCCATCTTAGTGCAAGAGGTAATAATGCAACTAGAGGAATGCTGATTATGATGGTGGGGAAACACTGTATGTTTTTGTTTGAACTTGAAAACGAGGCCTGAATATGGTTACGTTGACACAACTGACAACTATTGCCGTACAGTTGACACAAGTGGCTAGATTGTCATTAATGGTGTCTGAAAACGAAGTTTAACATCTGTGCACGAGTTTGAGACTGTTATTATTAATACCGGGTATATCCACCTTGTGCCTGGATGACGGCCTGGACACGACGTCTCATGCTGGTCACCAACCGACTGATATGCCATTGTGGTATTCGTTGCCATTCAAGATGGAGTGCGTCTGTTAATTCCTGTAGGTTCTGCACAGGAGGATCCCTCCTTCTCACCATGTTTCCCAGAATGTCCCAGATATGCTCAATAGGGTTCATGTCAGGGCTCCTTGCTGGCCATGGTAGGGTTTCGATGGCATTCTGGTGGAGGTATTCATGCACAGCTCTAGCACGATGTGGTCGGGCGTTGTCATCCATGCATATAGGGTGGGTTCCAGGTGCATGATTTACAAAATGAGGGACCACAACTCTATCCAGTATGGAATCTTGATATCTTTGTCCATTTAGTGTTCCAGGTACAGTCAACAGATCCAGCTTACAATCAAATGAGATGCACCCCCATATCATAACGG
The DNA here is from genome assembly GCA_034401795.1 of Chaetoderma sp. LZ-2023a. Classification (NCBI taxonomy): domain Eukaryota; kingdom Metazoa; phylum Mollusca; class Caudofoveata; order Chaetodermatida; family Chaetodermatidae; genus Chaetoderma; species Chaetoderma sp. LZ-2023a. The sequence continues at coordinate 46,782,879 of CM067372.1, forward strand.
AACCTCCACCAAATGGAACTTCTTCCATGATGTTACGTTGGTCGTACGCCGTGCGTCTGGACCTCCATACACGAGTTCGACCATCTGTGGCATGAAGCAGGAACCGACTTTCATCGGACCAGTGTACCCGTCTCCAGGATCTCATGTTCCAGTGTCTTCTTTCGTTGCACCACCTCAGACGCTCCTCTTTGTGGTGTGCAGTGAGGAGAGGACGTCTGACAGGTCTCCTAGCTTTCATGCCAGCAGCATACAGTCTCCTTTTGACGGTAGACATTGACACTCTATTGCGCGTTTCCCATTGCTGGCTGAGCACTCTGCTGTTGGTGAATGGAGATCTCCTAACAAGGCGTACTAGGGCTCGATCATCACGGGCAGTAGTCTTCTTCGGTCTTCCAGATCTAGGCCTGTCCTTCACCTCGTTAGTTTGCCCATGTTTTGCAATCAAATGACTGATTACAGTATGGTTAATGTTCAGCTGTCTGCCAATCTCTCTGCATGACATACCAGTGGTATGCATGCCTATGATTTGCCATTTCACACGATCACTTAACATTCGTCTTGCCATAGCGGTTCACAATCAAGAGCTAATTCTCTCTGTACAAATAAACCACAGTCATGAACACAAAATTCCTAATCTTGTCGCCTAAATCTGTATGTAATGTTCTACACCTCAAACTGGACTTTTACATAACTGAACACGTGTGCTGTTTCCCGCCACGCACGGACATCAAGCGGCGTGAAGTCATGCATGCATGTGCATTTCGTACTTGGAATTATGTCAGCTAACGCGGGGACAAAAAGTATGGCAGCCTAGTTGTACCATCATGTTTCTACGTTCTATTGTTTTTGCTGGTGCTTAACTTTTGCACAGGTGTATAGTATAACTTTAACTGTACATATCAGACTAACTGTACACATCGCGCAAGGTATATAGATCTATACACAAGGAATTGACTATTGAATTTTCGTCGAATGTCAATGTTCAAACCGAAAGATTTATCATGTGGTGTGACTTTAGATGTGTAGTTCAGTAGAGTTTTTCGACGATTTTAATGGGTTAACAGAGTTCCAACAGATGATGTGTTCATAAGCGATGAACGTTTTAAGTGTAGACTGTAGCAGAGTTCTCTTGATAATTTTTTGAAGTTTCTAACTTCTTCTTGTTCTGTAAGTGACAGAACGCAATGTGTGCAATTCAATGCAACTTGCTCTGAAAATAGGAGACTAACTTGCGGTGTCCCTCAGGGGTCCATCCTTGGCCCTCTGCTGTTCCTCTTGTATATGAACGATCTGCCTAACATGTGCAAACATATGTCACTAATACTATTTGCTGATGACACCAATGCCTTTTGCTCTGATGAAGACATAGCTACATTATATAAAAATGTAATTAAGGAAATGGAAGAAATTACTAACTGGTTTTCACTAAATAAATTATCACTAAATGTGGATAAAACAAACTATATGGTTTTTTTCAAAATCTAGAGAATTAATAAATAAAGAGGTTCCAAAATTGTACATTAGTAATAAGGAAATTGAAGAGGCCCCTTATGCAAAGTTCCTAGGAGTATATTTAGATAAAAACTTGACCTGGGCCAAACAGATCGAAACAGTTACTGCAAAAGTAGCAAGAGGAATAGGTGTCATCCAAAGACTAAAACCATATATGACACAGGCCACGTTTAAAACACTGTACAGTACCTTGATCTTCCCGCACCTCACTTACTGCAACACTTTTTGGACTAACACCTACAAAAACAGAATATTCAAAAATTCAAACTCTCCAAAAAAAAAGCATCAAACTATTTTCTAGGCCAGCAGAGGGCCAAAACATGTTCAAAGCAGAAAAATTGCTTAAGCTCACCGACATAGGAAAATCTCAAATGCTAACTATTGTCAAAAACTTCCACCACGACACTCTACCTAAATCTATTGCCCCCTTCTTTATAAACAATATTAACATCCACCAACATAACACTAGAAGCAGACATAAACTACATGAGCAATACACATGGACAGACATAGGAAAACACCGAATATCATTTGCAGCCACTAAACTATGGAACAACATAAAACAGGAAACACATGAGAAAATTCTATCAACAAAATTTGGCAAGAAAACAATAAAAAACCACTTGATTAACGCATACTAGTATTATCGAACTCATGCAGTACAGCTAAAAAATGGCCAGACTCGTTTACAAAACAAGGTAAAGACCACTACTACTACTACTACTACTACTACTACTACTACTACTACTACTACTACTACTACTACTACTACTACTACTACTACTACTACTATTGCTACTACTACTACTACTACTACTACTACTACTACTACTACTACTACTACTACTACTACTACTACTACTACTACTACTACTATTACTACTACTACTACTACTACTAGAATTATGACTAGATGACTCCACTTGCTATTATATCCAATAATAATTTCAATTAGCATAGTAACAAACTACAGGACGAGCAGGAGAATGAGCACCCATCCCCTCCATCCCCCTTCCTTTGTCCAAGGATGCTCCCCATTAGCCAGCATCCTGTAAACAGTATATCATCATTATAAGTAAAATTACCCCACCCCCACCCCCCAAAATATATAAATGTTTATTGTTGTATCTATAATCATAGACATCCATGTATATTATTGAACTTGACTATGTTCTGTGCTTGTCTGTTATGTAACTGTCTTGTCCTTATTTACCACCCATATGTATCGCTAAATAATAATAATAATAATAATAATAATAATAATAATAATAATAATAATAATAATAATAATAATAACCCAAGTGACTAACTCTTACACACACCCTGTTACATTATTATATGTTGGTTCGCGGACTGAGAGAGGCCCACTCCAGGAGTTTTTCTTTCCACTGTAATGACTGACAAGATAATTGAACCAGTGGTGAACTCTGGGGTGGGGGTGGGTTGGGAGGGTGCTGGGGGTGTGGGAAGGGGTGGTCTCCTCTTGACCCGCGAATTGACATATTTTCTCTTTGAAATTTAAACTGTTATGTGGATCAAGGGCCAAAGGGTTAATAAGGAAGTAGTAAATGTAATGTCTGCATTTATAATTGTTTGTGTAAGTACTGTCTTGTCTAATTTATATATACCTGTATATATGTGTGTAAGGTGTCCGCCATAACAATAGGCACTGCCTTGGGCGGACAACCTGGTATGATTTGTGAATTCGTTTACCTTGGAATTATTGAATAAATAATCTTGAATCTTGAATCTTGAATCTTGAATCTTGAATCTATATCCCTCCTGTTGTATGAGAACTGTGGCTGGTAACTGTGGGTCAAGGTAAAGATTAGTGGACTCGAAACCCTAATGATTGGAAGTTTTTACAAGAGTCCAAGCGGTAGCAAAGAAAGTCTTAAGGGGCTGCGAGGTCTCATCAGAGAGGTATGTAGTCTGAGAAATGGGTTAACACACCTATTGATCATGGGAGACTTCAATTTCCCTAAAATAAACAGCAATACATGGGTATCTGAAAATGATACTGATGCAGAGGCATTTGTAGAATGTATAAGAGACTGCTACTTGCACCAGCCTGTAACAGAACCTACCCGCACAACGATAAACAGCACACCTAGTACCACTGATCTACTTCTCTCCAACGAAGAATTAATAACTGAGATAACACATTAAAGCCCTATAGGATTAAGTGATCACTGTGTATTGAAATTTAATTTCCATTAGACTATAGACAGCAACCACAACAGCGAGAGACGAGATGGAACTATTTCAAAGGAAATTATGAAGCAATGAAAGTCGAAATGGATAGAAACTGGGAGGAAGAAGCAGAAGAACTGGATACATGTACTGCTTTGGACCCTTTTATGAATATTTATAACATGGCCCAAGATAAATGTATCCCAAAAACAAGAATAAAAGGCAAGAAAAAACCCAGGAAAGTTCATGATGTACAGCTAGATGAGAAATTTACAGCAAAAATAAGGAAGAAGCATAGTAGCTGGCAGAGGTTTATTGAAACAAGAGAGGAAAGTAAGTACAAGGGGTATGCTAAAATCCGAAATCTAGTAAGGGGCTTAGTAAGAAAAGCGAAACGAGATAAGGAAAAGGAGATAGCGAAGTCTGCGAAGTCAGACCCCAAGAAATTCTGGAGATTTGTTAGCTCCAAAAGACTAGTGAAAACAGGAATAGCAGAATTAAAGACAATCGGAGAGGAAGGGGGAAAGGTAGCTAGTGAAGACAAAGATAAAGCTGATTGCCTTGCAGACTTCTTCACCAGCGTCTTCACGAAGGAATCGCCTGGAGACATACCCAAATTGGAAGATAAACATATCCAGGAGGAGTTCCATGACAGAGTGTTCAACAAAGAAGAAGTTTTAAAACTGCTAAAAGCGATAGCTAAGTAAACACATATGATTATTGTCTACAATATCAGGATGGTGACTTGGTGACCCTGGAAAAGGTCACACAAGAAAAAGATATAGGCGTCACAGTGGACAATAACTTGTCATTTAAGCAACACATACAGTCACAGGTAAATAAGGCAAACTCAATAATCGGACCGATAAGGAGATCCTTCAGCTTCCTAGATGAAGGCATGTTCATCAGTCTTTTCAAAGTGCTGGTTAGACCTCACCTGGAATATGTTGTATGTGTGTGGGGGCCACACTAGACTAGACAAATATTGGAGAACACAAGACATCATGTATGATGACTTCAAAGCATCAATCGGAAGTGGAAGACATATAAGAAAGGGAACAGGTGATGAAGAACTGGAGTCTGGTGAAGAGTACCTTACAGGACCTGCACCAGAACTCAACCTTCTGTAACATTATGTAATCATGGATGAATGGTATAGCGGTCTCCCGGCTCGAGTAAAGTGGGGTCATCATTTCTCTAAACCATTCCCAATTCAACAAGGAACAGGCCAAGGGAGAACTTTCTCAACTCTGAACTACACGATTTTCAACAACCATGTGCTTCTACAAATAGAGGAGTCCAGTCTTGGAGCTGATATTAGTGACATATATGTACCTGTTCCGACTACTGCAGATGATATTGCAGCTCTCACATCATACCTAACTCCTGATCTGCAAGCAGCAGTCTCACTAGTTGTTTCTTATGCCTCAGATAATCGGTATACTATAGGCATGTCTAAAACAAATATGATCATCTATGACAATAACAGTAGCAAAAGCGAAATAGTGAAATCTCACACCAGCTTCAATAAGTAAGAGCTTACTGTAGTTGATCACACTGCTCATCTTGGTGTTATCCAAGGTCGATGCAGGAGCTAACACAAAAACGGCTAGCGAGTATCATACCCACAGTCAAGCATATCGCCAATATGCTTTTTGGTGCAGGCTTTCATGAAAGAGTTGCTTCCTGCAATATCACATAAACTGTGGACAACATACATTCAGCCACGCCTTATATGCGCAATGGAGGTCTGAATGATGAGTGAGAGGGTGTGTGTTGCGATGGAGTGAGCTGCAAGGGAACTACTCAGACAAGTTCAGAGTCTTCCAGATAATGTTGGATCACCTGCTGTATATGGGTTGATAGGTGTCCTACCAGTAACAGCAGAGGTACATTGGAGAGCCCTGATGTTTTTCTGGAACATCATCTGTGACTAGGCACGAAGGGTGTTTGATCTGACGTTGTGTCAACTCTCACTCAAGACAGCAGATGACAACATCTGGTTTTCTTGGATAGCGAGGTTCCTGTGGAAATATGGCCTCCCTAGCACTCATGAATTAACCACTGTGCCTCCATCAAAGAACCAAAGGAAGAAACGTGTAAACTCTGCTATTCACTCCTTCTGGACAGGAAGCCTATGGCAAGAAGCTGAGAACATGAGGTCGTTGCGATACATGTCAAGAGACAAATTCATTCTGAATAGAGCATCGCCAGTCTGGTTGACTTCTGTCTCATCCCTCCATGAGACCAAGAAAGCTACATACAGGGCTAGATGATTAACAGGTAGTCTGTGTATCTAATCTCATATAAAAACCCTAATCAGTATGCTCGGGACTCAGCATGCTTACTCTGTAGTGGTGGAGCCGAGAACCGGGAGCACTTCCTGATTCACTGTCAGTCATTAAATGACGCATGCATCCAACATAATGATCAGCTACATGACATCCTGGCAAAATATGGTACTGTATCCACCGATCTACTCATCCAGCCACTACTTGATCCCCTCCATCCAGCCTGTCCTAGAGGGCTGCCCATTCCTGTATTTCAACAGATATCGAGACTGGATTTTTCACACATATTCGTTGCTGTTACAGCTGCTGAAGACTCGTGGGCTTATCCCTGCCTAATTAGACTAACTCATAGTCAGTAATTGACTTACGCCTTGATGATGCAGTATCTCCATTATCAAGAAGAAGAACACCACTAGCACATATCTGTAACCTGTCTTTCAATGAGGGTGTTTTCTCAACAAAACTTAAAGCTGCATGGGTCACACCCATATATAAAGCATGCACAGAGTTAGATATTCTTAGCAGCTTGTCTCTTATGATATAGTTTAAAAAGCAAGTCTAATCAATCTCCAGGTCAATACCCATTAATATTTCAATATTTCCATACAACAGACCCATACTTCAACCATTTTAAGCAGAAAATAGGCATTAGTTGTGGAACAATCATCAAATTATGTCCGGTAGCCAAGGGCACCATAAGATTCCTACTGTAAACAAAAATGGCGGACCTTCTCTAATCCAACTTAGGAAAAATTCTACTGTGGGCTCGCAACCTACAAGGAAAGACATCGCGCAAAATAAGCAAACATCAGATATTGGAAACAGTGACCTTGCCACAGTATCATGCGGTAACTGTGATCATCCATTACAAGATGGTAGCAGATGTCTACAATACGAACGCCATGACTCCTGGTTCTGCAAATGATGGACAATGAATATGAACCTTTAACAGACAGCCTCGATTTCCACTGGTTTTCTAATGTCTGCAATGGTAAGGCGCTACATGCTGTTAAATGTGATCAAGAATAGAAGAACATTGTGCTTCTTACATGAAAATTGTCACACAGAGAATAGACAACCTAAGCTTAAACAAGAAGGCCGCCAAAGCCCTGACCAATAACCTTGACACTTCCATTAAGATAGTTGAAATGGAACACACTACTCTCATACAAGATTTAAGCCAGTTGGCAAAATGAATTGAATTGGTTCGGAAAGAGCAGAAAGAAATAGATGACAGCAAAAATAACATAATTATCAGAGCCCTGAGAACATAGTTATTTTCAACCCTAAAACAATCGTGTAGCTCGACGGGTAGTGAAGGGCCATTCCGATGTCTCATGTCGACTCGACGCGCCGCAAGTGCACGACGAGTGATGGCGCTGGTTAGCATCCGGTCTCGGGGTGACGGACCTTGAACGAGATTGCCCTGTGGGAAACAAAAACCGGCTCCTAAGGCTGGTGGAACTCAATCGTTCCGGTGGGGCCGTGTGACCATTGTCGCGACCATTAAACACAACAGTCTCATTCCAAGAATTTGTCACCAGTATGCCTGTCCATAACAATTTCGTGATCTATGGACTTACACGATTTGATTTGGTGAACTAAAAAGATAAGTCTATACAATGCATTTACCTAACTAATTAAAGATATGCCAGATAAAACTACAGTAAGAGCATACCAAAATACAAGACATAGAGGCAGGTAGATGAACTTTTAAACATGGGGCTCCCGGAGGTACCACACAGACTCGTAGGTCCGCTGAGGTATCCCCGCAAGGGAGGCTCCTGTACACGAGACATAGCTATTTAACTTAAGCTGAAAGGAAGAAGGCTATCTCAGACGAAAAAGTGATGTGCCTCACGCAGGCACTACTCCTAGTGCTAGTTTGGGTGAGGAGTATTATCCTTGCGTGGACCGTCGTCGCTGAATCCGTCTCGGGAAGGTGTCGCCACGGGTTAAAGCAGAAGAAGAATAGTAGGCAAAAATGGGCCCACTCTAATATTTCAAACAAAAATGATGTAGAAAGAAAAGACCATACCTAGTGAGATTATGACTATAGGGGTGCGTACTGTTTTACGTGAAGACGGAACGGAAGATTCCCGATGGATTCCTTCATTACCATCTTATGTGATTCTTGGTATGCTGAATTAGTAGTTGCCGCTTTATTTCTGCGGGCCTTCTGCTTTGCTTAATTCCTTTTAGTTGTTTTCAGAACAAGAATTAGTTTAGGCCACAACTGGCTGATATCTACCTAGCTATTAGACACAGCTGTCACGGAGAACAGATGCCCGAGGACATCAATACTGTAGACAGCGCTCATACATGTTACTTAGTGGGATCTCTGAACTGGGAGAGAATCCGGACATTCCGCTTCGCAACCACATGAAACATTACAAGACATGGTTTACATTTCACGAAAGCATTATTAGGCCATATCTCCTATCGTTATGGTGGGGGTAAGAGAGACGAATGCACACCGTAAATGTCCCTCCCATAAGGGCATGGCAGATCTAAATATCATGGCCAGACATTTTAACAGAATTCGGTGAGAATATGTATCTCGCCCGTCACCGGGTCCTATGGAACTAACCGTTTAACTTGTCGTTAGGTTTATATACAAGTTGCCAGTTTTGCACTGCGGTGCGGGAGGATTGTCAGTAAATAAAATACTAATTAATACATGTGTTTTTGCAGTGCTTTCCTATATTGGCTTAAAGTGCTAACTACTAAGTATCCGAAGATACACAGGAATGTGTATGTGATACCGCACCCTAACCATCACCGCTCGGAAACCCCAATAGTTTCCCAGAGTCGGATCAGCCCATGGTGCGGATGGGGACATCCAAACAATTAAGAAGCCACAAGGCTGAGTGGAGCATGAAGAGAGACAAAATCTTAGAGTTATGAGTCTTACCGGAGTGCGGGGCTAGATTATCGCACTACCGGAAGAGAATAGTATATTACACAGTATGTAATGAAGAAAGTGTCTCTAGTCATTTTGAACCTATCCTATCGAGCTGAGGATAAAACAGGTTAGTCAGTAGCATGCCGGGCTAAACAAAGTTATAGCACGGACAGCGACCTCAGTGAAAAATTGTTTGTGGCGGGAGAAAGTGCTGCATATATAAAGGTTGCTGTATAGTGTTTCCTACGTGCACTGCAGTCCTATATTTTCTATAACTAAGCAAAACAAGTTAACGGATGGCCACTGGCCATATAGATACATAATCTAACCAGAACAAACAATACGGTGTCAAACGATTAAGATATATATATTAATACAGGTTAATGAACCTACTATAGTGCGGTTAGCAACACATTGAAGAAAATGATAATAACCATTAACAAATACTGAAATTATAACTATCGGTCCTAAGACCGTTACGGTTCCTTTAAGTCATCGGGACCGTTTTTACGGATACAACTGAAATTGACACGTCAATCCATAGTCGATGTGAGATGATGCGCTCTCCGGAAGCTGGAAAGTTCCCGCAGGCTGGATCCCGCAGGTTGGTTCCCACGAGCTGTTGTCCGCAAACAAGATTCCCGCAAGAACGTTCATGGCGGGGGAACATCGCTCAGCACTGTAAGCCTATTAGAATGTCTAGCGAGCAGTCAGTAAAAGATACGATAGTACTATATGGTGAAGAAAGTTCCCGTACACCGATTGCACGGATGGAAGGTGTAAACAACCTGATCACTAGCGGGGGTTGTTAGAGGCAAAGAAGGCCCTGACCCTAGGATGCTGGAAGAAATGTACCCTCAGGTGACATGGATAAGGATCTACACAGAAGATTCAGCCAAAGATGCAATTACGAGCGGAAGTGCCGGACGGCACATACAGTATCCAAACGGACAACATGAGTCAGCTGCAATACCGACAGGCAAACAATGCACAAACTACAGAGCTGAAGTCGAAGCACTGGTCCATGCAGCTAATACCATTAGCAGAACAGCAGACCCTATTGCACAGATTGTCTCTTTATCTGATGCCCGCTCCGTCCTTGAGGCTATCACCAAAGGTAAGCTGCCACAACTTGAAGAAGCACTACAAACTATCAAATGCTTTCGGATAGCATTGCAGTGGATCCCCTCACACTGTGGAGTCCAAGGAAATGAGGAAGCAGACAAGATGGCAAAGGTGGGTGCAGAAGAGAATCAGACAGAAAACATGGTTACCCATACAGATATGAAGACTATCATCAAGTCACTCTATAGAATACCTCAATCAGAAGATGCCTACCAACATCTCTCGAGGCCAGAGCAAGTGACCATTTTTCGTCTCAGAACTGGACATCACAGACTAAACCAACACATGTACAGGCGGTTCCACCTTACGACATCGCCCGCTTGTCCTTGTGGAGAAGCAGAACAGACCACAGAGCACATACTTCAATGTTGCAGTACGTATCAGCTGCTGAGAGAAGAGATCTGGCCGTTGTCAAACTCTTTCTTGAAAAGCTGTATGGGCCTGTGGAAGAACTGCAGAAAACCACAGATTTCATGTGATACCAGCGATCGAAAAGAAGAAGAAGAAGAAGAATATCAAGAAGAGTTTTCCCTGGATAACTCAGCCATTTCTCAACCGATTTTGAAATGGTTTACAGATTTGGAAAGCCCTGGTCTTGCTTAAAGCCAGATTTAACGGGAACAGACAATCAATAAGGATTACAGAGTACCAGCTCGGTACACTAAAAGTGCCATCCTATCTAGGTCACAACTATGCGCTCCATAGAAACAGCGTCCCGGCGCGTGCATGCGCATAATGCGCTTTAACGAACGTAGTCGTTTTTCGACACGCTCTCTCTCTCATAGGCCCATATATGCTTATAGCTCTACCCAGAGGGGAGTGTTCAGGAAATGAATCCTAGACGGGCGGCGCGTACCCAGTTTAGCTGGTACGGCCAGTACCTGACCGGTCGATCCAAACTACACCACCCCCTCATAGTTTGACATCTGTGGCAAACGATCACGCATGGCGGATTGATGCACGGACGTAGGCGGGAATTATACTTCCCGGGTAGGTGTGTGGCTGGAGAGGAGTAGTGACGCATAGACGCGTATTCAAGAGACAGAGCACATAGGGGTGCCAAGAGGAGGGGGAGGCATACCTTTAGTTTCCAATTTTTGACCTGGAATTATTTTCCATGCCTTTCTTTTTTGTGTTCTTTTTATTATTAATATTACGGTGCATGCTATAACTTTATTTAGTATATGATCCTAAACAATAGCTCACATGGGTGTTCCCATTGAGTGCGGATAATCATAATATCCGCAAAGAACACCCAAGCTCCAACGTACCACAATTTAAGTTTGTAAATATATATAAAAATATAATAACAAAAAGACAAGGTATATAAATATTACCTATGTAACATACCCTTATGAGGTATGTTTTTATTAATCACACCGAATTACTTGCATACCCTGGGTAAATAAAGGGGCACGCAACACGTATCACCAAGTATTATTATTATATATATATCCAAAATATCTATTTGCGGCCCATCCTTGCGGGTCCGCAATGGGCAGCTCTCGCTGACCCCATATTTGTCCTGACGTCTAAGATAGGAAGAAAAATAATAAGAAAAATAAGATATATAATAATAACTTAAAAACTGGTTTATCAGGCAGCCTCAGCGTGGCTGAGACTGCATGGCGGGATTGTGACGCTATTGCACTGGGGGGGGGGATGTATTCTTTACGTCGCACACAACGTTCTTACAACATTAGAGTCCACAGTGCTCATTTCGTAGGTCGCGGTGGATGCACTGTCATTGCTGAAATGCTCTCATCATTATTATTATTGGCACTGTCCGAAACATCCGAAGTGATGGTGGCAGAAATATGGGCGTCTATAATGTCTCTCACAGTTACCGCTGGTTCCAAGATATTCGTCCGTGTAGCAGCGGCGGTACTAGTAGTTGCCAATGTTGCTGATATTGTGGTGACAGTAGCTGTCGTGATGATGGCAGTTGTAGCTGGCATGGTGGTCGCTGTAGTTGTCATGGTGATGGCGGTGAGCTGTACCGTCGGCTGAAGACGTGGTGCGGGAACGGATACGGCAGGAGACGACATCTTTCAGAACTTAGCATACTTTAGCAGACGCCTAGCAGTAATGTTAGGTACGGGATAGATATCCTGGGTGTGGGCAATCCGTCTTTTTCCTGCATATGGTCATTCCAGCGTGGTTCCCTTCCTGATTGCGGGATCAGAAAGGCAAGGAGGTGGATGCTGAATAACACAGGTTGGAGTTACGCTGATTGTCACAGGCGGTGATGATCCCAGTCCTTCGTCTATGGTAAGTTCAGGTGGAGATGGAGACTGCGGATAACTGGAAATGTCTATCTCCGCAGGTGTCGTAATCACCACTGAGATTGGCTGACTGGCTACAACTGTCTGCGATTCTACGGTGGCGGGTGTGGTAGCCGTAGCTGACTGGCTAGTAACTGATGTAGGAGCTGCCGCACTGGATTTTTCCGACCGGTCGATCCGAACTACAATCTTCATAAGCCCCGACTTAATTGCTCTGCAAAGAGAAGATGATTTGAAACTGAGCTTCAGTCAAAAATGGAACATGACCCATATTTCTACATAAAACAGAGACAGATAATATGGTGGTCAAGTCCCCGAGATGCGCTCCCAGGAGCATCTGCCCCGAGAGTGTAAATCTAAACCAGAGAGAACAAGAGAGTGTACATAATGTAAATACATTGAGTTTAGGAAACACAAACACCTACAAGTGTATTAGCAAACATAAAACAGATTTTGTGCCTATTACTATTTCACATCTATATGTGCAGTGCCTTAAAAACAAATACAGTAATCTATCAGATCATATAGCAGAAACTAACTGTGACATTTATGCTATCTCAGAAACGTGGTGAAATAAAACAATAAACAGTACAGAGTTCACACACACAGATTACGTAATCTTCAGAAAAGACAGAAATATTAAAGACTATCCAGATGGAACTTATACACAAGAAGAAAGAGGTGGTGTGTTACTCATGACCAAATCCTCCCTTAATTAATGCCTACTGAAAGATGATCTTAAAGTAGAAATGTTATGGGCCACAGTTAACTCTTAACCCAAAATAGAACTAACGATCGGAGTTGCTTAGCGCCCAGAATGACGAAAAGAACCAAACCAAGACATCATAGGTGAATCCATCCATAACATAAATACAGAGAACATAATTCTAGTAGACGACTTCAATCTCCCAGATATAAACTGGACCATCAATGCGGCTCCCTCTTCACTTTCATCTCGGTTCCTCGAAATTCTAGACGAAAACCTATTAACACAGCTAGTTAACCATCCAACACGGGGAAACAGCATTTTAGATCTGGTAATTACATGAAATCTGGATATCATCGAATCGGTTTTAGTAGGGGAGCCTTTCAGCACAAGTAACCACAGCAGAGTTGATGTATCGCTCAAGTTACCAGTCCCTCGAATCAGTCTCAGGAGCCATAACATTTTCCTTTGCTTGAAAAGGTGAATAGGAATCATTTAACGAAGCAGTGGAAGCCATCGACTGGATGGAATCTGGTCGTAAGTAATCAATCTGTGAACGAAAAATGGGTAACTTTAAAATCTATCCACATCAACAGTTCACGTGCGGAAATTTCCCAGCAACTTCAGAATGATGCCACCTCACGTGCCTCATCTGTAACGCAGCATCTACAGTGATTTATGAACTCTTTCCATACCGACGACCAATAGGTACGCAAGTAGCTATACTATTGTACTTTTATATTTATTCATTCATTCCGTGATAGGTACTGATGACTAATATGTACCTCCCCGTCATCTGAGACCACATTTTATAGTTTCTATCTTTTTACTGTATATATATATATATTATCCTTATTTCGTGCTTACAACTAACGAGCACTGCAAGGTCCAATGACCTGATATACTGTTAGCACTGTGATAGTTAGTTATGAATATGGCATGCAGCCATCCTAGTTATTTTGTTTTGTTTATATAAAAACTCTAGGACACAGTACGTTAGGCTATATTATACAGCAACATTAAATCCGCATCATTTTCCCCTAGCATCAATTTTACACTGAGGTCAATGTTCATGTTCTCATTGCGCGAACCTGACATGTGATCGACTAAACCTGGCCATTCTAGCTCGATAGGATAGGTTTTAAAGTAGTTAGGGATAACCGCTCCTTAGGAGACATTTGTGTAAGCCTCTTTTCCGGATGTAGCAGATATCTAAAACTGCACACTGGCGAGACTGTGTAAAATTTGCCAGATACCTTATTATATTGAGTGATTGTCTCTTTCTACGCTCCTCCAGCTGCAAGGCTTATTAATTGTCTGAAACTCCCATCGCCACATTGGCATGCTCCGACATGGGAAACTATTGGGGTTTCCAAGTGGTGAAGACCAAAGTGTCGATTTCGCATACACCTCCTCTGTATCTTCGGATACCAGTTAGCATAGACAATCTTGCCAAAGTAGGAAGCACTGCGAAAAAATATTAATTTTAACCAGCCAGCAGTGTATCTCTGGGCATCCTGAAACTTAACCCTAACGACAGGCAAATGTTACTTCCCCAAAGCCAGATCTTAAAATGATCTGCCCCTGACACACTGGGTGATGGATAAGATGCAGATCTCCATCTAACTCCATACAGTGACTGGGTGTAGTCTTGGAACCCATCACGGCCTCACTGGAAGTTTACTGATGATGAATATCTGCCTCTCACTCCTCACCATAAAACCTTTATGCGCTTTCAAAATTGCTTGTGTAATATTGACTTGCTCTAGTGATGTTGTATGTGTGTGCGGTGTGATTTGTAACTGGATCGTTATGTGATTCTGAAGCTGTCACTCTGTAACATGGAAACAGAGCGTCTTCGCCAGTCAGGCTCATGTGTCAAAGATAGGTAGAAATTCCTGCCACTTGCGGCCAAAGCTAGGATATAAATCTCACACTTAACCGGTAGATTAAGATTTAGCAGAAGGACCACATAAATAAATGTGGCAACTACCAATACGGTATCTTGGACTTACATAAGATGACGGTGTTGAATTCCATGGAAATCATCCACTCCATCTTCACGTAATACAGGGTGCATCACTTTAATTATAATTTCACTAGGTTGACTCACACTACACTTAGCAAATGTTTGAACAAGAGAGTGACCGTTTTTGTCAGCTCTCTTCCTCCGCTTTGGCATTGAAGGCATTTTCCTGTGACGGAGGCCCGCACGAGGCACTTTCCTCTCACAAAAATAATATTTTTGTTAAGGGGTATAATGGTTTATGTTAAACTACACAAGTGGCCTCGTTAGGACGCTCCCTTGCAGGGATACATCACTGATATATACGGATCGGTGAGGTACCTCTGACGAATCCACGTTAACAAGACACCAACTTGGTTCTATGTACTGTATATTTTCTCTCTCGTGCTAACAAACGAGTACCATTGTTTGTATAGTATATATTTTTCTTAATTACCATGTCTGGGCTACTAAATTGAGTCATGGACCATCATACCGGTGACACAAATAGTTGGAACAAGACGGTGAGGTTCAATCTCGGTTGCAATGGTCGCACAGCCCCACTGGAACGTTATCATTCCACTGGCTCTAGAAGTCGGTCTTTGTACTTTTCGTAGATTCACGACATGGGATCCGTAACTCTGCGAACCATAGGTAACCAGACCTCCTGCGCATCCTGTACATGCAGTGCAATGGAGCGGAGCAGTAGAATGGGCCAGCGCATACCCCGTGAGATACATAGTTATAACAGTACCAATGACAGTTAGTGATCCAGTTTTACCTGATCTTTCGGACTGTTCTGTTTCTCCAACGGGTTTAATGACTGACAAGGAGATTAGCTTCATAGAAACCAGCACCATGAAACTTAGCACCGGTATTATGACACCCATGCACAGCACTACTGCATCTTTAGATCCCACCGTCAGGCGAGCTACCACACTGGACAGATAGTACTCTGGGAAGCATCGCCTTGCACATCAGCAAGACATCCGAGCGGTACCTCGTACATCCGCAAGTAGGTTGATCCAGGCCACGAAAACCCGAAAACTTTCCACAGCAACAGAAACTACATCCAGTCGCATCATGACAGCACTCCACAACAGACCACCAGCCTACACCACAACCACCACCGCGACCACTACAGTGACAACAGCCACCACAGCTACCACAATCGGCAGAGCGCCCAGCATCATCACCACAGAACTGCATGTGTTAAATTTATCTGCAACTTCTTCAGACACTGGTGCAGAGAACATTAATATAAGCAACAGCATATCCGCACCACTGGATCACGCCCCATGACCAACCTCTTCAGATCGTGGTACCCAAACACCTGTGGCCACTATTGTCATGGATACAGCAGAATGTTTGATTAGGTGTGCGGAAAATTGGAATATTATGTTTATTATTTTTGAAATCTTTTTCTTATTATTATATTTTTCTTAAAATTGAAACCCTGTCCATAGGCTGACCACGGTCATCCTACACAGCTTCACAAATTAGTGCATAGCAGTGTCTCAAGCAAATAAATCGCTGTTGAACCCTATGCTGTAAATACACCTTATGCGGTGTAGGTAGACAGCATACGGTAGCGAGTATGTCTTTTATTGATAGACTTTTAAACCTTATTATATATACTATTTTGCTTATTATTAATTTTCTTCTTGTTTTAATATAGCGAGACAGACGTGTGGATGACGAGAGCTATCCATGCAGCGCCACCAAAATGGGCCGCACTGTATGCATGCCCTCATATATTGGCATGCATACGTAATTACTGTACTCAAACATATTGTGATATGTATATAACGCATATATGTATCTTTTATGTTCAATATATTTTTATATATCATAATTGAGGTACGTTGAAGCATAGGCATTCTCGGCGGAAATTTAATTACCCATCGCCAAGAGTACGCCCATGCGAGCTATTGTTTTAGAAATCAGTGTACTAAAATAAATAAAAAGAGCACGCACTGTGGCATCAAAAAAAGAAAAAGAAAATGCCTGGGAATATATACCAGGGCAAAAACCAAAATCAAAAGTATGCCTCCCTCCCAAAAATCTTTCGCACCTCTATGTGCTCTTCTCTATTAAACTACGCATCTCTCGTGTCACTACTCCTCTCGGCTACATGCCTGCTCGAGAAGCCTATAATTCTCGCCTCGCATGCTCTTGATCCGCGTGGCAGTATCATTTGCCATGGGTGTCAAACTAGGAGGGGGTGGTGTAGCACAGATCGGCCGGACAGGTACGGACCGTCCCAGCTCAGCTGGGTATGGGACGGCTGTCCCGGGTACGTTCCAAGCACGCTCTCCTTAGTAGGATAGTATGCATATGTATAAAGCCATATAAGAGCGGTTTCTAAAATGACTAAGTCTGTGAGATCACGTAGCACGCATGCGCGCACGTCAGAGCCTCCCTGACAACACGTGTCAGTGCTGGGAGAGAATGGATACTAAAATGTACCGAGTTGGTTATGTAAATTCTTTAAATTATGCTATCCTCGTCGTTCTTTGTACTTATCAGGACCAGAATGAAACGAGGAACTCAAAACTGTAAACCATTTTAAAATCGGTTCAGAAATGGCCGAGTTATCCTTATTTTGCTCCTTAAATAATTCTCAAAATATTGAAAACGTCATAAGCGCATGTATGTACTAAATGAATGGGGAGGATGTTTATCATGCGATAATGTCCTTGCCCTTCCAGCTCGCACGCTAATTGGCTACAGATCATGCATCGATTGACTGAGCATTCTCGCTACAACGTCATGAGGAGTATAAAAGGAGGGAAGAACTGAGAATCGAGAACAACACTAGAGAGAAGGTGGAAGGTTGTGTGGCCGGAGAGTTGCAGGATGCTGATACCTGCCTGCTGAATCTGGTTTCATCATAACGCTCTCGGGAGGACAACTCCCAGGGGTATATAAACTAATAAGAAAGAAGAAGCTCTCACCTCCACCAACTTCAGATGAGTATTCCTGCGGATGGGCCTTGCAGCCCTGATGTAAAGAACTCGTAGTATGTGGAACGAGTGGTGATTCCTAGTGGTCAACGCATCAGATCTGCCGGACCACTCCGAAATGTGGTAATCAAACTCTGCGTAATGTATTGTGTATAGCATTTAACTTTTAGACCACAGTCTAGTGGAACTTTGCCTGGTGTGCCGCACAAGCTATGTGGTGCATCATGTACTGTGTACACGGAAAATGCACATGCATCATTATTTAACATTCAACTCTAGCCCTTCATTACTACAGGGCAGCTTCCAACTTCCGCTACGGTACTGTTTGAATTAATATGACTATCTAATGGACATCTGCAACCGCAATCGTTCTTCTTCACCATGAGCCGCATCAACAGTTCGCCGTCGGATATCTGCCCAGCAGCTTCAGAATCGAGGAATCTCGCGTTCCCCGTCCGGGACGTATCATCTACTGTGATCTACACACTTTTTCCGTACCAATGATTAATAGGTACTCATCTAACTGTGTTTTTGTATTATTGTATTTCTGCATTTATAGGTACCGATGACTAATAGGCACCGATCGGTTGTCTGAGACTGCATTTTATAGTTTATGTTTTACTGTATATATTATCCTTGTTTTGTGCTGATGACAAACAAGCACCACAAGGTCATGTGACCTTATGTATTGTCAATACTGTGATAGTTAGTTATGTATATGGCAGCAGCCATCCTAGTTACTTGTTTTGTTTATTTTATATGACGTACTAGGACTGCAGTACGCTAGGGTACACTATACAGCAACATCAAACCACATCACCTTTTCCCCCCAACATCACATTTTCACTGAGGTCACTGTTTAGGTTCTCATTAAGCGAGATGAGATCGACTAGACCTGGCTATTCTAGCGAGATGGGATAGGGTTAGAAGTAATTAGGAATGGTCGCTCGTTAGGAGTCATTTGTGTAAGTCTCTTTTCTGTATGCAGTGGAGATATAACACCGCACACCGGCTAGGTGGTATAAATTGGCCACATACCTTAGGGCCTCCATATTAATATATGAGCGATTGTTTCTTCCTATGTTCCTCCAGCCATAAGGCTTATAATTGTCTGGACCTCCCTTCAAAACGTTGGTGCAATCCAACTCCGGAAACTATTGGTCTTTCCGAGCGGTGAAGACTAAAGTGTCGATTCCGCACACACTCCCTCTGTATCTTCGGATACCAGTTAGCATAAACATCCATGCCAAAGTAGGAAGCACTGTGAAAACATTATATTATTTCAACCGGCCAGCAGTGCATCTCTGGGCATTCTTAACATAACCCTAATGGCAGGTAAAATGTTAATCCCCGGGATCAGATCCCATATGATTTGCCCCCAACACACCAGGTGATGGATGGGAGACGGATCTTCCTCTAGCTCTCCACAGTGACTGGCTGCAGTGTTGGAACCCACTATGCCCTCACGGGAAGGTCACTATAGTTGGATATCCATCTCCTTATCCCCACCATAAAATTATATGCGCTTTTCAAATGCTTTTGTAAATATTCTAGTCCTAGTGATGATGTATGTAGTTGCGGTGCGGTGAGTAATGGGATCGTTATGATTCAGGAGCTGCCGCACCATGACATGTTTGCTCGCTCTCTTTTTGAGGTGATTCTCCATAAGTCAGTCATGTATTTAAGAGATAGGTGGAACTACTTGCCACTTGCGGCCAAAGCTTGGAACATGGACCTAACAACTAAAGGTTAGTTTAGGATGTAGCAGAAGGACCGCATAAATAAAGCGGCAACTACCAATACAGTATCTTTAATCTACATAAGAGGACAGTGTTGAATTTTCCGGAAATCATCCACCCCATCTTCACGTAATTCTGCGTGCATCACGGTAGCATACAGTTTCACTCGGTTAACCTGCACTACACACTTAGCATATGTTTGAACAAGAGAGTGGCCCTTTTTGCCAGCTCTCTTCCTCCGCTTCAGCGTTGAAGGAATTTTCCTGTGACAGAGGCCCGTGCGAGGCACTTTCCTCTTATAACAAAAATATTTTGTTAGGGGTATAATGGTGTATATTAAACCACATAAGTGACCATGCTAGGACTCTCCCTTGCAGGGTTACCTCGAAGATCAGCGAGGTACCTCTGATGAGCCCACATTGAACAAGACACAAACTTACTTCCATGTACTATGTTTTCTCCCTTGTACTAGCAAACGAGTAGCATTGTTTGTTTTAATTATAATATTTTATTAATAATGTCTAACTCCCAAATTGAGTAATGGACCATCATACCCGTGACACAAACAGCCGGGACTAGATGGTGTGGTTCAATCTTGGCGGCAATGGTCGCATGGCCCCACTGGAATGTTATCATTTCACCAGCTCTAGAAGTTCATCTTTGTACATACCGGAGAGTCGCGAAACACGATCCGCAACCCAGAGAACCGACACTAACCAGCTAGTCTGTGCATCGTGTACATGCGGTGCAGCAGAACAGAATATTCAGACAGAAGATCGGAGGCGGCGGTGGCAGCGGCAGCGGTGGTAGTAGTAGTAGTAGTAGTAGTAGTAGTAGTAGTAGTAGTAGTAGTAGTAGTAGTGGTGGTAGTAAATTGCTTTGTTATGTCAACTGATGTTCTTTAGTTAGGGTTGATTATCAGTGAGTCCTTAAATTGCCAAGTACAAATGTACTACACATCAGTACCCGCCAATTATGGACTCCCTGACAATTTTCCTGAAGGATTTTCTATTTAGGATTGGTTCCCGTATCTTTGTGCTTGTGCTGTTCCATAATTTTGTAGCTGTTATTGTAATGCGCTGTGCTCATGTTTCCGTTCTTGTGAATTTGGTATGTAGATTATATTTATTTCTAGAATTTTGTCTATGGATGACAGTGTTGAATGTAAAGTTGGGGGCTATGGTATGTGGCAATGCATTGTGGTGAAAGTCTTTTACAATATTATACATCTGTAGTTTTCCGATATCTTTGAGCTTAAGTAATTTTGCCGTTTTGAATATATTCTGGCCCACTGCTAGTTTAGTAAAGAATTTTATGCATTTTTTCTGAAGGTTTTGGAGTTTTGTTAGTTTGCTCTTGTGTGCTGCAGTCCAGATAGCATTGCAATAGGTGAGATGAGGGAGGACAAGTGTGCAGTACAGAGTTTTAACAGTGTCTGGTGTCATGTATGGCTTTAGTCTTTGGATAACACCTATACCCCTGGCCACTTTTGCCGTAACTATTTCAATTTGTTTAGCCCAGGTCAGATGTTTGTCCAAGTATACTCCCAAAAACCTAGCAAATGTGGCTTCTTCGATCTCGTTATTGTTAATGTAGATTTTTGGAATTTCACTTTTTTTAGTTTCGTCATGTTTGTAAATAACATATAATTAGTTTTACAGACATTTAGTGATAGTTTATCTATTGAGAACCAATTTGTAATTTCTTCCATTTCTTTATTTACTTTTGCATATAACCTATCTATATTCTCATTGCAGCAAAAGGCATTGGTGTCATCAGCAAACAGTATTAGTGGCATGTGCTTACAAAGGTTTGGTAAATCATCTATATATAAAAGGAACAGCAGGGACCAAGAATAGATCCCTGATGAATACCATAAGTTAGTTTCCTGGTTTATGAGCATGTTGCATTAAATTGTACACCATTGAGTTCGTTCACTTAGATAGCTCTGAAACCAGTCTAGTGAACATCCACTTATACCATAATAGGCAAGTTTATCTAATAGGATTTTATGGCTAATTGTGTCAAAAGCCTTCGAGATGTCCAAAAAAATGCCTATTATACTTTGCTTTTTTTCTAAGGATTCAATAATTTTTTCTGTCATTTCTACTATTGCAAGCATTGTTGAGTGTTTTTCATGGAATCAATATTGTAATTTATATAAAATTGATTTTTGATCCAAATAGTTTATCAGTCTATTATACATTAAGCGTTCTATGAGTTTTGAGAAAAGTGGAAGTATGGATACTGGTCTGTAATTTGAAAAGTTAGTAGAATCTTTAGCTTTGTATATTGGTGTAACACGGGCTACTTTTAGTTTTGCTGGGAAGATACCTTGCACTAGGGATAGATTGCAGATGTGGCTGAGTGAAATAAGCATATCCTCTGCACAGGTTTTAAAGATACACCATTTAAAGCCATCGATGCCGGCACTTTTTGTTGGGTTGAACGTGTTTAAAATATTAAAAATTTCTTCTGTATTAGTAGGGTAGCTGAAGAAAGATTACTGATACCTGCCTATGAGGTAGTCGGTAAAATCGGTAGAAGTTGAATGAATTTTATTTGAAAGTTCTGGGCCTATGTTGACAAAATAATCATTAAATTCATTAGCAATTTCGAGTTTGTCTGTAATGACCTTGTTACTGCGCAGAAATTGAGTTTGTTGCACTTTGTTTGTCTTATTTAAAAGTGATTTGATAATTTTCCATGTCTCTTTTATGTCGTTTTTGACTGCTCAATGTAATATGTTTTCTTAGCTGTTTTTATTATTTGATCTAGTTTATTTCGGAATTTTTTTAATAGGATTTCGTTATGCTTTGTTTGACACTTGATGAACGTTAAATATAGTTGATGTTTTTTATGGCAGGAAGCTATACGTCCATTCATGAGCCATGGCTTAATAGGATTGTGCTTATACCATTTATGGGGAAACTGTGCTCAAATAAGGTTGTACAGATATCATGGAATTTGTTGTAGGCATGATCACAAGAATGTATGTCTATTATTGTACACCAGTCAACTTCTGACAAGGACCTTTTGAAATTTTCAATATTGACCTAAGAGTAATCTCTGCATTCAAATTTTTCAGCCTCAAATATTTTTAGCATGTTTGTTGTTTTTCTAATAAAAATATTGGTAAATAATCTGAAATGTCAGCTACAAAAATTCCGACCTGGGTTTTGTTAATGTTCTGATTAATGTTATTGCAGAATATCTTGTCAATGACCATGGCCATGGATTCGGTTAATCTAGACGGTTTGGTTATCATTGGATAGGAGAAGTCGGTATTTAACAGGTCGATGAAGTCTTTTGTTTGACAAGAGTTCTGTATTTTCAGATCAATATTGAAATCACCCATGAGGTAGGCTGTCTTGTTTTCTGCTTGAATTATATCTAGGATTTTGCCTAATGATTCGATGGATTTGTTGCAGTCACTGCCAGTAGGCCTATAAATTGTACCAATGATTTTATCTTTACCTTTTTGTATTGGAATTCTGATGAATATTGTCTCAATGTGTTCTTCAGTTATGGAGAGGCTTTTACGTTCAAGGTACTGAATGTTATCTTTTATGTACACGCCTACACCACCGCCACCATCCTTGTCCCTCTTGTTAGTTCGGTGTTTTTCAATAAATGTATAATTGTTTTTGTTAACAAGGGTAGTGGGTGAATCTATTTTTATCCATGTCTCCGTAATTCCAATGATCCCAAACTCATGTGCTCTCATATCTAGGAAATTGTGTAACTTGTAATTTTCTTCAGTATTGAGCGGGTGTTATCATGAATAAGTGAGAAGGTAATGTTTTCTTTATTTTATAAAACGCATGGTGCGCATGCGCACACGTCAGAGCTTCCCTGACAACACGTCTCGGAATTGGAAGCGAGTGCATGCATATAGTGTACCGAATAGGTACTCATACACGTTTATAATTCATCCGTTCTCGTTGTTCTTGGTACCGATTAGGACCAGAATTAAACGCGCTTTTCAAAACTGTACACCATTTTAAAATAGACCAAGAAATGGCTGCGTTATCGTCAAAGCTCCCCGCTAAATTATACTTAGAATAATGCTATAAGGTCGTAGTTGCGTGTATATATTAAACTAAATACAGAGTGATTTGTACACGTGGTCGATACGTCACTAGCATACCAGCACGCTGATTGGCTGGCGCTCGGCCGATGATTGGTTGAGGTGCCCAGCACTGACGTCACAGCGAGTATAAAAGAGGTGAAAATGGAGGATCAAGAGCATCGTCAGCGTGGAAGCCGGGCCCATGCAGGACGACTGGACAACCAGGATGATAGATGTAACCTGCTGACCTACCAGTGATCTTCACTTCAACCGGTGTCTTATGGATCCCAGCACATCCATGGTGGTAGGACATCCTCGGCTTCCACGGAATTTTGGATAGTCCCAGACGGCCATCCGGGAGTAATAAACTAATTTAAAGTTAGACCTTCCGCATCCAGACATTCCTAATGCAACTTCTGCGGGAGGGGACGTGCGGGCCTGGAATGTAGAGCTACAGTGATTCTTGGTGGATGACTCGCCGGATCTGGCGACGACG
The DNA here is from genome assembly GCA_034401795.1 of Chaetoderma sp. LZ-2023a. Taxonomy (NCBI): domain Eukaryota; kingdom Metazoa; phylum Mollusca; class Caudofoveata; order Chaetodermatida; family Chaetodermatidae; genus Chaetoderma; species Chaetoderma sp. LZ-2023a. Next base: position 46,807,174 of record CM067372.1, read on the forward strand.
CTGAAAAGTGGACACTAAATTCTGCACTGCATGTCGTGTGTGTTTTAATTAACTTTTTTTACCACAGTCTGGTGGACTTTGCTAGGTGCACCACAAGAGCTATGCAATGCATCCCGCACCGTGTGTCAAGTTATGTAACTGCTTAACATTATATACTGCCCTCTCTGTTAATGGGCAACCTTTAACTTTACTACTTCCATCGCCGGACGGAAAACTTTCTCACGTCCACATAAATTGTGATTTAGTTACAGAGACTACCTAATAGGTGTCACTTCACTGCGCTGCTTCAGTGCCCTGAGTGTGTACCGTATCTACCCTGCCTGGAGGAGTCAGCTTGCGGAGCCAACCTGCGGAAACCAGCTGCGGGAATCGCCTGTGGAAATCTCTCCATCTCCAGAGAACATGTCGACTCACGCTATGAATATGCTAGCGCCTCAATTTCAGTAACATGGTAGCCTATTCCGTACCGATGACTATTTGGTACTCAAGTAACTATACTATTCTACATCTAATTATTATTTCCGTATTTGGCACTGATGACTAATAGGTGCCTTCCCGGTCTTAGGACCACAATTTATGATTTCTTTATTATTGATCATATTATCCTTATTTACTGCAGGTGCTTTAACTATAACCGCACCGTTTAGGTCTTTCAACAGGATACTTACTACCTCATTGATTCTTACATAAATTGTCATGGTTCATTGCATTGGTTAGTTGTATATGCCAGATAGCCATTCTGTTGATATGTTTTGTTTAATTATAAAAAACTTAGACCGCAGTATGCTAGGAAATACTAAACAGCAACATTTATATCCGCATCACTTATTCCCACCATCATCAATTTTACACTGAGGTCGCTGACCATGCTCTAATTGTTTGAGCCTGGCATGTAAGTTAAAGTGGTTAGGGACAATCTCTTCATTATGAGACACATAGTGTATGCCTCTTTTCCAGTTGTTGCGATAATGTAGCCCTGTACTCCGGCAAGGTTGTGTAAAATTGGTCAAATACCTATAGTGCCATGTACATATCAAGTTATTGTCTCTTTCTATGATCCACCAGCCATATGGATTTATAATTGTTTGGACGTCTCATCAGCACATTGGTCTGATCCAACCCAGGGGAAACTATCGGAGGTTTCCGAGCAGTGATGGTTAAAGTACTGATTTACATACATCTCCCCCATATCCACGGATACTTGTTAGCTAGATAACCCCACCAATGAAGGAAAGCACTGCGAAAACATGGTTATAAATGTGAGTTTGATAGTTTATTTACCGGCCCGCGGTGCATATCTGGGCACATTGGAATTAATCCTAGTGACAGGTTAAAGGTTAGATCCATAGGAAGCGGTGACGGATGAGACGCGCATCTCCATCCAACTCGTTGGAGTGTCTGGGAAGGATCGTGGAATCCGCCATGCCCTCATGGGAAGGACGCTCACGATTGATATTCATCCTCTATCCCCGCCTTAGCGATATGTCAGTGATCAAACTTGCTTATGTGAAATATAGCCATTGTTCAGGTGATGTTTTATGTGGCTGCGGAGCAAGGTAGCCAGATTTTCATCAAATTCGGATGCGTTGTGATGTAACATGTATGCGTGCGATCTGTAGAGGTGGATGCTCTTTCAAAGTGACCTACGAGAAGCTAGGCGTCTGCGCCCATTGGACAGCTGTATCTAACAATAGGTAGGAATCCCTGCCACTTGCGGCCAATGCTAGTTTTCGTTTTTAACAACTAACAGGTAGGTTGGACTATAGCAGAAGGCCCACATAAATAAAGTGGCATCTACCAATACAACATCTTGGAACTACATAAGACGGTGACGTGGGAATTCTTCGGAAATCGCTCTTTCCACCTTCATGTAAACCAGTACACATCACGTTAATTATGGCTTCACTAGGATTTTTCAGCACTTAGCATTTTCTGTTGAACAAAAGAGTGGACCCTTTTGCCAACTCTTTTCCTCCGCTTCGGCGTCGAAGCCATTTTCCTGTAACGGAGGCCCGCGTGAGGCACCTTCCTCTCGCACCATCATGAAGCATTCGGTGATGGAGGCCCACGCGCGGCACTTTCCTCTCGCAGCAATAATGTTCTCTCTGTATATGTTAGGGGTATATTAACTTATATTAAGTTACTCAGTGATCTCCTATGCAGATGATTCTCTTGTGGGGATACCTCTGCGGATTCAAGGGTCTGTGTGGTACCTCCGGTGACACCACATAGAAAGGACACCAGCTAGCTCTATATTGTGTATTATTCTGCTCATATTACTGTCAAATGATTCACCCTGTTTGTATAGTCCTTATTTATATTCTAAGGATATTATTCTAATTATTCCATTCTCCAAATTAGTATGGAAACGCACACCAGTGACACAAGTAGTTGGGACGACACCATGTGGTTCAATCTCAGCAGCAATGGTCGCACGGCCCCACTGGAACATCAGAGTTTCACCGACTCTAGAAGTCGGTCTTTGTACACCATGGAGAGATGGCATATGGGATCCGCAACTACGAGATCCGCAGATAACCAGCCATTCCGGTCATCGTGCACTTGCAGTGCGATGGGCGGATATCTATCAGCGGACCAGCACATACCCCCACAAGCTACAGTAGTCACAGTTTTGTTATTGTATGTTTAAATCATTTCTAGCATCGTTTGAGTTAATTTCATTATAGTTCTTAGTATCTAATTTAAATGGGATTAGAATGAGGTCTTGGATGTGTTCTGTATAATTGTAATTTGCATGTGGGGTGGTGATTGCAAGCATGTAATCAGTGTTGTCTTTGATGTTATTATATGGAAATAATGGTGTGTTGCAGTTTAGGCACCACCACGGTTGCTCATCAGTCTAAAGTCATAAGTAGTCAAATGAGTTTAGTTCAGAACATCTCAGGTGAACCCACTTATTACACAAGTCACATAATAATGCCTTCTGGTTAATCGTAACAGATTTTTTACAAGTAGAGCAGGGGAATTTGGTGGGCATTAGGCTGTGGGGAGGAATGGGATATTGGGACGTAGAGAATTAGCGGAATGGCTACTTGATTATTTTCTTATCCTGGCAATGGTTGGTGTTTATGGTTATTTTCCAGTTAACAGTAGTAAACAAAAAAGAAAACAACAAAAAATTGGATGTACAATATATAAAAAAGAATTAGACAGTATGCATCAGGCAAATATCCCGCCAGGTCCTCATAACATACAGCACAAGGCACCGACATAGTGTTAGTGTTAAAAAGGGGCCAGTTCAGTTAACCTGCTGTTGTCCATATGCACATTATGAAATAAAATAAATAAGAGAGCCGTTTTATCATTCAAAATCTTCTTGTTTGGTGGTAATCCAACCTAGATTCAAAAGATAATATTGTTTGGGCTTCAACTATGTGTTGTGGTAGGCTATTCCATAAGTATATAACTCGATGCTTGAAAGAGTATTTTTACAAGTCGAGACTTGCTCTTGGTTTGTATAACTTTAGACTATGACCCCTAGTTATAAAATTTTCTCTTAACTGAAAAAATTCACAGAGTTCTGGGTCATATTTTTTAGTTAGGACTGTGTATGTCTCTATCATATCCCCATTTTTCTTCGATATGCCAACGTTGGTAAATTGAGTATTTTAAGTCTGGTCATAGGCCTAGTACTACTTTAGTTGCCCGTCGCTGTACATTTTCCAGAAGGTCTATATATTTTCTATAATGAGGACTCCATGCCTGGTTCGCATATTCGACATGACGTCTTACCAATGATGTTTAAAGTGTTTTGAACAATTTTATGTCTAAACGCACAAATGCGCACCGGATAATTCCCATGATTACATTGGCCTTGTTAACCTTATCAACAATGTGTTTTTCAAAGGTCAACTTATCATCATTGATAACACCAATATCTATTTGAGTGTTAGTAAATTATATAGGTGTACCATCTTTTACTAATCTGTAACTGTACTCTTCTAAGGATGATTTACCAATTCGCATGTATTTATATTTCTCTAAGTTGAATTGTAAGAGTCACTTATCTGACCAACCCCCTAACAAATATATATCTGATTGCATTTTTAATCTATCCGGTGTGGAATTTATTTCCTGAAACAACTTTGTGTCGCCTGCATATAAATAGACATCACTGCAAATCTTTAAACAATTGGGTAGGTCGTTTATATACAAGATAAAGAGATTATGTCCCAGTACAGAGCTCGGGGGGGGGGGTCCAGTCCACGGTATACAGGTTTCCATTCTGAGTGTTCTTCATTAATTATGACTCTCTGTTTGCGGTCTGATAGAAATGATCTAGTCCAATTTACAATTTTAGGCCATATATTGTATTGGGATAATTTGTGAACTAGTCTCCCATGAGCCACCTTATCAAAGGCTTTTAAAAAGTCAAAATAAGCGACGTCAACAGTCCCTCCCCCATCTAGAATTTGTGTCCATTTGTATATAACATGTAATAGCTGTAATAAAGCTGATCTTCCCGGGATGAAACCAAATTGATTTTTACTTAATAATCTGTTCTCCTTCATATGTATCACTGTACTATCTCTTATAATACTTTCTAACAGTTTACATACTATGCTAGTTAAACTTATAGGTCTATAGTTTCCCACAAACTTTTAGTCTCCTTTATTAAATATGGGACTTATATTGGCTTGTTTCCACTGTGTAGGTAGCGTACCAGTACTCAACGAGTTCTGAAAAAGTATCAGTAAAGGTTTTACTAAAATATCTTTAAGTTCTTTTAAAATACATGGATGTATCATGTCTGGTCCAGGGGATTTTGAAATTTTCAGGTTCTGCAGGTATTTCTTGATGCCCTCTGTATTGATAGTTACTGAATTTATTTCTGGGCAAGACACTTTCTCAATTTATGCTAATACACCATCCGGTTCTATGATAAATACAGATGAGAAAAAATTAGATAAAACCTCAGCTTTGTCTACATCTGTAGAAGTAAAGTACTTATGGTTAGTATCAGTGTATAAGTCTGGAATTGTCTGTTTGGTTTTTGTTTTGGATCTTACATAAGTCCAAAACTTTTTGGGATTATCCTTAATATTTTCATCTATTTTTTGCTCATGTAATTTTACAGTCTTTCTGGTTTCTTTGTGGATCTGATTTTTTAATCTATTGTATTCTGATTTTGTTACAACATCACCTGTCATTCTATATTTTCCCCAGAGCCTTCGCTTGCCTTTTATCAAATTTAGTAGTTTACATTTAAAAGGGAACATGTGCTTTTTATTCTTCTTCTTAAACCACTGCTTAAAAATGGCCTTAGGTACACATTCTTTTATTGCTGTTCTTAATTTGTTGGTAAAAAATATCCCATTGTTTCTCTATATCCAGATCTTTCAAGATGATGTCCCAATCAATGTCTAAATTACATTTCATTTGCTCATAATTTGCCTTATTATAAATATATCTTGCTTTGGGCTCAACTGAGTTTAACAAATGTGCATAGAAATCTACTGTTATGACTGAGTGGTCACTTTTACCTAGCGATGCATCTATATCAAGTTTCCCTATCATACCTTCTTCATTTGTAAATATTAAGTCTAAACATGTTGGCCTGTTAGTATCTCTGCCTCTAGTTACAGTTCAGTTACATGCTGATATAAAAAAGAATCCCTTATTGTCTCTATAAAATTAGATTCAGGGTCCCCTTGGCCATCATTGGTTGAATATGCTGTCCAATCTATGCCTGGGAAATTAAAGTCCCCCATGACAATTACATGTGTGTAGTGCATGTTAGTTACTTGTTCCAGAAGTAATAGCATATTTCTGTTATTTTCTATAGTTGAGCTGGGCTACGATAAATAAATGTGATTAATAATCTGTCTGCATTATTTTATTTAATTTCCATACACATACATTCAGTAAAATATATGTTATATTGGTATATATCTTAAGGATGAAAGTATATAAACCATCAGTCCCCTGCCCATACTGTCCTTGGTAATGTTTAAGGGGCGTATATCATATCTGTAATGATATATATACCATAGTCATATACTTGGTATGATGTAGGAGTGTTCTACTCCAACGCTACACACTACAATAATGGGCTTTAAGAATAGTTAGATCGTGTTAGCACAGACCGTATTCTTTAATAATCTAGTAGTACTAATATATATATACACCTGTGCAAAAGTTAAGCACCACCCTATTTTTACGCACATGCGAGGGTATATTCATGTGCTATGAAGAAAGCAATAGCATAAACATTTATGTACCCATCCATCTTAGTGCAAGAGGTAATAATGCAACTAGAGGAATGCTGATTATGATGGTGGGGAAACACTGTATGTTTTTGTTTGAACTTGAAAACGAGGCCTGAATATGGTTACGTTGACACAACTGACAACTATTGCCCTACAGTTGACGCACGTGGCTAGATTGTCATCAATGGTGTCTGAAAACGAAGTTTAACATCTGTGCACGAGTTTGAGACTGTCATTATTAATACCAGGTATATCCACCTTGTGCCTGGATGACGGCCTGGACACGACGTCTCATGCTGGTCACCAACCGACTGATACGCCATTGTGGTATTCGTTGCCATTCAAGATGGAGTGCGTCTGTTAATTCCTGTAGGTTCTGCACAGGAGGATCCCTCCTTCTCACCATGTTTCCCAGAATGTCCCAGATATGCTCAATAGGGTTCATGTCAGGGCTCCTTGCTGGCCATGGTAGGGTTTTCGATGGCATTCTGGCGGAGGTATTCATGCACAGCTCTAGCACGATGTGGTCGGGCGTTGTCATCCATGAATATAGGGTGGGTTCCAGGTGCATGATTTACAAAATGAGGGACCACAACTCTATCCAGTATGGAATCTTGATATCTTTGTCCATTTAGTGTTCCAGGTACAGTCAACAGATCCAGCTTACAATCAAATGAGATGCACCCCCATATCATAACGGAACCTCCACCAAATGGAACTTCTTCCATGATGTTACGTTGGTCGTACGCCATGCGTCTGGACCTCCATACACGAGTTCGACCATCTGTGGCATGAAGCAGGAACCGACTTTCATCGGACCAGTGCACCCGTCTCCAGGATCTCATGTTCCAGTGTCTTCTTTCGTTGCACCACCTCAGACGCTCCTCTTTGTGGTGTGCAGTGAGGAGAGGACGTCTGACAGGTCTCCTAGCTTTCATGCCAGCAGCATACAGTCTCCTTTTGACGGTAGACATTGACACTCTATTGCGCGTTTCCCATTGCTGGCTGAGCACTCTGCTGTTGGTGAATGGAGATCTCCTAACAAGGCGTACTAGGGCTCGATCATCATGGGCAGTAGTCTTCTTCGGTCTTCCAGATCTAGGCCTGTCCTTCACCTCGTTAGTTTGCCCATGTTTTGCAATCAAACGACTGATTACAGTATGGTTAATGTTCAGCTGTCTGCCAATCTCTCTGCATGACATACCAGTGGTATGCATGCCTATGATTTGCCATTTCACACGATCACTTAACCTTCGTCTTGCCATAGCGGTTCACAATCAAGAGCTAATTCTCTCTGTACAAATAAACCACGGTCATGAACACAAAATTCCTAATCTTGTCGCCTAAATCTGTATGTAATGTTCTACACCTCAAACGGGACTTTTACATAACTGAACACGTGTGCTGTTTCCCGCCACGCACGGACATCAAGCGGCGTGAAGTCATGCATGCATGTGCATTTCGTACTTGGAATTATGTCAGCTAACGCGGGGACAAAAAGTATGGCAGCCTAGTTGTACCATCATGTTTCTACGTTCTATTGTTTTTGCTGGTGCTTAACTTTTGCATAGGTGTATATATATATATGTATGGTAGAAAGTATATCGGAATATGGTGTCAGGACTTGATGAACTCATGCTACATTGCGGAACTTCTTGATTTCGTAAATACTTTAAAGATAAGAAATATACTTTAAAATGAAACAGTAAAAATGTTAATAACGTTTATTAATCGTGCTGTGCGGGCAGGGACAAGTCTAAAGAAAAAACGCCGCAAGCGACTTTATCATAAACTATTGTACTGAAAATATTCAGAATGATTGTTAAGTGTTGTCGTTTCAACAGAAAAATTGCTGAAATTCTAATTTATTCAGCTGTATTAAATGATCTTTCATATGATAACAAAACTCGTAGTTAATATTCGGAAAGGGAATCTACAGTGCCACGAAATTATAGCGAAGAACAATTAACATTCCACGCATACTTTACTGGACTGGCTACATCCTATCGGATCAGCCATGGATGTGCATAGAGACTATAACTGGTAAGATCACTTTTCTGGAAATCTAAATCTACGGAAGCCTAGACTATAGGAGCCACATTTCGAAAAACTAAATCTACGGAAGCCTACATGGACCATACACTACTGAAGTGATATTTAAAAAATATATGTCTATGGAAGCATCCATGGACCATAAACAATAGGAGTGATATTTCGAAAATCTACATCTACAGAAGCCTACGCGGACCATAAACTATAGAAGCAATATTACGAAAATTCACACCTATGGAAACCTTGGAAGATCATGACATTTCAAAGTGACCATTCAGAAATTTGCATCTACGGAAGCCTCTAAGAACTATGAAACCTAGGTAATTTTCGAAAATTTAAATTTACGGAAGCGTGTAATAACTATGAACTATGCAATTGAATTTTCGAAAATGTTTATCTATGGATACGCTTAAGAACCATTAAACCAGCGAGTTTTTCGAAATTTTAAAATCTACGGATGCGTCTATGAATCAGCATTCTATGGAACTATAAATAACTATACACGTTGACAAACTACGGCTACAGATAAGGGCCATCTCGCGCATGTCAAAACCTTTAGATGCATTTCATAATGGCTGACCAGGCAACTGCCGGGACACCAGTGGGACTGTCTAGATCAGGACTTCATAGTACAGTTCCACTGCCACCTAGGTTGTAACTTAAGGGTAATATTGCAGCAAATTGGAACCGCTGGCGGCAAATCTGGGACTCGTTTGAGATAGTAACGGGAATACAAGAAGAGGACAATAAATATCGTATTGCAGTGTTTATCACTAGTGTAAGACCAGATGCGATGGATATTTATAATGGACTGCCTTTTGAATCGGAGGAAAACAGAAGCAATATGAACAGTGTGTTAACTTTAATGGAAAATCACTGCCTATGAGAATCAAATGTCATTTATGAACGATATATATTTAATAATCAGGAACAATTAGGTGAAGCATTGAAACATATGCTTCTAGCCGTGATCGTCAAAGTGAATACATTCACGATCGGATTATATGTGGCATTAGGGATCATGCGATCTGGAAAAGGTTGTTGCAAGAAACAAATCTGTCATTGACTCGTTGCATGGACATTTCGGCAGAAGCTACCACAGCCCAAGTCAAGCAGATGACAAACAAAGAGGAAGTAATTCATGGCATTTCGAAGGAACAAAACCCAAGCTAAGAAGCAAATAGCAGCGAAACAAAGGACCATAAAGCAAACTCCCTCAGATAAGCAATACCGTCATTTAAAATATGAATGCAAATACTGTGGTAAGAAACACAAGCTGGACAGGACAAAGTGTCCAGCATATGGGAAATGTTGTAATAAGTGTGGCGAGCTGTCACATTTCACTATAAAGTGCCATGCAAATGTTACGTCTAAAAACATTCATAACACACATGTTGTAGAGCAAACAGACTCTTCTGCATCTTCCGATACATCGTCAGCTGAAGACATCTTTTCTCTGGAAACTGTCAATGCAATAAAATCGGTGAAAAATAAGATATTTGCTACTCTAGCAATTGAAAAACTTCACGTGCAACTAAAATTTGAGGTAGACTTGGGTGCGACCTACAATGTGATTTCGATTCTTGATCTAGCAAGGGACACTTAGATTAACAAAGTCCGAGTAACTTTGTCAATGTACAACAAAACGTGTATCACTTCTTTAGGTAAGGCTAAGCTGGTGGTACGTAACCCAAAGAACTAAAAAAAATATAGGATTGAATTTGTAGTAGTAAAGCAAATGACCATGCCTCTTCTTGGTGCAAAAGCATCTCAACAAATGAAATTAGTGAAAGTGCTCAATGAGAACATTTTAGCGATCAATACTGCCAAGTCGAACAGTCCTGTGTCAACAAGTATTCCTATGTTGATGGCATGCCTTACAAAGGAGAACAGTATATCAGCCTATAAGGATGTGTTTATTGGTGAAGTTGGACTAGAGATTGACTCCTCAGTACCACCAGTCAGGCAGCACCTCCGCCGGGCACAATAGCACTAAAGAAGAAACTCAAAAGTGAACTCACTAAGCTAGAAAATGTAGTATTATTATATGTGTAGATGGGCCTACGGATTGGGCGTCAAACCTTGTGTTTGCAAAGAAATCCAACAGTGACTTACGGATCTGTATCGTCCCCAAGCCACTCAACAAAGCACTAAAACATAGTCACTATCCTCTTCCCGTGATTGAGGATTTACTTCCTGAACTTTCGAAAGCAAAGGTGTTCACAAAATGTCATGTCAAAAAATGGCTTTTGGCATGTTGCATTAGATAAACAGTCTAATTTACTTACTACATTTGGTACACCATTTGGGAGATTCTGATGGTTAAGATTGCCATTTGGTGTCTCGCCAGCTCCAGAGTTATTTCAAAGACGAATAAATGAAGCCCTACAAGACTTACCAGGTACGTTTTTCATCACAGACGACATTCTAACCATCGGTGAAGGTGACACTCTTGAAGAAGCCATCGCTAACTATGATGCACTCTTCATCAGACTTCTGGAATGGTGTCGACAGTCAGGAATTAAGCTAAATCATAACAAACTTAATTTGAAGTGTAAAGAAGTTTCATTCATTGGCCATTTGCTAAGTGCCAGTGGTTTGCAGGCTGACCCAAATAAGATAGAGGCAATTATAAAAATGCCCCAACCAAGAATGTACAAGGTGTGCAACGAATTGTAGGTCTTGTCAATTATTTATTGAGATTCTTAAAAGGACTTTCAGACTTCTGTCAACCTCTAAGACAGTTGACCAGAAAAGATTCTGAGTGGAATTGGAATTCTGAACATGAAAAGTCCTTTCGAAACATTAAGTTAGCAGTTACACAAGCTCCAGTTCTTAAGCATTTTGATAGTGAAGATGAAGTTACGGTGCAATGTGATGCACATGAAACTGGTTTAGGCGCTATTCTGTTGCAAAATGAGCAGCCAGTTACATATGCTAGCCATGCACTCACTACCACTGAACAGACCTATGCTCAGAAATATGATGTGACAATTGTATACACAAAGGATCACAACTCTATCTGGCAGACACACTTTCACGAGCATATTTACCAATCACACAGGATCAGGATGATCTTGAAGATATTTCCGTGATAGAAGAGGAAATACAATACATAAACATGGCTGATTAGCTCAGAGTATCAGAAAGTAGACTACATTCTATACAGTCAGCGACCCAACAGGACAGCGCACTCCAAACCGTCAAAGCCCTGATTCTGATTCTCAATGGGTGGCCAGTGAAAATGGGTGATGTCCCGACAGCAACTTCTCCTTATTTTCATATACGTGATGAATTGTCTGTAGAGAATGATATCATTGTTCGTGGGCAACAATGTGTTATTCCAGATAGTTTGCGATCTGAAATTTTACAATGCTTGCATCAATTGGATACCAGTATTAAAGCATGTTGTCGAAGAGCTAGAGAATGTGTTTACTGGCCAGGGATGAATTCTCAAATACATGATTTAGTATCTAAGTCTGATGCGTGCTGTTGCTACACAGCGGAGCAGCAACGAGAGAACCTGAAGCTCCATGACTTACCTGTCCGCCCATGGTCAAAGCTAGCAACTGATATGTTCATCATGAATAAATATGACTATCTTGTTACAGTTGATTACTTCAGTGACTATTTCGAGATTGACAAGTTGAAAAGTAAAACGTCGAAAGAGGTAATCAAAAAGCCTGAAGCTCATTTAGTCCGCCATGGCATGTCTGATTGCCTTGTCTCAGATAACGGCCCACCGTATAATAGTCTGGACTTCAGGAACTTATCCAGCCAATATGGTTTAAGCACATTACTAGTTCGCCAGGTTACCCGCAATCCAATGGAAATGCTGAAGCAGCAGTGAAAATTGTGAAGAGAATGTTCAAGATAGTGTCAAAAGCAAATACAGATCCATTTTTAGCGCTCTTAGACATTCGTAACACTCCAACGGAAGGATGTAGTAGCTCTCCAGCCCAGCGACTCTTTAGTCGGCATACCAAGACATTGTTACCAACGGCTCGATCTCTACTAGAATGATGCATAGCACGTTCAGTGATTAGTGAAAAGAAAAAGAAAAAGAACAAACAGATTAATACCTATGATGCTCATGCAAAGGTCTTAAGAACCCAACAGAAGGGGGAATGTATCAGGATACATCCAATGACGCTAGGTTGTGATAACTGGGACCATGGCATTGTGCAAGAAAAAGTGAACATTAGGTCCTACAATGTGACAACAGGTGATGGTCAGCTACATCGCAGAAATCATAGGCATTTACATGCAGGACCAGATCCTCAACATGCACAACTATCTTCTCCTACTTAGACATCTAGAGAGAACCATCAGACTGGTCGCCAAAGTACTACACCTCAAACAGTAGCAACTCCACCAAAGGACAGCTCTAACTGATCTACAACCATCACATGGAGTGGATGCATCTCTAGACCGCCAGCATACCTAAAAGACTATGCACAATAATCATGTATCATCGGGACAATAGAATGACTCTTTGCGAGAACATTTATTATTATCTATTTTATCATAGTCGAACAATATCTCTCTTTCCTTGTAAGGGGAGATGCAATGATATATCTACCATAGCCATATACTTAGTATGATGTAGGAGTGTTCTACTCGAACGTTACACACTACAATAATGGGCTTTAAGAATACAGTTAGATCTTGTTAGCACAGACCACATTCTTTAATAATCTAGTAGTACTAATATATATCCATATGGTAGAAAGTATATCGAAATACTATCCATCAAAATTATATTCTGAAATCTGTCTTTCATATCTAAAATATTTTGGTTTAACTTCTGAAAATGCTAATACCCAAGGTTTATCCTCCATGATGTTTAATCCTTGTTTGAGTTCAATTAAGTTTTCTGCACTGAATGTATCAACATTTGAAAATAAAACTTTAAAGCTGTAGTAATACTACTAGTACATTATAGTGGTACTCACCAACAGGGGTCTTGAATCGCACAGGGACCCGGCGGCAGGTTCTCACGTTTGAGGTTCCAAGGTATGACTGCTGGGTGTCCGTGGAAACGGCGGGAATCAGCTAGCCCAGCAGCCCAGAAACGCGAATTCCAGGATTGTGGGATACCGCCAGTTCCACATTCCTCCCCATTCTTAAATATTACCAAAAAAATATGGCCATTGTATGGCCATTGACGCTCAACTGCTATAAGGTAGAATTAGAATCGACCACAATTAAAAGAAAGAATTTTGACCATAGTAGGTGTTGATCCATCCAGAGAGAATGAACTGCAAATGATAAAACAGATGGATAGATCTACAGCTGCCAGATGAGGGCCATCGTTACAGATTTTAAAATAGCATAGCATCCCTAAATAAAATTAAGGACAGTGGTTTTCTACCACAGCACAAACTGACAGAATGGACGGAATTGCCGAATTGATAAAGAAGTAATAAAAATAATCTCACATGAATTTAATGGAAGTGTTATGCGAAATATGTGAGATTCGAGGAAGACCTATGAATGTTGCATAAAGTTTTAATTTTTGTGAACATCTTTAACCTTAACATATATGATATAAGATATATACCTCTTATATAATTGAATGGATCGGAATTGACAAATTTAGGAAATCCTGAAAACCACTAATCCCTATTTGCCCTGTAGGTGGGGCTTAGAATACACCTTCTGTATCCTCTGCGTGTCGTAAGAGGCGACTAAAGGAGGTAAGGGTGAGGTAACCCTGACAGAAACCTCGAGTGCTAAAGACGGAGGTTCCAGGCCGCACGGCGCACTCTAATAAACCATGGATCCACACACTTAACGCTTATGATCATGTCGATAGTCACTTACAGGACTGGCGGTATGATCAGCGAACGGAAAGAAGAAGAAGACTAATCCCTATCACAATAAAGATATCTGAATGAAGCTAAAACGGAATGGATAATACAGCAGAGGAAAGAAACATGAATTTGCACTATGACTTAATTCCATCAATTACTTTGCGCATTATGGAATGGTAAGCACAAGAAATATATCTGCAAAATTTTTGCAGTATCTGTTAAATGCATATTATAAATATGCAAGACTTCTGGATTATAGAGTAATAATGCATCATTGCATCACATTAACATGTAATTGTTACACATTTACTAGAGAAAATATATAGATATGGCATATATATATATATATATATATATATATATATATATATATATATATATATATATATATATATATATATATATATATATATATATATATATATATGCCATATCTATTATGCATCCTATGTTGTGATGCATATATATATATATATATATATATATATATATATATATATATATATATATATATATATATATATATATATGCATCACAACATAGGATGCATATACTTATTATAAAAAAGCATGTACATGGATTTAATCCATATACACATAAACAGAAAACATTATTATGACCAAGTGTCATGACGGACAATAAATACAATGCATATGATTAATGCGTAACAATTTACGCATCATTTGACAATGCATCTTTGCACCACGTAATTATCCACGCGCTGTTCAAGAAATGCGTAAATATAACAATGCATTAGTACGTGCAATCATGCACACGTCATTTGAAAAGCACGTAATTATAATAACGCATTCTGTGAGTCATACAGCAAAAGACCCCTGTTGGTTTTTGGCATCTCAGGGAGCATTATTGCTGGGGAAAGAGCCACTATGTGCTTACGTGTCCAACTAATTTAGGGCTTCCCATCATCTGTCAACGTAGACACAGGGCATTTGCACATTATGTCAATGGGCTGTAGCACTTCTCGACCAAGCATCATCATGTTGGGAGTATAATCCATCTGTCGGCTTACAGTAGATCGTATAGCTCCAGCGATGAAAGGAATACACTTGTTCCAATCTTTCTGTCTGTCATGCTCTTGCAGGTAACACTGTATACACTGCAAGACGCTACGGTTTATATGTTCAATCTGACCATTCGATCATGGTCTATAAGCTGTGGCGCGTGTTTTTGAAATCTCCAGTGGATGGCACAGTTCCTTAAATAAATTGCTCTCAAAGTTATGAGCCTGGTGGGTGTGTAAGAAATATGAACAGCCAAATGCGGTGACAAAACACTCCACATACGTTTTGGCTACCAATTCTGCACCTTGTTCCGGGAGCGCATAGCACTCAACCCATTTAGTGAACTGATCTGTGATCATCAACCCATATCTATTTCCCAGTACAGATGTGATAAAGGGGCCCAAAATGCCCATATGTACCCATTCCAAGGGAAAACCAGCATGGAACTCGCCCAGAGCGGCTCTAGGACGGATGGAAGCTTTTTTGCTACAGCTACAAATCTGACAGGATTTCACATATGCCACCACATCACGAGAGTATCTGTGCCAGATATATTTAGTCTTCACTCTCTGTAATGTTTTCTGCTCACCCATGTGACTGGCAAGCTTAGAATCATGACAATTCTCCAAAACCAGGTTCTGGAGGGACTTTGGAACTACTAGTATATTCTGTGTGGTATTTGCTTCTACCCAAAGATAGTGAAAATGCTATCGATAAAAATCGGTTGATGAGCCCACCAAAACTTGACAGCTGGACTAGCTAAATATAGCTCCGCATCAGAAGGTGTGTGCAGATGCTCAATCCATGATACAACTGTTTTCAGATCAGGATCCTCCAACTGACACTCCCTTAGATCTTCCAAAGAGAAAGCATCCAACCAGTTTGACCTTCCAATGACCTGGTCTGTTTGGGGGACAGCATCCAGCAGTCTATCTGGATCGTCGCTGTCTGTGTCGCTGTCTGATAGGTCATTATTGCTCAGTTGAAGGGCCCTTATGGTTTGAAAAGCCAAAGGAATTACATCATCAACATCTTGTTCAAATTGAGACCATTGCTGCTGAAGCTTGGTACAATATTTGCACCCACCACATGGTAATGAACTAAGAGATTGGCCAACTTTATAACAGTGGCAAGGTGAAGAATCACTTGGAACTCATGATAGACCATCAGCTTTAGAGTGCTGTTTACCGGGCCTGTATTGCATCATCATCTAGCTAGTTGTCCTTCGATGTGCTTGAAACTGAGCTGCCAAGTGAGACTGTGATGGTCAGTCCATACAATAAATGACCATCCTAGCAAGTACATACGGTACTGCCTAGTAAATGCTACCATGGCTAGCAAGTCTTTGCGTGTAACACAATATTTATGCTGAGCCTATGTCTATGTTCAGCCGCAAAACCAATAAGCACCTCTTTCCCATTCTGAATTTGGGATAACTCTGCACCAATAGCAGCCTCTGAAGTATCAGTATCCAGTATGAAGGTACCATCCTGTGTCGGATAACCTAACACTGCAGGGTTGGCCATAGCACCCTGAAGTGTTTTGAAAACTACCTGATGCTCTAGAGTGCAGTCATACTCTACTTTGGAACTGGTAAGTACAGAGAGAGGAGCAGAGAGAGGAGCAGAAATACCAGCAAAACCCTGTATGTGCTCCCGGTGGTAATTCAGGAACCCTAGGAAAGATTCCAGCTCTTTCCCGGTCTTAGCAACAGGCCAATTAGTTACGCTTTCCATATTGTTTGGCTTAACAGCAATTCCCTTATCACTCACCAACTTACCTAAAAAACAGGAGTCCTGTACGGAACAAATTACACTTCTTAGGTTTTAATTTAAGGTTGTGCGACAGGAATCGGGAAAAGACCACTTTCAAGTTGGTCATATGACTGTCAAAGTCAGTCCCTATCACTACCACGTCATCTAAATACGCAAAACACTCGCACCAGTTAAGACCTTGCAACATCAGCTGAACGACCCTCTGAAAGGTAGCTGGGCTGTTGCACATACCAAATGGCATCCGGACAAATTCAAAGAGCCCATATAGTGTGATAAATGCGAGCTTGTGGTGGTACTCTGGGTCAACCTCGACCTGCCAATACCCAGCTGTCATATCAAGTGTGCTGATGAATTTAGCACCACCAAGTGCATCCAGACATGCCTCAATGTTTGGTAGGGGGTAAAGGTCTTTGAGAGTTAGACTGTTCAGAGCCCAAAAATCGACGCAATACCGCACGGTACCGTCTTTCTTCCGAACTAAAACCGGGGCTGACAACCACTCAGATTTTGACGGAACTATGATTCCTTTCTCTAACATTTACACAAGGTGTTTCTCTTCCTCATTCTTAAAACTAAGAGGAGTTCGTCTAAGTTTAGAACGAACAGCTTGTGCATTACCTGTGTCAACCTTATGTCGTATCCCCTTGAACAAACCTAAATCAAGATCATCTTTTGCAAATGCATCCTGATACTCGATTAACATGGATTTAACTTGCAAAGACTGCGTCTCCGATAAACCTGATGTCAACCTCTCATACAGATCCTGTAAGAACACAGGCATGTCCACCTCAGTGGCTGTAGAAGTCTGTAAACTATCCTGGTTTATGGGGTTACCAGCAAGTTGAAATTATGTTCCCAGGTCTAAAACCTCGTCAATTTCTGTGACAATATCAAGGTTGTGGTCTTGTTCCAGAGTACTATATTGGGCCGACAGGTTCCTTAATAAAATAGGAATCTGCGAATCTTTGGCAGTGGCCACTGTATGAGGTGTTACCAGACCCTCCAGTTTAGGCGAGGGCTGGAGCACAACATCATTCTGTACCTCCTGATCCAGAATGCCTGTGGTCTTCACGGCCTCAAATGAACCAACGACCACTTTCTGCTTCAATGTTACCGGAGCTACGTGGGCTTCCTTCTCATGAGCTCTCAACATTGATGCTTGTACCAGTTCTCCATTAATTGTCAGACACAGTCTAGTCAGATCAATGGTGGCCTTGTGTGCCTTCAAGAAATCCAGGCCTAATATAATCGGATCATTAATATTGGCAAGAAGGACTGGCCAGTTGAACATCATAGCGCCTAATGCAATTGTGGCTGGCTCAACACTTTCCACAGGGATAATATTGTCTCTACCTGTACCTTTCAATGAAATAGACTCCAACTTCTTTAAAGGGTAAGGTAATTTCTCTGCAAAGAAATTGCCAATTACTGTCACTTGTGCCGCAGTTTCCACTACTGCATCAATGGAAACACCATTTACTTTAATGGGAATGACTAGTGTCATTGGATCATGATTAAACTCATACATGCGAACATCATATGATCGCACAGGCGAAGATCTTGGTGAAGCAGAAGGTGATGGTGACCGTGTACGCCTCGGCTCCGGACACTCGCGGGGAAAATGGCACTCTAAATTGCAATTAAAGCACTTTCCTGATCTGAGAGGAGGAGAAGGGGAACGCGATGGAACGACCTTCCCTCTTGGAGGAGAATGACCTCGACCAAATTGACCAGATATAAGATTCAAAATCTTAGAAACATCTACCTTCATCTCCTCCATATCCTTCCTAAGTTCTTTGACATCTTTCTCTAATTTATCTATCCTGCTTGGAGCCGTTATGCCTCTCAACTGTTCAGGATTATCTGCCTCCATCAAACCAGAAGCGTCATCCGGAAAACGGACCTTTCGAACCTCAGGTCTTCTGGAACCCATGATCAATCTTTGATTATGGATAGCTGCCTTGACCATTTGCACAGCCTCCTCCAGGGTACTTAGATCTTTATCCATAGCTATCAGAGGGGCTCGTTTATGCTCAACACCCTGTATGAATGCATCAATGGCAATTATCTCGCCCAAACTCTCTGAGGCATCAGGGTAGCCATCTAAAGTGAGCTCCTGAATGGTATCTGAAAATTCTTCTAAAGAGTTACCCTCTTGTCGAATGTCTTGCATTTTTTTTCTGATGATGTGGGCCAGATCTTTCTTTCCGAATCGCAACCTTAATTTGTCACATAAACTGACGTAATCATTTTGGTCTTGCACAGAACAGATGTAGTAAACCTTTAAGGCCTTGTCCCTTAAAGCTAAGAAGAGCATGTCTAATTTATATGTATCAGACCAATGGTACCTTGAAGCAGTATGCCCAAACTGTATGAAAAATGGCTTCCATTCACATTTTCCATCAAAAGTTGACATTTTAGGTGGAGGAGGGCCGTCAGAGTAGCTTCTACAACCTGGTGATACCATTCTAGAGTCATTGTACGAAGAGCCATCCAAGTAGGCTCTACGAACTGGTGATGATGTCCTAGTGTCATGGTGAGAAACTGATCTCGACTCCCTCTTAGACTCTCTAGGTGTATATAACCCCCTAGGAGCCAGGTTATCAACTAGGTCTGATCACCCCTTTGTCGACTAGCTGAGTTAAGGAGTGACTTATATTTGATACATTGAGTTAGCAGTTCCATGTTCAGTCTAGCTACTTGCTCTTCCAGGGATTCTTCCCTTGGGTGCAAGTCGACCCCACCAACAGCACCTTCATCATTGATGTCAAATACGATGTCCCCAGCATGGAGCAATCGTTCAAGGACAGTAACTGTGGCACGCAGATAAGGATCTGCCTTAATGTTGGCCAGAGATATGGATCCTCCTCTGGATTCATGGAAACTCACTTTGCCAGCAGCTCGAATTTTACCAATATTATGCAGTGCACCAAGTTCCTCCACAGTTGCAGTGTTAATACACAAAGGTTTTGGCATTATGGGTCACCTGTTGATTTATACCAGGAAGCGAAATTAATATTCACTAAAAAAGTAATATCGCTTCCTGAAATAAGTTGTGAGCATATGCTTACTGAGAAATATAACTCACTGAGTAGTGATGGTGGTGCAACTCCGGAGAATGTCTAAATGAATCGTCCGAAGCCAGACCAGATTTAGTAGCATACTTGCATGCAAGCCATCCTTCAGAAACTCAAAATTATAATGATAACGGATGCATTTACATGCACTAGATTTTTTACGGAGTATTAACTCCACACTGCATTTGATGGTGTGTACACCAATATCGGCATTGATTTTCTCAATCCTATCATTGAGAAGAGAGAGTTGGTCATGCAGTTGCAGCTCTTGGTCTTTGAAGGAACAGGGATTCAAATGGTGCAGTCGCTCATTATACAGGACCAGAGAATACGCCGGGATATCGATATACTTTACCGTTTGGCCTTAACACCTTACTATGTCTATCACATAGACTACCGCGAGTTCATCATCGGCCATCCTTAAATAGACAAAACCATTGCCTCGTTTCCTGGTAAGGTCGCCGGTTCCGATCCAGATATAGAAAACGATACAGTGAAATTTCTAAACGGTGTTGGCTATTCTCGACTGCAAAATATTAACCAGGTCTTGTATAGTACCACCACTTTTGCACCAATATGCACCAAACCCATTTTGATCAGCCCTTTTCAAAATGAAACCTTTACTTGTACCCAACAAAATTGCCTTGTAGGTAAAGGATTGATCCACAGAAAACTGGATACGAGCCAAAAACTCCTCAGATTTAACTTGAAAAGAAGGCATAAGCTGAGTAGTGTTTTAACGGAGTAGCTAGCAATTTGATAATGAACTTTTTAAAATTAATAATAACAAGAAAAAACAAATAATGTTCAGCATAATTAGCAAACCTAATACTACAATTGAAACATATTTGTTGATTAGAAGGGACTACCCTCTAATGTTTAAAAAGTTAATAATAATAACGATATTAATAATAACAACAGTGACAGTGATTTATATCACTTCTTTATTTCAAATAATTCTGAAATAAACACCGAAATTGAACTGTAATTAAAGTAAAGAAATAAAAAAAATCTGACGGTTAAACTACAGCTCAGAATCGCGGTTTCCTACATATAACACTGAAGACAACTACCAATAACAATCCAGAAACTATAGGGTTGTCATTCCATGGAATACTGACATAGATGATAGAAACTTAGCACAAAAATATACCTCGATTTGTTACGCTTCAAATAAATAACATTGAATCTTGAATCTATGATGTATATGATGTATGTATGTAAGGTATATTAATCTATATACCCAACATGTGCATGCTATAGTATAAATAACTAATATATATTTAACTATAACTCACCTATCATCTGTGATTATTAGATAAAAAAACTATAACATAATCAAAATGGCAGCCAGAGTCTGTCAAATTGATGTTTGGGCAGGACTAGAGTAGTCCTTATATTTCCGAGAATTCTATCTTTTATTAACAGCAAAATCGTGAGTAGAATTTGGAAATAACTAACAATAATTTTTAATTTAGGGCCCAAACTACTCCTGACACCATTTGTAGTAATACTACTAGTACAGTATAGTTATACTCACCAACGGGGGTCTTGAATCACACGTAGAAATGGCAGGCATCAGCTAGCCCAGTAGTCCCGAAACGCAAATTCCAGGATTGCGGGATACTGCCTGTTCCACAAAGCCATTATAATTTGCATTACATATTTTTTGTTTTTTGTGCATTTTTTTCTGTTGATAATATGTAATTTATGTATGTTATTTTTTGTGTTATTTACATGCACACTTTTCATATAACATTCATCCCTTAAAAGAGAGAATCTGTTATTTAGTATTGTTTGTTCTGGTAGTAATGTTTGTTTTGATTGTATGGTTCTTCTTCATGATACTGTGATGACCCGAAATCGAGTATTGTCCCACAATGTTGAGTGTGATGCGCAAGCAAATAAACAGGTGCCAAAAGTAAGAAATATTTGTATGTACAGGTTAAAAACATGTCCTCTGGTATGTTTCTTCACTCATAACTCCACCCATGCAGTGCCGACTTGAAGGCATCTATAGAAGGTGTCAATGCTGCAGCTGCTGGTAGACTATTCCACATGCGGATAGTGGAGTTTGATGTTCGTTCGAGTGTGCGGAACCAACAGTCTATGCTGGACTTGGGTTTGGGGCTTGCTTGTGGTGATGGTGTTACCACGAGGTTGTACATCGACTAGCCCATTCATGATTTTGTACATCATAGTGGCTTTGGTGACGTCCCTGCATGATTTTAATGTGTCAAGTAATAGCTTCGATACTAGAGCTGTGGCACTGCTTGTTCGACTGAAGTCACGGCATATTCTGCGAGCTGACCATCGTTGGACCATTTCAAGATCATTGATTGCAACTTGTTGATGTGGACTCCATACAGTGGATGCATATTCAAGGATCGGTCGAACAAGGCTTTTGTAGCACTGGCTATGTACTTTTGTTGGACACCCTTTGCGGTTTCTGTACACAAAGGCACTAGCTCTATTGGCTTTGGCAGCAGTCGATTGTATGTGTTTGCTCCAGCTTAATTTGTTTGTAAACATTAGCCCTAGGTATCCTGCACTGACAACACGTTCGAGGGTGTGACCATGTAGCTGGTAATTTGACACTATTGGTTTTCAGTGTTGGGTAACTGTGAGGGAGTGACACTTCTCAACATTGAAGCCCATCTACCATACTTGCTCCCATTCACATAGTTTAGTTAGATCTGACTGAAGGCAGTCAGCATCAGCTATGCTAGCGATATTTGCATACAGGATGGTATCGTCAGCGAAAAGATGGACCACAGAGTTGATGTTGTCACATAGGTCATTGATGTATATTAGGAATGGACTGGGACCTAGAACTGAGCACTGCGGATTGCCTGATGTCACAGCTCCAATTGCTTATGTTTGACCTTCAACTAATACTTGTTATGTTCTGGAGTGAAAGAAAATTGCCAATCCACTTTAGTGTCTTGCCACGGATGCCATAGTGTTCGAGCTTGACTAAGAGACGTTGATGTGGAACCTTGTCGAAAGCCTTCGAGATGTCCAGGAGGACGACATCGGTTTGTCCACCAGAGTCAATGGTTGATGCTAGGTCATCCACTGTCAGGATTAATTGAGTGTCATATGACCTCTTCTTTCTGAATCCATGTTGAGCGTCTGCAAGAATTTGATGGGTGTCGAGATGATGGCTTATTTCACTTCTAACAATATGTTCCAAGAGCTTGCAACATACTGCTTGACTCCATTAACAATGACACACTGACTCCTGTTTGAGAGAAAGTTTTCCACCGGCGTGACCAACTGATTTCTTATGCCGCATCGCCTAAGTTTTAGCATCAGGCGCCGTTGAGGTACCGTGGTGCAAGGGAAACACCCTGTTTCTTTTTGGATTGCATGGTGCTCCTAAGAGTGGGAGAACATACCGACCAGGAAGAAAAACTGGAAACTTATGTAAAAATCATACATTTCAATTAAAAAAACCTAACAAGCTACATCTAGAAAATGTAATTAGACCCAGTAATTCCATTAGACAATCTAGCATAATATCTATGTTTTTTAATGTTCGAAATTTTTCAAAGTTACCAGTTTTCGTTTTGTGCCGCGGTGTTCGGGTACGCCATCCTATTCGTATACTATATGAGGTGATACTACGCTACCTGGGCGTGATGTTCAGTATGAATTTTGCCCAGATACAGATACTACTTAATACATTAAATCAGAGACATCAAGATTTATATATAATGACACAGTTTTAACCAACAACCAAGATATAGCAAATAAATTTAATCATTAATGAATATTTTATCAACATTGGTCTGGACCCAGCCTATCGGAAAAAATTAGGATTACCTCTAATACAAATATAGAAGATTATCTGACAGGCAGCTATCAATCCTCAGTTTTTCTAAATCCTACTAACACAGATGAAATCTCAAAAATCTTAATGCAAATCAACCTGGACAAAAGTGCAGGCATTGATAATTTTAAATGGAACATTTTAAAAAACTGTCTCACAAATATTAATCCCATTGAACCACATTTGTAATCTTTCCCTGATGCAGGGTATATTCCCATCTCGACTAAAAGTAGCACGGGTGACACCAATATATAAAGCCAAGGACTTCTGACTTCACTAATTACCGGCCTGTCTCAGTACTTCCACTATTTTCTAAACTTCTAGAAAGACTTTTCTACAATAGACTGATAAATTTCTTAAATAAATATTCTATTCTCTATAAAGCGCAATATGGTTTTAGACAAAACCACTCCACAATGCTGGCTCTGATAGATATGTTGGAAAAAATAACAAATTCTCTAGAAAACAAAGAACATATTCTTGGCATATTTCTTGATCTTTCTAAGTCTTTTGACACAATTGATCATAAGATTCTAATAAAAAAACTCTTATTATGGAGTGAGAGGAATTGCCTTAAATTGGATAACAAGTTTATCAAACGGAGTACAGTGCGTACAATACAATGGAGCTTGCTCTAGCAATGAAAACCTAGTCTGTGGTGTCCCGCAGGGATCAGTACTTGGACCTCTCCTGTTTTTAATATATATGAATGATTTACCCAATGTTTGTCAGCACCTTTCATTAATACTGTTTGCAGATGACACCAATGCTTTTTGCCACAACAAGAATATAGAAACACTATATAAAAATGTAAATGAAGAAATGGAAAAAGTAATAAATTGGTTTAAAGTAAATAAATTATCACTGAATGTCGGGAAAACTAATTACATGCTCTTTACAAAATCTAGAAAACTAAAGAAAAATGAGTTGCCAAAATTGTGCATTGATAATCAGGAAATACAGGAGGCTGAGTTTGCTAAATTCTTAGGTGTCTACCTGGATAAAGATCTAACCTGGCAGAAACATATAGAGATTGTAACATCTAAACTGGCAAGAAACATTGAGATCATGCGACGACTTAAATCATACTTACCACCTAACATACTAAAAACACTATATTGCACGTTAATACTCCCACAAATTACTTATTGCAACACTATTTGGACTAATACATATAAAATCAGACTGGCAAGACTAAAATCACTTCAAAAGCAAGCCATTAAACTTTTTGCACAAACAGGAGAGGCCCAAAATGTTTACAAGAAAGAAAATTTATTAAAACTAGAAGATATTGGTAATCTCCAATTATATACAATAATAAAAGATTTTTTCAAAGGTAATCTACCAAATTCACTGTCTTCTCTCTTTAACCTAAACACTGAAATACACGCATACAACACCAGATCTAGACACAACTTTCACACAGAACAGGGTTGGTAAGTTTTGGACACTAGTGGTTTAAACCAGGTTTAAACCATCCGCTCAAAATCAGTTTTGGACACCTGAAAAGTGTCCAAAACTGTCCAAAACCTAAAATCCTGGTCAAAAATATTTCTCCATAAGCGTAAATTATATTTTAAGTTGATTAAAACCTGTTATTACCAGCCAAATTAGTTAAAAAAATATTCAGCAGGGTGTTTTCCTTATAATTGAGACTAGACTGTGATTCAGGGATTAAAACCTGGAAGACATACAACTGAATCTACTGATAGTGCATGTATTTGTCTAAACATTAAGTGCCTGTCTACCTGCTTTAAAATTGCCAACACATATATACACTGATGATAAGATCACAGCTCATACATGTAAGTGACAGTAAGTCTGTTAAGAGGTTTTTACTACTATTAGCTGACTTAGCCCTGCTAGTTAAGTTTTCTCATTGCTTTTTGATAGCTATCATGGCTATGTTTATACTACAATATTCCTCTGATACATGTTTACACAACTAGCATACATAGCATGTGCCTCAAGGATCCGTTTTGGGGCCCCTGCTGTTTACAATATATACATCACCACTTGGTCGATTACTGCAAAAGCACGGAGTTGAGTATCATTTCTATGCTGATGATATGCAGCTATATATAGCCTTCCGCCCAAATAGTCAATTTGATGCTCGTGAGAAATTATAACTTTGCATTCGCGATGTAAAACTCTGGATGCTTAACAATTTTCTACAGCTAAACGATAAAAAAACTGAAATACTGCTTATCTCGTCACGGCAACTCCGACCAAAACTTGACATAGAGCATCTTCAAATTGGTGACGAAAACATTTCTTTTAACTCTAGTGCAAGGAACATTGGTGTCATATTCGATGACTCGATGTCCATGAACAAACATGTTACGTCCCTCTGTCAATCGCTATTTTTCACATTCAGAAACATTAACAAAATTAGAAAATTACTGACAGCAGATGCCACTAAGACCCTCATTCACGCCTCTATAACATCCAAATTAGACTATGGAAATGCATTGCTAGCAGGAATTACATCAGAGCAGATACAACGTCTCCAGAGGGTGCAGAACATGGCAGCACGGATAATAACACGAACCAAGCGAACAGACCACATAACACCAGTACTCAAACAACTCCATTGGCTTCCTGTGAGAGAGCACATACAGTATAAAATCGTGCTTCTCGTTTACAAATGTTTACATGGACTAGCCCCACAGTATCTATCTACTTTAATTACAAAGAGAATTGCACCTCGGTCCCTAAGATCAAGTGATCAGACATTATGTGTGGTCCCGTCTACTAATTTAGTTGTTGGACAGCGTGCATTTTCGAATTCCTGTCCAAGACTTTGGAATAATCTACCTGCCCATATCCGAAACTGTCACAAAATTGAGCCTTTTAAATCTAGCCTAAAAACGTATCTTTTTCATCTTTAAAATTTGTAAAGCGCCTTTGAGCGATTAATTTCGGAATTGGCGCTCTAGAAATATTTACATACATACATACATACATACAGTGACTAACCTCTAGTCTGACAATTAATACAATTATCAGCTTATTTCATCACTATATAATTCTACTCCACTTTCTATTAGAAATCAGTTATCAAGTAAATCTTCTTAATTAAGTTCATCTGTTTAGTTCCTGTCTGGATGTTCTCTCAGTATAATATTAACTTTTAATGTTATTTGAAATATTTGATCAAAGATGTATTTTAAGGGTGGTAGGCCTAAGGATCCAATTTGGAAGCATTTCTTAGAAGTTCAGAGTAATGGAAAATCATTTGCTAGGTGTACAGAATGTGATTACAAACTTGTAAATAAAGTAGCAAGAATGAAAGCCCACTATCAGAAGCATGAGACTCCGACTCCAGAACCCATCATCTTAGAGCATGTAACTGCAGTAAAATCCTTTAATAAGATAGCAACTACTTTCAGTCAGATTGTATAATAGGAAAACTGTTGAATATTTAGAAAATAACTTGACTAGAAGCTGTTGCTGCCTCAGGCAGCAACAGCTTCCACGCAAATTACTGTCTAAATATTCAAAAGAAAATCTGTTAACTTGTAAGGAATTTGCCATTTCTGGTCATTCATTATTATTGAAAGAGTTAACTACAGGCTGTAATTATTCAACTATGATGTCTATGCCTTTGAGTGTGGAAGATGGCTGGAGGTATTAACAATAGGCTCTGTGTGGGTAATCAGATCTAAGTTCAGATAACCTGCATGACCAGCAGTCACTTCAGTAGATGTTATGTTGTAACACCTACAAGTGAATGAGCCTCTAATTGCTATTATAGTTAACTAATCCAAGTACAGCTAACCCTTTCACCGCTGAAATTACTCTACGCTACATATGCAAATATGCTGAAATTAGTTTAGGACAGTTTTGGACTGGTTTAAACCCTTTAAGACAGGTTTTAGACAGGTTTTGGACAAAGTCGGTTCAAAATTAGTTTTGGACAGTCCAAAACCCAACCCTGACACAGAATACAATAGAATGGAAATCTCAAACAAAAACCATCCTTTCAAGCTACAAAACTCTGGAATAACACAGACACGAACACACGTACACGGATTATTAGTCAAAATTTCTGCAAACATATTATTAAACAGATGTTCATTAATAAGTACTAAATCGAGTAATTGGACCTCACTCATATATTAGTTACTACACCTTCATACGCCCGGACACCACAGCAATTACCAGCAATTCATCATGAAGCACCACCTGTTAACAATACTGATATTACTGCTCTTGCCCTGCCTCTACACTCCGGTTTGACATATTGTCTACATAAAATAAAAGGTACCGGTACTGCTGAATATTCTGTACCTAGAGGAATTTGTGGGAGAATTTTCTGCATAAGGCAGCAATGTCTTCTATTCCAAATGTGTACAGAAGATTACTTACGTCATAACCAAATCAGTTTGTTGCTAGAATCATGTTGGCCATTGTTATCTTTACTGTATCATTAACCATAATCATATTTAATTTAATTTATTTTATTATATTATATTTTATGTGAATGTCTGGCTCCTGGGTCTTACAGACAACGCATCCCAAGGGACATAGCTCCTCTTGCTGGGTGTTTTGAAGAGGACTTGACTGGGGCTGTGGTTGGCTAAGCCACCAACAACTCTCGGTCGGGTGGCTTTTCTGAATATTCAGCGAGTGTGCAGCTTCTGTGTTAAATCCTGAGTCAAATTGGACCAGCACTCCTCAAGATATACGCAGATCCAGAACTTGATCATATCTAAGAGCTCTAAAAAAATCCAGCCATGACAAACACACTAAGAAATAGACTCGAACACAGATTCACATAGCCGGTTTACTCTCTTTCCTCTAGGGAAAGAAGGTGATAGACAATAATAATAATAATAATAATAATAGTAGAAACAGGATGAACTCCAGCCCCCACCACACTCCTTTCATCCCCTAGCCCATTCCAATGAGTGAAATATGTTACCCACAGTATGAAGAACAATCAAAAACAAGTGAACCATGTTTGTCAAATGTCTTGTCTTTTTCTCTTCTTTTTTTTCTCTTCTTTTTCTATGTCAAATCCTATATTATTTGTCTGTAGTTATGTATAATATATTGTCATAATGCCTTATGTCTACTTATGTCAAATCATGTGTAACTTGTATGTTATTCTATGTCAGGGGTCCACAAGCTAATAGGCACAGCCTCCAGTGGACTCCCTGTTATCATATTGTAATTTGTAATATTTACCAAGAGAATAAATCAAATCAAATCAAATCAACTTCGCATCAATTACTTCAGAAAATAGCATCTCTAAAACAAGCAGTTTATCACGATTGATAGTCACAGCGTGACACTCAGAGTGTGACAGCGTTTTATACATGTGCTTCCTACTTAGGCTACTCTTACGCTTAACCTTTGCACTACAATATTGTTTTGAAGTCACTGTGCTATGTCAAAATTTGGCACATATTAGTGCGATCTAGGTATCTATAGTACCGTGTTAGCACTTACTGGGTGTTGAAATACATTAAGAAATCTGAAATTCTTCAAACTTAAAATTCTGTCACAGTTATTATGAATTCTATGTATCAGCTGTGATGTCACATAGGTTGAATTCGGGTTCGTTGTCGAGGTACTCCGATCGGAAGTATCACATGGTTTGTTTACCTACCTACGCATGCGCACACTTAGTCTCGCTGGAAGCAGAAATATTCAAATAATCGAGTATATGCCTGTAAGTTTGACAAGTATTGTTTGCAAATTATTATTATCGATAATACTGAACACAGGCCGTGCAGGCCTCTATATTCAGGTGCATGAGTAGGTTTTGAAATGGTTACTTCATGGTGACGGTGCCTCGAAGTTAAATTTAATTTGTGCAATGTCCCAGTATTTATCCAGTCAGTTTTTAAGGCTTTGAATGGTCGGGGCATTAACGATATGGTCAGTTAGGCTATTCCATACTTTTGCTATTCTGTAATAAAATGAAAACTTGGATATATTATATTTAGCTTGCTGGATAAATTATTTTTTACTATGACCCCTGTTACTATTTCTTGAAGCAAATTTTAATATTGGTACTGTGTCTGGATCATAGGTATTATGAACCTTATCTGTTTCAACCATGTCCCCTCTCAGATGTCTGTATGTGAGTGTGGGGAGGTTTAGAGAACGTAACCTATGCTCATAACTGAGACTGCGAAATCCAGGGACAATCTTTGTTGCACGCCTCTGCACATTTTCCACAGAGTTTGTATGTTTTTTAAGGTGTGGGTTCCATACTGCATGTGCAAATTCAATGTGGGGGCACACAAACGCTTTATATAATAGCAAAAAGTTTTCTTTATCCGAATATTTGTATTATTAGAAACATTGATTAAAGATTCAATAATGCTACATATGAAAACTAATAACCTGTTTAGCAACTGCCAATTTGGTTTTTATCCCAGGTAGATCCACTACATTGCAACTTTTGAAGGTCATAGACAAGTGGCTACATATACTTGACAATGGTGAAAGCATAGATGTGGCTTACTTCGATTTTTTAAAAGCATTCGATAAGGTACCCCACCAGAGACTTGCTCATAAACTGAACATATACAATCTCAATCCCAAAATTATTAAGTGGATAGAAAGCTTTTTGTCAGGTCGCAGCCAGAGGGTTATTGTTAATGGGCAACCATCAGAATGGAATCCGGTTTCCAGTGGAGTCCCACAGGGGTCAGTTCTGGCACCAGTACTGTTCATCCTATACATTAATGATTTTCCTGATGTGGTAAGCAACACTAGTGAATTATATTTATATGCCGATGATACCAAACTTTTTCATGGCATTAAGTCAGTAGATGATTGTAATGAGATGCAATCTGATATATATTCACTAAATGACGACTAATAAATGGCTATTACATTTCAATAACGAAAAGTGTAAAATTATGAGAATTGGTAATACCCCTCTTACCAATTACAGTTATACAATGACTAAAAATGGGTCTCCAATTAACTATACCGAGTTTGAAAAAGACATTGGTGTTATTATTGATAGTAAGCTGTCTTTTGAGAAACACATATTAGATAAGGTTAATAAAGCAAATTCCATAATGGGGGTTATAAGACGAACATTCGTATTTCTAATATAAAAACATTCAAAACTCTACACATCACTGGTAAGACCACATCTAGAATTCGCTAACCAGGTTTGGAGTCCATATCTTAAAAAGCATATGGATTTGTTAGAAAATGTCCAGCGCAGAGCATCCAAAACTGTTCCAGGATTGTCACACCTAAATTATGAAATGAGGCTTAGAAAACTTAACATACCAACACTTGCATATCGTAGATTAAGAGGCGACCTTATAGAAGCTTATAAAATAATAACAATTTCCTATTTCGCCTGGTCCAGCGGTCACGCATGGGGTGCAGTTGGCGCCCGTGTATGCCCACGGTTCTTCAACCGCTACGGGTCCGCACGGTTTTCCATGCTGGAAGAAGACTGGTGTTTTCCATGGGGTGGTGGCAGAATCATGCGGTACGAGAGTTCCTGGCGTATCAGCGATGGCTCCTAGCCGGGAGGCCGTTTCTGCTAGGGCCATGAGTATATCAATGGGTGACATGTTCACGGGGGTGTCTTCTTCGGAGACAGACTGGTCTGAGGCATGGCTTGGCTAGCCAGGGTGGACCTGTCTGGTTTTGACCACGGCTGAAGAGGATGCACCCCGTCCATCGGTTGCATAGATTAGGACGGGGATCTTGCCAGCAGCCCAGATCCAGTCTATTTGACTGGCTCCAAGGTTTATGGAGCTGTTAGATGCTATTTGTAGCAAGCAGCTCCTGACAAAGGGCCAGCTCCCTGCGGCCTCCAGGGAGGTGCGGGCGAGATGTCATATTCCAATTCCACCGGGGGAATACGACAAATATGGTGTGGTACCAGCGGTCACTGAGGATGATCGCTGGGTACTTGGGGTCCAGAGTGCTGAAGCGGGTGGCCCTGCTCCGGCGCTGGTGGACAAATCCCAGGTTCACCATGAGGAAGTCCTGGCCCTATGCAATGAGGGGGTGAGAGCAGCAATGAGTGCCGTAAATCACTCTTATCGCCTTCTTCAGTCGGTGTGGGCTGAAGCGGGGCCAGGCCACCCTGTGTCACCTGTGGCGCTATCGTGTGTAAATGACGGCTTGGTGCTGTCCATGGACGCATTGGCAAGAGTGCAGGCGCGTGTGATAAAGTCTAGGTGGCAGATGGTCCTTGACGATATGCGTCTGGCTACCGCCGTTTGGTAAGAAATCATACTTTAAGCATACCTGGGACTGATTAGACCAGTTTTGGAATATGCAAGTACAGTTTGGGACCCTCATCAATAACTCCAGGACAAACTAGAAAATGTGCAAAAACTTGCAGCTAGATTTATCACCTCAAACTATTGCTTCGAGCCAGGCAATATGACAAATAAAATGGAAACCCAAAACTCCCACCGTTGTCAGACAGGAAACAAAACCGCCTTATTTCGTTCTACAAAGGTCTACAGCAACAAGCAAAGATCTCATTAGACAGTCTACAGACTCTAATCCGGAAAACCAAAAACATGCACAACAGCTGCTTCAACCAAATTTATGCAAGAACAGACGTCTTTAAATTCAGCTTTGTTCCCGGTACGATAAGGGATTGGAACAAACTATCACAGGATCTTCTAAGCCGTTCAAAAAACTCTGCAAATCCTAATTGTAATTTACAGAATTAATCAAAGGAAAAAACATGTCTAAGCCAGCTACTTGACAAATGCGCCGTGAAAATAATGTCCTTTGGATGTTTCGCCATAGCTAATCAAGATCTAGATTAAGATATACTATGGGTACCGAAGCTCATGAATCTACGCAAACAACCCACTCATGAAAGAGAACTCTTAAACATGTTTGCGCAAGAACTCAGCTGGGAGGACCCTAGGTGGGTAGGCTTCAAAACAGAGATACAGAATTTTGCTTGATGGTAGGCTTCAACATATTAAACGAAACTCTTGATTGATCAATTTTTTGGTGGCCATCTTGGATTTTCTGAAAACTATCCATCATGTCTTTAAATGCAAATGGTTCAAATGCTAATGGTCCAGGTGAGCGCCACAGGCCCTAGGGCCTCTTGTTTTGGGGTGAAATCTTAGATCTTATTTAAAATGAGCTGGAAATTGTCAAATCGCTTGTTCTCTTTAACATTTTGACCAATTTCAACCAAGTTTAGCTGAAAAAATTTGATGGTAATAGGCTCTAGATTTTCCATTCAAAATTTTGGTTTGTCAAATTTTGGGGTGAAACTATTAGATTTTATGAAAGATTTACTGGAAATTGTCAAATCGGCTCTTCTTAATAGCTTGAGCGATTTCAACCAAATTTGGCTGGAAGCATCCTTTGTTAATACCCTCTAGAATTTTTATTTTGAATTTTAATTCATCAAATTTTTGGATTTTCTGAAAAATCTACCCGGAATTGTCAAAACGCTACTCCTCATTCACTGCTGGGCGGATGTCAACCTAATTTGGCTGGAGTTACCTTATGGGGATAGGCTTCAGAACTTGTATACAGAATTTTGATTGGTCAATTTGTTTCGTGGCCATCTTTAATTTTCCAAAAAGTGGCTGGAATTTAATATTCTACTTCTAATTAACTGGCTGGGCGATTTCAAACAGACATGGCTGGAAGGACTCTAGTGCAGTAGACTTCACAACTTGTATACAGAATTTTGATTGGTCAATTTGTTTCGTGGCCATTTTGAATTTTCCAAAAAATGGCTGAAATTTAATATTCTACTTCGAATTAACTGGCTGGGCGATTTCAAACAGACATGCCTGGAAGGACTCTAGTGCAGTAGATTTCACAACTTGTATACAGAATTTTGATTGGATCAACTTTTCCGGTGGCCATCTTGCATTTACGGAATACTTTGTAAATCAGTTAAAAGCCTAATACTCATTAACCGCTTGGTCGATTTTAACCAAGCCCAGCTGAAACAACCGTAGGTGGGTAGGCTTAAGAACTTAAGAAAAATTTATCGGAAATTGTCAAGATGCACCTCCTACTTAGCCGCCTGCTGGATTTCAACCAGAGTAGGCTGGAATAACACTATGGTGGTCCACTCCAGAATTTCTTTTCAGAATTTATTTGTTTGGTCAATTTTTTGGGTGACATCTCAAGAACTACTGTACTGATCCAGCTGAAACTCATTAGATTTAATCTTATCGATAACTAATGCTAATATTTCATCTTGAGAATGGCTCTCTAAGCGTGATACCAGCGATCGAAAAGAAGAAGAAGAAGACTAATGCTAATTATCCCCATGTTTTAAAAAAACGTCGGGTATATTGTAATCGCCTCCTTCTCCTTCGATCAATACTCACCATTCTGTTATTTCTGATATAGCTGGCCTTGACAGCGGCTCTAGGATTATAGACTTAGAAAGCTTTACCGACTCCTGGGAACCGGGTACTCGGCTCCCAACTGCCGAGTACCCGTTTACCATAGAGCTCATTCTTGTTTGCATAGCAACAAGAGCAATACATGCTTTCTGCATTGAGGATTTTAGTGTTTTTTTTGTGAAAGAAAATCTAAGTCTTTAATCTGTAGTGATAGTTTGTGTGTTCGTGAAAGGATTAACTAAAGGATACTATGGAGAATACCGGCGAAGATAACCAGGTTGTATCATTCTTTATTATCCATAGTTAAAAGACTTAGGTCTCTAAATTTCGCTGTGTCGCATGTTCCAATTTCTGACCCCATAGAATCTGGGACGTGTGCTAACAACGATATATGCCAGACGATCGCCTTCTTTAACCCCCAACAGGCGATCGGCAGATATGAAAATAGGTGTTATGCTACGGTATTTCTAACACGAATATCGGCTGACGTCGTTCTCCGTAGGATCCGAGCGGGTGACGTCACACCCGGTCGCTCGGATGTTTATGTGAAGAAAATTTTTTCATTAATTCGCGCATCTTGTTCTGGGTGCTGCGTACTAAAAATCGTACCGGAAACTTTAGAATGATCAAGTTTACGTGCGATCACGATCGGTTTGCAATGATCGGTGGTTTCAAAATTCTTGAGTAGATGCGTGGTCTGCGGTTTTACCGTGTGATACAGCAGTTTGTTATACATTTTGTTGTTTTCTTCACATATCGTGCTGCTTTCATTAGGAGTATAATTTATATTGATTAGTAAATATACCCCGAATGCTATGCGATATGATTCCTGGAGCCGTTACACATCCTGGAGGATCTATTATGGGTGTGTTTAATGCCCGCCCCGTTCTTTTCGTCATAATCAATGCGATCGTTGTTGTAACATGGCGGGGTGGGGTGCGTGCGGGTTACAGTTAATTTATGAGTCAAATTATTTGAAAATTAATTGTCTGCCTTCCATCCGGGTCTCGTTCCGCTTGTTTATTGTAGGTTTGTGCTTATGTTATAGGCGAAGCCAGCCCCGCCATCATGTGACGAATGCCATAAGTTTGTCCGTGTCGTGTTCAAGGACCATGTCTGTTTTAGGTGTGCCCTGTGTAATATTGATCATAGGTGTAATGTTTGTGCAGTGTGGTCCGTTGAGATGATGGTTAAGTTCCTTGCCCAGAAGGACTTGGCTGGGTCTGACGCGGGGTCAGGCGGTCCGAGAGTAAATCGTGGAGCGCCCGGTTCGGCCGGTGGGGGTGCTCCACGTCCCCAGCTGGAGGTGGCGGAGATGGCACCGCCGGCATGGTTTGGTCCGGCTATGCAGGGTTTTCTGCATAGCGTTCTGCCCACGCTGGTGTCATCCCTGCTACCAAAGGTTGGGGGGCAGTTTCTCCCCATGCCTGGTACGGATCATGTCCTCGGACAGGATTCTGGACTGGTTACCGAGGTGGCCGTCTCTCGTACAGCCCCCTGGCAGTCCCGTCTGGCTTCGGCCAGACGGGTTCTGTTTCTCTGCGGCCACCTCCGGGTGGTCCAGTAGCGGTGGCCAGTCCGTCAGGTGTGGGAGCCGTCCGCCAGGACGGTTCCACGGTTGACTCGTCTAGTGACGACTCTTCGGAGTCTGAAGACGAGGAGGCCGAGGAGGAGAGGTTGCTGCGGCCCGTGAAGCCGCAGGTGGAGAATATGGAGGTTGATTCCGTCCTGGACGGAACCGGCCTCCATTTGTCTGGTTTGGCGCAAGTCAGGTCAGCGGCTCCGCCTGTGGCTGAGGCCAATCCGGTACCGTGCACCGGTTCCGTGCGGCTTGGTTTGGCACCAGCCGTCACGGGAACGGGTGTGCTGGGCCGGGCGTGGTACTCACCTATCTCGCCTGGTCCGGCAGTCGGATGTGGGGTGCCGTTGGCGCCCGTGTCCGGCTATGGTTCCGCGACTGCTACGGGTCCGTACGGTTTCCGTGCAGACCTACCCCATGGACCGGAGTGTTTCATGGGGTGGCGGCGGAACCGTGTGGCACCGGGGTGCCTGGCGTGTCAGCCGTGGCTCCTTGCCGGGAGGCCGTGGCTGGCAGGCCCATGAGCACGTCAACGGGTGACGTGTTTGCGGGGGTGTCTTCATCGGAGGTAGATTGGTCAGATGCTCTGGCATGGCTAGCCAGGGTTGACCCGTCGGTGGTTTCGGCCACGGCCGATGAAGATGCGCCCCGTCCGTCGGTTGCGTCGATCAGGGCGAGGATTTTGCCCGCGGCCCGGATCCAGTCAGTGGGACTGGATCCACAGTTCATAGATTTGTTGGACGCTATTTATAGCAAACAACTGATGACCAAGGGTCAGCTCCCTGCGGCCTCCAGGGAGGTGCGGGCAAGATGTCGTATTCCGCGGGGGGGAATACGACAGATATGGTGTAGTCCCGTCGGTCACTGAGGATGACCGATGGGTACTGGGCGTCCAGAGTGCTGTGGCGGGTGGCCCCGGTCCGGCACTTGTGGACAAGTCTCAGGTACACCAGGAAGAAGTCCTGTCCCTATGCGATGAGGGTGTGAGGGCAGCGATGAGCACTGTCAACCACTCGTATCGTCTCCTTCAGTCGGTGTGGGCTGAAGCGGGGGCAGGCCACCCTGTGCCACCTGTGGCGCTTTCATGTGTCAATGACGGCCTGGTGCTGTCTATGGACGCATTGGCAAGGGTGCAAGCGCGAGTGACGAAATCCAGGAGGCAAATGGTCATTGACCATATGCGTCCGGCTACGGCAGTCAGGGAGCGTCTTCTTGGGACGCCCCTGACAGGGCCTAGCATCTTCGGTGGCCAAGGACGGGCCATCTTAGAGGATACCGCCAGTATCGCGCAGAATCGGTTAGCGGTAAACCTACAGCTAGAGCTAGTGCGGCAAGCGCACGCACTAGGGGCTGTGGGGAAACCGCTAACGGGACAACCTTCAAAGAAGCAGAAGAAGCATAAGGGCAAGGCGAAAGCTAGGCCTGTTGCGACTTCTGCTTCAGCTGGGTTTTCGGAGCCGCCGCCGGCGAAGAAGCCCAGGAAGGTTGTAGAGGCGCCTACCCTCCCCAATGTTGCTCCTGACCGCCCTAGAGGCGGGAAGGGCAAGGGGGATGGGTAAGGGTAAGGCCTCAAAGGGCGGACAGAAGGGGCCGAAGCGTACCTGAGGGTACAGGAACAGCGGTGCCAGTTATACCCGTCGTGCCTAGAACGAAATGGTTCTCTCTCTCGTTAAGAAAGAGGGGGAGGGGGGGGGGCGGACTGCGAGCCGGACAACCCCGTTAGACGTCGAGGCGTCTATGGTGGGTGGAAGGCTCATGCGTTTCGTCGAGGCCTGGCAAGGTGTGACGTCAGACAGTCTGGTCCTGGGATGGTTATCCCAGGGTTACATGCCGGAGTGTTGGGACTTTCCACCACAAAATCTGTCTTTGGCACCTGTCTGGACACCCGTACCAAGGGAGCCAGACAAGTTAGAAGCCGTTCAAAAGGAAGTGTCAGGTTTGCTTCTGAAGGGAGCAATAAAACCAGCAAACCGAAACACTCCAGGCTTCTATTCAAACATGTTCCTTGTCCCCAAGAGCACAGGCGGATGGAGACCCATACTCAATCTCAGGCCATTAAATTGGTTTATCCATACGCCTCGGTTCCAGATGGAAACGCCGAGGTCGGTAATGGCGGGATTGAGGAAAGGAATGTGGTGTGTATCGATCGATCTGAAAGATGCATATTTCCACATTCCTATGAATCGGAGTTGGCACAGGTTTCTGAGATTTGCGTTTCAGAATCAAGTATGGGAGTTTACAGTTCTCCCGTTCGGCCTGTCGACAGCTCCGAGGGTTTTCACAAGAGTGGTCCTTGCGGTGACAGCGTTTCTCAGAAAAGAGAACGTGGCGCTACACACCTACATAGACGACTGGCTGCTCAAGGCAGACTCGGCAGCCAGGTTGAACGTGGATACTGCTCTGACTCTGAAGTTACTTTCAGATCTAGGCTGGATAGTCAACGAGGAGAAATCCGAGTTGATGCCCACTCAACATTTCGTTTATTTGGGGATGCGATTCGACCTCGAGGAGGGCAGGGTTTACCCGTCAGAGCCCAGAGTGGTGTCTCTGTTAGCCATCCTCAAGAGTTTTCGAGTGGGAAACCACATTCAGGCGAGGCGGTTCCTTCAGATGCTGGGCATGATGGGCTCTATGGAGCAGGTTATCCCGTACGCTGCTCTAATGCGAAGGCCTATCCAGTTGTATCTGATGTCTCTGTGGAAACAGAGAACAGAACCCCTGTCAAAACTGGTTCCAGTTTTGGAGCCGATAATATCGCATCTTCTATGGTGGAAACAGCGTCAGAATCTCCTATTAGGGGTTTCACTGCACCTACCCCACCCCCAGCTGTCCGTCTACACGGATGCATCGCTGGAAGGGTGAGGTGCCTGCCTGGGAGAACACCAGGTCTCGGGCACATGGACTCTCCCGGAGAGTCAGCTGCATATCAATCTGTTGGAAATGATGGCAGTGGAACTGGCGTTGGAAGAGTTTTCCGATGATCAGGGGCAAGGTGATATTGATACGGTCGGACAATTCGACAGTAGTATCATATATAAATCGCCAAGGCGGGACCAGGTCGCCCACTCTGTGTATCAGAGTGTGGCACTTGATTCAATGGTGCAGGAATTACTCGGTTGTTTTGAAAGCAGCTCATATTCCTGGCCGATTGAACATTCTGGCGGATGCTTTGTCTCGCAGACAGAGAATTCTGCCAACAGAATGGTCCCTCAATCCTCCGGTTCTGCGACGGATCTTCGAGCATTGGGGCAAACCCAACGTGGACTTGTTCGCCACAAAGGAAAATGCTCAAATCATGACATATGTCTCGCCGATTCCAGATCCAAATGCCGTCGATACAGACGCTCTGGCGATAAGCTGGAGAGGGATGCACGCTTACGCGTACCCACCCACCATTCTTCTACCGAAGGTATTGGTGAAGGTCAGGGAGGAACCGTGTCTGGTCCTGCTAATAGCGCCGTATTGGCCGAGCAGGGCGTGGTTCACGGATCTTCTGGATCTGTTGGTGGAAAATCCTGTGCAGTTGCCCGAGATTCCGAACATAATCTCCCAGGCCAAGGGACGCTTCCGACACGAGCGTCCCGAAATGTATCAAATTGACTGCGTGGATGTTATCAAACAACGTTCCACGTCGGAAGGATTTTCTCGACAGGCTGCTGATTTCATCGCGGCTGCGAGAAGGAGGTCAACCTTCAAGTCATATAACAACATGGTTAACAGATTTGCAGACTGGTGTGAAGAAAAGGGTATTGATACCTTTCAATCCACTATTCAGCAAATAGCAGACTTTCTCTGTGAGCTGTTCTTTTCAGGACTAGCTCCCGTCACAGTTGCTGGATACAAGTCAGCTTTGGCATCAGTTATCCCTTGTCTAGCCAACAGGGATAGTCCAGAGGTGGCCCAGTTAAATGTGATGTTGAAGGGAATGAGCAATCTCCGACCGAGACAACCGGTAGTCATTCCAGCCTGGAGTCTATCTTTAGTGCTTAATGTACTGGCCAAGCACCCTTTCGAACCGTTGCGTTCGGCTAGTCTAAAGCATTTGACTCTAAAGGCGGTCTTTCTATTGACAGCTTCCTCAGTTTGAAGGCGCAGTGAGATCCATGCGCTTTCGGCAGAGAGGGACCGATTTATTGTTTCTGGAGAAGGTCTGCGTCTTCTGCCAAGAGCAGAGTTTATGTCAAAGAACCAATCTTTGAGATATCCCGGCAAACCGATCATTATACCGAAGTTAACTAGGTTTGATCGTGATGCCAGTGTCTGGTGCCCGGTCCGTGCTTTGACTAAGTACAAGAAACGGACTGACTCGTTACGGTCGAACGATAGACATCTGTGGATCTGCCATAAAAAGCATTCAGACTACTCATGAGATGGCGACTGGGCACCAGGTGCAAGGCGTAAGGGCACACGATGTCAGAGGAATAGCCGCCTCGACCGCCCTTTACAATGGTGTTCCGTTAAAGGACATCATGGCCGTTGCACAATGGCACTGTGAGTCCTCATTTATGGATTACTATATGAGGGATGTGTCAGACTCAGCCAATCCACT
Organism: Chaetoderma sp. LZ-2023a; assembly: GCA_034401795.1. Classification (NCBI taxonomy): domain Eukaryota; kingdom Metazoa; phylum Mollusca; class Caudofoveata; order Chaetodermatida; family Chaetodermatidae; genus Chaetoderma; species Chaetoderma sp. LZ-2023a. The sequence goes on from CM067372.1 coordinate 46,847,453, forward strand.
CGCTTTAGCTGTTTTGAAACGATAGTTAGTGACCACACTGCTCTTCACCCTTTTTTCACTTCGGTAAGAAAAGAACTTAAAGCAGGCATGGTCAAGCGAGAGGATGACAACCAGATTGTGTCACTGATGGCCGAACCAGTGAATGGTTGGAGGTGGTATGTCTGGAGTCCAATTATCATAAGGTAATTCAATAGTGAGAGTTTTTTGTATTATGGATGTGTATCATGTTCATTCATCTTATATATTCATGCTCATTCCCAGGCTAATACATGGAATATGCAGGGAGCAGTTAACCCTCTTGGCATATTTGTGTTTCAGGCGAGATACATGTTCGTGAGTTCTCTCCCTTTTCTTAGGAGGAAAAAGGGGGGGGGGGCGGTGATGCGAATGTGATTCGGTTCCGTGAACTTGACGGTCCTTTTAGGTCTCCGTTAGTCAAGTTTGAAGTCTAAAATCTTTCTCCAAGGGGCAAAATTAGCATTTATGGCTTGCCCCTTCCCACCAGGTTACTGATCAAATCTGGTGTATATCAGAAGTAACAGAATGGCGAGTATTGATCGAAGGAGAATAAAGGAAATGTCAATTTCCCTTTCTCCGAGATCTAACAATACTCACCATTCTGTTACGGACCCAGCCTCCCAGCCCCACGGAGGCAAGCCATAGTTTTCTCTTGTTTGGTGGCTATGCAAACAATATGAGCTCTATGGTAAACGGGTACTCGGCAGTTGGGAGCCGAGTACCCGGTTCCCAGGAGTCGGTAAAACTTTCTAAGTCTATAATCCTAGAGCCGCTGTCAAGGCCAGCTGTATATCAGAAGTAACAGAATGGTGAGTATTGTTAGATCTCGGAGAAAGGGAAATTGACATTTCCTTCAATCTGTGTGTCTGTCTGTCCATTACGCTATCTCCTCCCAAACTGTTTAGTGAAATTCAACCAAATTTGGTATGTGTGTTACATATATGATTGCGCTTTGCAAGACGATATTTAGATTTGGCTCAGACCCCAGGAGAGTGGGGGAAGGGGTCAAAAGGTCAAATCTCTTGTAACTGAACTCTGAAACCGTTACACAGAATTCAACCAAATTTGATATGTGAGTTACTCATTTGGTTGCGGTGTGCAAGGGGCCATTTACATTTGGCTCCCCCCCCCCCCCCCCAGGGGGCGTGGAAGGGGTCCAAGGGTAAAATTTTAACCTGCGGAAATTGATTGTAACGCAGCTCCTCCGAAACTATTGGACAGAATTCAACCAAATTAAATATGTGAGTTACCCATATCAATGTGGAGTGCATGGGCCCATTAACATTTGAACTTGCCCCCAGGGGTGTGTGGAGATGGGGTAAAAAGGTAAAAAAATGTATTGTAATGCAACTCCTCTGAAACCATTGGATAGAATTCGACCAAATTTGGTATATGTGACTTACCCATATCAATGTAAAGTGGATAGGCACATTTACATTTGGCCCCACCCCCAGGGTGGGTCTGGATGGGGGTCAAAAAGTAAAAAAATTGATTGTACAGCAACTCCTCCGAAACCATTGGACAGAATTCAACCACATTTGGTGTGTATTGCATCATTATTCTGCCTGCTGGTGGCTCTTGTGGCTTTAATGATATGCTTCAGTTCTTCAAAGTCAACCTCACGGTTGAATTGTTCTTTATGTGACCCTTCCTTAGCGAGTTGATCAGCTTTGTCATTTCCAAATATGCCACAATGCGAGGGGATCCACTGTAAGTTGACTTTGTTCTCCTTAGCCAGTTGCATAAGATTTTCATGAATTAAATCTGTACTTTCCTTTCCACTCTCCAGTGCCTGGAGCGCTGAGAGAGAGTCTGTCAGGAAGACAATATTTTCATTTCTGGTTTTTCGTTGTATCAGCTTTTGGCTAGCTAAGATGAGTGCCTGGATTTCTGCAGTGTAATTGCTACAGTGCTTCCCTGTTGGCAAGCATGAGTCTGTTATATCTCCACATGGAAACCGAATGTGAGCACCTGCCCCTCCATTCTTGACAGCCTGGATAGCTGATCCATCTGTATAAACATGTATCTACTCTTCCTCAGGGTGGTTTTCTGCAATATGACTCAATGCAAGAACTTTGTTTGTCACCTCTACTTGATCTCCCTTGCTTTCAATCCCTGGAATTGAGGGCCAGATTGAAATTGTGTTTTCTATTTCAGAAGCTTTCCACGTTTCCCTCTCAGAGATAGCAGTTATGTTTCTACATTTGGGGAAGATGACTGACTCTCTGCTTCTTTCAATTTTCTTTGAAGTTAATAAGAAATTATTCCTCTTGAGCCTTCCTCTAGACATTTGATGAGTCAGCATATGCAACGGATGGTGAGGCATCAATTTGAATTTCTCGTATTGAATCTCGGCCTTGATTTTTCGTCTGCTGGAGTGGCTGGATATTGGTAAGGTCTTCCATCGCTGCTATTGGAGTGGTCTTCATAGACCCTGTTATGATACGAAGAGCCTGATTTTGTACCTTATCCAATGTCTGAAGGGTGCTTGTAGCAGCTGTCATCCATGATGATGAGCCATATTCGATGATGGGCCTAACTGATCCAGAGTAAACCTGTTTCAGAATTTTCATGTTAGCTCCCCATTTTGTTCCAGTGAGCTTCTGCATAACTGCCAGTCTTCGCTTGGCTATACCTTCAGCTTTTCTGGTTTGCGCCTTCCAGGTCAGTCTTTTGTCAAATATCAGACCAAGATAAGTTACTTCATCATCAAAGTGCAGAACTGAGTCACCAAATTTCAGACTTGTCTTGTGTTCCTTTTTAGTGGATAGTCTGAATAGAGTTGTGACTGTCTTCTCTTTGTTGATCTGCACAAACCATCTTGTAACTCAAGAATTGAGGTGATCAATTGCGAGTTGCATGCAGTAATTGGCTGTTGACACATACTCCTCGACATCACAAGATCATCAACATACAATGCAGCTCTGACTCCCATTGGAAGGTTCTTCACCAGGTCATTGATGAATATTGTGAAGAGGGTAGGAGAGACTACACCACCCTGAGGTACACCATGTCGTAGCTGGACTTTCTTGCTGCTCGTCCCATTCAGCTGTACTGATGCCTTTCAGTTGTGGAGATACTGGCATATCCAGCTGTACATTTTTCGAGAGATATCACTGGTCCTGAGCTTTTGGAGGAGTCCATGCTTCCATACTTTATCAAATGCCATCTGCAGATCAACCCACACAGTGATGGTATGCTTTTTCTGTTGGAACGCCTCTTCAATAGACTGTGTCAGATACGTTGTTTGATCCTCAGTAGATCTACACTTTCTGAAGCCACTTTGTTCATCCGCTAAAAGATTGTTGCTTTCAAGATATCGAAGAAGTCTTTGGTTGAGGATTCTTTCCATGGCTTTGACAGTGCAACTAATCAGACTGATAGGTTGATAACTTGCCGCTTTGGATTTATTCTTGCCTTTTTTCAGTACAGGGATCATGTTGGCCTCTCTTCAAGACTGGGGAACTTCTGTGTACCAACTGTGGTTGAAAATCTCAAAAAGCTTGTGCTTTCCAATAGTACCCAGATTCCTCAACATCTCATTGGTTATTCCATCTGGTCCAGGAGACTTCCTGTTTTTCAGAACTTTCAAGCTTTTCTCCAACTCGCTGATGGTCAGAAGCTCATCCATTCCCACGGCATGTATTTGTGTCTCTCCATTCCTCTTTGCAGACTTCATTGCAGCTTTTTTACAACTCACTGACACATCTAGATTACTTACTTTCTGAAACATACAAACAAAGACTTCAGCAGCAGCCTCTCCTGTTTTAATTTCACAATCCTCTTCAAGAGTTATGTTCGGTACTCTGGCGTTTTCATCATTAAGCTGCTTCACAAGCCTCCAGAGTTCGCCCTGTAGGTGGGGCTTAGAATACACCTTCCGTATCCTCTGCGTGTCATAAGAGGCGACTAAAGGAGGTAAGGGTGAGGTAACCCTAACAGAAACCTCGAGTGCTGAAGACGGAGGTTCCAGGCCGCACGGCGCACTCTAATAAACCATGGATCCACGCACTTAACGCTTATGATCATGTCGATAGTCACTTACAGGACTGGCGGTATGATCAGCGAACGAAAAGAAGAAGAAGAAGAAGCCTCCAGAGTTTGTTCGTATCCTTTTCAATGTTTACGCTTGAAGTTTTTTCTCTCCACGATTCTCTGGTGGTTCTGATTTTGGCTTTCAGATATTTTGCCTTGGATTGTTGGAGTCTCACATGGTTGGCTTCTGTTGGGACATTTTCTGCAAATTCCTTTGCGTTGGACATTTCTTCGTGTAACTTTTGCAGAGACGTACTCCAGTAAGGTCTGTGGTTTTTCCTGGATCCCCTATGAATGCATTTGCCAGCAGCAGAGAGTAAAGCAGAGTTAAGCTCTTTAACAACTTTATTGATGTTTTGGTTTTTGACATCAATGTCTTTTACCAATCTGTAACTCTTTCTGATATGTGTCCCAGTCTGCTTTCTTATAGTTCCATCGAGGAGTCTGATTTCGGTCAATGTCAACATCCATGTTAATGGTAAAGAAAACAGGGTGGTGATCACTGCCTCCAAGTTGTTCCCCAACAATGCGCAAAGATTCTTAATGTAGATTTTCTGTCAAAAATGCTAGATCAGGAGAACTTGAGGTATGCCATCGTCTTGAGTAGAATGTAGGGGGGGGGGTGGTGAGTGTCATCTGCCTTATTCAAGAGAATCAGCTTCTGCTCATCCATTTCAATTTTCAATGTTCTCAAGCCCTCCTATCCGTAGCATGATAGCCCCATAACTGAGAATGACTGTTGAGGTCACCAGCAACGATAGTTGAATCTGGGTGAACTGGGATTTTTCCGAGATTCAATGGTCGATTATTAGGGCAGTAATAGTTGACAACAGTGATGTTTCTCTGGAATTATCTTGATTGTGAGAATTTCAGGTCCTTCCATGTCTCTCTGAACTTCAATGGCTTTTAGGTTATTTCGGACCAGGGTTACGACTGCTCCTTTATGTCTCCCATCCCTGTCAGATCTGAAGCACTGAAATCCTCTTATACAGAATCTTCTGTTGGCATTTAGATGAGTTTCTTGCATGCGACATCTACGCCTTTCTCCTTGAGAATTTGGCTAAGCTCCATTTTCCTGTTAGAAACTCCTTCAGCATTCCATTGCATGATAGTCAGTGGTTTGCTTACTTGTTCTTTAGTTTGGACAACCTTCTTCCTTTTTCTCCAAGGTCTACAAACTTTACCACCAGTAGCTTGGGTGGACCCCTTCGAAGCTGGGGGGGGGGGGGGGCCCCCGGTGCTGCACATGTCTGACGGGAACTCACACGGCGAGCACCATGACGGATATTCATAATATTAACTGTCATGAAAGATGAGTTGTTTAGTGCTATGGTTGGCCATTCACTCCAAATACATGGCTTGGTACCCAGATAAAGTGTTACACCCCTGTGCCCGACCCAAGATCAGAGATCTTAGATCTACTTTGAGGCCTAGCACTTGTAGCAGGGGATGTAACACATACAAGTTACTAGAAATATTGAGATTTTGTTCATCACGATATATTTCAATAATATTTTTGTTTAATTTTGTACAAGCCGAGCGCCATACATACATGTACATCTTGCCGTTTGTGGAGTCTGTTCCTCATATTCGAAACTTAATTATTCCTGTTAATCTTTTTTACAGTGGACATGGTGGCCCTCTTTAGCATTCACACTGACAATACTCAGTAAATATTTTAGAAATAAATTAAACTTAAGCTATTGTTGCCTATTTCTATATATTTAAATAACAGACATGCGATAATGGCCGAGTCCCTAGTTATGGGTGATGCTGGTGTGTGGCTACGACGACCTCCGAGACTGTTGCTACTTGTGGCTGGTGCTACGATTACACTGCTGATTCTCACTAGGTATGTATAATTTGTCATATACCATATTCATAAACTTAGCTTAAATCATATGGCGTGCTTGTACGCATGCACGTGCATGGTATCTACCTGTAATGGCTGTCCAATTTTGAACATTGCTCAAATATTTCCCAGATAGAAACTGGCTTTATCTTAAAATGCTCAAACCCATAGCTGCTCAGTAGGGCATGATTTCATGACTAGAGTGATGTCAGGTGTGCAAAGGTATATATTGTAGAAATTTGTTGGTTGTCATATAGGATAGTCAGTGAATTCATCACATATTCGCTTATCGCTTCTTTCACCTCTAAATAGCAGACTACGAACTGATTCAATGATCTTTTAATAAGCTAGAAGTGAATTTATGTGTGGCGAATATGTAAATATGTAAATTTTGCACTAGTTATTACTGGCCGCATAAATTTGAATAGTTAGGGACTTGAATTAAAGTAATCGTGCTCTCAAACGAAGCGTTACTGGACATTAACTTGTTGCCAAATGACCATAAATCTTGGCATCAATATGTCAGAATTACAATAACACATGTTTGTGCGGGTCTGGGCTCTCTGGTGCGGAACACTGACTCCGTTCACTGGTACATTGTACAAGATAGCCTTAGAACCAATTCCTATCGACCACATGATTTCCATTTTAACCACATACTTTTCATTTTAAACTAATGAACAATTCTGAAAGCTATTTTCACCGAGCCTAAAACCAGATACCGTAATTTTGTGTCTATAATGTAGAGTTTTTAGCTCACCTGGCCTGAAAGGCCAAGTGAGCTTATGTCATGGCGATCGTGTGTCTGTCCGTTGTCTGTCCAGCCATCAAGTTTTCCTTTAAACGACTTCTTCTCAAGAACCGCTGGGCCAATTTCAATTAAATGTGGCAGGAAGCATCCTTAGGGCATAGGATCCAAGTTTGTTCAAATGAAGCCGATCTGTGTAGGTTGCATCCCTATCCGCTCCTGTGGCTTTCATTTTTAGCTCACCTGGTCTGAAAGGCATAGAGATTCCATTTTGTTCAAACGAAGCCGATCAGCCGATTTGGCCGGTGGCCATCTTGGATTTTGGCCGATTTTTAGAAACGTCTTTAAAAATCTTCTCCGAAACCGCTTGAGGGATTGAAGGAAACCTCATGAAATATGATCTAGGGCAGGAGCTCAACCAAGTTTGTCCAAGGGAAATTAATTGGTCAAATGGTTCGGCGGCCATCTTGGTTGACCTAGTTTTAGCAAAAATAACTTCTCCAGAACCACTGAAGGGATCAGGCCGAAATTTGGCAGATATGATTAGGGACTAAGGGCCAATTAATTTTGTTCAAGAGAAGTTGATCCGTCAAAGAACATGGCCACTGTGGGCCAATCAAAATATAGCATGTTTGGTGGCCATATTGGATTTTTTTATTTGATGGATTTTGAGGCCGAAATTTGTTTTATATGGGTTTTTGGGTATTCTGATCTCAAATTTGCAATTTTCGAAACTATCAGATAAACGGTTTGGCGGCCATCTTGGATCTTTTCCCCACAAAAAGCTCCCATACTAAAGCAATGGGAAATTAAAAATATCGTCTCGAGAACTGCTGGGCCGATTTCAATTATATTTGGCATGAAGCATCCTTAAGGCATAGAGATTCAAGTTTGTTCAAACGAACCCGATCGGCCAATTTGGCCGGCGACCATCTTGGATTTCGGCTGATTTTTAGAAATGTCTTTAAAAATCTTCTTCTCCAAAACCGTTTGAGGGATCAATTCAGAACTCACGAAATATGATCTAGGGCAAGAGCTGAACCAAGTTTGTTCAAGGGAACTCGATTAACCAAATGGTTCTGCGGCCATCTTGGATGACCTAGTTTTCGCAAAAACGACTTCTTCCCAAGAACCGCTGAAGCGATCAGGCCTAAATTTGTGATATATAATTAGCGACTAAGGGCCATTGATGTTTGTTCAAGAGAAGTTGATTCGTCAAAAACATGGCCGCGGTGGACCAATCAAAATATAGTGTGTGTGGCAGCCATATTGGATTTTTTGATTTGATGAATTTTGAGGCCGAAATTTGTTTTATATAGGTTTTTGGGTATTCTGATCTCAAATTTGCAATTTTCGAAACTTTGGATAAACGGTTTGGCAGTCATCTTGGATCATTTTCCCGCCAAAAGCTCTCATACTAAAGCAATGGGAAATTTAAAATGTCTTCTTCTCGAGAACTACTTGGCCGATTTGAATTATATTTGGCAGGAAGCATCCTTATGGCATAGAGATTTCATTTTGTTCAAACTAAGCTGATCGGCCAATTTGGCTGGCGCCCATCTTGGATTTCGGCCGATTTTTAGAAATGTCTAAAAATCTTCTCCAAAACCTTTTGAGGGACCAATTTAGACCTCATGTGATATGATCTAGGGCAAGAGTTCACTCGAGTTTGTTCAAGGGAACTTGATTGACCAAATGGTTCAGCGGCCATCTTGGATGACCTCGTTTTCGCAAAAACAACTTCTTCCCCAGAACCGCTGAAGCGATCAGGCGAAAATTTGTGATATATGATTATGGACTAAGGGCCATTAAAGTTTGTTCAAGAGAAGTTGATCCATCAAAAAAACCTGGCCACTATGGTCCTATCAATATATAGCATGTTTGGCGGCCATATAAAAATTTTTTATTGAGGCTGAAATTGGTTTTATGTATGTTTTTTTGCGTATTGTGATTTCAAATTTGCCATTTTCGAGACTGTTGGATAAACAGTTTAGCAGCCATCTTGGACCATTTACCTGCCAAATCTCCCATACTAAAGCAATGGGAAATTTAAAATGTATTTTCGCGCCATCTTGGATTTTGGCCGATTTTTAGAAATATCTTTAAAGAACCTTTCCAAAGCCGCTTGGGGGATCAATTCAAAATGCATGAAATATCATCTAGGGCAAGAGCTGCACCAAGTTTGTTCAAGGGAACTTGATTGGCCAAATGGTTTGGCAGCCATCTTGAATAACCTATTTTTTGCTAAAACAACTTCAGAACCACTGAGCGGATTGGACCGAAATTTGGGAGATATGATTAGGCACTGAGTGCCATTAAAGTTTGTTCAAGGGAAGGAGCTTAGTCAGAAATATGGCCGCAGTGGATCAATCAAAATGTAGCGTGTTTGGCGGCGATATTGGACTTGCAAAAATGTCCACAAACTCATTTAAAAGACTACTCCTAAACCACCACAACAATTTTGACAAAAATGCACAGTGCTTCAGGTGAGTGACACAGGCCCCTTGGGCCTCTTGTTTGCTCATTTTGCCCCAGGCAGAAGGGTGTTGCGTATTGTGCATTAGTATAAACTTTTATCACATTTTTGGGCTCAGAATTTTGGCCTCCCTGATGTACAATTCAGCCCAAAAATGTGATATCATCAAAGGGAAACCACTCTTTCCTCTTGCCTGCCATATTGCAATAACAAATATTGTGGGCTACATTGTGTGTAATAATTGTATTCTATGTAATATTTGTAAATCTTACGTGTATGATTCTTAAATGATGAAATAAAACTCAAACTGACAAATCATTGTACATGTATTATCGTAAACCAACATAAAATGACCCAAAACAGTGTAAGAAATAAAATGAGGTTAGATCCCTTCTTAAGTTGGATGACCAAATTAAAGCTCTTGTGATTGGAGGCATTCCACTGAACTTTATCTGGACTAGGAGACCTCCCAAATAAAAACAGATTTTGCAACATCGCAAATAAATATATACAGAAGATAATGTTTTTAAAACAATTTGAGCAATAAATTCACTATTACCTAGTCAGTAAATGTATTCGGCAGTATATTTACTGACGAGAATTTTGTTCACTTGGGCAATTTTGTCCCGGCCAACTTGGTTACATTACATTCTACCGAGTATTAATCGCTGTATTAATTAGCCATAGGACGAGTTTATGCCATCACTTTAGTAGCTACTCGAAGCTCCCCTCCTATTTGTGGACATTCGTATCTCGTGAGATCTCCTTCGATACGAGATCAAGAAAAGTATCTCGTATCTATTGAGTAGCCATTGGTGTAGTGATTTCCACCAGAATATGGTGGTAGAAAGAATTGAAATTTAAAAGGACACGAGCGCTACTCTTCATACCAGACAATATAAATTCACGGAAAACGAGATGATATAAAGCCAATAGTAGTCTGTATGACAAGTAGTTAACAGAAAAATAGTCCCTCTGAATTTATCGTAAAATTCAAATCTGTTCAAATCTTCCGCACACAAAATGAGGTCAGGAATTTGCTGACATTACATAGATGCTGATATAAACCACTGGATGGATCAAGTCGATTTAAATGTCTGTATCATACTAGTGATACAGAGGTTAAGATGATACCAAAATCAACACGATCCACAGTGTTCCTTTTATAGTCCGCTGCGGAGGTAGACTGGGTCCAGATGTGTCTGGTCTCCGAAGTTGATTCTGTGTAACAGTCTAGTCCTTGTGATGACGGAATAAGATTGCCGGTCATTACATTAGAGGTGTATTCTCGAAGAAGTCACGCCTCTATTTTTAGATTGATTTGTGGATTGCGCAAGTCTAACCGGTTACTACTATTAGCCTCTGCGCTACTGGTGTAACAACCTAAACTCATCCTATAGCCTAATACATCACATGATTTCTATTTTTTCGCGACACCATTTTATGTCAAACTTTGGATTAATTTTGATGAAATAAACAATGTTTATTAAAATATACGCAATATTTAAGTTGTCCCAATTAATAATTTCACTCCCGCGATGATGGATATAAGATATACACTAAGCATAGGCGTAAGATGGTAAGAATTTCTAACGTGAAAACTTTAGAATGTGTTCTAATTTTGTGTTATTTTTGTATCAGTTTTTTCAGTTTTTTCTTGAAATATACATAATAGACGTGGCCACCCTTTCTCAGAGGTTTGGGTTTAAAGAATTTACAGCCCTTGTCCTATTAGAAGCCGCGGTTACTAATGAGTGTTTTACGGTACCAATTTTCGTTTGTCGGAAAACTGTTTTGCAATCTTTTTGAACTATGGCTGCGTGTTATATACCTGTATACGGCTTTTTTTGGTTCATATTTTGTAAAATTTTGCCCTGCGTGTTATCTATTAGTGCGCAATATAGACACGAAATTACGGTACGTCACAAGTTGTGACATCACCAGCACGTTTTAAGGAGCTGCAGTCACTAAAGTCAACAGTTCACATATACTGCTCACACTGAGCACAACACTCAATACACACTCTCATCTAGTATTATAGTCCCCAATAGAGCACCAGCGCCATATAGGCCAAGTACAGGACTGTGCAATATGTGCCGACTACTCGCACTTCGATGGTGGGCGGCATAAGAGCATTGCACTTTATATAGTTCCTTGTGCTTTTGTTTGGACTTAGATTATTTACGAGCGTACATAAATCTCCTTGTGCTCATGAATAGACTTTTGGTCTTTTCCAGCGAATACTACTAGTTCCTTACGCTTTCATTCGACTGCGATTATTTCGGAGGGCACAAGAATTGCAAGCAGTCTATTTTCCAGTGATTGCTACTAGACTGGGATACCAAGAGTGTGTGCACATAGTATTGACTACCCCCACTACCAGTGGTGGGCAGTACTTGCACCTAGCGCTTCACACATTTCCGTGCGCTTCACAGTGGAAGACCGCACATGTCCACTATTGGTGGCGTCTTCTGATGAGACACCACACCATGCTAACATTGCAAATGTTGTGAATTGTCCATAACTTGCACTTCGCAAGGTCAGTTTCAGCGATTTAGCTTCATCAAAATTCTATTAAGTCAGCTTAGAGCCAAATTATAGTCAGGGACAGACCTACTGTACCCATTCACCATTTTGCTTTTGAGAATAATTTTCATGGTTGGCTAATAAAATGTCAAAATAGGCTAATTCACTGGCTAATGATTTTACATTCATGTTGGTAGGTCAGTTCCTCTTAAACCATGATGACACATTTAATTCTATCCAGTATTTTATTTCTTACATGACCTGCTGGTCATCTCTTACTTGGTTATTAGCCTTAAGATCTAGCAGGATCATAAAGGATTAGATTGATAGGTTAGGCTAAGAAAGTCCAGATTTGCCTAATGAAATCCAAAATAGGCTAATTCACTGGCTAATGATTTCAGATGAGTAGATCGGTCCCTGATAGTGCCACTTTTTTAAGTCATCCTACTCTATGGCTACCCATCATCATAGTTGTGTTTGTTTAGTTGTTTTAAATTGTACAAGTTAGATACTTAGCTTTTCTTGTCCATTCTCGCAAGCGCACGAAAAAAAGCCTTGCTAGACTTAGACATAGTTTCATGTCAGTCCATCATATAGTTTTCACATTTAGTCTCACAAGCGCAAGTAATTCACCTTTCCAGAGTATCCATCTATCAATTTGACATCATATGACATCATAATCAGCCAAGCGGCGTGTAGGATGACGTCACATATCATTACATCATAAATGATCCCATTTCGCCCGTCTTTAACCAACACCTTGTACGAATTGTATGTCTCTAATATTTAATAAACATGCTGTTGAATATTCTGAAAGTATTTTGACTGGACGCTGTGCTACCTATGCTGTTGCTGCCATAGGCAGCAACAGTGCCCAGTCAAATTCGTTCCAAAATATTCAATAGCTTACCTATATAGTTTTCTTGAATGTGATAGTCAGGGAGTTCAGAAGTCGATCGATCCGAACATGGGCGAGGTGTGGTTGGAGCTGAGCTAGAGATGGGCAAGGCATAGCTAAAAATGGAAAGGGCCATTGTCTGACAGTCATTTTAGTAGTTAGTGTCCCTATCTAACCCCAACACGCTAAAGCAAAAGGCCTTGTTGGACTACGCCCATTTTGTCACAATGCATTCAAATAGTTTATTTTTCTGTCTAATCCCACATGTGCAAGCAATAAACCTTGTTGTACTCTTTTCCTCAAAAATCAATGTCAGTTGATCTCCCTTTTCACTCCAATAAGGGCAGGCAAAGTGCCTTGTTGGGCATAGACAGAGTAGATTTTTATATGAATCAACCAAATAAGGCAGCAATTTATTTATAGGTGTTATGTCCAATCAAATTTAAATTCCAAATTTTCAACAGAACATTTCTTATATTGTGTTCACAATTGTACTAACTATTATGTTTCTGGGGTTTTTCAAAGGAAACATGTTAACTTATTTATAAGCTGTACTGGACATGTATTCGGTTCTTCTAGCACATACCCCTGTATTTAAGACCTCTGTTGTTTTTTTGTCATTCAGGACACCACTTCATCTCAGATAAGAATATTCATGAGTCACAGTCATCATCATTATCCCCACGCTTTTCGAAGAAAATGTGGGGATTATGTGATGCGACCCGGCCGTCTGTACACTTATCGATCGTAGTGCATCTCCTTCTAGACCGTTTAAGATAGAAACTTGAAATCTTGGGGATGGTTATACCTATTGGCTAGGATGTGCATGACACTTTTGGAATTTTGTTCTGCCCTCCCCCCCCCCACCACAGGGGGTCAAAAGGTCCAAATTGACCAGTAATTATCAATTGAAATGCAACTCCTCCTAGACCATTTCAGATAGAAACTTGAAACTTTGGGTATGATTGCACATATCGCAAGGGATGTGCATGACACTTTTGGAATTTTGGTATGATTCCAGGCGTATGGCCCTGGGGTGGGAAATGTGGGGTAAAGAATTAAATTTGTCCAACGCTTATGTGACATATCATTTCCAAGCCAATGATGAATAGACTACAGTACAAGGAATTATTCTGATCTTAGGTCAAACTGCTGAGGTTAGGGGGTGGGGTCAAAAGTGGGCGCCAATCGATTGTAACGCAACTCCTCCTAGACCATTTCACATAGAAATTTGAAACTTTGGGTATGATTACACATATGGCCAGGGATGTGCATGGCACTTTTGACATTTTGTTATGACCCCCCAAGGGGTGGGGCTCAGGGGGTGGGGACTGTTGGTCAAAAATTAAATTTGTCCAAAGGTGGTCATGTCACATCATTTTGAAGCGCTTGAGTAGTAGACTACAGTACATGGAAGTATTTTGATCTTGGGTCAAACTGAGTGTAGGGGAGGGGTCAAAAGGTCAAAATTGGGCACCAATCCATTGTAACGCAACTCTTCACACACCATTTCAGATAGAAATTTGAAATTTTGGGGATAATTACACCTATGGGCAAGGATGTGCATGACACATTGGAATTTTGATATCACCCCCAGGGGCAGGGGTGGGGGAAATGGTGGGAAAAAAATTAATTTTATCAGATGTGGTCATGTCACATCATTTTGAAGCTTGTAGTTAGTAGACTACAGTACAAATTATTTTGTTCTTGAGTCAATATGAGGGCAGTGGCCAGGGGTCAAATGGGGTAATTGGGCATAAGCCAATTGTAGTGGAACTACACACACACACAGATAGAAATTTGGAACTTCAAATGGGGATCATTGCATTTCATTTTGAAATCCATTACCCATTGAAACTATATTTCAAGGAATTTATTGTGTTTTGGGTCAAAGTGAGGGTACAGCTCAAAGTGGTGAATGCGTGGGGATTTGCAATGGCATGCCATCAACTGCGCATTCTAGTTTGTATATTCATTCATCTTTGTAAATAGTTTATAATGGGTGGATATGGAAGAGTTAAAGACCTGGATGGGTGAACAGATGAATAGATTATCCATCCATGCTCATTTTCAATTTAATGGCAATAGGTAGCACAATCTATTTAAGCATTAACCCTTACACTCTGATGTCAATATTCTATCTTTTACTGTGGCAAATACTGGAGAAGCTGGACACACCAAAATTGCTGAAAAATGTACACCAGTTCTCCAGTATTTAACGCAATAAAAGATAGAATATTGACATCAGAGTGTAAGGGTTAACACGTGGACTGCTACCTATTGCCATTAAATCGAAAATGAGCATGGATGGATAGTCTATTCGTCTGTTCACCCATCCAGGTCTTTAACTCTTCCATGGTGTTCATCGTTTAATTTAATTTGAAAAATCTTTTGTAAGAGTTAATGCATTTGTATATATGTAGGTTGTTTTAGGAACTGTGAAATTTTGTTGCTGCTTGAAATGATTGATATTTGAGTTGAATGTTGCTAGAATTGATTGCTGTTGAATTCACTAATGTCACTCAAATTGATTCCTATTTGAGTTGACGGTTACTAAGATTGAGTAATGTTCAGCTATCTTGTCAAGGTGACACGTAGTTGCTATACAATGCTAATCCCTGATAAAGCAACACCTCACAAACTTACTAGTCTGTGGTAAAACTGCCAGATTATACGCAGGTTATAGTGTGAATTATATCTCAATAAGCTACTTGCTGTCAAAGCTTTTGTTTCAATGTTCAGTGTGAATGGAAGTTATTAGAATTATAGTTTCCACTTTGGACCGAGATATGAATTTGTATATAATGGATGTAAGACGCAGTTACAGAGTGTGTGAATTTCTATTTTTCAGATACATGTACATGGTGACAGTGCTCTGGTCATTTGGCTTGGGTATTATCCTGGCATATACATTTCTCAGGTATACATGTGCTAATTAGTTATATAGCCAATTTATTACAGGTACACATGTACGCTCTATAGAATCATAAGTCTGACACAGAAAATAAGAGGGTCAATAAACAACACATAATCCTCTATTCTTACTTTTGTGTTCACCTGGGATTTAGTTATCTTGCACTTAAAGTTAGATGGCAGTATTGAAAACTTAAATATTATGGTGAAATTGTGGCTTCATGTCAAAATACATTTGCTAAAGCTCAGGTAGTGTGTAGTATTGCTGCATATACTGCTTCCCTTAACCTTTTATTTCTCAAATTTCTCTCAGAAGATGTCAATCTGCAGACCACGAGATTATTTCTGAAAATTTACCACAGGATGGACTGGCTCAGTTATTGAGTCAGTAATTCCAGTTGTAATACTTTAAAAATAGTCGCTTTTTGTTAAGAGAGAAGTTTCAAAACATGACATCATAGTTGTGGTCATATGGGCCTAGTGGAAAGCGGAAAATACCTTTGTCAAAGATCAGGTGCCTTCTTCTCATTGGATTTCTGACTTGTCTAGCATTTGCCACAATCTCTGTCATTCAGTGAATAGATAATATGTTTGTATCATGGTGTGTGTGTGTGTGCGTGCGTGCGCGTGTGCGTGTGTAAGTATTCCTTCCTTCCATGACCAACTAGTTTCTGCTACCACTGAGAGGTGGTGGGAGGGACAAACTATGCATACAGCTTATACTTGCCTCCTATAATCATGTTATTAAAACCTTTTCCAAAAAGAATTTCATCCTTCTTGTAACTGGCTATTTAAAAAATCATGTATGTTATATATATTGTACTTTTGTTTCAGTCCTCGTGCATTAGTACCAAACCTGCTGTTTATGTACTCCAGAAGGAAGAAGGTCAGTAGTCCAGTCTTCATTACTGTATAGTTACTGCTGTTCACTCCATGTGTCAACCATGTTTGATTATGCCACTACAATTATCATATTGATTTAAACACAAGAGAAAGGAAGAAAGAAATTTAATTATCGATATTAACTATATTGAGCAAGAACGTACCATACTAGATTTTTAAAGCAATATATGTTTATTTAGGCTTGCACGATTTTTCAATTAGTTGCGATTATTAAAAAAATATCATAAACGATCACAAAATCGAATAATCAAAGATTTCCAATCTCCAAGATAGTTGTTTTTCATATGTATGGTTGACTTACTGTTTCCTGTGATTCTAACCCATGTGAATGTGGAATTGGCAGGTAATACTGTGATATATCATTATTACTTACTTTGTCACTTGGTTTGATGAAAGAAAACATCACACCGTTGAGATGCGCCATTTGTTTTTTTTAGCTCTCCTGGCCTGAAAGACTAAGTGACCTTATGTCGTGGCGACATCAACTTTTTCTTTAAATGACTTCTCAAGAAACACTGGGCCAATTTGAATTATATTTGGCAGGAAGCATCTTTAGGATATAGAGATCCAAGTTTGTTCAAACGAAGCCAATCAGCCAAATTGGCCAGCAGCCATCTTGGATTTTGATAGATTTTTTAGAAACATCTTTAAAAATCGCCGAAACTGATTGGGGAGTTGTTTTAAAATTGTTTTAAATTGTTTCAAAACTCATGAAATATCATCTAGGGCAACAGCTGAACCAAGTTTGTCCAAGGGAAGTTGATTGGCCAAATGCCTCGGCGGCCAGCTTGGATGACCTAGTTTTTTTCGAAAATTACTTCAGACGCACTGAACAGATCGTGCATGAAATTTGGGAGATATGATTAGGGACTAAGAGCCATAAAATTTGTTCACGGGAAGTTGATACGGCAAAGAACATGGCTGCCGTAGACCAATAAAAATATAGCGTGTGTGCTGGCCATATTGGAACTTTTTATTTGATAGGTTTTGAAGCCGAAATTGGGGTTATATATATAGTTTTTTGGGGATGCTGATTTCAAATTTTCAAGTTTGGAACCTGTCAGAAAGCAGTTTGGCAACCATCTTGGAGCATTTTCCCGCCAAAAGCTCCCATGCTAAATAAAGCAATAGCAAATGTCTTGAGAACCACTGGACTGATTTCAAGTATATTTGGCAGAAAGCCATCCTTAGGACATAGAGATACAGGTATGTTCAAGCGAGCCTGGTTGGCCAATTTGGCCGGTGGCCATCTAGGATTTTGGACGATTTTAGAGATGTTTTTAAAAATCTCCGAAATCGCATTGAAGGATCGATTCAAAACTCATGAAACATGATCTAGAGCAAGAGCTGAACCAAGTGTGTTCAAGGGAACTTGATCGGCCAAATGGTTTGGCAGCCATCTTGGATGACCTAGTTTTTGTGAAAATGACTTCTTCAGAACCACTGAACGGATCAGGCTGAAATTTAGGAGATATGATTAGGGACTAAGAGCCATTAAAGTTTGTTCAAGGTAAGTTGATGCGTCCAAGAGCATGGCCACCTAGGGCCACTCAAAATGTAGCGTGTTTGGCGGCCATATTGGATTGTTTTATTTGATGTTTTTTGAAGCCGAAAATGGTTTTATATAGGTTTTTGGGTATTGTGGTTTGAAATTTGCCATTTTTAAAACTGTCTGATAAATGGTTTGGTGGACATCTTAGATCATTTTCATGCCAAAAACTCACATACTAAAGCAATATACAATTTTTAATGTCAAGTATATTTGGCAGAAAGCATCTATATGGGATTGAGATACAGATTTCAAATGAAGATGGTGGACAAATTAAAATCGTCTCCGAAACTGCTTAGGGGATTGAATCAAAAGTCATAGAGCATCATCTAGGGCAACTACTGAACCAAGTTTGTTCAAGTTAGCTTGCTTGGCCAAATGTTTTGGCAGCCATCTTGGGACTTAGTTTTTGTGAAAACTACTCGAGAACCACTGAAAGGATTGGGCCGAAATTTTAGAGATATGATTAGGGACTAAGGACCATTAATGTTTGTTCAAGGGAAGTTGATATGCCAAAAACATGGCCGCCGTGGACCAAGCAGTATTTTTTTTATTTGATGGATTTTGAAGCTGAAATTCAATTTATATAGGTCTTTATGTATTCAAATTTGCCATTTTCGAAGCTGTCGGATAAACGGTTTAGCCAAATGCACCCATAATAAAAAAGCAATAGGAAATTTTAAATGCCTTTTTGAGACCCACTAGACCGATTTTAGATGTATTTGGCAGGAAGAATTTTTAGGTGATAGAAATCCACATTTGCTCAAAGGAAGCTGATCGGCCAATTTGCCTGACGGCCATCTTGAATTTTGGCCGCCTCTTTGAAACACCTTTAAAAATCTTTTTCGAATCCACTTGGGGATCGAGTCAAAGCTCATGAAAGGTCATTTAGGGTAACAGCTGAAACATGTTTGTTCGAGGCAATTTGAGTGGCTTAATGCTTTAGTGGCCATCTTGGATGACCTAATTTTTTGATTAAACTACATTTACAGAACTGCTGAACGGATCCAGCTTTTGTGATATATGATTAGGGCCTGAAGGCCATTAAAATTTGTTCAAGGGAACTTGATAAGTAAAGAAACATGGCTACTGTGTTCTTGTTGCAATTCTGCTCAACGCCTTAGGGTTCTACTTATTTTGGCCTGTCTAGTTGAAATGTCTATGTCATAATGGTCCAGGTCAAGAGATACAGCGATGAATTTTGATTTCTCTTGGACTATTCAGGTTTTGCCAGATTGTATTGATGTGTTTAGAAATTGTACTCTTTACTACCTACCAATTAGATAGGAGGCGTTTTAGTGGTCTGGTCAAAGATACTAATTTTCGTTCTTTTACTATTAGCTAGCAATTCCTATTTGAAGTAAAGTGTGTAGTTCTTTTCTGATATTGCCAATGCTAGTTATTTTGAAAGTTTTACATGGGCAATTCCCATGCCTTAACAATACTGAAAATGGCATCCATGTTTTGATTTTCCTATCACTGTGAAAGCTTCGATCACCCGATATTACATAACACAATTGTCACTTTCAAGATTCATTCTCATAATAAACTATATATGCATGCAACGCCTGATGACGTTACAGATTTGTTGCCTGTTGTAATGTATGCTCATACCAAATAACACACAATGTCACATTATTATTAGTCACCACTGACTTTAAGGTTAGTATTTCTAATGTTAACACTATTAATCTGCGATAGTTAGTGATAAATAATTTGTTAATAGTGCCAGTTTTCCTAATGAACAAAGAGAAATAGAGAGGACAGAATGTCTTATGTTAGATAGTTAATGACAGCGTTCTCATCATTATTATAGCTCCGTAATGCATGGGGATATGTTCCAGATATTTGAAAAATTATCCAGGGAAAGACATACCCACTCGACGATTAGTTTTTGAGAATAATTTTCATGGTTGGCTAATAAATACCCCAAAAATTATCAAATTTGGTCAAGAAAAATTAAATATCTACCTAATGAATGTCCATTTACAGGCCAACAGAATACAATTATTGAAAATTTATCATTGGAATGGCTAGTTCGAAGCCAACCATTCCAGTGGTAAATTTTCAAAAATTGTATTCTCTTGGCCTGTAAATGGATATTCCACAAGACCTTAACAGAGGCTGGTTTGGGCTGGCATGACCATATGAAGAGGTAAAGGAAAGTTAACCTCATGTAACCATACAAGTAAGCTGTTGAATATGGTGAAAATAATTTGACTGTAAACTGTTACTCTCCTAGGCCGGAGATAAATTGGATGGAATCTATGTACGATAATCTATCAGTACAAAACAACATTTGAGACAAGATTAGTATCCCTTGTATCCCTTTAACATATGGCAAATAAATTCCCAAAATATTTTAATTTACTGGCTAAGAGAGTTAATATTAAGCTAATAATATCTCAAAAAGGCTAACTTACTGGCTACTGATTTACGATGGGTAGGTCGGTCCCTGTAATATCACAATTATTGCGAGATAGTATGGCATTTGATAATAGTGCTTTGTAGCACATCACGAGACGAAGTATATCACTCATCATTGTAAGCCACTTACAACAATTTGATGGTCAGGATTTGTCATGAAAATTAACACGTTATGAATGTCAATTTACAGACCAAGAGAAGACTATTTTTGTCAAGCTTATAGTGAAGCGGAGGATCTCAACATAGTGATCCAAATGACGTTCAGCTTCCACCAAGAATTAGGTAAATGTTAAAGTTTTAAAACAGACATTTAATTCATCAAGGATGTATCTACTCTTAATAAAACTTTACAGATTTGATCCGTACCATCATTGCATCTAGTCCATCATAACTGAAATGATTTTTTTTAAATTCCTTATTTTTACAGGGGTTGAACATACCTTATTTTGCACGAAGAATTAGGTAAATGTTAATGTTTTTCAATGGCACGTTACAGAGTTGCATCCAGTCTCTATTGTAACAATTGTGATTTTCAAATTCTTTCCCTATTTTTTCCGGAGTTTGGACTTAGAACATTTTTGTGTTATATGTATATATCCTGCTTAATCCAAGAATGGGGGAAAAGGATGATACCTCCACTCCGGTCTCCTCCGTAAGTACCAACTTTGTTAGTAAACTAAGTCATCAAAGATGCAGGCTGACATCCGCATACAGTGGCAACTCTGATTATGTCTAACCTTCTTCAAACAAGAAGCTGTGCTCGACATCCTCGGATGACACGATCTTCCCAGGAGCTTACCATAGCTGCGTGGAATGTATGTGGTCTGAGTGCAACATCAAAGAGGCAAACCTTAGGTGCAGACTGTCAACACTATAGCATCGATATTACATGCATTCAAGAGACTAAAGTAGCTACTACAGACAGGCCAAAAGCTAGCGCTGTTGGAGCAAAAACAGGCCACCAATGATCTTGGACCATGCAGGGCTAGAAATTAACCACTGGTCCCGTGATCCGTAGGCGTTTTTCACATACGGATCAGTAATGGATCACTGCTTAAGCACAGTAACTGATCCGGTTGGATCCAAGTGTTTCAGTGGTCCAGTAGTTTTTATGACAATTCAAACCAGATGTAATGCTTACTTCATCAACCAGCTGGTGAAATCTGTTATGTTTTAACTTCTTAATGGTCTCTAAAGTAGTATTTGGGAAATGTGTATTTGCAGGCCAAGAGAAAACTATTTTTGAAAATATACCACTGGTATGACTGGCTCGATAAACGAGTTGGTCATTCCACTGGTCAATTTTCAAGGATAGTCTTCTCTTTGTCTGCAAATGGACATTAACTAAGCAAACATTTTGAGCTCATGAGCATTAAATTCAGAACATATGATTAATCTTATTTTCTGTTCAGCTGTACTGAACTACGGATCAGTAGAAAATGACAGGGATCTGTGAAGTTTCTTATGTACTGATCTGTATGGATCACCATTAAAAAATGTTAATTTCTAGCCCTGATCACTTCATTAGTTTTGCATACGTCAGTGATCGCGTTGCATTCATCGACCTGGCTATACCTACGCGAAAACACCACCACTAAGTGTCGCATTGTCAATGCATATGGCCTAACTACCGAAAAAGCCAAAGAGAATCCAGCAATATAGATTCCTTGTATGCAGAACTGGGCTCCGACATTACAATTCCAGCTAGATGGCAACTGTTCATGTGTGGAGATTTCAACTCCAAGCCAGGGTAAATTCGGAATTGCGAACAAAAGTTCAGGACTTGGCTTATGCATGGGATCATATGGAAAGGTCACGCGCAACAGCAATGGAGATGCACTGGTGGCATTCCTTAGTTCCAATAGCCTATTTGCCACAAATACGGCTTTCAAACACCCATGTCGTCACTGGACAACATGGACAAGCCACATTGCTGATTGCAAAGCCCCAAAGGTTCTAAGGCTACAACAGCTGTCTTCAACCAAATAGACTTCATACTATGCAAGGCAGAAGCAAAACCCCTACTTCGGAATGCTCATTCCTATGGAGGCACAGACGTCAATTCTGACCATAAGACAGTCATTGCACGCCTTCAGATGAACGATCTCTACATAATATATAAACGCCATACCAGGCAAGAGGGTAGAGTCACCTACAACCTACCCAAGCTCATCAGCGACACTGATGCTCAAATGTCATACAAAAAAGCCTTCGGGGAGCAGATAGCTAACATCGACATCAGCTTCGATCCAGACGAAACCCTAACCAAAATACTGAAATCTATGGAATCATCCGCTACCAGCACCATAGGTGTTCTTAAAAACAACCAAACTAGGTATACTGACGACCCTCTAGTAGTAAAACTGTCAGCAGAGCAGAAAGCATTATGGCTGCGCATCTATCAAAGTGGTCAAAGTGAAGACCGCGCCAAACTACGCCGGGAGCGCACTAACATTCTGCGCCATATTAGCGAACCCTTAAAAGAGCTTGCTGTTCAACAAACAGACTCCCTAGCAGATTAAATCACTGCCGCGGATGACCGTCACAAAATGTTTCTGGCAGCCCGAGCCCTGAGAGTTACTGACTACACACCGCCACTCACTGTACACAACTCTGAAGGACACTTTATCGGGACTGACCAGGGAAAAGCTGAGGTGATTTGAGAATGGGTCAAGGAACGGTTCACTGACCACAATGCACGACGTTTTCAAGAGACTCCCAGGCCATTACTAACACCAATTAAAACAGCAAAAGTTGAAAAGGTACTTAAAGCCCTGAAAAATGGACGTGCATCGAGACCTGATGGCATGAGCAATGAACTATTCAAATATGTAAGTGACATTATCTCAAAACAGATCACACACCTAATCAATTCGGCTTTTATGCACCACCTTCCCATCGACGCTGTAGACCAAGACACCCTTATTGCACTACCCAAGCCCAAGAAGCCACCTTTCCCCCCCCCCCCCAATCTGCAGCCCATTGTGCTCCTCAACAGCATACGGAAAATCCTATCCAATGTTACTCTATGCCACATCCGAGACAAGATTGTTGTCTTCACCGGATCATGTCAAAGTAGCTTCAAATGTGGACGGAGCTGCACAGACATTGTAAGGGCTCAACGCATGCTTGTGTCTGGAGACATGTCCAAACACTGTGATTTCCACAAAATGGGCATTGACATGTCACGAGCCTTCGACACAATTAAGCACTCAAAGATCCTAGATGTACTATGCCAGGCCAGTTACAATGAAGATGAGCTACGACTAGTGAGACTACTGCGGTGCTTTTCACTTGTTACCTTGCTGCTGCATTGAAATCCATGCTGGAAAGTTCCACAAGAACAACCCAACCCCCCCCCAGTGTCAATACTAGGTATGCCGCTAGAGATGGCATATGCCGACGATGTGAACTTCATAGACGAGGAAAAGAAACCCATTGACGAAGTTCTCCCAATAGCTACAAGCAAACTAAAAAATTGAGAATCTCTATAAATGAATCCAAAACTGAGTTCACCCATATATACCTATCTACAAAGCATGAAACAAGAAAGTGATGATCCACTTCGTGGCGGCGAACCATGGAGGAAAAGTAAAATCCTGGGCTCACTGCTTTGCAATACTGCTGACATTGCTGCACGCTGCATCATGGGGAACATAGCTTTACAGTCCTTCTGGAAACTATGGATTCGTAGATCAAAGATGCCCTTGATAAAAAGGCTACGTTTATACAATGCAACCTGCATATCCTTGATGCTGTATAAGGCAGCTCTAGACAAACTCGATGCCTGCCACCATAAACACCTACACACCATCACTGGACACATATGGCCAGACAGCATAATTTCCAACGATGCACCGTACAAAATGTGTAATACGTCGCCGCTGTCTGTAAAAGTTGCCCAGCAAAGATGGTCCATATTTGACCATGTGCTAAGGATGCCAGAAAAGACACCAGCACAAAGCGCCTTGGAAATCGCCCTATTCGGAGCAATCAAATACAAAGCCAGGAGAGGACGTCATTGCATAAATCTGCCAAGCGTGCTACGAGGTGACCTAAAAAAAGCAGAACTCGATACACTCAAGTCAAGAATGGACCTGAGGAAGCTAAGGATTTCGGCTGAGGACAAGACACAGTGGACAAAAGCGAAGGACTGATTGCAGCTGTAGGATGTTTCCACTACTACAGCCACAGAATACAGTAATCATACATAATCCAAGAATTAGAAGAAGTTAAAGTTTTACAGTTGACATTTAATCAATCAAGGACTTATCAAATCCCATTAAAACTGCAGTTTTGTATTTCACATCAGTGCATTTAGTCTACATGACAATAAATAAGATTTTCAAATTTTTTCCATATTTTACCGTGCTTGGACTATTTTTGCATGGTTTATATCGTGCATAATCCCAGAATTAGAACAATGGTAAAAGTTTTTCAATGGTTTTTTAATATTCCAAGAGCTTATCCTTTCCTAATCAACCTTTGTAGATTTGTTATATATATCATCATTGAATTCATTTTGCAGTAAAATTAAAGTGAATTTGAAGGTTTTTTCATACTTTTACATGGTTTGGACTTTTATTATTGTTATTTCTGTGTGATCTGCCTCCTTTCCGAGAATTAGAATCATGTTAGTTTCAATAGACAGTTAATTTATCAAGGGGGTATGACATGATGTGTGATATGCGGAAAAGCTCAAATTCTTTTCCGGTCAAAGGGCTCGACACATGGGACAAAGTTCATCTACTTTAAAATTTCTCACTGGAATCGTTAGCATTCCCATGATGAATTTTCAAAAATAGTTTTCTAATGGCCTGCAAAGTGACATTCCTTAAGACCATTGCACAGGCTAGTTTTGGCCGGCTTGACCATTAAACGGTTAAAGCCACCAGGATGTTTGTATGTATTATAGATGAAACAAACTGATTTAAATTTATTAAATATTGCATAATAAATGCTGATGCTTAGAAGTATAGACACATGTTTGTTTGTTTGCTGCCATCAGAGTGTTGCTGAGGATGACCTGGCAATGAAGAAGATCATATGTGCTGTATGCGGTCAGCGGAAATGTCCGAGACACAGGCCTGAGCTGAATATTGTCGCTTTCCAGCCATGGACAAACTTATGTATACCACAGAAAGCTGATCAAGCATTTGAAGAGGTCTGGAAAATTGCTTGTAATAACTAATAAAGATATAAATAACAATGATAGTAGGTTTATTCTAACTACACTTAGGCCGTGTTCTCACTAGAGACTAACCGGCGTACTGCAATACTGAGGCATGGCGTTATTCCCGATTAACTCTCCCGTGACAACACGGCCTTATTCATAGATATTCTATGAATAAAATTAGGCCTACGTTTCTCTTTTATTCCATACTATGCATGCACGCCCGCCCCCACACCCACCCACCAACCCACGCATGCACAACTTTTTCTATCCCTACGCGAAGTAGACGATGACTTGACTTAGGGATTGGAATGACGTCCCATTTGAAAATGAGGTAAAACTTTAAAGAAAATTTGTTTAATGTCTGGAAGGGCGACATCTGGAGTCCCAGGCCTCTAGTATTATTTATGTATATCTGTGTATATGTTACTTTGTATCTTGTTTTTCAGACATGTTTGATTATTGCCATATTTACACATTTGTGTTTTTCCTATGCATAATTATTAATATTGTTTCTTATTTGCTAGCTTCTGGACATTGTTCTGAAGGATTTTATTTACACCTGGTACAGGTGAGTAAAATATGCTGTTTTTCTATAGATATAAGTAAATGTTTCGATTATGAAGTGTACTCTGGGAAGAATAAAGGATTTCGTCGAATATAATTCTATTTATTCTGCTCGAAAGTATATGAATATGCTAAAACTATTTGTATATTTTAATGAACACTTTCTGACATGTCTGAGCAAATAATGAGAGAAGTAGCACAAAAATCAAGTGGTTACCTGTAGTCCATCGGTGATAAACTTGTGTTTAACTAGACATGAAAAGTTAATCTTTCAGTAATCCCAACTTAAAATTGTATATAATTCAGTGATACATATAAGTGACAGATCTTGTAGTTGCAAACTTGCAATCAGTCCTTTGGCCACGTTTCATGTCCTCAGCCTAAACCTGTAGCCCCCTCAGGTTCTTCTTGGTCCTCAGTATACCCACACCTGCTTCTTTTAGGTCAGTACATTGCATATTTACAGGTATATGCAGTGGGATACGCTACAAGCTAGGTCACTGGGTCAATACGTGCATACTGGAATACACATTTTTGGTCATAAATGTGGGCCTCAAGTAGCTACCCTCACCAGCTTTGGGTGCCATTCATATTGTTGTTGTTTGGGATTGCTTTCTGGTTGAGGCCAAAGAATCACATAGCAAAAGCAATTGCATCATTTGAGTGGATTGGCAAAATCGAGCACAGTAGTGTAAGTGAGCACTTGGCCTGAGTGAAATCTCTAGTTGGTGATGTTGTGTTTTTATATTTCAGCAAGTTAAGTTTGGATGAGGAGTTTGTGGATGAGCTCAGAGCTACAACCAGATTTGTTTTTGCGGTTCTACTGCGTAGGATTAAAAAGGTACAGATGTAATTACAGGATTATTCCACATTTCTTGTCTTGTGTAGGCGTCTTGCTGACAGGGATTTTTATTAAATAGTAAAGATATACAATTTGTATAACAGCGCTTAGTCTGTCATCAGTGAAGCATTCATGATGAATCTATCTACGTCATGCATGACATCATTGATTATGATGTCATCCTACACGCCACATAGTTGATTGACATCATATGATTGGTGGATAAACTGGAAATGTCCATTTCAATGTATTGTGTACTGTTTTGTTAATTTTTTCCTGTCAGGTTTTTCTATTCAATACCTATCATGTGATAAGTACATGAGGTATATAAAAATGATTTTGCTGAAATCATATCTTTTTTTAACACCATCTTTCACATCATGTGAACATACTTACCTCCCTAACACTCGTGATATACTAGGATATCGGCTCTAAATTCAATAATATTCAGAACTATAAAAGGTTAGGTGCCCCTAATGGGCAGGGGGATGTACACAGTCATGCACATGACAGACCCCACCTACTGGGCATGCGCATACTGGTACTTCTGTTTTCTAATATATTGGCTTACATGCAACGATTGGAAAACTTTCCAAGCTCCTTTTTGAGAATTTTCTATATATTTAATCATCCATTTCCATAAATGGCTGATGCTAAGACACCAGAGGTCCATATACTAATTAAGACTTGTAACTTTTTATATGTTACCGTTTTTCGTTCATGGCCGACCTGGCGTTAGTGCGTTTTTAGGCACTGGGAATCCTTGTTAAATTCTATGGGGACCTAGGTCTACTAATCCTGTGTGTCTTTGTGTCCACAGGATCATCTATGAATGGTAAGAGCTCCTGTTCCTCACTCGGAGGTTGATCATTTCTCTTTTTCTGACTTTATTTTGATATGTGTAAGGGTCGGAGATATAAAACAAAAAATATCCTCCTCCTTTTGTCCCATCCCCTTCATCAGACTCTACAGACTCGACGGATGGACATGTTTCTTCTGCACAAGAGGGTGGTTTGCCTGTGCTCAAGGTAAGGGAATTTATTATTTCTGGCACCTAATTATTTGAAAATATTTAACAATTTTTGCTGCCATCTTTATTGCACTGTATTCTCTCTTGTGTGTGCATGGGTTCTCGGATATATAATTTAATATTACACTATTATTGCGTAATGAATATATGTAGTCTCTAGGTATTTCTTGCATTCATTTTCTGATGTCTCCTCTCCTTGAAGGGGCTGTTGCATTGAGGTTTGATGTCATAATCAACCAGAGCTTTTTCTCTTTTCCTTGATGTCATAATCTTAGTTTAGAGAAATCAAGTTGATATCATTATCATTCTTTGTTATGAATGTGGAGAGATGTCTAGATAGTCATAATTCTTTCTTTCTCGTCTTTCTAACATTCTTAATAGGGTTTCCCTGGTTGTTTTTTGGGGTTTTTTTTTAACAAGAGAAAACACCTGTCCCTTCAGGGTTGTCAGTAATAAAAGTGGGTGTCTTCTCTCTCGAGTTTGTTCTTGTATTTACTAAAAGAAATAAGAAATTTACAAACTAAAATACTCATTCTCTTCGTATGCCTACCTTTCAGAAATCATCGTGTCCAGTATGTCAAAAGCATTTGAAGGCTAGATTCTTCCCCGATCCTTGCCTATCTTGTACAGACTGTAGGCTGTCCAACAAATGTACTATTTGTAAAGAGGTGGGGGTGGGGAGGGGGGAGATCTAACCTCTTAATTCTTTGGTTCACAGGCAAGAATGATGGTTGAGGACGGCAAGAGGGTGAAGAAGGAGGGATAGAAGAAGGCCTCTGAGAAGGGTGAGCTCAAGGCCTTCAAGGTAGAATTAGTGAGTGAGATGCGCAGGACTTTGAAAGACCTGATGCCTGACATGCTTCATGGCTTGTGACGGGGACCAGTGTTTCAACTTCCTGCGCATCGACCTCAGTGCAGGTAGCCCCCGTCCCTGGATCATGCCCTACTAGGTCGGACAAGGTTTTCAGTGATCCAGGGGCGGCTGTTTTGGACCCAGGTTTGATGCAGCATCAGGCGAGACCCGACCAGCGGCTTGACCACGATCAGTCGCTGAGTACCCTCGTCATCTGCCCTTGGGCATTCTCCTGGTCAGTCTGGGTTAGCTCTCCTTGCTAACCCAGAGTCTAACTTTCCTGACCAGGAAGATGACGAAGACTACCTGCTTGGCCCACAGGATGATCATGAAGACATGGATGCGAGCATTTACACCCCTCTCATGGGGAGCGCGGCCACTCGCACCTATGGTTCTGTTCCCTCAGGAGCAGGTTTCATGATTCAACCTGTGGGCCGATTTGGAATGGACGACTGCCCGTATAAGATACCACGCTTACCCGTGGAATCTCATACAGACGACCCAGACCGCGCTAGTGTGCTTTATGCCCCTCACACGAGCGCAGTCTCTGCGCGTGGCCTGTCCATGGAGAATGTCATGCCAGCTCTCGCGGGCCCGTATGCATTCCCTTGGCAGCTGAGTACGTCTGGAGCCTCCTCCATGACCCCGCCTGCGAATGCCATTGAAGATGACGAGGGCCCGCTGCTCGTCGGCAATTCGCAGGTGGCCACGGCCGAAGATGGGTGTTATGCGTGCGTGTGGCTCCTCGCTGTCAGACCAGAGCTCTCCGTGGATGAATCGGCCGGCAGTAACCCGCGAGCGTGGTTACAGGCTAAGCCGTTGGCCACCTCGGCTCAGTCTCTGCCATATGCTGAGCATGTTCATTGTGGCAGAGGAGTCGATCAGACCGAAAGGTCGCTTCACGAAGGCCCCCCCCCCTGCGAGGTTGCTAGGCGATCCTGAGTTACCGCCAGTGTGGACGACCGCGCCGCTCTGGGGGAAGACACGCGGCCAGGCTCACGTGCTGACACAGGAGCGCTGTGCTTGGACCGAGGAGAGCTCGCGAGCAGCTACAGGGAATATTTTGATCGGTATGGTATCACATCGCAAAATGCGATGCAAATGAGTACCTGTTGCTACGCATTCACAACTTCACTTAGATATTTGCTGCGATACATAATTTTGATATAAAATTCAGTTAATTCACTTAATTTTGAAATATTTTTGGTAAAAAGTGGCTAAAAGTTGCAAAACGCTTGTCAAATTTAGTAAGGAAGCGAGATGCACATGCATTGGAGACTGATATCCGATATAGCCCATAGACATATATACATGTAGCTATAGAGGGCATACCTTTATACCTTCCTTCACTATGGGACAAATGACTGCCGGTGACACGAGTTCAGTAAGCGCTGTATAGATCAAAATTCTAAAACTAGCGATGCGCGTATGCGTTAGCGGCTTGCTTCTTCTGGTACAATAATAAACTGTTACAGACTTCACTTTTGAGTTTGGACACCAGTCGGAAACTCGCAATATGTATCACAAGGTATTCACGGGCGTCGACATATTGCTCGTAACAGACTCTTGTAAATCTAAATTCTCCTATAGGGGGGGTATGGCTATTGATCATTGCCTCGTCATTAGTTAGCGTTATGATAAACTTTAAAAATACAAGTTTATCTAGGCTGATTCTGGTCAATTTAGACAATGTTTGTCTCGGAAACTGAGTTATATCATCGCGAATGCTAAACTCCTGTTAGCGCATCCCCAAATCAAGGCCGACACAATATAGTTAGCCATGCTACGGCAGCGTATCGCTCTTGATTCGCGCAAGCGACAGATTTAGAATGGCATGTCGCCAAGATCGACGCATGGGCGAGAGTGTTCTCGAGTACTCTTCTCCAAAGTCGGGAACATACTTTCTCGCAAGATTATTAGTTAATAAATATAACTATATAGACAGCAACCAATGAATCGCAAGGAAACCACCGACAGTAAAGAAAATAAACAATGTTCCGACATTAAAGAAAATAAGCAATGTTTTACGCGGTAATTTTAAGAATGATGTAGTAGTATATATATAGCATTCGTAGTATTCGTAGTAAAACTAATAACATGTGGGCCGATTGAAACACGGTGATCACAGTAAAACTTTTTATCATTCACTATTTAAGCCAGAGAAAACAACCGTTAGTAATTTTTAAATAAAAATTGTTAATTCTTTCAACTGAAGTCATAGTATCGCAAAAACTCTGTTGAATATGTTGCAAGTTTTTAATGGGGACCTGTTGCTCACAGCTGCCATAGCCTGCAACAACTTCCAGTTAAGCACTAACACTAGTCAGCCTTCTTACATTGTATTGAATGATTTGTACTTTGTTTAGCCTATCAGTTGAAAGGGATGTGTGATGTAGGTTGGTAAGTTACAAAATATATGTTAACCCTAGTCAATGAAATCATATTCTACTTCGAATAATACTTACCAGATGTACTATTATGATAATGTCTATTATCTAGTCTAGCTCAAAATAAACAATTAAAACTCTGCACTCTCCTGTGTCCAGGAATAACAATAGCCCCAGGTACCGAGTCAATTCCCAATCACAGTCAGATTTGCCTATTTTGCTGACTTCTCAAGTCGCATGTGTTTAAGCTCATAAAATTTTGCAAATTTTAACGGAATTCAGCGTGTTTGAAGTTATCCATTGCTTGGCTTCATGGAAGGGAAAGGAAAATCATCTCAGGGGCAGGTTGTATCAATCTAGAATATATATATTCGTGCCGTAATGAATGATTAACGTTTCCTTAAATTGGCACATTATTTTAAAATGGTAGCCATTGTTGGAGTCGCTCCAGTACCCTTAACTGTTTAAGCATTATGCGGGTACTTGGTTAATTTCTCTTGCGACTCGGTTCCTTCCAAGATGGATGCGCTCTTAGCCAAGATGGCAGCGCCCATGATTTATGTTTGCTTTCGGCTTGGCATGTCTATGCACTCCGATTGTGCCGATTTTTAGCCTTCACTTCATTGATGAAGGTGTTTGTAGCGATCGGTACGTTTTTCTTGGTTATTTTAACGGTTAGTTAATTACCAAGCCGTGTTTATTAATTTTCACTCTATAAAATTTCAAATATTTCCTGCCTTAAATCTTGATTATCATTAATTTAAGAGAAAGTAATTTTAATATTACAATCAAGTCATTGTGCGTTTGCTCGTCATGTATGTCATTTGCAACGTTTTAATTCCTGCTTTTTGTTCGCAGAAGGCTAAGGGCCTGGACACTTTGTGCAGAAAATGTTATCGGTTCATGAAGCGCAGATTTGCTGGTCACCACTGCGTAGCTTGCGCGAAGTGCAAGGTTGGGAGTCCTTGCGATGTTTGTGTGAAGTGGTCGTCGGAGTTAGTGGCGGAGTTCGACCGTGATCGGCGTGCGTGACTGGACAGAATCGCAAAGGACAATGCGGCCAGGCAGGTCAGGCATCCACCAGAGGCTTGGAGGAGTGCCTGAATGAGAGAATGTACTCAGCTTTGGGTGTATGGGTGGCCCTGCAATCCACGATCCCGTCGATGCAGTCTGGTGCAGGACTACCTTTCAGTTGTCCGGCCAGTGCTGAGGAGGGTGTTGCACCTGTCCCTCCTGTTGCGTTGGCTCAAGAGCCGGCGGCAAAGGAGGAGGAGCTTTTGCTCATGGAGGATTCCGGCATTCCGGATCTTTCCGCGACGGCTGTACCTGGTACATCCCAAGGTTCTCCTTCGGGTTATGTACGGGTTTGCCAGCCGAGTGGTGATGTTGACGTTCCATCGGGAATCTTCCATCCGGATTTTGTTCAGCCCGTGCTGCCGTTGGAGTCGTGTTTGACGGCTTATGACGGCATCCCGGTGCCGATGGTTACGGGTCCTATTGGATTTCCGTCGGCTACCGTGGTTAATGCGGCTGTGGTCCCGGCTCCTGTGCTGGAGCCGATGGATTTCAGTGAGTCCGTATCCGGGGATTCGTTGGATGATGGAGCCGCGAGTACACGGTCTGTGGACGTTGTTTACACTAGTAAACAAGCCCGCAGTCCTCAGCATGGATCGTTGGTGTCTTTCTCGTCCAAGGGTGAGAAGGAAGATGAGAACGGCAGTCCCTTGTTGGATGAGTCGTCCTTTTCCACCGAGGCTGAATGGGTGCAGGTCCTTGAATGGATGTCCGGCCATCTCGGGTTGGCATCGAATCAAGGATCTCAGCGCAATCCAGCAATGGAGCGGATGTCAGAGCGAGCAGCTAGCGCTCTGTCCAGTGGCTCTTCTGCCATGCCTGCTCTGCCTTTGGATACGTTGACCTTTGACATGTTGGAGGTGGCGGCGTATCGTATGGTCCAGCCGGACTTTACGCTTCCAAAGGCCCCGAAATGGATAAGGAGTAGGGTCCGCCATCCGGAGCAGGCCTACCATCAGTATGCCTGAGTCCCACAGCTTTCCGTCGGGGAGAGAGAGGCACTGAATAGGCCATTGGCTGGCAAGGCTAAGGGACATTCTCATCCATTAGTTTCGCAGTCAAATAAAGATCCATTCAATGAGTTGACCCTCATTGAGGATGCGGCGAGAGCTGCCATGGTGGCACTTTCGCACGGCTGTACCGTCCTGCAGGGTATGCTGACCTGTGCGGCGGAAGGTGGGGGTAGTGCCAGAGGCTGCTCCTGGAGTTGTCCGGGACACCACGCGCCTATCTCAAGATTGCCTGGCCAGGGTGATCACGAGATCATTGGCTGTGGGACGGAGAATGGTTCTCGATTGTGTAGAACCAGGACCTGAAATGAGGGCTGCGTTGTCTGCCACGCCATTCATAGGTCCAGGCTTGTTCGGCGGCTCGGCACGGCAAGCCGTATCCAAGGTCGCATCAATGGTCATGGAACAGGAAGTAGTCGGCAAGTCATGGAAGTCGACGAAAAGGACTCAGCTGCAGCAGTCGTATAAGGTGTGACAGGAGCAGCAGAGGCAGTGCCAAAGATCACCCTTCTGTCCTTCTGGCCGTGATACCCATCGGGCATTCGGTTCACAAGGTCCTGGTCGTTCTTCCTCATACAAGTCCTCTAATAAGAGGCCGTATGAGGAGGATAGAAAGGGTGGCGGTTCGAGTCGTGGCGGCTACCGTAGGGATGGTCGTGGTGGCGGTTCCGGTCCGTTGTTTTCCAAGAAACCACGGCGTGGCTGTGGGGGATGGTCCTGACGGGTTTCCGGCGGGATCCACTCCGGTATCACCAGGAACGAGGGGAGTCGAGGATCTTCACCTATGCAAATTAACGTCGTCTCGTGCGATATCGATCGCGAGTTGTGTGCAGATTCCTTCTGTCGGAGGCAGACTTCAACTATTCTCAAACCAGTGGGAACAGGTCGTGCAAGATTGTTTAGTCTGTCAGTGGTTAAGAAACGGCTACGAACCGGACTGGCTCATCCGTCAATCGTTAGTTCCGTTAACATCGACTCCAGTGTGGACTCCCGTTCCAAGGGAATCCGATCGTCTAGATGCCATTTGCTCAGAAATCGAAGATCTTCAGCGGAAGAATGCGATTCACTTAGTCCGCAATCAGTCATCCCTAGGCTTCTATTCGATGATGTTCCTCGTTCCAAAACGCACGGGAGGGTGGAGACCGATTCTCAATCTCAAACCGCTAAACAAGTTTATTCTGTCACCAAAATTTCAGATGGAGACTGGTAGCAGCAGTGATGTCGGGGTGAGAAAAGGCATGTGGGCAGTGTCGATAGATCTGAAGGATGCATATTTTCATATTCCAATGTCAATTCCTTTTCAGAAAGACCTTCTCAGAATACTGGGTTTACTAGTGTCTCTGGAGAAAGTGGTTCCTTATGCTGCAGGCCGATTCAGATGTAGCTAATGTCATTCTGGTCTCAGAAAATGGATCCGTTATCTCTGGGAATTCCAGTAAAAGAACCATTGATATTCCATCTTCAGTGGTGCTTATCAGAACAGAGTCTCCTGCGAGGTGTTCCTCTACATCCTCCTCAACCACAGATGTCCATCTTTACACATGCATCGACAACGGGTTGGGGAGCGGTATTGGACAATCGATCAGTGTCAGGGAAATGGGATCAGACCAATACGCAGAAACATATCAATGTTCTCGAATTATTAGCGGTGGCGTTAGCACTTCGAAAATTCGAGATTTTAATCCGAGACAAGATTGTCCTAATAAGGACAGACAACTCAACAGTGGTGTCTTATTTGAACAGCCAAGGCGGGACGAGGTCACCGGAGTTGTGCATGATGATTTGGAACCTTCTGCTGTGGTGCCAAGAGAGGAATATTATTCTTCTGGCAGCACACATTCCAGGAAGACTGAACATCCTAGCAGATGCGCTCAGTCGAAGGATGGTTTGTCATCCGACGGAATGGCAGCTCAACCAATCGGTAGCGGAGGTTCTATTCAAACATTTGGGCAAACTAAATGTTGATCTGTTTGAGATGAAACTAAACGCAAAGATGGTCACATACGTGTCACCGATCCCGGACCCGCTAGCCTTGGCAGTAGACGCACTGGCGATAAGTTGGAAGGGAATGTACACGTATGCGTATCCTCCAACAATTCTCATCCCGAATGTTCTGGCAAAGAGAAGAGAGGGAATATGCCAAGTACTACTGATCTCCCCTCATTGGCCAGGCCGATTATGGTTTACGGATCTGCTGTACCTTCTGGTCTGCAATCCAATCCCTCTTCCAGACCGAAGGGTTCTAATCACTCAGAACAAAGGTCTGTGTCTTCATTACAGACCGGTTGAATGCATGGATGTTGTCAAGCATCGTGCAATTGAGGGTGGCTTTTCTGAGAAAGCAGCGAAGTTTGTTGCTTCAGCCAGAAGAGGGTCAACCACCAAGACATATAATTATAGAATCAACAAATTTGCAGAGTGGTGTCAGAGAAGAGATATTAATCCCTTTTCTGCATCTGTTCAACACGTAGCACATTTTATCTGTCATACAAAGTTGAAAAACTTGTACCTTCAACCCTAGCAGCATATAAGTCTGCATTAGCTTCAGTCATTCCCAGTCTGGCCATTGAAGGAGTTGAGAATGACACTTTGAATGAAGTTATTAAAGGAATGAGCAATCTGTGACCTAGACAGCCAGTTACTATCCCAGCATGGAATCTATCTCTTGTTCTACAGGTTTTAGGGCATGCTCCCTTTGAACCGATTAGATCTATAGATATTAAACTGTTAACTATTAAATCAGTTTTCTTGGTTGCAGCAGCATCTGCAAGAAGGAGAAGCGAAATTCATGCGCTATCTGCCGAGCAAGACCGTTTTGTCGTCACGGGTGAAGGTTTAAGACTACTTCCACGTCTTTGTTTCCTGGCAAAGAATCAGTCACTTAAATATCCAGGACAGCCGATCAATTTGCCAAGTTTAATTAGACATGACCCAAACTTTTCTGCTTAGTGTCCTGTCAGATGTCTGAAAATGTATAAGAAATGTACTGAGGAGTGGGGAGATGACCCGAAATCTCTGTGGTTATGTCTCAAAGCTCCTCATTTGCGCGCCTCGAAAGATACTATTTCTCGTTGGATAGTTAATGCTATTCAGATGTCGCACAAAATCGCTACAGGAAAGCTGTTTGATCGTGCGAACGCCCACCAGGTCCGAGCATTAGCAGCATCATCGGCCCTTTTTAAGGGTGTCTCATTAGAGGAGGTGATGTCTGTAGCACAATGGCATGCCGAGTCATCATTTACTGATTTCTACCTTCGCGACATCTCCAGCGCACTTAATCCGGTAACCGTTGCCAATTTGTCGAACCTCAGTTAAGCCACATCTGACCACTATTTCACAAACATCGCAAGTTACTTCCTCTTGCACTGAACAAGAGCCATGCACATGACCAGTGAACGACCGTGGATTGGGCCGAGCTCCTAGGATGATCAAGAAAGAACATGCACTCAAAATGGTGAGTGTTTACATTAATTAAGTGACTAAAAAATAATTTACTTACAGTCGAAATACCAGTCTGCTTAGGTAAATAGTCTGGTCTAAGAGTATACTTATCATAATAGTACATCTGGTAAGTAGAATAAAAAAAGCATCCGCTTTTGTTTCTACAAGAATTCCTAATACTTACCGGATGTACTATGGCCCTGCCCTCAGCCGCCCCGCTGAGGTGAGGCTGAGCTGCTTTCGCTGTTTGTCAAGGCAAATATAAGACGAATCTGACTGTGATTGGGAATTGACTCAGTACCTGGGGCTATGGTAATTCCCGGAAACAGTATGGGCAGGACCAGGAGAGTGCGGAGTTTTAATTGTTTATTTTGAGCTAGACTAGATAACAGACATTATCATAATAGTACATCTGGTAAGTATTAAGAATTCTCATAGAAACAAAAGCGGATGCTTTTTTTGGTATTCATGAGAGGTACATTATTGATTTTTTTTGAAAATAATTTGACTGAGATGTGTTGCTGCCTTAAGCAGCAACAGCTTCCAATCAATGTAATTGCCAAATCTGCCAATACGTATTATTTTAGCTTTCCTATACTCCCTGACCATGGTCAGAGCCAGTACATGCATATTCTGAATCTGACATGTTATACTGACAAATGACAACACTGGCTACTGTAGACCTGAAGACTGATACACTATCCTCACTCATTCTCAGAAGTCCAATATTAATTATTCAACCATCTGTTCATGTCACATTTGTGCAATTTGTGTAAACTACGTGTCGCATGTTACACGACTTACGGACTACTAATTTTTCTCTAATTTCGAACCCTGGTTCTTCTTTTCGTTCGCTGATCATACCGCCAGTCCTGTAAGTGACTATCGACATGATCATAAGCTTTAAGTGCATGGATCCATGGTTTATTAGAGTGCGCCGTGCAGCCTGGAACCTCCGTCTTCAGCACTCGAGGTTTCTGTCAGGGTTACCTCACCCTTACCTCCTTTAGTCGCCTCTTACGACACGCAGAGGATACGGAAGGTGTCTTCTAAGCCCCACCTACAGGACAGGAACCCTGGTTATATTACACATTTTAACACTGATCTCCATCTAGATTATTTCGAAACCATATTAGAAAAGACTACATTCCATATTTATTCTGGTCGTGGCTTGAACAACACGATTGAAGCGCCAATACATTATAAAAATCATGAATTCTCTCAGCTTGAAAATATTGACTAGCTCCTGGTATAGTATATGTATCAATGACAGCTACATTGGAACCAGTCCTGCATTCCATAGGGAAAATGTTTTGCGAAATCGGAAAATTATGCTTTTCAGATGTTTTCGGATTCACTTGCTCATAGTGTGTATAGACAAAAAAGCTGTTTTTGATCATGCAAACATGTTTTGAAACATTTCCGCGTTGGAACACCAACCAGTTTCAACACAGTTTGTTTGCTATGCAATTGCTTTGAACTGCTATGCATTATTCGATTTGTTTAGCAGTTACTGCTACGCAATTTTTTTCCAACAAAATATTCCCTGAGCTATTAGTGTGCTGTCTCACGTGTCTCGGCTGCTATCAGGGGTAGTAGTAGCCTCGGTGCACCAACAGCCTACTCCGGTGACAGTACAACGAGCCATCCAGGATGGGATCAACCTGGCATTGGATTGTCTGACTAGGTTGGTCACCAAGTCACTGAGGACGAGGTGCACATTTGCTGTAGACAACTTGTTCCCGTTCCAGGAGCTCAAATCGCGCTTATTGCAAGCGCCGATGACGGGCCCTGGTCTTTTTGGAGGTGAGGGTTGTCAGCACTTCCAGGAGACGGTGAACTTGGTGAATAATCAGAGGACGCTGTGCACACAATTTGAGGTGTTGCGCAGAGAACACGTGCATGTTCAGCTCTCGGCTGTTCGACAGCAGTATGCTCGTGGCGGTCCTGGCAGTGTCAGAGGCCAGCAGGCCGGCCGGGTTCAGAGACCGTGCCGACCATGTCTGCAGCAGTGTGCTGCTGTACGTCAGCCAGTGCTTCAAGCGCAGCCACCCAGGCAGCAGCCCGCGCACCGTGGTGCACGTGGCGCTGGGCGAGGCGCGCGAGGAGCGGTGCGTGGTAACCGGGCCTGATAGCCTAAAGAATTTTCGGTTACCACAGGTACCACTATGGTGTTGTCACACGTACCAGAGACACACCCACTTCTAAAATCTATGTGCACCCCGTTAACCCTAGGTGCACCAGTGGGAGGTCGTTTGACTTTCCACATTCAGGAGTGGGAGCAGTTAATTCAGGGCCACTTATTCTTGCGAGGATACAATCCAGAGAGGATAATAGGTCCGCCATTGCATCTGTCTCTGGTACCGGTCTGGACTCAAATTCCAAGAGATCCAGACAAGCGGTTGTGCATAGAAGAGGAGATAGAATCTCTAATTCTAAAAGAAGTAATTCAACCGGCGCAAGATTGGCTGGGCTTCTATTCAACCATGTTTCTTGTGACAAAGAACACCGGTGGGTGGAGACCAATTCTCGACCTCAAACCTCTAAACAAATTTATAGACACAGTGAGTTTCAAAATGGAAACAATAAAATCTGTGTTGTTGGGGTTAGAGATGGGGAAGTGGACAGCATCGATAGATCTAAAGGATGCTTATTTCCACATTCCCATTGCAAGAAGTTTTCATCAGTACCGGAGATTTGCTTTTCAGGGACGCCAATGGGAATTCAAAGTTCTCCAATTCGGCATCTCGACGGCTCCGAGGGTCTTCACAGCATACCTCCGCAGGAGAAGTATAGCAGTCCACACTTACATAGATGACTGGTTGCTAAAAGCACACAACCCAGAAAGCTTGACAGCAAATCTGGAGATAGTTTTGAAAACTCTCACAAATTTAGGCTGGATAATCAACTTTCAGAAATCAGAAGTTTGTTTACCTGGGTATGTTCTTCGATCTGGAGATAGGATATGTTTATCCATCCCAGGAGAGAGTGGAGAATCTCCTCTCGTGCATTCAATTGGTTTGCAGCAGTCATTATATTCTAGCATGAGTCTGTCTGAGAATGCTAGGTCTGATGGGTTCAATGGAACCAATCATTCCTCAGGCAGCCTTTTGCAGGCAGCCGATTCAGCTGTTTCTCATGACTCAGTGGACGCAGAGTTCAGGATCACTGGACTCGCACATTCAAGTGTTGGATCCTCTCATTCATCACCTTCATTGGTGGATGGAGAGAGGGAATCTCCTAGTGGGGGGGTTCATGCTGACTCCTCCCCTCCCTCAAGTAACAATGTTTACGGATGCATCGATGGAGGGATGGGGAGCTTGCCTGGAAGAAGCCACAATATCAGGGCTTTGGAATCTGGATCAGTCAAAGGAGCATATCAACATGCTAGAATTACGGGGTGTAATTCTAGGCCTGGAACACTTCTTAAAAGAAGTGGAGGGAAAGTTTGTGTTGATACGTTCAGACAACTCAACAGTAGTGAGTTACATAAACGGCCAGGGCGGAACGATGTTGCCCAGTCTGTATGATGACATGGAAACTGCTTTGTTGGTGTATGGATCATATGATCACCTTGAAAGCAGTTCATATTCCAGGAAGGCTGAATCTGTTAGCAGACTCATTGAGCGAAGGATGAGCATTCTGTCTACGGAATGGCAACTAAATCAATGTGTGGTGGATCATCTGTTCAATCATTGGGGAAAGCCCAACATAGATTTATTCGCAATGAAGAAGAATGCGAAGATGACGATGTACGTTTCTCCGATTCCAGATCCAAGCGCTATCGCAATAGATGCACTAGCTATCAGTTGGAAGGGAATGTATGCATATGCATACCATCCAACAATCCTGATTCCAATGATTCTTCAGAAAATCAAGCAGGAGGAATGCCAAGTACTTCTGATCGCCCGGAATTGGCCAAGCCGATCATGGTTTGCGGATCTGCTGGACCTTCTGGTCTGCAATCCAGTTCCTCTGCCTCTGATGGACAATATTATCTTCCAGGGCAAGACGCTTCACAGCAATCCATCAATGTTTCAATTGACTGCATGGATGTTGTCAAAAAATCCGCAATTAAGGAGGGCTTTTCTGAGCAAGCAGCCAATTTCATGGCCAGAGCCAGAAGGGGGTCAACCTCCAGAGCATATAATTATAAAATCAACAGATGTGCGGAATGGTGCTCAAAGAGATGTATCAATCCAATGGATGCATCTATTCAGGTAGTAGCTGATTTTCTCAGT
Source organism: Chaetoderma sp. LZ-2023a (assembly GCA_034401795.1). Lineage (NCBI taxonomy): Eukaryota > Metazoa > Mollusca > Caudofoveata > Chaetodermatida > Chaetodermatidae > Chaetoderma > Chaetoderma sp. LZ-2023a. The sequence continues at coordinate 46,888,415 of CM067372.1, forward strand.
CACCTGTATGATGCCTATAGTCTGAAGCCTAATTCTAGTAGAATGCATTTAATTCTGTCATAAGACAGCCAATGAAAAACAAGTAGATAGAGCCAAGGCTCATAGTGTCCGTGGTGTGGTAACTTCCACGGCATTATTTAATGGTGTTTCTATTGAAGACATTATGTCAGTAGCCCAGTGGCACTGCGAATCGAGTTTTACCGACCATTATCTCTGTGACACTTCCAACCCGCTCGCCATCTCAATCCTCAGCAAATAATGCAGAGGTATTTATTTGTAATTAGTTTTCCTCCTCTGCTATTTAAAAATACCACATTTGTTAATAGGGGATCCCTACTATTTCCGGTTACATTCTCTTCATCCGTCGGTATATGTGACCATTTTGTTTTTTGTCTCGTTGGTTGTGTCATGTTCCTATTTAATATGGTGATGGTTAATGTCTCTTAATTGTGGTTCTTTCAGAGTTTTCTGAAAATGAAGCAATTCTTCTTTTTCCAATATCTAGTAATACTTTTCATCAAGTATTAGAGAATGTGCTAGTCATCAAAAAATGGAGTCCATTGCGTCTTTCAGCTTCAAACTATGATAGGTCTTTAACCCTTTGTCACTACTATCAGCCAAAAAAACTACTTCTGCAGTGGTCTTGAGAAATTTCTATTTGCAGACCAAGAGAAGACTATTTTTGAAAATTTACCACTGGAATGACTGGCTCGATAACAGACCCAGTCATTCCAGTGGTAAATTTTCAAAAGTAGTCTCCTCCTGATCTGCAAATGAACATTTTCAATGAGAAAATTGAAATTTTCTTGAACAAATTTGAGTGTTGAAGGGTTAATAAATGATAATAAGTTTTGAATTTTGATAATATGTTTCTATCAATTTCTATAATAATTTGCATATGAATGATTATTTTCAGATAGATATTCCATGCTTGGTGACAGAGAAGTTATTGAAAGCGGGATTACAGCATGTTGATTGTTACATCCGAGCCAGGCAAAAAGGTACAGTTTGTATATTATCATATACTCTTATCTTGGGTAAATGCTCAAAGAATAATCTGGAATCTTGTCAGTGATGTGATCGGTTAATTTGACAGGGCGCCATCTTGGATTTCGGGCGAAACACCTTTATAAATCTTCTCTGAAACTGCTTGAGGTAGTGATTGAAAGCTCATGAAAGATCATCTAGGGCAACAGATGAACCAAGTTTGTTTGGGGGAACTTGATTGGCCAAATGTTTTGGCAGCCGTCTTGGATGACCTAGATTTTGCGCAAATAACTTCTCCAGAACCACTAAACGGAACGGGCTAAAGTTTTTTAGATATGATTAGGCACTAAGGGCCATTAAAGATTGTTCAAGAGAAGTTGATTCGTTAAAAAACATGGTCGCCATAGACTAATCAACATTTTGCGTGTTTTGTGGCCATACCAGTTTTTTTTTTATTTGATGGATTTAGAAGCCGAAATTTTTTTAATAGGTTTTTGGGTGTGTTGGTTTAAAATTTACCACTGGAATCTCTCGGAGAAACAGTTTTGGTAGCCATCGTGGGTCATTTTCCTGCTAAAATTCCCTATACTAAAGCAATAGGAAATTTAAAATGTCTTCTCAAGAACCACTTTTCCAATTTCAATTATATTTGGCTGGAAACATCCTTATGGCATAGAGATCCAAATTCATTCAAATGACACCGATCAGCCAATTTGGCCGGAAGCCATCTTAGATTTTGTCTTATTTTTAGAAATGTCTTGACAGGCGTCCATCTTGGATTTTGGCCAAATCTTAGAAACACATTTAAATATCTCCGAAACCGCTTGGGGAGCGATTGAAAACTCATGAAATATTATCTAGGACAAGAGCGGAACCAAGTTTGCTCAAGGGAACTTGGTTGGCCAAATGGTTTGGCGGCAACCTTGGTTGACCTAGTTTTTGTGACCGGACCGCTGAACGGATCGTGCCGAAATTTGGGAGCTATGATTAGAGACTAACCGCCATTAAAGTTTGTTCAAGGGAAGTTGATAGGTCAAACAACATGGCCACTGTGGACCAATCAAAATGTAGCATGTTTAGTGTCCATATTGGACCTTTTTGTTTGATGGATTTTGAAGGCAATATTGATTTTATATAGGATTTTGGGTATGTGATTTCAAATTTCCACTTTCTCCCATACTAAAGCAATAGAAAATTGAAAATCTCTTCTCTGGAACCACTGGATTGATTTCAATTATATTTGGGTGGAAGCAACGTTAGTGCATAAAGACCCAAGTTTGGTAGCCATCTTGTATTTTGGCTGATCTTTATTGGTACTAAGCTTGGACAAATGATATTGACATCACCTTGTTGTGTATCTCTGGATTGGTCAAGCTTACATGAATGAAAGTGCACATCTTGCTATGGTCAGAGGAAGCAACGCAATGACATGGCCATCATAAAGGGCCACATTTTTTGCCAATATCCTGTCATTGAGCCACTGATTCTCATTCTATTAATAGCTTATACATTTCATCAGAGTATTATCAACACTGAAGTCTTGTCTCATTTCATTCTGCAAAATTTGTGTTAATGCTAAAAAATCTCAATAATACCAAATAATTGAACATGTTATGTTAACCCTATGATCAGTGCTGCATGTATGCACACTGTGACGATATATGATGACAAATAAGAAGCCTTTAATGGTCAAGATTTGTAAAGAATAACAAACTTTTGTTGAATTTATAGTCTGAAAAAGCCTATTTTAAAAAAAATTTAGCAATGAAATGACTGGCATGATTATTGAGCTAGTCATTTCAATGATAAATTAGAAAAATAGTTTTCTCTTGGCCTGCAAAATTAACATTTCTCAAGACTAGGTCCAAACCCAGTTTTGGCCAGCTTGATCATTAAATGGTTAATAATTAAATTTAATGATCAAAATTTCAATTAGTTTTATGAAATGTTGAAAATTCTTTGTATTAAGTTGGTAATGGACCTGGTGTGGACATTCAACAAGCCACACTAGAACAGTATGGACCACATCTTCATATCATTATGGGTAGTAGGAGGCTGGAGTCAGAGTATCTGAGACGCCTCGTTGAATGTCTTTTCCCATATATACTTCGACCAGAAGCTCTACATTGTAGGTATGTGCATATCAGTTGTCAGGAAACCATTTTAAAATGCTGTCACCCACATACACATTTATGTGCACACATGCACACACCCAAGCTCATACACCTTGTATGGCTAGTCATTGGTTATCTACGACAAGAACTGAGTACACAAGCATATGAACTCATGCATCCCATCAATTCCCCTTAGACACATACACACATGCACGAATGCATGCACACGCATCCACACAGGCACGCTCGCACAATCATGCACCTTATATGTGTAGCCGTTGGTTATCTACGACAAGAGGTGAGTACACAAGAGCATATGAATGCATGCATCCCATCAATTCCTCTTAGACACGCACACACACACACACGCGTGAACGCATTTCACATCAATTCCCCTAGGACACACATACACGCATGCATGCACATACCAGACGGTCTCTGTTAGCTGATATTAAGTCCATGTTGTAATTGATTTATGTGTCTCATTTAATTTTTGCAGTAGTCTGTGTTCATTGCTACGGGAGCTTGTGTCTGGATCTATTCTCATGCCTGCCCTAGATGCACTTGCTAATCCTGTAAGAGTACAATCTAGTAGTTTAATGATAGATGTCTCTGAACTTATTGAAGCTATCAATATTCTATGTACATTAATAATAAAAAGTGCATTGATGCATGCCCATAATATGCCATTATGAGCATGAAAAGTGTGTGTGCATGCGTGCATGCGTACGTGCGCGCGCGTGTGTGTGGGCTTGTGTATGTCTGTTGGTTGTCAAGAGGGTGTTTGTGTGCTCGTGCGTGTGCGCGTGCACGCATGCAAGTTCAAACGTGTTGTACATTCTGTTTCTCTGTCTGTATTGATAGATGTGTTATGTTGGAGAATTATCTATAGGCTTGTTTTTATTCAAACACTTTTTTATAGGATATGGTCAACTCAATGATGCTGGTGTTTCTGGACAAAAACTTGGTAAGCCTATGCATATGTATTTTAGTAACCCTTATGTACATTGTACTGATTGTATGATTAGATTGTAGTTTGTAGAAGAAAGAGTGATGTTTATCTTGGAAATGGCATTGCTGTTACTGTCTAATGCGCCATTTTCAAATAAACACTTCTCTTCTGTTCAAAAGATAAAACATTTTATGAGTGTCTCATAAAATCACTCCAAAACTGCTTTCTGTCTGTTTCATACGAACATATTTAAAAAGAGGTGTGCTCTGCCCTAACATCCTTTGAGTGATGCGCTTATGATGTAATATACTTATGAAGTATGATGTGCACTTAACATGTGCAATACAGCTCAGAAATAACTTTACATGCTTCCAAAACAAGATGAAATGTTTCCGAAAAAATTGGTCCCAATCCCAGGATGATTCATAATAAGGAAAAATTAGTTACCTCCGGGATGTAGAACTGACCAGAGTGACGTTGCCAGCGACCGTCAGTTAGTGCTGAAGATGTGACTGAGATGGTCACGAAAGCTACACTCAAACAATTTCTACATCCCGGAGAGGTAACTAATTTTTCCTTATTAAGATAAAATGTGCCATTCCAATTACCTTCAAAATATTAAACAGAACATTTCTTACTAACATTTCACATGACCTTGACTTTGACCTCTGGATTAGTCATATTTTATTTGATTTCCAAACATATTTGATGAAGAGGAAAAATGCTCTAACAAAACATGTCTGAGAGGAAAGTAGTATTTCTGCTCTGCAAATTTTATAACCCTTTCAAATAGTCTCCAATTTTAATGTTAATTCCTAAACTACATATATAATAAATACTGCTATTTGACCAGAAAAGACATGTCAGTGTAAATATATATGATTCACACAAACTGGCATTGAATTGTCATTCATTTAGCACCTGATTATGGGGACGTGAGATAGTGTAGTTTGATCGGCCTATGTGGAATCTTAACCCTTTAATTGTCATACTGGCCAAAACCGGCCTCTGCTATGATCCTGTGGAATGTCCATTTTCAGGCCAAGAGAATACAATTTTTGAAAATTTACCACTTGAATGACTGGCTCCATAATCGATCCAGTCATTCTAGTGATAAATTTTCAAGAATTGTATTCTCTTGGCCTGTAAATAGATATACAATAAGAAAATATTTATATTTTTTTAAACAAATTTGACAATTAAAGGGTTAAGCGTTGAATATTGATGATTTAACCAAGTAAAAATTATTGTATGTTACATGTTGCCATTGAAGCAACTGATATTGAGAGAGGATAAACAAACAGTTTTTTAAGGTCTGTGAAATAAATCTACGCAATATCCATTCACCGCTCTTCTCTCATCAGACACCACCAATGACAGATCCACCATCTAAGAATGTGGAGCTGCTTTCGGGATTCAGTCAGCCTCGCAGTAAAAAGAGTTCTGTAAGTATTAATATACTGTCATTATGAATTAGCATAAATAGTGATTGTAATTAAGCCTTTATGTTCAAATTTGGTCAAGAAAATTTAAATATCTACCTATTGAATGTACATTTACAGGCCAAGAGAATACAATTTTGTTATTCCACTTCAAGAGTATACTTACCTCCCTAATACTTTTGATATTGCTAAATATTGGCTTTCACTCAATAAACACTCAGATTTAAAACAGTTAGGTGCCCCTACTGGGCAGGGAGTCAGAGCGTAGTCTGGCGGATGCCAGCCCCACCACCGCGCATGCGCAGACTAGCACTTCCTCTTTGCTAGATTATTGGCAAAGAGAACACACATGTCTTTTTGAGTCATAAGCTTTTCTTACTCTTAAACTGTTATTTGGTGTATATTTTGGAGTGATAGTATCTGATTTGTATGGCAGGAGGGAACACTTCGCCACAGGAGGACTTAGGACCTTTAAATCAGGTGACTTCTAGTAAAATTAGCGAGTTTTCTTCCCGGTGTATTGTGTTTCCGGGACTCGCGTTTACCGTGATAAGCGCCTTAGTTAGTTGGTTTATGTCAACTCGGTGCTACCTAGGACTAATTTCTCTTTCTGTTTATGTCCACAGGTCTGTATGACGCTAGGTGGTGACATCACAGTAGCAGAGAGTTAGTTTTCTCTCCACCATGGTTCCATTTCCTACTAACACTGTTAGGTTATCTAACCAAATGAAAAAAAAAAAATATGTCCAGTGAGTTGGAGGCCTAGTATAAAGGTCTTCTCACTTTGCCCTCTTGATCCAATTCCTTCCCCATGAGGTGGAGAGAGTTAAGAGGCGTGCAGATGGTGGAGTTCTCCGGTTCGTCACGTTGGATGGTTTGTCTATACAAAGTGTCAGGTATCTAGTTATTGATAATGTGGTGATGTTAATTATTGTAAACAAACAAAGGGAGATAATTAACATTTTTGCCAGAAAAGAGTTATCTATATGTATCTGATGGTTGTGTAGTCGACTTATCCATTCAGCATACAATTCGTCCTTGCACTTGGATGTTTTGTTGGGATCGAATTTTTTCCTGTCACGGGATTAATGACGTCATAATCAGCCTGGCTATGTGTTTATCAGCAATTCAAGCGCTATGCTGGTTTCTGATGTATATTGATCTTTATGATCGTTTTCCTTCTCTTTGAGTTGGATTGAGTTTCTAAGCTTAACTAGTTGCTCATACTCCTTGTCCTTTGCCCTGTTTCAGGGACCGGGTTGCGCGTCCTGTGGTCGTTTTCTTCATGAAAAGTTCTGGCCTCATCTGTGCTATCAATGTAGCCCTTGTGGTCCCTTGGTTAATTGTGACATATGTAAGCACTGGGGGGGCGAGTTAATGTCCGAATTCTTGTGCTGCTTACAGGCGACGGACAAGGTGGTAGAGGAGGAGAAGAAGAAGAAGCGGAAACGAGAGGTTGTAAGTAGGAAGGGTAAGGGGAAGGTCTCGTCCGCGGTGGATATGGAGGCCTTCCGGACCGAGATGTTGGGAGAGATGAAGAGGACAATAAAGGATTTGGTTCCAGGGTTGCTTCGTGGCATGCTTCCTGGACCAAATCCTTTACTGTCCTCATCATCGGCTTCGGAGCAGGTAATCCCCGCCTCTGGATCGATTTTCCTTAGTCCGCTTCCGTTGTTCGACGATTCAGAGGTGGCCCCATTAGAGGGGACGTTCCACGGCCCTGGCAGCAGGCTTATTGCCGCGCCGATAGGGGACCGTGGACGGTTGTCGCTGGAACCCGCGGGCTGCTTATCAGTCCAGGGGTATCCGCACGCCGCGGTGGCCAGTACCTCCTATGGCACCGTTCCTGGTCAGCCCGGGTTAGCTCTCTTTGCTGACCCGGGGTCTAATCTTTCTGACCAGGGTGATGAGGATTACCTGCTAGGGTCGCCGTCTGACGACGTGGACATGGATGAAGACGTTTGTGCACCCCTCGCGGGGAATACAGGCGCCTTATTCCACGGTTTTACTCACCCTGGAGTAAAGTCCGCGGCTCAGGTGGTGGCCCAGGGCGCTGCTGATGGCCAGCGGTACCGCATACCTCGGCTTGCCGAGGGTGTTGCTGGTGCTGGCCGGGCCCGTGGTGAGACTATATATACCCCGCGCTCTGCCACGGTGCCTGCTCCTGGTCAAACCAGTGATATTCTCATGCCGGTGCTGTCAGGCCCGCGTGTTTTCCCTGGCTTGCCAGGTGTATCAGCATACCCGCCGTCAAGCTCTACTGCTTGCGCTCAGGAGGAAGACGAAGGACCCCGTCTTGTAGAGCGCTCGCAGTTAGCCACGGAGGAGGATTGGTATGACGCTTGCCAGTGGTTGGTGAGCGTTAGGCCTGATCTGCCCGTGGAGCAGTCGGCTAGCCAGCGTGTTCACACGCCGTGGTTAGCTGGGAAACCGACTGCTAACGCTATGCCTTCTCTGCCGCTGGCGGAGCATGTCGTTGACATGTTCAAGGCGGCGGAGTCGTCCATTAAGTCGAGTGGACGTCTCGCGAAGGCCCCTCGCGAGGTGGCCAGGCGTTGTCGCATCGTGCCCCTGGATTACCAGCGGTACGGTGTGGTACCCAAGCCCAGCGTGGATGACCGCGCGGCTTTGGGTGAGGATGCGCGGCCAGGCTCCCGTTCTGACACGGGTGTCTTGTGCGCGAACGCGTTGCGTTCGGCGAATACCGCGTTGCGTGATGCGGAGGAGAGTGGGAGGGCTTCGATTGCCGCTCTGTCCCACGTCTCCCAGCTGTTACAGGGGGTAGTAACGGCATCCGCATCGCGCCAGCCAAGTCCGGTCACTGTCCAGCGAACCATCCAGGATGGTATTAACCTGGCGCTGGACTGTATGACTCGGGCGGTGACCAGGAGTGTCAGGGCAAGACGCATGTTTGCCCTGGACAATCTGTGCCCGTCTCAGGACCTGTACAATAGGCTACTGCGTACGCCTATGACGGGCCCTGGTCTTTTTGGAGGTGAGGGATGTCGACACCTCCAGGAGACGGTCACCCTGGTGAATAACCAGAGGGCGCTGCGCGAGCAGTTTGATGTGCTGCGTCGTGCTAACGTTCGCGCCGCGGCCCCGCCGTATCATCCCCTGCAGGCTCGAGGTGGTGCTGGCCAGGTCAGAGGCCAGCCACCGTCGCAGCGTCGGCCTCGGCCGCGTGCGATTCGGCCAGCAGCGAGGGGGGCGCAGGTTCCTCAGGCGCCGTCAGCCAGGCAGCCGCCCGCGCACCGAGGTGCGCGCGGGGCGGGGCGGGGCGCGCGAGGATCTGGGCGTGGTTATCGGTCCTGACAGGACGCTTACCGCGGTAAGAACCACTCCGGTGTGTATGGCGACGGAGACAGTGCCGCTCTTGCATGCCTCGTGTCCACCGCGGTCCCTAGGTGGACCGGTGGGAGGCCGGCTAGCCGACCACATGCAAGAGTGGGAACGGTTAACTCAGGACCGTTTAGTCTTGCGATGGCTTTCCGTCGGGTATCATCCAGAGTGGGTGACAGGCCCGCCGTCGCGACTGTCTCTGGTGCCAGTCTGGACTCCCATTCCGAGAGATCCAGAGCAAAGGTTGTGTATCGAGGAGGAGATAAATTCCCTCATACAAAAGGGAGCTATTCAGCCGGCACAAAGGTGTCCGGGCTTCTATTCAACCCTGTTCTTAGTAACAAAACGCACCGGAGGGTGGAGACCGATTCTCAACCTCAAGCCATTGAACAAGTTCATCGAGACGCCCAGTTTCAAGATGGAAACGGTGCGCTCGGTGTTGGCGGGGTTGGAGAGGGGGATGTGGACAGCGTCGATAGATTTGAAGGACGCTTATTTCCACATCCCCATCCACGGGAGTTTCTGTCGCTTCCTGAGATTTGCATTCCAGGGCAGACAGTGGGAATTCAGGGTGTTGCCCTTCGGAATTTCCACGGCTCCTCGGGTTTTCACCCGTGTGGTTCTTGCGATCACAGCATACCTCCGCAGGAGAAGCATAGCAGTCCACACGTACATAGACGACTGGCTGTTGAAAGCGCACACCCGGGAAAGTTTGTCCGCCAATCTGGAGATTGTTTTGAAAATTCTCACAGACTTGGGCTGGATGATCAATTTCCCAAAATCAGAGCTGACTCCATCCCAGAAGTTTGTTTACCTGGGGATGTTCTTCGATCTAGAGACAGGATATGTTTATCCTACTCAGGAGAGAGTTCAGAAACTCATCTCGTTGATTCAGTCAGTGTGCGACAGTCGTCATGTCCTGGCACGGGTTTACTTGAGAATGCTGGGGTTGATGGTTTCGTTGGAACCAGTCATTCCTCAGGCCGCCTTACGCAGGCGGCCGATCCAGTTGTTTCTCATGACACAATGGACCCAGAGTACAGGTTCGCTGGACTCGAATGTGTCAGTGTTGGCGCCTCTGATTCACCACCTGCAATGGTGGTTGAATACAGAGAATCTCTTGCCGGGGGTTTTGCTAACCCCTCCCCACCCTCAGCTGACTGTGTATACAGATGCATCGATGGAGGGCTGGGGAGCTTGCCTGGAAGAATCCACGATATCAGGGCTTTGGAATCTGGAACAGTCAAAGGAACATATAAATCTACTGGAGCTAAGAGCAGTAGTCCTGGGCCTGGAACATTTCTTACAGAAAGTTCAGGGCAAGATTGTTCTTATTCGTTCAGACAACTCAACAGTTGTGACTTACATAAACCGCCAGGGCGGAACGAAGTCGCCCAGTCTCTGTATGATGACATGGAAACTGCTTTGTTGGTGTCTGGATCACCAGATTACCTTGAAAGCAGTTCATATTCCGGGAAGGTTAAACCTGCTAGCAGACTCATTGAGCCGAAGGATGAGTGTTTTACCCACGGAATGGCAACTAAATCAATGTGTGGCGGATCGTCTGTTCGACCATTGGGGGAAACCCAACATCGATTTGTTCGCAACGAAGAAGAATGCGAAGATGACGACGTACGTCTCTCCGATTCCGGATCCAAGCGCTTTCGCAACAGATGCGTTAGCTATCAGCTGGGGGAGAATGTATGCATACGCATTCCCTCCAGCAATCCTGATTCCAAAAATTCTTCAGAAAATCAGACAAGAGGAATGCCAAGTGCTTCTGATCGCCCCGGATTGGCCAAGCCGATCATGGTATACGGATCTGCTGGACCTTCTGGTCTGCAATCCGGTTCCTCTGCCTCTGATGGACGATATTATCTTCCAGGGCAAGGCCCTTCACAACAATCCGTCAATGTTCAGATTGACTGCGTGGATGTTGTCAAGGAATCTAGAATTAAGGAGGGCTTTTCTGAGCAAGCAGCCATGTTTATGGCCAAAGCCAGGAGGGGGTCAACCTCCAGAGCATATAATTATAAAATCAACAGATTTGCAGAATGGTGCTCAAAAAGATGTATTGATCCAATGGATTCATCTATTCAAGTAGTAGCTGATTTCCTCTGTCACCTCTATGATGCCTATAGCCTCAAGCCTAACTCTATTGCTGGTTATAAGTCAGCATTAATGTCTGTTATTCCTTGCTTGGCTAAGAGGGGAAGTGATGAAGTAAATACATTGAATGTATTAATTAAAGGCATGGGCAATCTAAGACCAAGGAATCCACCTGTGATTCCGTCTTGGAGTTTATCGCTAGTGCTTCAAGTACTAGGTGATAAGCCTTTTGAACCACTTAGTTCCATTTCTATGAAACTATTAACACTGAAGACTGTGTTTTTAATTGCTGCGGCCTCGGCTAGGCGTAGGAGTGAAATTCATGCCTTATCAGCCGAGGATGACCGTTTTGTGGTTTCAGGGGAAGGCCTTAAGCTGCTACCTAGGATTAATTTCTTGGCTAAAAATCAGTCGTTGAAATATCCAGGTCAACCTATTATTTTGCCTGCTTTAACTAGATATGATCCTAATTCTAAAGCATGGTGTCCCGTCCGGGCGCTGCGCCGGTACAAACAACGTACGGCGGCGTGGCGCACCGACCAGTCAGCGTTATGGTTGTCATATATTGAACCCCATGGGAGGGCTTCTAAGGACACCATTTCCAGGTGGATTGTGGAATGCATTCAGTTTTGCCATAAATCCGCCACCGGGAAGCAGGTTGACGTGGCCAAGGCTCACAGTGTCCGCGGCGTAGTGACATCCACGGCCCTATTTAATGGGGTCCCTGTGGATGATATTATGTCGGTGGCTCAGTGGCACTGTGAGTCAAGTTTTACAGACCATTATCTCCGTGACACCTCTAATCCTCTCGCCTTGTCGGTTTTGAAAAAATAAATCGGTTTATATTTTTTGAGGAGGTTTTTCCTCATTATTTATATATTTCACAATTAATTTATGGAAACACCCACTTTTTTGGGCCTGCGTCAGTCTTTACCAATGGGAAGATGATGTCAGCAGCCTTTTCAACAAGGTCAGTCTTGTTCATGTGTTGTCCGTTGTTGATTGTATTGTCACGATTACCCGTTATTAATATGGTGATGGTTTGTGTATTTGTGTGGTTCATTGTTGAGAGTTACGAAAATGGAGCTTTTTCGTCTCTGTCCTGTAGTACATGGCACTTGTACGTAGAGAGCGTATAGGACATTGAGGTCAGTCGACTCTTCCTCCCTGGAAGGAGGGGGGGGGAGCGCATATGACATTCGGTCATCTCTCATACATCGGTGGTGTTATCCGATGGTTAGTCAAATCCTGACTGTTTTTTTCTTACAGTTTCAGAAGTTTAAGTGCCTTAAACGCAGAAAAGCGTATAGGGATGAGCTGGTCTTTTGACCTCGCCTCCCTCCCGCCAGATTCACTTTCGAATTCTGGCAATATCAAAAGTATTAGGGAGGTAAGTATACTCTTGAAGTGAAATAAACGAAATCTAGGATTTCTTTTTTCACGAGAGAGTTGATACTTACCTCCCTAGATACGGACCCGGCCTCTCCACCCCACAGAGGCTCGGTCTTCAGGCTCTTAATAGTTGCATGTGTGTCAGCCAATAATCTAGTCAGAGGAAGTGCTAGTCTGCGCATGCGCGGTGGTGGGGCTGGCATCCGCCAGACTACGCTCTGACTCCCTGCCCAGTAGGGGCACCTAACTGTTTTAAATCTGAGTGTTTATTGAGTGAAAGCCAATATTTAGCAATATCAAAAGTATTAGGGAGGTAAGTATCAACTCTCTCGTGAAAAAAGAAATCCTAGATTTCGTTTAATTTATCACTGGTTATCGAGCCAGTCATTCCAGTGGTAAATTTTCAAAAATTTTATTCTCTTGGTCTGTAAATGGACTTTTAATAAGACGGGTATGACCATTAAAGGGTTAAAATCTGGAATTGAGCCAGGTCATACCATTAAATTTGACCAAAATCAGCCTGAAAAAAACTTGTTTTCGTGTACAGCTCGCAGTAAGATCGAGAGACATGTGAACGAAAACTTGTAAAATAGAATCACTGACTTACTGCATGTCTAATATGTTTTCCTTATAAAATCCGGTTTGTGGCATGCGTTATTTCACTTCAAGAGTATACTTACCTCCCTAATACTTTTGATATTGCTAAATATCGGCTTTCACTCAATAAACACTCAGATTAAAACAGTTAGGTGCCCCTACTGGGCAGGTAGACAGAGGGTAGTCCGGCGGATGCCAGCCCCACCACCGCGCATGCGCCGACTACTACTTCCTCTTTGCTAATTTATTGGCAGAGAGAACACATGTTTTTGGGGTTTTTTTCACTTTCACTTAAAAAATAATTCTAAAAGCGCATTTTAAGTCTATATATTGGAAGGATTATTGCCTGGATCATGTCGGAAAGAGTGGCTTCGCCGGAGGATGGCGCAGGATCCTTATATCAGGTGATTACTAATATATTCTAGCGAGTTTTCCCCGGTGTAATGTTTTTCCAGGACTCGCGTTTACCGTGATAAGCGCCTGTTTTAGTATGTTTTATTTCAACATGGTGCTATATAAGACTAATCTCTCTCTGTGTTTATGTTCACAGGTATCTGTTAGGATATGTAATGGACATCACAGCATCTGAGGGTTTGTTTCTCTCCACCAAGGTTCCATTTCCTACTAATACTGTTAGGTTATCTAACCAAGATTTTTATGTCCAGTGAGTCGGAGGCCTAGTATAAAGGTCTTCTCACTTTGCCCTCTTGATCCAATTCCTTCCCCTGAGGTGGAGAGAGTTGAAAGGCGTACTGTTGGTGGAGCGCTCCAGTTCATCACGTTGGATGGTTTGTCTATACAAGGTGTCAGTCTGATGGTTGTGTAGTCTGAATAACCATTCGTAAGATGTTCTGGTTATGTATACAATTCGTCCGCACGCCTGGTTGTTGGTTCGGATCGATTAAATTACTGTCATGGGATCATGATGTCATAATCAGCCTTGCTCTTTATTAACAATTAAAGTTTTGTCCAACGCTGGTTTCAGATGATTATTGATCTTTATGATCATTCCCTCTCTTTTAGTTTGGTTTTGAGTTTCTAACCGTAACAAAATTACTCATTGTCCTCGTCCTTTGTCCTGTTTCAGAGACCTGGTTGTTCGTCCTGTGGACGCTTCCTTAAGGATAGGTTCGTGCCTCACCTGTGCTTTAGTTGTAGTCCCTGTGGGCCATTGCTCAAGTGTGAGGTATGCAAGCAATGGGGGGGTGGGGGAGTTAATGTCTGAGTTTCTGTGTTTGCAGGCGAAGGACAAGGTAGTGGAGGAGGAGAGGAAGTTGAAGAGAGAGGGTGTAGGTAAGAAAGGTAAGAGGAAGGCCTCGTCCGCGGTGGACATGGAGGCCTTCCGGAGTGAGATGTTGGGAGAGATGAAGAGGACGATAAAGGATTTGGTTCCAGAGTTGCTTCGTGGCATGCTTCCTGGACCAAATCCTCTGTCGTCCTCGGCGTCTGCTTGAGAGCAGGTAATCCCCACCTCTGAATCACCTTTCCGTAGGCTGGTTCCGTTGTTCGAAGAGTCAGAGGTGGCCCCATTAGTGGGGGCGTTCCACGACCCTGGCAGCAGGCTTGTTGCCGCGCCGAGGGGTCGTGGACGGCTGTCGCTGGAACCCGCGGGCTGATTATCAGTCCAGGGGTATCCGCACGTCGCGGGTGCCAGTACCTCCTATGGCACCTTTCCTGGCCAGTCCGGGTTAGCTCTCTTTGCTGACCCGGAGTCTAATCTTTCTGGCCAGGAGGAAGAGGATTACCTGTTAGGGTCGCCGTCTGGGGACGTGACCATGGATTATGACGTCTGTGCACCCCTCGCGGGGAATACAGGCGACATATTCCATGGCTCTACTCACGCAGGAGTAGAGTTCACGGCTCAGAAGGTAGCCCTGGCCGATGCTGATGGCCAGCTATACCGCATACCTCGGCTTGCCGAGTGTATCGCTGGTGCTGGCCGGGGCCGTGGTGGGGCGGTATCTGCCCCGCGCTCTACCACGGCGCCTGCTCCTGGTCAAGCCAGTCAGGTTAGCATGCCTGTTCTTTCGGGCCCGCATGTTTTCCCTGGCTTGCCAGGGGTATCAGCTTATCCGCCGTCAAGCTCTGCTGCTTGCGCTTAGGAGGAAGACGAAGGCCCCCATCTTGTAGAGCGCTCGCAGCTAGCCACGGAAGAGGATTGGTCGGAGGCTTGCCAGTGGCTGGTTAGTGTTAGGCCAGATCTGCCCGTGGAGCAGTCGGCTAGCCAGCATGATCACAGGCCGTGGTTAGCTGGTAAAGCTACTGCTAGCGCAATGCCATCTCTGCCGCTGGCTGAGCATGTCGTTGACATGTTCGAGGCGGGGGAGACGTCCATCAAGGCGAATGGGCGTCTCGCGAAGGCCCCTCGTGAGGTGGCCAGGCATTGCCGCATCGTGCCCCTGGGTTACCAGAGGTACGGTGTGGTACCCAAGCCGAGCGTGGATGACCGCGCGGCTTTGGGTGAAGAGTCTTGTGTTCGAACGCGTTGCGTTCGGCCAATGCCGCATTGCGTGATGCGGAGGAGAGTGGGAGAGCTTCGATTGTCGCTCTGTCCCACGTCTCCCAGCTGTTACAGGGGGTAGTAACGGCATCCGCATCGTGCCAGCCGAGCCCGGTCACAGTCCAGAGAGCCATCCAGGATGATATCAACCTGGCTCTGGACTGTATGACTCGGGCGGTGACCAGGAGTGTCCGGGCGAGGCGCACGTTTGCCTTGGACAATCTGTGCCCGTCCCAGGACCTGTACAATAGGCTACTGCGTACGCCTATGACAGGTCCTGGTCTCTTTGGAGGTGAGGGATGTAGGCACCTCCAGGAGACGGTTACTCTGGTCAATAACCAGAGGGCGCTGCGCGAGCAGTTTGAAGTGCTCTGTTGGGAGCGCGTTCGCGCCGCACCCCTGCGTATCGTCCCCTGCAGGCTCGAGGTGGAGGTGGCCAGGTCAGAGGCCACCCACCATCGCAGCGTCAGCCTAGGCCGCGTGCGATTTGGCCAGCAGTGAGGGGGCCGCAGGCTCCTCAGGCGCAGTCAGCCAAGCAGCCACCGGCGCACCGAGGTGCTCGGTGCGCGGTGCTGAGCGTGGCGCGCGAGGATCTGGTCGTGGTAATCGTCCCTGATGGGCCGGTTACCGCGGTGAGAACCACTCCAGTGTTTCTGGCAAAGGAGACAGTGCCACTCTTGCACTCCTTATGTCCACCTCTCTCCCTAGGTGGACCGGTGGGAGGCCAGTTGGCCGACCACATGCAAGAGTGGGAACGGTTGACTCAGGACCGTTTAGTCTTGCGATGGCTTTCAGTCGGGTATCATCCCGATTGGATGACAGGCCCGCCATCGCGACTGTCTCTAGTGCCAATCTGGACTCCAAATCCAAGGGATCCAGATCAAAGGTTGTGTATCGAGGAAGAGATAAATTCCCTCATACAAAAAGGAGCTATTCAGCTGGCACAAAAGTGTCCGGGCTTCTATTCAACCGTGTTCTTAGTAACAAAACACACCGGAGGGTGGAGACCAATTCTCAACCTCAAGCCATTGAACAAGTTCATAGAGACGCCCAGTTTCAAGATGGAAACTGTGCGCTCGGTGTTGGCGGGGTTAGAGTAGGGAATGTGGACAGCTTCAATAGATTTTAAGGATGCTTATTTCCACATTCCCATAGCGAGGAGTTTCTGTCGCTTCCTGAGATTTGCATTCCAGGGCAGACAGTGGGAATTCAGGGTGTTACCCTTCGGAATTTCCACCGCTCCTCGGGTTTTCACCCGTGTGGTTCTTGCGATCACAGCATACCTCCGCAGGAGAAGCATAGCAGTCCACACATACATAGATGACTGGCTGTTAAAGGCACACACCCAGGAAAGTTTATCAACCAATCTGGAGATTGTTTTGAAAACTCTCACAGATTTAGGCTGGATGATAAATTTTCAAAAATCAGAGCTGACTCCATCCCAGAAGTTTGTTTACCTGGGGATGTTCTTCGATCTAGAGACAGGATATGTTTTTCCTACTCAGGAGAGAGTTCAGAGACTCATCTCAGTAATTCAGTCAGTGTGCGACAGTCGTCATGTCCTGGCACGGGTTTTCTTGAGAATGCTGGGGTTGATGGTTTCGTTGGAACCAGTCATTCCTCAGGCCGCCTTACGCAGGCGGCCAATCCAGTTATTTCTCATGACTCAATGGACCCAGAGTACAGGTTCACTGGACTCGAAGGTGTCAGTGTTGGCGCCTCTAATTCACCACCTGCAATGGTGGTTGGAGAAAGAGAATCTCCTGGTGGGGGTGATGCTAACCCCTCCTCACCCTCAGGTAACTGTGTACACAGATGCCTCGATGGAGGGGTGGGGAGCTTGCCTGGAAGAATCCACGATATCAGGGCTGTGGGATCTGGAACAGTCGAAGGAACATATAAATCTACTGGAATTAAGAGCAGTAGTCCTGGGCCTGGAACATTTCTTACAGAAAGTTCAGGGCAAGATTGTTCTTATTCGTTCAGACAACTCAACAGTAGTGACTTACATAAACCGCCAGGGCGGAACGAAGTTGCCCAGTCTCTGTATGATGACATGGAAACTGCTTTGCTGGTACCTGGATCACAGGATTACCTTGAAAGCAGTTCATATTCCGGGAAGGTTAAATCTGCTAGCAGACTCATTGAGCCGAAGGATGAGTGTTTTACCGATGGAATGGCAACTAAATCAATGTGTGGCGGATTGTCTGTTCGACCATTGGGGGAAGCCCAACATCGACTTGTTCGCAACGAAGAGGAATGCGAAGATGACGACGTACGTCTCTCCGATTCCAGATCCAAGCGCTTTCGCAACAGATGCGTTAGCTATCAGCTGGGCGGGAATGTATGCATACGCATTCCCTCCGGCAATCCTGATTCCAAAAATTCAGAAAATCAGACAGGAGGAGTGCCAAGTGCTTCTGATGGCCCCAGATTGGCCAAGCCGATCATGGTATATGGATCTGCTGAATCTTCTGGTCTGCAATCCGGTTCCTCTGCCTCTGATGGGCGACATTATCTTCCAGGGCAACGCCCTTCACAACAATCCGTCAATGTTCCGATTGACTGCGTGGATGTTGTCAAGGAATCTAGAATTAAGGAGGGCTTTTCTGAGCAAGCAGCCATGTTTATGGCCAAAGCCAGGAGGGGGTCAACCTCCTGAGCATATAATTATAAAATCAACAGATTTGCAGAGTGGTGCTCAAAAAGATGTATTGATCCAATGGATTCATCTATTCAGGTAGTAGCTGATTTCCTCTGTCACCTGTATGATGCCTATAGCCTCGAGCCTAACTCTATTGCTGGTTATAAGTCAGCTTTAATGACTGTTATCACTTGCTTGGCTAAGAGGGGAAGTGATGAAGTAAGTACATTAAATGTATTAATTAAAGGCATGGGCAATTCAAGACCAAGGAATCCCCCGGTGATTCCGTCTTGGAGTTTATCACTAGTGCTTCAGGTACTAGTTGATAAGCCTTTTGAACCACTTAGTTCCATTTCTATGAAACTGTTAGCTCTTAAAACTGTATTTTTAATTGCTGCGGCCTCGGCTAGGCGTAGGAGTGAAATTCATGCCTTATCAGCCGAGGAGGACCGTTTTGTGGTTACAGGGGAAGGCCTTAAGTTGCTACCTAGGGTTAATTTCTTAGCTAAGAATCAGTCTTTGAAATATCCAGGTCAACCTATTTTTTTGCCTGCTTTAACTAGATATGATCCTAATTCTAAAGCATGGTGTCCCGTTCGGGCGCTGCTTCGGTACAAACAACGTACTTCGGAGTGGCGGACCGACCAGTCAGCGTTATGGTTGTCATATATTGAACCCCATGGCAGGGCGTCTAAGGACACCATTTCCAGGTGGATTGTAGAGTCATAAATCTGCCACTGGTAAGCAGGTTGACATAGCCAAGGCTCACAGTGTCCGCGGCGTGGTGACTTCCACTGCCCTATTTAATGGGGTCCCTGTGGATGACATTATGTCCGTTGCTCAGTGGCACTGTGAGTCAAGTTTTACAGACCATTATCTCCGTGACACCTCCAATCCTCTCGCCTTGTCGATTTTGAAAAAATAATCACTTCTATGATTTTTGATGAGGGTTTCCTCATTGCTTATATACATCACAATTAATTAATGGAAACAACCACTTTTTGGGACTGCATCAGCCTTCACCAATGGGAAGATGATGACAGCATCCAAGTTCAACAAGGTCAGTCTTGTTCCTGTGTTGTTCATTGTTGATTGTATTGTCACGTTACATTTTGTTATTAATATGGTGATGGTTTGTGTATTGATGTGGTTCATCATTGAGAGTATACGAAAATTGAGCCTTTTCGTCTCTGTCCTATAGTACATGGCACTGGTACGTAGAGAGCGTATGGGACATTGAGGTCATTCAAGTCTTCCTCCCAGAAAGGGGGGGGGGGGGTGAGCGCATATGACATTCGGTCATCTCTCATCCATCGGTTAGTGTTAGCCGATGTTCATCAAATCCTGACTGTGTTTCACACAGTTTCAGAAGTTTAAGTGCCTTAAATGCGGAAAAGCGTATAGGGAAGAGCTGGTCTTTTGACCTCGCCTCCCTCCCGCCGAATTCACTGTCGAATTCTGGCAATATCAAAAGTATTAGGGAGGTAAGTATACTCTTGAAGTGAAATAAACGAAATCAAGGATTTCTTTTTTCACGAGAGAGTTGATACTTACCTCCCTAGATACGGACCCGGCCTCTCCACCCCACAGAGGCTCGGTCTTCAGGCTCTTAATAGTTGCATGTGTGTCAGCCAATAAATTAGTCAGAGGAAGTAGTAGTCGGCGCATGCGCGGTGGTGGGGCTGGCATCCGCTGTTTCACATCAAGAGTATACTTACCTCCCTAATACTTTTGATATTGCTAAATATTGGCTTTCACTCAATAAACACTCAGATTAAAACAGTTAGGTGCCCCTACTGGGCAGGGAGTCAGAGCGTAGTCTGGCGGATGCCAGCCCCACCACCGCGCATGCGCAGACTAGCACTTCCTCTTTGCTAATTTATTGGCAGAGGGTCTACACATGCTTTTGTGCTAGTGCTTTTCGTGGCTCAATTCTAAGTGTTTTTGTGAAAGTTCAGAAGTGTTTATCCCTGATAAAGATGGCAGGAAGAGTGACTTCGCCAGAGGAGGGCCCAGGACCTTTAAATCAGGTGACTTCTAGTAAAATTAGCGAGTTTTGTCCCGTTGTAATGTGTTTCCGGGACTCGCGCTAAACGTGATAAGCGCCTTGATTAGTTGGTTTATTTCAACTAGGTGCTATATAAGACTAATCTCTCTTTGTGTTTATGTCCACAGGTCTGTGTGAAGAAATATAATGGACATGACATCAGCAGAGGGTTTGTGTCTCTCCACCATGGTTCCATTTCCTACTAATACTGTTAGGTTATCTAACCAAAAATTCTATGTCCAGTGAGTTGGAGGCCTATTATAAAGGTCTTCTCACTTTGCCCTCTTGATCCAATTCCTTCCCCTAGAGGTGGAGAGAGTTAAGAGGCGTTCAGTTGGTGGAGTGCTCCAGTTCATCAGGTTGGATGGTTTGTCTAGACAAGGTGTCAGGTATCTAATTATTGATATGAGGTGATGTTAATTATTTAGAGGAAAGGGAGATAATTAACAGTATTTGCCATTGTTATCAGTATATATCTGATGCTTGTGTAGTCGAAATGTCCATTCTGCACATGTTCTGGTTAGAGATACAATTCGTCCTTGCACTGGGATGTTTGTTGGGGATCGATTTTTTCCTGTCATAGGATTAATGACGTCATAATCAGCCTTGCTCTTTATTAACAATTAAAGTTGTCCGAAGCTGGTTTTCTGATAAATTATGATCTTTATGATCATTTTTTCCTTCTCTTGAGTTGGTGAGTTTCTAAGCTTAACTAGATTGCTCATACTCCTCGTCCTTTGGCCTTTTTCAGAGACCTGGTTGTGCGTCCTGTGGACGATTTTTGAGGGACAAGTTTGGTCCTCATCTCTGTTTTCAGTGTAGCCCCTGTGGTCCCTTGCTTAATTGCGAGATATGTAAGCACTGGGGGGGGCGAGCTAATGTCCGAATTCTTGTGCTTGCAGGCGAAGGACAAGGTGGTGGAGGAGGAGAAGAAGAAGCTGAAAAAAGAGGTTGTAAGTAAGAAGGGTAAGAGGAAGGCCTCGTCCGCGGTGGACATGGAGGCCTTCCGGACCGAGATGTTGGGAGAGATGAGGAGGACAATAAAGGATTTGGTTCCAGAGTTGCTTCGTGGCATGCTTCCTGGACCAAATCCTTTGTTGGCCTCATCATCTGCTTCGGAGCAGGTAATCCCCGCCTCTGAATCACCGTTCCTTAGTACGCTTCCGTTGTTTGAAGATTCAGAGGTGGCCCCATTAGAGGGGGCGTTCCACGACCCTGGCAGCAGGCTTATTGCCGCGCCCAATAGGGACCGTGGACGGTTGTCGCTGGAACCCGCGGGCTGCTTATCAGTCCAGGGCTATCCGCACACCGCGGGTGCCAGTACCTCGTATGGCACCTTCCCTGGCCAGTCCGGGTTAGCTCTCTTTGCTGACCCGGAGTCTAATCTGTCTGGCCAGGAGGATGAGGATTACCTGTTGGGGTCGCCGTCTGAGGACGTGGACATGGATTATGACGTCTGTGCACCCCTCGCGGGGAATACAGGCGCCTTATTCCACGGTTCTACTCTCCCAGGGGTAGAATCCACGGTTCAGACTGTGGCCCTGGGCGCTGAAGGCCAGCGTTACCGCATACCTCGGCTTGCCGAGAGTGTCGCTGGTGCTGGCCGGGGCCGTGGTGGGGCGGTATATGCCCCGCGCTCTACCACGGCGCCTGCTCCTGGTCAAGCCAGTGAGATTAGCATGCCGGTATTGTCAGGCCCGCATGCTCTCCCTGGCTTGCCAGGGATATCAGCATATCCGCCGTCAAGCTCTGTTGCTTGCGCTCAGGAGGAAGACGAAGGCCCCCGTCTTGTAGAGCGCTCGCAGCTAGCCACGGAGGAGGATTGGTCTGACGCTTGCCAGTGGTTGGTGAGTGTTAGACCAGATCTGCCCGTGGAGCAGTCGGCTAGCCAGCGTGATCACAGGCCGTGGTTAGCTGGTAAGCCTACTGCTAACACTATGCCTTCTCTGCCGCTGGCAGAGCATGTCGTTGACATGTTCGAGGCGGCGGAGACGTCCATTAAGTCGAGTGGACGTCTCGCTAAGGCCCCGCGCGAGGTGGCCAGGCGTTGCCGCATCGTGCCCCTGGACTACCAGCGGTACGGTGTGGTACCTAAGCCGAGCGTGGATGACCGCGCGGCTTTGGGTGAGGATGCGCGGCCAGGCTCCCGTTCTGACACGGGAGTCTTGTGTTCGAACGCGTTGCGTTCAGCAAATACCGCGTTGCGTGATGCGGAGGAGAGTGGGAGGGCTTCGATTGCCGCTCTGTCCCACGTCTCCCAGCTGTTACAAGGGGTAGTAACAGCATCCGCATCGCGCCAGCCAAGTCCGGTCACAGTTCAGCGAGCCATCCAGGATGGTATCAACCTGGCGCTGGACTGTATGACGCGGGCGGTGACCAGGAGTGTCCGGGCAAGGCGCACTTTTGCCTTGGATAATCTGTGCCCGTCCCAGGACCTATACAATAGGCTACTACGTACGCCTATGACAGGTCCTGGTCTCTTTGGAGGTGAGGGATGTAGGCACCTCCAGGAGACGGTTACTCTGGTCAATAACCAGAGGGCGCTGCGCGAGCAGTTTGAGGTGCTTCGTCGTGCCAACGTTCGCGCCGCACCCCCTGCGTATCGTCCCCTGCAGGCTCGAGGTGATAGTGGCCAGGTCAGAGGCCAACCACCATCGCAGCGTCGGCCTCGGCCGCGTGCGATTCGGCCAGCAGCGAGGGGGGCGCAGGCTCCTCAGGCGCAGTCAGCCAGGCAGCCGCCCGCGCACCGAGGTGCGCGCGGTGCTGGTCGTGGCGCGCGAGGATCTGGGCGGGGTAATCGTTCCTGATGGGACGGTTACCGCGGTGAGAACCACGCCGGTGTTTCTGGCAAAGGAGACAGTGCCGCTCTTGCACTCCTTATGTCCACCTCTATCCCTAGGTGGACCGGTGGGAGGCCGGCTAGCCGACCACATGCAAGAGTGGGAACGGTTAACTCAGGACCGTTTAGTCTTGCGATGGCTTTCAGTCGGGTATCATCCCGATTGGATGACAGGCCCGCCATCGCGACTGTCTCTAGTGCCGATCTGGACTCCAAATCCGAGAGATCCAGATCAAAGGTTGTGTATCGAGGAGGAAATAAATTCCCTCATACAAAAAGGAGCTATTCAGCCGGCACAGAGGTGTCCGGGCTTCTATTCAACCCTGTTCTTAGTAACAAAGAACACCGGAGGATGGAGACCAATTCTCAACCTCAAGCCATTGAACAAGTTCATAGAGACGCCCAGTTTCAAGATGGAGACTGTGCGCTCGGTGTTGGCGGGGTTAGAGAGGGGAATGTGGACAGCGTCGATAGATTTGAAGGACGCTTATTTCCACATCCCCGTACACAGGACGGCTCCTCGGGTTTTCACCCGTGTGGTTCTTGCGATCACCGCATACCTCCGCAGGAGAAGCATAGCAGTCCACACGTACATAGACGACTGGCTGTTGAAAGCACACACCCGGGAAAGTTTATTGGCCAGTCTGGAGATTGTTTTGAAAACTCTCACAGACTTAGGCTGGATGATCAATTTCCCAAAATCAGAGCTGACTCCATCCCAGAAGTTTGTTTACCTGGGGATGTTCTTCGATCTAGAGACAGGATATGTTTATCCTACTCAGGAGAGAGTTCAGAAACTCATCTCATTAATTCAGTCAGTGTGCGACAGTCGTCATGTCCTGGCACGGGTTTACTTGAGAATGCTGGGGTTGATGGTTTCATTGGAACCAGTCATTCCTCAGGCCGCCTTACGCAGGCGGCCGATCCAGTTATTTCTCATGACACAATGGACCCAGAGTACAGGTTCGCTGGACTCGAATGTGTCAGTGTTGGCGCCTCTGATTCATCACCTGCAATGGTGGTTGGACACAGATAATCTCTTGGTGGGGGTTATGCTAACCCCTCCCCACCCTCAGGTGACTGTGTATACAGATGCATCGATGGAGGGCTGGGGAGCTTGCCTGGAAGAGTCCACGATATCAGGGCTTTGGAATCTGGAACAGTCAAAGGAACATATAAATCTACTGGAGCTAAGAGCAGTAGTCCTGGGCCTGGAACATTTCTTACAGAAAGTTCAGTGCAGGATTGTTCTTATTCGTTCAGACAACTCAACAGTTGTGACTTACATAAACAGCCAGGGCGGAACGAAGTCGCCCAGTCTCTGTATGATGACATGGAGACTGCTTTGTTGGTGCCTGGATCACCAGATTACCTTGAAAGCAGTTCATATTCCGGGAAGGTTAAATCTGCTAGCAGACTCATTGAGCCGAAGGATGAGTGTTTTACCCACGGAATGGCAACTAAATCAATGTGTGGCGGATCGTCTGTTCGACCATTGGGGGAAACCCAACATCGATTTGTTCGCAACGAAGAAGAATGCAAAGATGACGACGTACATCTCTCCGATTCCGGATCCAAGCGCTTTCGCAACAGATGCGTTAGCTATCAGTTGGGGGAGAATGTATGCATACGCATTCCCTCCAGCAATCCTGATTCCAAAAATTCTTCAGAAAATCAGACAAGAGGAATGCCAAGTGCTTCTGATCGCCCCGGATTGGCCAAGCCGATCATGGTATACGGATCTGCTGGACCTTCTGGTCTGCAATCCGGTTCCTCTGCCTCTGATGGATGATATTATCTTCCAGGGCACGGCCCTTCACAACAATCCGTCAATGTTCAGATTGACTGCGTGGATGTTGTCAATGAATCTAGAATTAAGGAGGGCTTTTCTGAGCAAGCAGCCATGTTTATGGCCAAAGCCAGGAGGGGGTCAACCTCCAGAGCATATAATTATAAAATCAACAGATTTGCAGAATGGTGCTCAAAAAGATGTATTGATCCAATGGATTCATCTATTCAGGTAGTAGCTGATTTCCTCTGTCACCTCTATGATGCCTATAGCCTCGAGCCTAACTCTATTGCTGGTTATAAGTCAGCTTTAATGTCTGTTATTCCTTGCTTGGCTAAGAGGGGAAGTGATGAAGTAAATACATTAAATGTATTAATTAAAGGCATGGGCAATCTAAGACCAAGGAATCCACCTGTGATTCCGTCTTGGAGTTTATCGCTAGTGCTTCAAGTACTAGGTGATAAGCCGTTTGAACCACTTAGTTCCATTTCTATGAAACTATTAACACTGAAGACTGTGTTTTTAATTGCTGCGGCCTCGGCTAGCCGTAGGAGTGAAATTCATGCCTTATCAGCCGAGGATGACCGTTTTGTGGTTTCAAGGGAAGGCCTTAAGCTGCTACCTAGGATTAATTTCTTGGCTAAAAATCAGTCGTTGAAATATCCAGGTCAACCTATTGTTTTGCCTGCTTTAACTAGATATGATCCTAATTCTAAAGCATGGTGTCCCGTCCGGGCGCTTCGCCGGTACAAACAACGTACGGCGGAGTGGCGCACCGACCAGTCGGCATTATGGTTGTCTTATATTGAACCCCATGGCAGGGCTTCTAAGGACACCATTTCCAGGTGGATTGTAGAATGCATTCAGTTTTGCCATAAATCCGCCACCGGGAAGCAGGTTGACGTGGCCAAGGCTCACAGTGTCCGCGGCGTAGTGACATCCACTGCCCTATTTAATGGGGTCCCTGTGGATGATATTATGTCGGTGGCTCAGTGGCACTGTGAGTCAAGTTTTACAGACCATTATCTCCGTGACACCTCTAATCCTCTCGCCTTGTCGATTTTGAAAAAATAACTAGGCATATATTTTTGATGGGGTTTCCTCATTGCTTATATATTTCACAATTAATTTATGGAAACAACCACTAATTTGGGACTGCATCGGTCTTCACCAATGGGAAGAGGATGTCAGCAGCCATTTCAACAAGGTCAGTCTTGTGTATGTGTTGTCCATTGTTGATTGTCTTGTCACGTTACCCGTTATTAATATGATGATGGTTTTGTGTATTTATGTGGTTAATTGTTGAGAGTATACGAAAATGGAGTTTTGTTGTCTCTGTCCTGTAGTACATGGCACTTGTACGTAGAGAGCGTATAGGACATTGAGGTCATTCGACTCTTCCTCCCAGGAAGGAGGGGGGGGAGCGCATATGACATTCGGTCATCTCTCATACATCGGGGGTGTTATCCGATGGTTAGTCAAATCCTGACTGTTTTTTCATACAGTTTCAGAAGTTTAAGTGCCTTAAACGCAGAAAAGCGTATAGGGATGAGCTGGTCTTTTGACCTCGCCTCCCTCCCGCCGAATTCACTGTCGAATTCTGGCAATATCAAAAGTATTAGGGAGGTAAGTATACTCTTGATGTGAAATAAACGAAATCAAGGATTTCTTTTTTCACGAGAGAGTTGATACTTACCTCCCTAGATACGGACCCGGCCTCTCCACCCCACAGAGGCTCGGTCTTCAGGCTCTTTATAGTTGCATGTGTATCAGCCAATAAATTAGTCAGAGGAAGTGCTAGTCTGCGCATGCGCGGTGGTGGGGCTGGCATCCGCCAGACTACGCTCTGACTCCCTGCCCAGTAGGGGCACCTAACTGTTTTAATCTGAGTGTTTATTGAGTGAAAGCCAATATTTAGCAATATCAAAAGTATTAGGGAGGTAAGTATCAACTCTCTCGTGAAAAAAGAAATCCTTGATTTCGTTTAGACTACCCTCTGTCTACCTGCCCAGTAGGGGCACCTAACTGTTTTAATCTGAGTGTTTATTGAGTGAAAGCCGATATTTAGCAATATCAAAAGTATTAGGGAGGTGAGTATCAACTCTCTCATGAAAAAAGAAATCCTTGATTTCGTTTAATCTGTTGTTTAATCACGGAGATATCATTTGCCTACACTTTTAGCAAATATTTTGTATTAAACTTTATTGAACGATATAAAAATACAAATATAATTTCCATCAGAAAAGGTTAGAATCCGAATCTTTGACAGCTGCGACCTTTAAATTTAACCTATCCATCATAATCATCATCCTGCCCACCGATTGGTCAAAACATTGTCTCGTTTAGCGCATAGAAATCATTCCTTTCCATATCTAAGTAAATGCTAGATCACCTTGGAAAACATCAGCTCTGTCATTCTTTTTTTAACGCATTTATGACCGTATCTGGGTAGCAATCTATGGATTTTAAATATCTCTGTCCAACTAATGGGAAGACACGAGTAACGTCCCTTTCTATAGATATAATAAATGCTAAATTGCCTTGGAAAACATCAGCTATATCATACTTATTTCAACTCCTTTATGCTCGTGTCTGGATAGCAATCTATGGATTTTAAATATCTCTATGTCCAACTCTGAATAAATTAGATCAAATTACAGGAAACAATGGCGTCATAAAAAAGTTGAATGATGTTTTATTTGATCATTTTACAACACAATATGGTATTTAGTAACGGTATAACACAATATTTAGACAGCAGTAAGACATTTCAATGATCCAGTTGAGGTAGTACCATTATAGACATGATAGAATGCGATCGTTATTCCTGACTGATTCCCGATCCATAAAATCACATTTTCAAGTCTGAATTTTGCGATTCAGATGAAAAATTCTGAGGAAAAAAAATGTGACAAATATTTATCCTTGTATATAGTGCGCAGTAGCATTTTATAACATGTAATTTGAGCAAAAAAGTGTGCAATATCTACAGAATTTAACAGTAGATATATGATCCTATATTTTCAAAGTATTAGATTCCATTCAAATTTTATGTTGCTATTAACCATGTTTACATCACTGGCTAATACAGCATGTTATATATGCTGTTCTGTGTTATGCCATGTATGACATTTTTAGGTGATAGCTAAGCCACCAAAATAGAAATGTATAGTAAAGCTAAATGTTGCTTTGAATTCTCAATAAGATAGGTAGTTAATTTTACATTTTTCATGTTTCTCATTAATCCCAGCACAATAATCTCTATCATATCAGTTGCTTCTTTGATGTTCTCTGGCTTGAATAGGGTGCGTTGCTTGGCTGTTCAATTGTTCACCACATACCCAATCAGTCCACTGGCTCGCTATTTTTGCGGTATAATGATTACCGCATAAGCTGGTTTGGGTTCGGTTCGCTATTATTGCGGAATGATGGTTCAGTTTGGTCCGCTATTATTGCAGAATGATGATTACCGTAGAGGCTGGTTTGTGGTGTTGCTTGCTATTATTGGTTCTGCAGGCAACACCACAAACCAGCCTGTGCGGTAATCATCATTCTGTAATAATAATGGCCAGTTTATTCCACGATATTTGCATTAGTCACAATAAAAAATAATTCACTTTAAATATCCATTTGTTTTATTTCATTAAATGAGCACCTTATTTTTCTAAAGTTTATTCTTGCTTTGCCATTCATGTCTACACTTATGCAATTTGTGCTTTTATTTTTAGTGCTTACGTTTTACAATCACTGATGTGATGAGTCGTTCAAACACAGACCTCTTATACAGCTTTATGCAGTTCTTGAAGAGTGAAGCAGCTGTCAATGTGATGCAATTCTGTCTTCAATGTGGTGGGTAACACACCATTGAAAGAAAATGTCAGATGTATAAGTTACCATATTAATGCTGTAACTATTACTGTGGCAGAAACTGTCCAAGTTTGCACATAACTTTGCATGTTTTAGCTTTAAATATATTTCCCTGTATTCATTTTTATTAGGCTGCATACATGTTTATTGGGCTTTAATAATTTTATATAATTTAATAAATTTGGTTAGCTGGTGACCAACTAACTTTTCTGCAGCCTATGCTTATATGCTGTTGTATGTACTTCTTAGAGTTAACTTCTCTATTAATGTGTGTATGACATATAGAATTTAACGTTTCATGAAAACATTCTAATATATTGAAGTACATGTATATACAAGATTGCCATCCTAGTTTGGAATCTAAAAGCTACAAGGTATTCATATGTTCCTCGTCATAATCACATGAGTTTCTCTCAATCAAAAAGCATGTTTGTCTGCTCAGTCATACTTTTACATTCATTGTATTTAGATACATGTATAAGATCTGCCCATCATTCTTAGTCATATCTATATCCACCAGCTCCATGTCAACCACCTATAAGCCCCCCCCCCCCCCCCCCCCCCCCCCCCCACCGCCCTCCCATCTAATTAGGTCTGATTTCTCCTGTGTACAGCCAGACATTTCCATGAGATAGCTCACGTTTTGCTGACGGTATCTGAAACAAATTACACATGTGTGGGTGCCTAAGAACATAGGGTTCTTTCACACCGTTACATGTGTTAAATGGGGGCTTAATTATAGGTTGTTGACATGGATGCTGGGATTAAAATATCATGTCCGTGATGAGCTAATTATGAAAATTGGGTTGTCTTCTAGATAATTTGATCTCTACTAAAGGGATTAAAGACTAGATATAGATGTGGTAGTGGGATTCAGCATATCCAAGAACACTATAGACATTGTGTTCAAAAGGTCAACGGTTGAGGTTGTGGTATCACAGTTGCAAAGATGGGACTTCAGGACAATAAGAACTAGAGTTATATTTTGTTTCAAAAGGTCGTGTTGACCGAGATATGAAAATTGCAATAATGCTCAAGGAATTTTCACTAGATTTGGCCTACAGATTGGTCGCTCCACCCTGACATTCATGAGCAACTGTATTGCTTTTGGCAGCTCTAGCACTTCCAACACTTGAAAGGCCATGTGGCATGGTAAATAGCCATCATCAGTCTATCATCCCTTCGTTCTTTCAACTTTTTCCTTTAAAGGGCTTCATGAACCACTGGGTTGATTTCAATTAGATTTGGCAGGAATCATCCTTAGTGTATAGAGATCCAAGATTGTTCAAACAAAACTTATTGGTCGATTCAAGGTACTATCATGGATTTTGTACTATATTTAGAAACATATTTAAACATAAAAATGTCCAATTACCTTTAAATATCGTCTAAGAATCTATGTGCAACTCGACTTCATCTATGATATGACTTGAACCAAATTGGTTCAAAATAACCTGATTAGTTGACTTGCCTGGTGGACATCTTGGATGACCTAATTTAAAAAAAAGACCGCTGGAACTACTGAAGGGATAGGAAGAAATTTTGGACATATGATAGAGTAATAAGGGCCATTTAAATTTGTTCAAAGGATATTGATTTGTAAAAAAACACATGGTCATGAATGACCAATCAAAATTGAGCATTATTTAACTTGTGCTGCAATAATATAGGTTCCATTACTACTAATCATTTTACAGTTGCTTGGCAGTCTTAACAATGGGACATTTATCATCTGAAGCTGTATTAACCCTTTAACCTTTACATTTTTTAAAGGATATTTCAATCTTCTCATAGAAAATGTCCAGCCAGTCATTGCAGTGATACATTTTCAAAACTAATCTCTTGATGTGCAAATGGACATTTTTCAGGACCACTGCAGAAGCCATTTTGACAGGTTTAAGTGTTAAAGGGTTAATGAATATTCTTTAACTGCAACCTATCTAAATAGTCATTGGTTCAAATTCTTTGTTTGATTAACTATTGTTTCTTTCATTCTGGGTTGCTATAGTAACCTGTCCATAGAGCAGCAACAAAAACCTTTTTTGCGGGCAAGATTTAAATATTAACCATTTATATTATTTCTCATATGGTGGGAAAAATTTAATCATCCAAAGGTTAGACAGATTTTGTTAATAATATATAAATTTGATAAGCATTTGTCAAGGCGTCATGTGTTAACTATCTGAATGCATGGGATCCAGTGACTGCTTCTCCAAGTTTTACAAAAATATTCACTTGCTAACCATTAATTATGTTATTTGCAGAAGACTTTAATCAGCGCATTCTAAATCCTGAGCTTTCACAAGGGGAGCTAACTGATCTTCATGCAATGGCGTGTGGGCTGTACCATAACTACTGTGCCCCAGATGCACTAGATAGAATTTCCTTTGACCTGACTATAGTTAATGAACTGAAACAAGGTATCGTTACTGAAGCATGATATTGCCAATATATTCGTTTTAATTTTTAAGTATCTGGGATTGGTTCAACCTTTTAATGACTAAATTTGTTGAAAAAATTAAAATATTTACTTATTGAATGTCCATTTGCAGGCCAAGAGAAGACTATTTTTGAAAATTTACCATTGAAATAATTGGCTCGGTTATCGAGCCAGTCATTTCAGTGGTAAATTTTCAAAAATAGTCTTCTCGGCCTGCAAATGGACATCCTCCAAGATCACTGCGGAGGCCGGTTTTGGCTGGCTTCGTCCTTAAAGGGTTAACAAATGTGTCATGTCATAAAGTAGAAAGCAGACCAATCAGAATGCTGCATTCTACATTTATTCTGTGCTTACGAATCTTATTGTACTAAAGTATCCTTTGTGAACCATTCCCCTGAACTATGATTCTAATTGAGTAAAGCTAGCAATAGCATGCTTTGCTTATCCCTGGATATTGAATAATAAGCAGTGCTAATATGGTATACTTATCTTAGATTTGGTTATAAATGTGTGTCTGATGAAGTATTCTTAACCCTTTAACCCTCGAATTTATTCAAGAAAATGTAAATTTTCTCATAAAAAATTTCTGTTTGCAGACCAAGAGAAGACCAGTTTTGAAAATTTCCCACTGGAATGATTGGCTCGGTTATCGAGCCAGTCATTCCAGTGTTAAATTTTCAAAGATTTTCTTCTCTGGGTCTGCAAACTGACATTTCTCAAGACCACTGCAGAAGCTGTTTTTGGCTGATATGAGTGTTAATGGGTTAAATTACACCCTGAATGATTTGCAAATAATGAATCTTTATCTTAGTGTGTTACACGTCACATCCACCAAGGGCTGTTACTCCTAAAATTAATCAGTTATGCACTTGGAACAATGAATATTAAGTCAGTGAATGAGTACTGTATATATAATTATATTGTAAATGATGATATTGGATATAGATACAGGGATATGTTGGTGTCTTTGTAACCAAAATAAAAATGTTAAAATTATATTCATACATATAAACCTATATTTTGTTTGTTCTGTACATAGTTGTGGAAGGGCCACATGATCAGATCCTTCGACTGAGGACCACTGCTTGCTTATTTAGGTAAATAGTTGTGTGTTATTGGAGTGAAGCATCAAACACCACACTGTTCTTGAATCAGGCTATGACTCTCATCCCCGAAGCTGTCTTCACCCAATTATTATTCATGTTACTGCCATTTGATGA
Source organism: Chaetoderma sp. LZ-2023a (assembly GCA_034401795.1). Classification (NCBI taxonomy): domain Eukaryota; kingdom Metazoa; phylum Mollusca; class Caudofoveata; order Chaetodermatida; family Chaetodermatidae; genus Chaetoderma; species Chaetoderma sp. LZ-2023a. Next base: position 46,920,696 of record CM067372.1, read on the forward strand.
GTATACCTGATTATGGTTAGTGTCTGGTCATGCAAGAGGATTAGATGCACCTTGGATGTGATTCATGCTTTTGACGGGGATAACCGGATGCATATCAGTCCTTGTCGCTGTTGTGCCTTAATTACCACATAAGGAGTAAATAAATGTTAAATGCAAAATGTCAGGATTAAAGGAATGATTAATTTACAATCGAGACAGCTTATGGTGATGACAGCTTGAAACTTAGCATTGGTTGTGCAAGTTGTTAGTAGACCACAATGCGATCCAACCCGTTATATTAAAGACAGTTTTGAAAAGTAAAATGCTTACTCATAGTTTCAGCATAGTGTGTACGCCTGCTAATGAAAGCAAAATTAAATAATGTTTTTATTTTATATCTACATTAATATTTCATTAAAATAATATATCCTCTATTTCAGTGATCAAGCTGGCTAAAAGCAGCTGCCTCAGTTTTGATGTGAATTTACAGAAGAAGGAACATTATTTTTTGAAAATTTATAATATTTATGATATTATATATTTCTGGAATGATGGCTTGATTTTCACTTCAAGAGTATACTTACCTCCCTAATACTTTTTGATATTGCTAAATATCGGCTGTCACTCAATAAACACTCAGATTAAAACAGTTAGGTGCCCCTACTGGGCAGGGAGTCAGAGTGTAGTCTGGCGGATGCCAGCCCCACCACCGCGCATGCGCAGACTAGCACTTCCTCTTTGCTAATTTATTGGCAGAGAGTAAACACATGTTTTTTGTGCTTTGCGCTTTTCTACTCATTTTTAAGTCAATTTAGCCTGTTTGGTAGAAGTTTCAAGCCTGTTTGGAATGTCTGAGAGAGTTGCTTCACCGGAGGACGGCCCAGGACCTATCCATCAGGTGACTTCTATTAAAATTTAGCGAGTTTTACCCGGTGTAATGTGTTTCCGGGACTCGCGTTTACCGTGATAAGCGCCTTGTTTAGTTGGTTTATTTCAACTAGGTGCTATATAATACTAATCTCTCTTTGTGTTTATGTCCACAGGTCTTTGTGAGGATATGTAATGGACATCACAGCATCAGAGGGTTTGTTTCTCTCCACCATGGTTCCATTTCCTACTAATACTGTTAGGTTATCTAACCAAAATTTTTTGTGTTCAGTGAGTCGGAGGCCTAGTATAAAGGTCTTCTCACTTTGCCCTCTTTATCCAACTCCTTCCCCTAAGGTGGAGAGTGTTAGGAGGCGTAGTCTTGGTGGAGTGCTCCAGGTCATCACGTGGAATGGTTTGTCTATACAAGGTGTCAGGTATCTAATTATTGATATGAGGTGATGTTAATTATTTAAGAAAAAATTAACTGTATTTGCCATTGTTATCAGTATGTATCTGATGGTTGTGTAGTCGGAATGTCCATTCTGTAGATGTTCTGGTTATGGATACAATTCGTCCTTGCACTTGGATGTTTGTTATGGATCGATTTTTTTCCTGTCATGGGATTAATGACGTCATAATCAGCCTTGCTCTTTATTAACAATTAAAGTTTTGTCCAACGCTGGTTTCAGATGATTAGTGATCTTTATGATCATTCTCCCTCTCTTTGAGTTGGTTTGAGTTTCTAAGCTTAACTATTTGCTCATTGTCCTCGTCCTTTGGCCTGTTTCAGAGACCTGGTTTCTCGTCCTGTGGACGTTTCTTAAAGGAAAAGTTTGTTCCGCATCTCTGCTATCAGTGTAGTCCCTGTGGTCCCTTGATTAATTGCGAGATATGTAAGCACTGGGGGGGGGGGGGGTGGGGGGGGTGGGCGAACTAATGTCCGAATTCTTGTGCTTACAGGCGAAGGACAAGGTGGTGGAGGAGGAGAAGAAGAAGCAGAAAAGAGAGGGTGTGAGTAAGAAGGGTAAGAGGAAGGCCTCGTCCGCGGTGGACATGGAGGCCTTCCGTAGCATCTGCTTCGGAGCAGGTAATCCCCACCTCTGAATCACCTTTCCATAGGCCGTTTCCGTTGTTCGAAGATTCAGAGGTGGCCCCATTAGAGGGGGCATTCCACGACCCTGGCAGCAGGCTTGGTGCCGCGCCGAGGGGTCGTGGACGGCTGTCGCTGGAACCCGCGGGCTGCTTATCAGTCCAGGGTTATCCGCACGCGGCGGGTGCCAGTACCTCCTATGGCACCTTTCCTGGCCAGTCCGGGTTAGCTCTCTTTGCTGACCTGGAGTCTAATCTTTCTGGCCAGGAGGAAGAGGATTACCTGTTAGGGTCGCCGTCTGAGGACGTGACCATGGATTATGATGTGTGTGCACCCCTCGCGGGGAATACAGGCGACATAGTCCATGGCTCTACTCACGCAGGAGTAGAGTTCACGGTTCAGGTGGCCCTGGGCGCTGCTGATGGCCAGCGTTACCGCATACCTCGGCTTACCGAGAGTGTCGCTGGTGCTGGCCGGGGCCGTGGTGGGGCGGTATCTGCCCCACGCTCTTCCACGGCGCCTGCTCCTGGTCAGGCCAGTGAGATTAGCATGCCTGCTCTTTCGGGCCCGCATGTTTTCCCTGGCTTGCCAGGGGTATCAGCATATCCGCCGTCAAGCTCTGCTGCTTGCGCTCAGGAGGAAGACGAAGGCCCCCGTCTTGTAGAGCGCTCGCAGCTAGCCACGGAAGAGGATTGGTCTGACGCTTGCCAGTGGCTGGTAAGTGTTAGGCCAGAGCTGCCCGTGGAGCAGTCGGCTAGCCAGCGTGACCACAGGCCGTGGTTAGCTGGTAAGGCTACTGCTAACACGATGCCATCTCTGCCGCTGTCGTTGACATGTTCGAGGCGGCGGAGACGTCCATTAAGGCGAATGGGCGTCTCACGAAGGCCCCTCGCGAGGTGGCCCGGCATTGCCGCATCGTGCCCCTGGATTACCAGAGGTACGGTGTGGTACCCAAGCCGAGCGTGGATGACCGCGCGGCTTTGGGTGAGGATGCGCGGCCAGGCTCCCGTTCTGACACGGGAGTCTTGTGTTCGAACGCGTTGCATTCGGCAAATGCCGCGTTGCATGATGCGGAGGAGAGTGGGAGAGCTTCGATTGCCGCTCTGTCCCTCGTCTCCCAGCTGTTACAGGGGGTAGCAACGGCATCCGCATCGCGCCAGCCGAGCCCGGTCACAGTCCAGAGAGCCATCCAGGATGGTATCAACCTGGCTCTGGACTGCATGACTCGGGCGGTGACTAGGAGTGTCCGGGCAAGGCGCACGTTTGCCTTGAACAATCTGTGCCCGTCCCAGGACCTGTACAATAGGCTACTGCGTACGCCTATGACAGGTCCTGGTCTCTTTGGAGGTGAGGGATGTAGACACCTCCAGGAGACGGTTACTCTGGTCAATAACCAGAGGGCGCTGCGCGAGCAGTTTGAAGTGCTCCGTCGGGAGCGCGTTCGTGCCACACCCCCTGCGTATCATCCCCTGCAGGCTCGAGGTGGAGGTGGCCAGGTCAGAGGCCAACCACCATCGCAGCGTCGGCCTCGGCCGCGTGCGATTCGGCCTGCAGTGAGGGGGGCGCAGGCTCCTCAGGCGCAGTCAGCCAGGCAGCCACCTGCGCACCGAGGTGCGCGCGGTGCTGGGCGTGGCGCGTGAGGATCTGGTCGTGGTAATCGTGCCTGATGGGCCGGTTACCGCGGTGAGAACCACACCGGTGTTTCTGGGAAAGGAGACAGTGCCACTCTTGCACTCCTTATGTCCACCTCTCTCCCTAGGTGGACCGGTGGGAGGCCGGCTAGCCGACCACAAGCAAGAGTGGGAACGGTTGACTCAGGACCGTTTAGTCTTGCGATGGCTTTCAGTCGGGTATCATCCCGATTGGATGACAGGCCCGCCATCGCGACTGTCTCTAGTGCCAATCTGGACTCCAAATCTGAGAGATCCAGAGCAAAGGTTGTGTATCGAGGAGGAGGAGATAAATTCCCTCATACTAAAAGGAGCTATTCAGCCGGCACAAAAGTGTCCGGTCTTCTATTCAACCGTGTTCTTGGTAACAAAAAACACCGGAGGGTGGAGACCAATTCTCAACCTCAAGCCATTGAACAAGTTCATAGAGACGCCCAGTTTCAAGATGGAGACTGTGCGCTCGGTGTTGGCGGGGTTAGAGAGGGGAATGTGGACAGCTTCAATAGATTTGAAGGATGCTTATTTCCACATTCCCATAGCGAGGAGTTTCCGTCGCTTCCTGAGATTTGCATTCCAGGGCAGACAGTGGGAATTCAGGGTGTTACCCTTCGGAATTTCCACCGCTCCTCGGGTTTTCACCCGTGTGGTTCTTGCGAGCACAGCATACCTCCGCAGGAGAAGCATAGCAGTCCACACGTACATAGACGACTGGCTGTTAAATGCACACACCCAGGACAGTTTATCGACCAATCTGGAGATTGTTTTGAAAACGCTCACGGATTTAGGCTGGATGATAAATTTTCAAAAATCAGAGCTGACTCCGTCCCAGAGGTTTGTTTACCTGGGGATGTTCTTCGATCTAGAGACAGGATATGTTTATCCTACTCACGAGAGAGTTCAGAAACTCATCTCAGTAATTCAGTCAGTGTGCGACAGTCGTCATGTCCTGGCACAGGTTTACTTGAGAATGCTGGGGTTGATGGTTTCGTTGGAACCAGTCATTCCTCAGGCCGCCTTACGCAGGCGGCCGATCCAGCTTTTTCTCATGACACAATGGACCCAGAGTACAGGTTCACTGGACTCGAATGTGTCAGTGTTGGCGCCTCTAATTCACCACCTGCAATGGTGGTTGAAGACAGAAAATCTCCTGTTGGGGGTTTTGCTAACCCCTCCCCACCCTCAGGTGACTGTGTATACAGATGCATCGATGGAGGGTTGGGGAGCTTGCCTGGAAGAGTCCACAATATCAGGGCTGTGGGATCTGGATCAGTCAAAGGAACATATCAATCTACTGGAACTAAGAGCAGTAGTCCTGGGCCTGGAACATTTCTTACGGAAAGTTCAGGGCAAGATTGTTCTTATTCGTTCAGACAACTCAACTGTAGTGACTTACATAAACCGCCAGGGCGGAACGAAGTCGCCCAGTCTCTGTATGATGACATGGAGACTGCTTTGTTGGTGCCTGGATCACAGGATTACCTTGAAAGCAGTTCATATTCCGGGAAGGTTAAATCTGCTAGCAGACTCATTGAGCCGAAGGATGAGTGTTTTACCCACGGAATGGCAACTAAATCAATGTGTGGCGGATCGTCTGTTCGACCATTGGGGGAAGCCCAACATCGATTTGTTCGCAATGAAGAGGAATGCGAAGATGACGACGTACGTCTCTCCGATTCCAGATCCAAGCGCTTTCGCAACAGATGCGTTAGCTATCAGCTGGGCGGGAATGTATGCATACGCATTCCCTCCAGCAATCCTGATTCCAAAAGTTCTTCAGAAAATCCGGCAGGAGGAGTGCCAAGTGCTTCTGATCGCCCAGGATTGGCCAAACCGATCGTGGTATACGGATCTGCTGGACCTTCTGGTCTGCAATCCGGTTCCTCTGCCTCTGATGGACGACATTATCTTCCAGGGCAAGGCCCTACACAACAATCCGTCAATGTTCCGATTGACTGCGTGGATGTTGTCAAGGAATCTAGAATTAAGGAGGGCTTTTCTGAGCAAGCAGCCATGTTTATGGCCAAAGCCAGGAAGGGGTCAACCTCCAGAGCATATAATTATAAAATCAACAGATTTGCAGAGTGGTGCTCAAAAAGATGTATTGATCCAATGGATTCATCTATTCAGGAAGTAGCTGATTTCCTCTGTCACCTGTATGATGCCTATAGCCTCAAGCCTAACTCTATTGCTGGTTATAAGTCAGCTTTAATGTCTGTTATTCCTTGCTTGGCTAAGAGGGGAAGTGATGAAGTAAGTACATTAAATGTATTAATTAAATGCATGGGCAATCTAAGACCAAGGAATCCCCCGGTGATTCCGTCTTGGAGTTTATCGCTAGTGATTCAAGTACTAGGTGATAAGCCTTTTGAACCACTTAGTTCCATTTCTATGAAACTATTAACTCTTAAAACCGTATTTTTAATTGCTGCGGCCTCGGCTAGGCATAGGAGTGAAATTCATGCCTTATCAGCCGAGGATGACCGTTTTGTGGTTACAGGGGAAGGCCTTAAGCTGCTACCTAGGATTAATTTCTTGGCTAGGAATCAGTCTTTGAAATATCCAGGTCAACCTATTGTTTTGCCAGCTTTGACTAGATATGATCCTAATTCTAAAGCATGGTGTCCCGTCCGGGCGCTGCTCCGGTACAAACAACGTACATCGGAGTGGCGCACCGACCAGTCAGCGTTATGGTTGTCATATATGGAACCCCATGGCAGGGCGTCGAAGGACACCATTTCCAGGTGGATTGTAGAATGTATTCAGTTTTGTCATAAATCCGCCACCGGGAAGCAGGTTGATGTGGCCAAAGCTCACAGTGTCCACGGCGTAGTGACATCCACTGCCCTATTTAATGGGGTCCCTGTGGATGACATTATGTCGGTTGCTCAGTGGCACTGTGAGTCAAGTTTTACAGACCATTATCTCCGTGACACCTCTAATCCTCTCGCCTTGTCGATTTTGAAAAAATAACTATAGTCCAGTCAATCTCGGCCAAAAATATTTTAACCCGGAACAAATTGCAACAGAATTTTTTTACCTCGCCCAGTGTATAGGGGGCCATCATGTACAACATATCAAAAGTCCTCCAAAATTCCAATAGGGGAAAGGGTAAAATTTGCATAATTATTACCAGATTTGGGCCATTTCACCTGAAAAATCCATTTTTCTTTATTTCTTTAAAACCGGTATGTAATATATGTGTGACTGGGTATTTTTGGACTTTTTTAGTAATAAATGAATACGATTGACATATTCTCCACAAATTAAATGTATTGTGTTATGCCACTTGCATGAATTTACCTAATACCATCATTGATATTGATACAATACATATTATATTTTATTATGTCACGGTATTGTGTGTTTCTAAGCTAAGCTAAGATGAAATAGTATGGCATAGGTACCTGGTTTCTACTAATTTCATCTTGCATCAATTATCCAAGTCATCTTCCTCAATGAGCGTTATTGAATTCGAGCAACTGAGACCCTTACAGTCTTCGCAGGCGGATGTGCAGCTGAGCCCATGTTTTCTACAGGTGCATCTCTTTGATTCACAGCCAGTTTTGCAGCTGCATCTAAATGAATACAGTAAATCGTCAGGTGCTGCCAGCATGTCAGTCTTAACAGGCAGCATTTGGTGGTTGAGAACTTTCCAGCCCCATTCTGTTGGATCCATATCTCCAGCATCTCCTCTCCAAACTTGAATTTGGTAGTACACGCGAAGACTGTGAAACTTTGCGGATGCGGGTGTTGGTGGTAAATCTCGTGCTTCAACATACTTGGAACTTTTTGCAACCTTCTCCCTGAATCGCTTGTACCGCAAAGCAACTAGACTATCCATTGAAGTGCCATTGTATAGAATAAGCATTGCCTTCTCACCTGCTTTTATCACGTCATCTTTATTCGCATTACTCATTGTAAACACTTCAGCAATTTGAGAGAGTTCTTTGCAGCACTGGATTTTGCTAAGGGATGCAGATTTTCCAATTCCATAAAGCCTAGATGTTGAGTCACAGCCAAGGATAGCATGGATAAATAACAGCTGTGAGCACAAACAGAACCCGAGTTTTTCCTTTGCCATTTTGATATTCCACAGTCGGGGTTTCTTTGCATTTTGCTTTGGCTCTGGTCTGAAAAATAGCTGACAGCCATTCATATCAGTATGGTATAGAAGCAACACCAGTAGGTCGGTATCGTCTCCAACAAGAGCAGTATTTGTTGACTTTGAAGCCAAGATAGCCGTTTGCGTAATTAAGACATCAGCATCACTGCTTGCCTTTATCGTTAAGCATCCAGCCTGTTCGAGAGATGAACTTAAGATTGATATGAACCGATGTTTGTTCTGCTTGTTACTAAGAAAATCAGGCTTACTCAAGAGTTACAACTGTTTGCGGAGTCAGTACAACAGTTGCGCCTGATCCACGAGTTCGCCTCTTATGTGTTACATCTTTTATGTCTGGGCCTTGGTCATAACCATCAAAAACTACTGTAGCCTTTCCATATTTGCTTATGCAATATTTTACATATCTTTGACAAACATTTGCAAATGTCTCTCCACGCTGCCATGGAACACAGTGTAATAGAGCTCCTCCATCAAGCACATAGTGGACAGAATCTGGAAGGACTGCATCTTCATTTTGAATTAATTTCCACAATGCATCAGCAAGTGCCGGCTTATTTGCTTCCCGTGGAAGAAATGAATTATCAAAGAGTGCGGGCGGATGAGTGCACAACTCATACTCAAAATAAAATGATGGATTCCCTTTTGATCCATTTGTAGCAATTAAACTGAGTCTTTGAAATAGGAGTTGTGGATCAATTTGTACACATTCATTATCAATCTTGAGAGATGTTTTGGATGCTAAGGTAATAGCTTGTCTCTTTCTCTGGAACGAAATGCTTGATACACATTGGCCACACATCGAATTAATAATTGATTCTCCAATATATTTAGCATCGTCAACATTGACTGATTCATGTGCAGACAATCCACTAACAAGTCCTCTAAGTGAAGGGTCTGGTCCAAATGGATTCAGTTCACTAAGGATTTTGAGAATTTTGTAGGTATCATCCATATCACGCTTTATTCGAGGTTGTGTGGAATCTTTGTGTTGTTCACTTGAATCACAGTTTACCCCAGAGAGCTCTTGCATTGCATTACACACATCTGCACATGCGGGCATAGACAACAACCAAACAAGACGCTGAAGTTCTGTCATTCCACGACCTCGTGTTAGACCACCACTTGACTTTACACTTCTCATAAGGACCTGCTCAATAACTAGATCAGTAGATAACCCTGCCCAATACCTATCACTTCGATGGATGACATGATGACCATTGAAGAAGCTGGTGTGTATATCTGGATGACTTTCAGGTATTTCTAACATCTTTTGTAAATATACATATGCAGACTTGGCGTACAGATTATGCCCAGCGGCTGCAAAATATGGAAGCATCTCACGAACGGTCTGAAGGTGCATGTTCCAATCACCAGTTCGTTCTGCCTTAATGAATTTGCGCAGAATGCCAACCAACTCCATATACAAAAGCCAGAGTCGTGCAGTCCTCTTATCTTTCATGACCACCTTCTCTGAGTCTAGTTTGTCCTTGACATCATGTAATGCATTTTCCGAGCACAATCTTGTAGCTACATACAGATTTTTGATAATGTCATCATAGAGCTCTCCAACTTTAACCAGACTTTTATTTAGGGAACTTTCAATCGTTTCATGTCCTGCAACATTATGATCATTGTCAAACAATTCTTTTGAATGCATTGCAGCGGAATATTCTACTGTGTCAACTTCAGCATCTGCAATTGTAGGTAGTGGTAGGTTGTATGCATTTGCAATCAAGATTGTACTGAGAGAAGCAAAAACCATGAGGTGTCCTCGAACTGCTCGAGAAATTGCCTTTCCACTAAGAATGTGTTTGACAGCATTCTCAGCGTAGACTACCTCTAGAATAGGCGCAAGACCGCTTCCTGCCATTAAGTGACCAATGCAGCCAAGGAAGCTCATCTCCATATGAAGACCTCCGAGTCTTAGAATAATTTGCTTTAATGGACTCCAGCTCGGCTCAATCTCTATGATAGTCATAGCTTTCCAAAATAAGGGCTGATCAAATGTAATCACGGGTGCAACATGGTATCGGTTTGCCTGTTCACAAACATAAGTCAAAGTGGAGAAGATGCAGGTGATGTTACTTGGCTCTAGATCTATCATCGGAAGGAAAATAACAGACGATTTACCTGGATAAACTCCTTGGTGAACAGTTTGCATCATGCCAGACCATGTCTCCTTGAACGCAGAAACAAAGAGAAATCCCAGAGGATGTCAATGTCAGCTGTTGGGTCTGTTTGTTCCATCGCAGTTAACTCCTTAAAGCTCAATGGGAAGTTCCTGGTATGCTGAGACTCAAAGTTCCTGATACAGATCTTGCCAACTTGCTTGATATCTTCAGATGTTACATTTATCCTTGGAATAAGTTTGCACGAAAGGTTTCCTGGTGTAACAGATGCAATGATTCCCATTCCATGAAATGTATTATGCCCATCTATTGTGCAAATATTGTGATCCACATTGTCGGCAACAAACTGAATGAACTCGCCTGATTATGGCTGTGGTAGATCTCCACCATGAAGTGATGCACTGCGCTCAAACCTCTGTATCTCCGCCTATGAACATCCAAATCCGTGCTTGTACAAGGTGTCAACAATAAATCTAGATCCAAATTTATGGCGCATCTCACATGACAGCCCGAACTGCAAAGGTGCCAAAATAACTCTAGGACGAGTTCCTTGCATAATAGCCTGTCCAACTGATGCCTGTTTCATTTCTGTGTCTTTTCCAGTAAACAAAATCCGCAATAATTCCCGCAGTGTCTCTGGTAAATAATTCAATGCCTTTACTGGGTCGCTCATTTGCTCCCTTGATGGATAGCTTTCAGATGATGTGCATGAATCAATTAACTTAATATCGTGTCTAAACAGTTTGGCAGCTGTCTGGATGATTAGCATGCTCTCTGATTTGGAATCCTTTCTCTTCTGTTCCTTATAGAAGTCAGTCAAAATAGTAGATGCTTTAGAACGAAAGGTAACAATGTTTGGCTTACCATTCACAGTGCTAATAAATATTTCATCGCCATAATTATCTTTTATTTTATCCTGCATGTATTTTGTACTGTATGCTTTATTCTCTTTATCATCGAGATACTCTTGCATTTTATTAACGAGGTCGTGCAGGGTCAGCTGCTCATCATCATTATTTTCAAGAAATGCCATTGTCGCACTAAATGCTCTTACTCTGTCCAAGTCTTCTGGCCTTCCATGTTTTTGGGATGAGCAAGATGAGTGGAGCTGAGGGATATTTTCCATGGTTCAAAAATTTACGATGCAGCTTTGATGGTATACTGCATTGACAACGCATAAATCCGGCGTGAAGGCAAGCCGACCAGCTACAAGTGTGCCCCAATCGTCTTTTCTCTGCTCACAGGCCTCGTCGATACTACATTGAAAGTCATGAGTACTTACTGGATAAATATCATAGCCACGTTTCTTTCCATCTTGAATTTTTGCAGGGTATCCGCATAGCAAACAATGTTCACTAAAATTGAATGTTGGACTTTCTGAACGGAGTGTTCGCATGGGTGGCGGAGATTGTTCAATTTTCTCTGCATCACGGGCAATCCGCTTGGGATCAATGAACTCCCGTCGACATTTTACATGAACCCTCTGTCCTACTTCAGCTATGACATCGCTTTCACGGGCTCTGCTAGCATTGTTAATACCGTCACAGCCTTTAACTCGAAGCTTAACAGTTTGTGAGCCATTTTCTAGGCTCTGGTTACAAATAACGCATGTATCTAAATCCATGTCCATATTCTGATTGAATTGTATAGAAATTTATTCAAATTGTGAGATAAAAGTGAAAATTAAAATGCGATTTATTTTAGATAAAATTTTAAAAGCGAAAAACAAAATTAAACTTACTTTAAATATAATTTTTTTAAATTACCCCGGCCCTGTGCATACAACCATATTTAATCTGTGGTTTGGAGAATTTGTACAAGTGATTCAAGGCAATATTGCCAATTGCTTACTGTCTTCCGTGACCATGAAATTCAGAGCTTAGACAACATTTCTACTTTGTTTATTTGCGGAATGAAGCAGGTAAGGGAAGTTTCATTATTCGGATAATGGCGGTAGCTAAATATGCAAATTTACCAACTTTCCCATCGAGGGATTTTGGAGGACTTTTGATATGTGACACCTGGCAGTCCCATGAATGCCGCAGAAAAGAAATAAATTCTGTTGCAATTTGTTCTAGGTTAATTTGTAGTTTTACTGGACTACTAGGTGTACATTATTTGATGAGGTTTCCTCATTGCTTATATATTTCACAATTAATTATTGGAAACAACCACTTTTTTGGCACTGCATCAGTCTTCACCACTGGGAAGATGATGTCAGCACCCAAGTTCAACAAGGTCAGTCTTGTTCATGTGTTGTCCATTGTTGATTGTATTGTCACGTTACCCGTTATTATTAGCATGATGATGGTTTGTGTGTTTATGTGGTTCATTATTGAGAGTATACGAAAATGGAGTTTTTTCGTCTCTGTCCTGTAGTACATGGCACTTGTACGTAGAGAGCGTATGGGACGTTGAGGTCATTCGAGTCTTCCTCCCAGGAAGGGGGCGTGGGGGGGGAGCGCATATGACATTCGGTCATCTCTCTTACATCGGTTGTGTTATCCGATGGTTGGTCAAATCCTTACTGTGTTTTCACACAGTTTCAGAAATTTAAGTGCCTTAAACGCAGAAAAGCGTATAGGGATGAGCTGGTCTTTTGACCTCGCCTCCCTCCCGCCGAATTCCCTGTCGAATTCTGGCAATATCAAAAAATATTAGGGAGGTAAGTATACTCTTGAAGTGAAATAAACGAAATCTAGGATTTCTTTTTTCACGAGAGAGTTGATACTTACCTCCCTAGATACGGACCCGGCCTCTCCACCCCACAGAGGCTCGGTCTTCAGGCTCTTAATAGTTGCATGTGTGTCAGCCAATAAATTAGTCAGAGGAAGTGCTAGTCTGCGCATGCGCGGTGGTGGGGCTGGCATCCGCCAGACTACACTCTGACTCCCTGCCCAGTACGGGCACCTAACTGTTTTAATCTGAGTGTTTATTGAGTGAAAGCCGATATTTAGCAATATCAAAAAGTATTAGGGAGGTAAGTATCAACTCTCTCGTGAAAAAAGAAATCCTAGATTTCGTTTAAATTGAGGCATTTTAGTGGTAAATTTTCAAAAATGGTCTGTTTTATCTACGAATGAACATTTCTCTGAGAAAATAGACATTTTCCGAACCAAACCTAGATTGTTAAAATTTGCACTCCTGTTCCTGTTCTTTCTAGCGTTATTTTATCTGTTCTTGTTATCAGTGCCTATGAGCATGCCTATGATCTACTAGAAAACACATTCCTGCCGCTGTTTCATCAAAGTGATCTGGTAAGTTTATCAAGGGAAATGTCAATATATAGTTTTGACATCTCTGTATCCCTGTTGTTGTTATCCGCTCACAAAGAAGTTTAGTGGGAGATATCATTGTTCCTGTATGGGTTTATGTAAGTTAGTATGTATGTGTCTACTTGGTTTCTATACAATAGCTTTTTTATGCAAAACTCATTAACCCTTTAATGGTCAAATTTGGTCAACAGAATTTAAATATCTGCCTATTGACTCTCCATTTACAGGCCAAGAGAAAACAATTTTAGAAAATTTATCGCTGGAGTTATTGCAGTGGTAAATTTTCAAAAATTGTATTCTCTTGGCCTGTAAATGGACATTCCACAAGACCATAGCAGAGGCTGATTTTGGCTGGCATGACCATTAAAGGGTTAAATGGATTTAGACTAAAGTTTAACACGTGTGTATTACTAAGACGGACATCAAGTTTATTTTTCAGTGATTCTACTTGAGCAATGTGGTTTAACGAGTTTCTTATATTACTGCATTTATCCCCTCACAATGAAGTTCAATGGAATATATCATTACTCAGTATTTCGCACAGCTATCACCTTTAATAATGCAAACTCCATTGAATGGGTGGGTAAGGCAGATGTCATGGATGTCACATTCATGTTCTATTAACATTCATCATTATTTGACAGAATTATTGATCTAGAAAATACAGAACTTTATCAGCTTAGATAAGTGTAATTTCTGAACAAAAACTTATTTTAAGCTTAACAGATTTGAACAAAATTTTGTATATGCTAAATCGCCTAAGGGTAGGTGTTGGTTATGCGTCAATATTTGGTGAACTTATGATGAAATATATATATATAAATCATTAAGTTGAAGGTTTTCTCATAAGACTAAAGAATTTTAGACCAAATTCACAATATTGTCTTTAAGTAGTATGTACTATTAACTTGGACACTGTGTCCGCAATGATTTAATGTTTGTTGGTGGAGTCATTGTTCTTGAATATCTATTTTCTATGACGACATTGATCAGATGGAATATGTACTGCTTGCAATACTTTGTATATGCTTGAATTATGATATTCCATCTAAACTAGCATAATTCATCTTAACTGCTCTGCCATTTACATGGATACAGTCTATGTTGTTGAAAATTTATATCAAATATTTGTTACTTATATAGCCTAGAGCGGCAAGTAGGCATACATATATATGTGCCAATACAGGAGCAGTAGTACTGACAATATGAGTCCATGCATAGTTGAAATGTATATGCTCAACAATTTTCAAGTGCTCAGAATGGTAAATGATGTTGAACTGTACAGGCTGTTTGTGGAAGTAGTAGTAGAAGTAGTAGTAGTAGTAGTAGCAGTAGCAGTAGTAGCAGTAGTAGCAGTAGTAATAGTAGTAGTAGTAGCAGTAGTAGCAGTAGTAGCAGTAGTAGTAGTAGCAGTAGTAGGAGTAGTAGTAGCTGCAGCAGTAAATATTACAATCCTCGTGATAATTTTAGTAAATATTGCAGCCCTGCTGGTGTCTTGAGTGAATATTACCACCCTGGTGGTGGTGAATGTAGTGAGTATTAAGCCTGGCTGGTGGATCTAGTACATATTACAGCCCTGTTGGTTATTATAGTGAATATTACAGCCCTGGTGGTGGATCTCATAAATATTACAACCCTGGTCATAGATCAAGTTAATATTACAGCCCTGGTGGTGGATGTAGTGAGTATTAAGCCTTGCTGGTGGATCTAGTACATATTACAGACCTGTTGGTTATCGTAGTGAATATTACAGCCCTGGTGGTGGATCTCATAAATATTACAACCCTTGTCATAGATCAAGTGAATATTACAGCCCTGCTGGTGACTGTAATGAATATTACAGTCCTGGTGGTGGATCTAGTACATATTACAGCCCTGTTGGTTATTGTAGTGAATATTACAGCCCTGGTGGTGGATCTCATTAATGTTACAACCCTGGTCATAGATCTAGTGAATATTACAGCCCTGCTAGTGACTGTAACGAGTATTGCAGTCCTGGTGGTGGATCTAGTGAATAGTACAGCGCTGATGATCGATCTAGTGACTGCTGTTGGCTGTTGTGAATATTACAGCCCTGGTGGTAGCCGTAGTCAATATTACAGTCCTGGTGGTAGTAGTATTACATATTCCAGCCCTGGTGGTGACTTGTGGATATGGCTGCCCTGGTGGTGACTTGTGAATATTGCAGCCCTGATGGTGGCTGTAGTGAATATAGCAGCCCTGATGGTGGCTGTTGTAAATATTGCAGCCCTGGTGGTGGCTGTAGTGAATATTGCAGCCCTGATTGTGGCTGTTGTAAATATTACAGCCCTGATGGTGGCTGTTGTGAATATTACAGCCATGGTGGTGACTGTTGTGAATATTGCAGCCCTGGTGGTGGCTGTTGTAAATATTGCAGCCCTGATGGTGGCTGTTGTAAATATTACAGCCCTGGTGGTGGATGTAGTGAATATTGCAGCCCTGATGGTGGCTGTTGTGAATATTGCAGCCCTGGTGGTGGCTGTAGTGAATATTGCAGCCCTGATGGTGACTGTTGTGAATATTGCAACCCTGGTGGTGGCTGTAGTGAATATTGCAGCCCTGTTGGTGGCTGTAGTGAATATTGCAGCCCTGATGGTGGCTGTTGTAAATATTACAGCCCTGGTGGTGGATATAGTGAATATTACAGCCCTGGTGGTGACTTGTGAATACTGCAGCCCTGGTGGTTGATGTTGTAAATATTGCAGCCCTGATGGTGGCTGTTGTAAATATTACAACCCTGGTGGTGGATGTAGTGAATATTGCAGCCCTGATGGTGGCTGTTGTAAATATTGCAGCCCTGATGGTGGCTGTTGTAAATATTACAACCCTGGTGGTGGATGTAGTGAATATTACGGCCCTGGTGGTGGATGTAGTGAATATTGCAGCCCTGGTGGTGGATGTAGTGAATATTACAGCCCTGGTGGTGGCTGTTGTAAATATTGCAGCCCTGATGGTGGCTGTTGTAAATATTACAACCCTGGTGGTGGATGTAGTGAATATTACAGCCCTGATGGTGGCTGTTATGAATATTACAGCCCTGGTGGTGACTGTTGTGAATATTACAGCCCTGGTGGTGGCTGTTGTAAATATTGCAGCCCTGGTGGTGGATGTAGTGAATATTACAGCCCTGGTGGGTGCTGTTGTGATTATTGGAGCCCTGGTGGTGGCTGTTGTGAATATTGCAGCCCTGGTGGTGACTGTTGTGACTATTGCAGCCCTGGTGGTGACTGTTGTGAATATTGCAGCCCTGGTGGTGAGTGTTTTGAATATTGCAGCCCTGGTGGTGACTTGTGAATATTCCAGCCCTGGTGGTGACTGTTGTAGATATTACAGCCCTGGTGGTGGATGTAGTGAATATTGCAACCCTGGTGGTGGCTGTTGTGAATATTGCAGCCCTGGTGGTGGTTGTTGTGAATATTGCAGCCCTGGTGGTGGTGACTGTTGTGAGTATTGCAGCCCTGGTGGTGACTTGTGAATATTCCAGCACTGGTGGTGACTGTTGTGAATATTGCAGCCCTGGTGGTGGATGTAGTGAATATTACAGCCCTGGTGGTGGCTGTTGTGAATATTGCAGCCCTGGTGGTGGCTGTTGTGAATATTGCAGCCCTGGTGGTGAGTGTTTTGAATATTGCAGCCCTGGTGGTGACTGTCGTGAATATTGCAGCCCTGGTGGTGAGTGTTTTGAATATTGCAGCCCTGGTGGTGACTTGTGAATATTCCAGCGCTGGTGGTGACTGTTGTAAATATTGCCGCCCTGGTGGTGGCAGTAGTGAATTTATTTTAACCTAATACTCTCTTTCTTTGATGATGTCTCTTTCACACATTTCAGTATTACCTGATGCTCTGTGGAAGTCGCTCACCATCGCTACTCAACAAAGGTTTACTCAAGTAAGCAAAAATAATACATCTTTAAAAGCTGTTCAAAACGATATTTACTAAACTGTTTTTGTAGAGCTCTAGATGAAGTGGCGGATGGCTCGGCTTATCTATCCAAATGGCATCTAGGGAGATATGTTAAAGTTTTGCAAAATGTCCGATTGTCTTGACATATGCAGTCCCGGGGCTCTAGTATAAAATTTGTGTTAAGGGAGAATTTATATGCTCTAAGGCACTGAAATGTTCTTTCTTCAAACCACCAGAAGCTTTTAAAATAATGAATTAAGGTTAAAAGACATTCACATTTGTCTTCTTGAGCTACACTTTTGTCAGGTGGTTATTTTGCATTGTGTTTCTTATCATAAACTTTTACCCCTTTAATAATGCACCAAGAGAGAGAACTCTTGATCAGGGAAAATAGTCATATACAAGTGCAAGAAAAATGGATTAAAAAATTACTGCCATGTCTAGAGAGCTGGTGAGCTCAACAAAGCTTTCATAAACATATTTCTCCTTCCCATAATTAGGCAGTTATACACATTGAGAATGGACCTTTCCGGTTTTAGCTATTCCCCGCCCATCTCTAGCTAAACTCCACCCACACCTCGCTCGTGTTGGGTTCGATCAATCTCTGAACACCCTGACTATCAATTTCCAAAAAACTACTCATGTAAGCTGTTGAATATTTTGAAACTAATTTGACTGGGTGCTGTTGCTGCCTAAGGCAGCAACAGCGCCCAGTCAAATTAGTTTCAAAATATTCAACAGCGTGTTTATTAATAGCAAAGAATTACAAATACATACACTTCATACAACATGTCGGACTGTGAGATTTAGTAACGGTCTATATAGAACCCTTTGTGACGTAATGATTGTGACATCATCATAAATGCGCTGAGTTGATTATGACATCATACGAGGTCAGATGATGGATGAATACTCTGGAAAGGTGAATTATCTAAGCAGTATATCTTGATTTCGAATACGAGTCTATGGCCAAATCTGCCAAAATAACCTACTCTAGCACATTAGAATGCGCTAGATGTTATACTCTCAGCAGATATTATACTCTCAACAGATATTATACTAGAAACTCTTCTGAAATGATAGATATTCAGTTTGTTAAGTTTATTCATTTCCATACAGCATTATGCATTAATTTGCACTATTCAGGGATGGATCCAGGATTTTTGGAGGGAGGGAATTCACTAAAAATAGGCACCTGAAAGACCTTGAGCAGCTGTAACCATACCATATGGTCCTGTTCTGAAAAATATAGAAATCTAGGTGCTCTCACATTGCTCCTTCTGCATTTCCAGATGTAAATATGGACCCTATGGATAAAGATAAAAATCGTCACCAAAATGGAAAATTGCACTCAATTATCAAGGATGGTGTTCAAACCTCCCCTTATACATACAACCCCCCCCCCCCCCCCCCCCTCTGGATCTGCCCCTGTTATTGGTTTACATAGACTGGGCAAAACATTTTTATGCAACACAGAATGTACCGCTCTAAAATCTGTATCTTAATTTTAGAACAATAAAGAAGAAAGAGTCTGGCTTTGCTAACATTGGTAACAAGATAAAGGAGGTGTTCCGCAGCAATACACGTGAGCAATAATAATAATAATAATAATAATAATAATAATAATAATAATAATTTTCTTCATTCTACATTGATGTGTATTGATGTTTGTATGTAGACTTACCTAACTGTATTTATTTTACATTTATTGCGGCTGGTGTTAAGTTATTTCTCCTATTATAATAATAATAATAATAATAATAATAAAAATACACTTCTTGTTTTGTCTTCTACCCTCTACATTGTATGTATATTGACGTTTGTATATAGACTGATGAGATTTGCAGAATTACTGTATTTACTTAACATTAATCCGATAAGGCTGGTGTTTAACTGTCTGACTGCTAGTAGCAACAAGACAATAATTGCAATGGGCAATAACTCTGGACCTGCTGAATATTTTGAAAAAAATGTGACTGAAAGTTGTTAGCATATCCAGAGTTAAACCCCATGGAATATGCAGAAAATCAGCAGGCAAACAGTTAAGGTATTTCCCCTTGACCTGTTTATTTATCTGGTATATAACTTTTATTTTGTATTAGTTTCATGTTGTAATCTAATCATTTCCAGTTGATGGACGTCCTTTGCTTGACATGGATGATGAACTTGATAGCGTGACAATTGCAGTGAGTACTGAGTACACACGCATGCAGAGGAACAAGCGTACCTGCACTTACCTCGAATAGAACAGAGAGTTTGAATCTCATCCGCCTATCTCTTAAAACCTTTAAAACTCATATCAGCCAAAGATGGCTTCTGCAGTGGTCTTGAGAAATGTCCATTTGCAGACCAAAAGAAGACTATTTTTGAATTTTTATGACTGGAATGACTGGCTGGATAACCAAGCCAGTCATTCTAGTGATAAATTTTCAAAATAATCTCTTGGTCTGCAAATGCACATTTTCTAATGAGAAAACTAAAATGTTCTTGGGAAAATGTAATGGTTAAAGGGTTAATGACAATAAACCATGCACATGCTACTGGGAGAGTGAAAGCCAGAGTGAGAGAAAACAACATCTTTTATCCTAATTAAAAACATATTACATGATTTCTGGGCGCTGCAGAATAATGGTTTATATATTTAATTACTGACATTATCTATAAGCATGAATTTAATGCAAACCATTAAGTTCTTTCAATTGCACATTACAAGCAGGGTTTGGATATATATATATATATATATATATATATATATATATATATATATATATATATATATATATATATATATAATGGATGCATCTACTTTTAGTTATGTCCCATAGGGCTGGGAAATTTTGGCTCTTACAAGACTTCTTCTTTTCGTTCGCTGATCATACCGCCAGTCCTAAAGTGACTATCGACATGATCATAAGACAATAACGATATCTCGGAAAATACTGTGATATCACGATATATTGTCTAGGCAATCAAAATCATGGTTCATGCCACAAACCTATCATCTACAACATTACTGATAGCCGGTAGCATGGATTAAATTGATCTGAATGTCCTGCATGAAATATAAACCAAGCCTAAACTTTGTATTTAATCTATTCTCACCATTTTATTCAACCTGCTAATAAATATATGTTGTAAAATGGACATTTGCAAAACGGAAATCCCAAAGCTCAAATCTGAATGCCTAAGACAGAAATGGTTCTAAAGACACGTTCGACTCGCCAAATATTGGTAACTATAGACACGTATTTTACAGTCAAATGCACTTATTTTCGTCTGGCAAATAATCAGCTACGGTTATCTGTACTACTGGTTATCAGCTACTGGTTCACCAGTTGAACATACCCTAGATCTGTGTTTCCATTATATCTGGCTGTCTGATTGGTTAAGTTCACTTTGACAGTTGTGTACTCTAGGATATAGCCAGTGATGGAACAGACTTGTAATTGTATCGAAATTTTCTAGCTTTTATAAGGAATTTACCATTTCATCCCCACCACCATCACTCAAGGCCAGATAAAACTTGTCCATGTTTTAACATCAGTCTGATCATAAAGGTTTACCACGAGGGCGTGAATATAACACATTTAACCCTAAACGCTGAACTAGGTACTGTAGACCAGATCGTTCTTAAATGGTCCAATTGAAGATGATTACTTTGAAAATAATTTTTGTGGAAAGTTGTCACAGACACCAGAATCTTTCAATAGAATTATTTCCAAAATAATCAGCTGGTCTTATTTCATTTCTTATTTTGGTTGCATTTAACACATTCAGTTTGCTGTGTCCTCCAAAAAGTGTCACTCACTAAGCATTATTAATATCAGTATTATATTGTATGGTTGGACATATCAGACTCATTCAGTCATGACTAAGGTGAGCTGCCGCAATAGCATACATCCTCATCATTAAACAAGCAATCATCATTAAACAAGCAAGGCAACTGGATTTACGAATATTCAAATGTCAGTCAGCATCATGAGTCATGACAGTGAGTGAGTTTGGGTTGCTAAGGTAACCAGAGACATAAGAGCAGCTACAGAATTCTTATGTCTTCCGCCAAATAAAATTTGGAAATATTTGCATGCGTTCGTGTTATCTGTGCAAATGTTAATTGTTGTTTAATGGTTTTTGTCTTGCCTGCGAAGTTGGTATCACTTGGTATCACTTTTCCGGCTGCGGTGGCGTAAACTTTTAAGTTAAGTTTATATCTCAGCAATGCCTGGTCCAATTGGAACCAAACTTGGGTGCATGGTAATATACATCAAAAGGAAGCAGCCCGCCGATAAAAAGGTCATGAGGTCAAGGTTACAGGGGTCAAAGGTTACAGTATAATCTTTGTTAATATTTTACGTTAAGTTTTTGCGTTAAACAAAAGTTATTGCCTTATATCTCAGCAATGCCTGATCCAATTGGAGCCAAACTTGGGTACATGGTGATATACATCAAAAGGAAGCAGCAGACACCATGCGGTTAAGGTTAGGGGTGTCAAAGGTCATGGTATAATCTTTGTTAATATTTTACGTTAAGTTTTTGCATTAAACAAAAGTTATTGCCTTATATCTCAGCAATGTCTGATCCAATTGGAACCAACTTGGGTACATGGTGATATACATTGAATGGAAGCAGCCCACCGATAAAGCGGTCATGACGTCAAGGTTATGGGGGTCAAATTTCACAGTATAATCTTTGTTAATATTTTACATTAAGCTTTTGCGTTAAACAAAAGTTATTGTCTTATATCTCAACTATGCCTGATCCAATTGGAACCAAACTTGGATATATGGAGATATACATCCAAAGGAAGTAGCACGCTGATGAAGGCATCATGCGTTCAAGGTTATGGGGTCAAAGGTCATGGTATAGTCTTTGTTAATATTTTACGTTAGGTTTTTGTGTTAAACAAAAGTTATTGTCTTATATCTCAACAATGCCTAATCCAATTGGAACCAAATTTGGGTACATGGAGATATACATCGAAAGGAAGCAGTACGCTGATGCAGGCATCACGAGGTCAAGTTTATGGTGTCAAAGTTCACGGTATAATCTTTGTTAATATTTTACATTAAGTTTTTGCATTAAACAAAAGTTATTGCCTTATATCTCAGCAATACCTGATCCAATTGGAACCAAACTTGAATACATGGTTACCTATAATGATAGGAAGCAGCATGATGATGTTGGTGTCACAAGGTCAAAGGTCACTGTGACCTTGATACAGAACTCTGTTATTTCAACATTATGTTTTTGCGTTTAGCAAAACTTTTCAGCTTATATTTCAGGATTGGTTAAGCCTATTGCAACTAAGCTTGGATACATGGTTACCTATAATGATAGGAAGCAACATGATGATGTTGTAGTCACAAGGTCAAAGGCCACGGTCACTGTGACCGTGATACAGAGGGGGCACAAGGTCAAAGGTCAAGGTCACTGAACTTGATACAGAACTCTGCTTTTTCAACATTAAGTTTTTGCGTTTAGCAAAACCGTTCAGTTTATATTTCAGGATTGGTTAAGCAACTGAACTTGGATACATGGTGGCCATCTTTGATGACCTAGTTTTCACGAAAACAACTTCTCCAGAACGACTGAATGGATAGGATTAGGGACTAAAGGAAATAAAAGTTTGTTCAAGGGAATTCCCAATTGCTTTTATAGAAAAGAAACATGTCTGCTGTGGGACAATCAAAATGTAGCGTGTTTGGTGGCCATATTTGATTTTTTTTTTATTTGATTAATTTTGATGCCGAAAATGGTTTTAAATAATTTTTGGGGGTATTTTGATTACAAATTTGCTATTTTCTAAACTGTCAGATAAGTGGTTTGGGTTTTTCCATCCAAAAGCTCCCATGCTAAAGCAATTGGGAATTTAAAATGGCTTATTCTCTAGAATCACTGGGCAGATTTTAATCATATGTGGTAGGAAGCATCCGTACGGCAAGTAAAGACGAACCGATGATATGAGAAAAAGTACTCGATCATGTCAACCCCTGAGAACTATTGCCATCTTATGGTGGCGGGTTGCTAGACAGAAGAGTTGAGAGCAACAGGATTTTCCGATTTGAAAAATGAAAGCGAGGCTAAGTGTATCTTATCTGTGAAAATGGTCGACATTTTATATGCCTCAGAAATAGAAATAATCCGTGGATACTCAAAAGCGAAATTTCAGAGTCCAGTATTTTCTCGCAGATCTTGTTTGTATGAGAATATCATATTACTAACAAAATCTTAGTTTTGTTGCAAATTCCATTTGCTAGTTGAATCAAGTGTCAGATTAATACATCGAACCAAACTTTAATTACGATAAAAATATAAATTCCGTTCATGAGTGTCTGCTTCTGCTTTCCAGTTAGTAGGCATTGTGCTACTGTGGAGAGCACACAGCAATGTTAGAAACATTTATGTTCGCTCTCTCTTCTGATAACTGAAAAGAATTAGAGACACTGCATTATTTTCACATCATGAGAACATACTTACTTACCTCCCTAACACGCTTGATATACTAGTATGTCGGCTCTAAATTCAATAATATTCATAATTATGAAAAGTTAGGTGCCCCTACTGGGCAGGTGGAATGTACACAGTCATGCACATGTCAGACCCCCACCTCTGCACATGCGCATACTGGTACTTCCGTTTTTTAATATATTGGCTTCAAAGCAACTTGGAAAACAATTTTCAAGCTCTTGTTTTGTGAATTTTCAATTTAATTTCCATCCATCTATCACTATGGCTGATGTTAATGCGCCCGAGGAGTCTGCCTCATCATCTAATTATGATCATGTCGATAGTCACTTACAGGACTGGCGGTATGATCAGCGAATGAAAAGAAGAAGATCTAATAAGGTGATTAATTTATTTAAGACCTGTAACAATGATACGTTACCAGTTTTCGTAACGCGGCCGCCTGGTGCTAGCACAATTTTAGACATTGGGAATCCTTGTTAAATTATCCCAGCGCCTAAATTCTACTAATCTCTTGTGTGTTTGTGTCCACAGGCTCATCTTATGATGGTAGAGCTGTTCTTCACTCAGAGTCGATCACGTCTCCCTTAATGATTATGCCTAAGGGATGGAGATCTAAAACGAAAAAGATCTCCCTCCTTTTGTCCCATCCCCTCATCAGAACTCTACAGATTCGGTGGCTGGTATGGACGTGATTTTCTGCACAAGAGGACGGTTTACCTTTGTTCAGGATAAGGGAGTTTATTAGTTATGGCACCTAATTATTTGAAATTTTTAACAATTTTTGCTGCCATCTTTATTGCACTGTATTCTCTCTTGTGTTTGTACATGGGTTCTCAGATCTATGATTATAGTATTATATTATTCTTGAGTGATGAATGTATGTAGTCCTAAGTATTTCTTGCATTCATAATCTGATATCTCTTCCCCTTGAAGGGGCTTTTGCATTGAGGTTTGATGTCATAATCAGCCAGTATTCCCTTTATCTTGACATATAATCTCTTGTTTATTAGCGGGTTCTTGATGTCATTGTCATCTTATGTTACGGATGTGTAGAGTTAACTTGGTGTCATAATCAGCCTCTCACTAATTTTCTAACATTCTCATTTTATCCCTGGCTTATTCCTTATTATTTTGAAGAGAGCTGTCCCTTGGGGGTTTTCAGTAAAAGTGGTTGTCTTCTATCTCTCTAGTTTGTTTTTTAACAAAATTAACAAACTAGAATTCTCATTCTCTTCGTATGTCTCCCTTTCAGAAGTCATCATGTTCGTCATGCAACAGACATCTTAAGGCTAGATTTTCCCCCCACCTCTGCCTATCTTGTACCGGCTGTAGGCCTAATAATAAATGTGGTAGTTGTAAATAGTTGGGGGGATCTAACCTCTGAATTGCTCTCATTGCAGGCGAAGACGATGATGGATGATGGCAAGAGAGTGAGGAAAGAGGAGAAGGGTAAGAGGAAGGCCTCCGAGAAGGCTGAGCTGGAGGCCTTCAAAGTAGAGTTAGTGAGTGAGATGCGCAGGATGTTGAAGGACCTGATGCCTGACATGCTTCGTGGCATGTTGCCGGGCACAGGTGTTTCAACTTCCTGCGCATCAACCTCAGAGCGAGTAGCCCCCGTCCCTGGATCATGCCCTCCTAGTTCGGACAAAGTTTTCAATGAGCCAGGGGTGCCCGACTCGGACCCAGGCTTGATGTTCGCATCGCCGGGTGATCCAGTGATGCCAGTAGCATCAGGCAGGACCCGACCACGATCACTCGCGGAGTACCCTCGTCATCTGCCTACGGACCTTTTCCTGGTCAGTCTGGGTCTGAGTCTAACTTTCCTGACCAGGAAGATGACGAAGACTACCTGCTCGGCCCACGGAGCGAAAATGAAGTCATGGATGCGAGCGTTTACACTCCCCTCATGGGGAGAGCAGCCGCTCGCACCTATACCACGCTTAGCCATGGAATCTTATATGGACGACCCGGAGCGCGCTAGTGTGTCTTATGCCCCTCACACAAACGCGGCTCCGGTGTACAGCCTGCCCACGGAGAATGCCATGCCAGCCCTCGTGGGCCTGTATGCATTCCCCGGGTAGTCTGGTACGTCTGTAGCCTCCTCCACGGCCCCACCTGTGAATTCCATTGAAGATGACAAGGGCCCACTGGTCGTCGGCAATTCGCGGGTGGCCACGGACAAAGACTGGTCTGACACATGCGCGTGGCTCCTCGCTGGCAGACCAGAGCTCTCCGTGGATGAAACAGCCACCAGTAACCCGCGGATGTGGTTACAGGCTAAGATGTTGCCGGGTTACTGCCAGTCAGTACATGCGGTACGAGCGTGGATGACCGTGCCGCTCTGGGAGAAGACATGTGGCCAGGCTCTCATGCGCTCAGCAAACACTGCACTGCGTGACACCGAGGAGAGTTCGCGGGCAGTAATCAGTATGCTGTCTCACGTCTCTCAGCTGCTATCAGGGGTAGTAGCAGCCTCGGTTCACCAGCAGCTTAGTCCAGTTACAGTCCAACGAGCCATCCAGGATGGTATCAAACTGGCGTTGGACTGCTTGACTAGATCTGTGACCAAGTCACTGAGGACGAGGCGCACATTTGCTCTGGACCATCTGTGCCCGTCCCAGGAGCTCAAGTCGCGCTTATTGCAAGCGCCAATGGCGGGCCTTGGTCTGTTTGGAGGTGAGGGTTGTCGGCACCCTCAAGAGACAGTGAACCTGGTTAACAATCAGAGGGCACTACGCGCACAATTTGAAGTGCTGCGCAGGGAACACATCCGTGTTCAGCCCTCGGCTGCTCGTCAGCAGTATGCTCGTGGCGGTGCTGGCATTGTCAGAGGCCAGCAGGCCGTCCGTGTTCAGAAACCTTGCCGACCACACCAGCAGCAGCGTGTTGCAGTACCTCAGCCAGCGCTCCAAGCGCAGCCAGCCAGGCAGCAGCCCGCGCACCGAGGTGCATGTGGCGCTGGGCACTGCGAGCACGGAGCGGCGTGTGGTAACTGGGCCTGATGGCCAAATATAATTTTTGGTTACCAGAGACACGCGCACTTCTAAAATTAATGTGCACCCTGCAAAGCTTAGGTGCACCAGTGGAAGGTCGATTGACTTTCCACATTCAGGAGTGCGAGCGGTTAATTCAGGACCACTTAGTCTTGCAATGGCTGTCGCTCGGATACAGTCCAGAGTGGATAATAGGTCGGCCATTGCATCTGTCTCTGGTCCCGGTCTGGACTTAAATTCCAAGAGATTCAGACAAGCGGTTGTGTATAGAAGAGGAGATGGAATCTCTAATTCTAAAAGAAGCAATTCAGCCGGCGCAAGATTGCCCGGGCTTCTATTCAACCACGTTTCTTGTGACAGAGAACACCGGAGGGTGGAGACCAATTCTCAACCTCAAACCTCTAAACAAATTTATAGACACACAGATTTCAAAATGGAAACAATGAAATCGGTGTTGTTGGGGATAGAGAACGGGATGTGGACAGCATCGATAGATCTGAAAGATGCTTATTGCCACATTACTATTGCAAGGCGTTTTCGTCGGTTCCTGAGATTCGCTTTCCAGGGACGCCAAATTGAATTCAAAGTTATCCCATTTGGAATCTCGACGGCTCCAAGGGTCTTCACATGAGTGGTCCTAGCTATCACAGCATACCTCCGCATGAGAAATATAGCAGTCCACACTTACATAGACAACTGTTTGCTAAAAGCACACAACCCAGAAAGCTTGACTCCATCCTAGAAGTTTGTTTACCTAGGTATGTTCTTCGATCTGGAGATAGGATATGTTTATCCATCCCTGGAGAGAGTGGAGAATCTCCTCTCGTGCATACGATTGGTTTGCAGCAGTCGTTATATTCCAGCATGAGTCTATCTGAGAATGCTTGGTCTGATGGTTTCAGTGAAACCAGTCATTCCTCAGACGGCCTTGCGCAGGCGGCCGATTCAGCTGTTTCATGATTCAGTGGACGCAGAGTTCAGGATCTCTGGACTCGCGCATTCAAGTGTTGGATCCTCTCATTCATCACCTTCATTGGTGGATGGAGAAAGAAAATCTCCTGGCGGGTGTCATGCTGACCCCTCCCCACCCTCAGATAATGATGTTTATGAATGCATCGATGGAGGGATGGGGAGCTTGTCTGGAAGAAGCCACAACATCAGGGCTTTGGAATCTGGATTAGTCAAAGGTGCATATCAACATGCTAGAATTACGAGCTGTAATTCTGGGCCTGGAGCACTTCTTAAAGGAAGTGGAGGGAAAGTTTTGTGTTGATACATTCAGACAACTCAACAGTAGTGAGTTACATAATCCGCCAGGGTCGAACGAGGTCACCCAGTCTGTATGATGACATGGAAACTGCTTTGATAGTGCATGGATCATATGATCACCTTGAAAGCAGTTCATATTCCGGGAAGGCTGAATCTGTTAGCAGACTCATTGAGCCGAAGGATGAGCATTCTGCCAACAGAATGGCAACTAAATCAATGTGTGGCGGAACATCCTGATTCCAAGGATTCTCCAGAAAATCAAGCAGGAGGAATGCCAAGTGCTTCTGATCGCCCCGAATTGGCCAAGCTGATCATGGTTTACGGATCTGCTGAACCTTCTGGTCTGCAATCCGGTTTCTCTGCCTCTGATGGACAATATTATCTTCCAGGGCAAGACCCTTCACAACATTCCATCAATGTTTCAATTGACTGCATGGATGTTGTCAAAAAATCTGCAATTAAGGAGGGCTTTTCTGAGCAAGGAGCCAATTTCATGGCCAGAGCCAGAAGGGGGTCAACCTCCAGACCATATAATTATAAAATCAACAGATTTGCAGAATGGTGCTCAAAGAGATGTATCAATCAAATGGATGCATCTATTCAGGTAGTAGCTGATTTTCTCTGTCACCTGTGTGATGCCTATAGCCTCAAGCCTCAAATCAGCATTAGTGACTGTTATCCCTTGCTTGGCAAAGAGAAGAAATGATGAAGTATGTGTTCTAAATACTCTTATCAAAGATATGGGCAATCTTAGACCGAGAAATCCTCCACAGATACCATCATGGAGTCTTTCTCTGGTTCTTCAAGTTTTGAGTGATAAACCTTTTGAACTACTTAGTGCTATTTCTATAAAATTATTGACACTTAAAGCTGTATTTTTAGTTGCGGCAGCATCAGCTAGACGCAGGAGTTAAATTCATGCCTTGTCTGCTGAGCCTGACCGTTATATAGTTACAGGTGAAGGCCTTAAGCTTCTACCGAGATTGAATTTCTTGGCTAAGAATCAATCTTTAAAATATCCGGGCCAACCTATATTTTTACCTGCCTTAACCAGATATGATCCTAGTGCTAAAGTATGGTGTCCTGTCCGTGCCGTAAATAAGTACAAAGATAGGATTCCAGTTTGGCGGACAGACCCATGCCCCCTATGGTTGTCATATATTGAACCCCATGGTAGGGCATCAAGAGACACTATTTCCAGATGGATGGTAGAAAGCACTCAATTCTGTCATAAGACAGGCACTGGAAAACAAGTATATAGAGCCAAGGCTCATAGTGTCTTTGATGTGGTAGCCTCCACAGCATTATTTAATGATGTTTCTGTTGAAGACAATATGTCATTGGCACTGTGAAACGAGTTTTACCGACCATTATCTCCGTGACACTTCCAACTCGCTCGCCTTCTCAGTTCTCAGAAAATAATGCAGAGGTTTTTATTTGTAATTAGTTTTCCTCTGCTATTTACAAATATCACATTTGTTAGTAGAGGATCCCTACTATTTCCAGTTACATTCTCTTCATCCGTATGGGGGAAGAGGTGATTTGCACGCTCAAGAAATCAGAGGTCAGTGTATGTGACCATTTTGTTTTTTGTCTTGTTGGTTGTGTCATGTTCTTATTTAATATGGTGATGGTTAATGTCTCTTAATTGTGGTTCTTTCAGAGAGTTTTTTGAAAATGAAGCAATTCTTTTTTCAATGTCTAGTAATACGTTTCATCAAGTATTAGAGAATGTGCTAGTCATTTCGAGCAGCATTTTTTCCTAACCTTCGTCAGAAAGAGGTGGGGGGAGGCGGTGGGTGTGTGTGTGTGTGAGCGCATTTGCCTTTTGATCAATCTCTCTTCATCGGTCGATTATCCGATGCAAAATTCTATTTTGGTTTGTGTTTTCAGACACAATTTCAGATGTCTTAAATCTTGGAGGGTGTACTGGTTTTAGGACCTTGCCTCCCTCCTGCCAAATTTACTTTCAAATTCTGGCTTTTATCAAGAGTGTTAGGGAGGTAAGTATGTCCTCATGATGTGAAATTAGAAAATTTATCAAATTTCTTATTCACGAGGGAGATGACATACTTACCTCCCTAACAGGATCCTGGCCTCTCCACCCCATGGAGGCCTGGTCCTTTGGTTATTTGAATAGTTGCTTCTATGTCAGCCAATATTTAGTAATGAAAGTACCAGTATGCGTATGCGCAGAGGTGGGTTCTGACATGTGCATGACTGTGTACATTCCACCTGCCCAGTAGAGGCACCTAACTTTACAATTCTGAATATTATTGAATTTAGAGCCGATATACTAGTATATCAAGAGTGTTAGGGAGTTAAGTATGTCATCTCACTCATGAAAAAGAAATTTGATGAATTTTTTCATGGTATGCTGGCACGGTGTTAAAGACCATGGTGGTAGGACCAGGTAGTAGCCAGAAGAATGAGAAGAGCACTGACAAGCATCACGTTTGATGGATAATTGTTGACAAATTGCCAAGATGAAATGAACACACATGCTGAACAGCTGTTAGTGACAGCTTGCTTCAATTAGTTAAAATCTGAAAATGTCTTGTCAAGTGCACTGCCGATTTACTGTACTGATGTCATCAGTGGTCGTGACAACTAGCCCCATAGTGAGGGTATGTGCATGCTCACTATGGCTATGGTGCCTCTATGATAGTACCATATTGAAATATATATGACAGACTGATCAGATCTGTTTTATATTGATATTATTCCTAAATACAAGTTAGACAACTAACGATATTGGGAAATCAGATGATAACGATAATATCGCTTTATTATCGATATTATCGGGAAATTGCCCAGCTCTAATACCCTCCAACCTCTAACTAAGCTCCATCCACGCTTTGCCGGTGTTGGGATCTATCGAACCCTGAATCTCAATTTCCAGAAACTATGCAGGTAAGCTGTTGAATATTTTGAAACTAATTTGAATGAGCGTTGCTGCCTATGGCAGAATATTAAGAGTTCATGACAGGCTTATATACGCCATTCATGACATAGTTTGCTTGTTACGGCAGCCTACCTGTGACGTAATTAATTATAACATTATCTACTTGACTTACAGATTGGATTGCTCTCTTGTGAATATTTTGAAAATAAGTTTTGATGTTAGACCCTTTAATGATCAAACTGGCCCTTACAGGATTCTTGAGGGGGTCCATTTGTAGACAAACAGAAGACTAGTTATGACTATAGATTTTCTATGAAAGAATTCTAATTTTCTTGGCCAAATTTGACCATTATTGGATGGAAATAGCAGAGTCAATCAAATTGCTTTAGATTTGCACAACTAAAGTAATTATACTCTTAATGATTTCTCACATCTCATCACACATCAAAAAATCTTGCTTATAGGCTGTGCTAGTCGTGGAAAGATCCAGTATTGGTAGTCTTGATTAACCCTTTAATGCTCAAATTTGGTCCAGAAAATTTCAATTTTCTCATACCAAATGTCCATATGCAGGCCATCAGAAGACTGTTTTTGAAAATTTACCACTGGACTGACTGACTCTGATAAATTTTCAAAAATGGGGTTGGCCTGCAAATGGACATTTGCCAAGAGTCAAGACCACTCCAATGGCCAGTTGTGTCCAGCTTGACCATTAGAGGGTTAAGTACCTGTTTGAATCATTTTGTGATATGGAAGTGTTCTGTGATTTCTTTTATATTGAGTGAATATTAGAGTATCTGTGTGTTAATTACAGTCCAGCAGCTCACAGGAGGATGAAGTGCTTGATAACGTTTATGAGCAGCATTATTCAGCATCTCGTCTGGAAAGCCCGGTACATGATCTCAGCTCATGGAGGGTCACAATACCACGCATTGGCGCTCGGCCAGACCCAGAGAACATGAAGAAACAGTTCTTTGTCTTTATCATTGATGTATATCGTGTTGATATGAGAGTTGATGGTGAGTGATGCTGATACCGTGTTTTGTG
Organism: Chaetoderma sp. LZ-2023a; assembly: GCA_034401795.1. Lineage (NCBI taxonomy): Eukaryota > Metazoa > Mollusca > Caudofoveata > Chaetodermatida > Chaetodermatidae > Chaetoderma > Chaetoderma sp. LZ-2023a. Next base: position 46,952,438 of record CM067372.1, read on the forward strand.
GAATAAAGCATTAACTTTAACGTCACACATAACAATAGTAAAGCATTATTCAATACTTGGTAAATTGTGAGTGTTAATGTATATAGAAGCCACTTTAAGGTTTAGTGAAGGAGACACACTATTATTTTGAAGTACATGTTATCATGCCCCACATCAGGGATATTGTAATCGCCTCCGTCTGTCCGTCCGTCACGCTACCTCCTCCCAAACCATATGGGTTACCCATATGATTCCGCTTTGCAAGACAATATTTAGATTTGGCTCCGCCCCCAGGGGACATGACAGGGGTCAAAAGGTCAAATCAGTTGTAACGCAACTCCTCTGAAATCGTTAGACAGAAGTCAACCAAATTGTATATCTGAGTTACCCATATGTTTGCGGAGTGCCAGAGGCCATTTAGATTTGTCTCTGGCCCAGGGGTGGGGGAGGGGTCAAAAGGCCAAATTTTAATGTGCTGAAATTCATTGTAACACATTTCCTCCGAAACCATTGTACAGAATTGAACCAAATTTGGTTTGTTTTGTTGCCCATATCAATGTGGGGTACATGTGCACATTTTCAAAAGGTCATGAAATTGATTGTAATGCAACTCCTCTGAACTCAACCAAATTTGATATCTGGAGTTACCCATATGATTGCGGAGTGCAAGAGGCCATTTAGATTTGGCTTCACCCCCAGGGGGTGGGAGAGGGTTCAAATGGTCAAAGTTTAACCTGCAGAAATTGATTGTAACATCTCCGAAACTGTTAGACGGAATTCAACCAAATTTGATATGTGAGTTACCCATATCAATGTTAAGTGGATGAGCACATTTACATTTGGCCCCCGCCCCCAGGGGGATGGGGTCAAAAGGTCATGCTATTGATTGTAATTAGATATGGCTCCGCCCCCAGGGTGTGGGAGAGGGTTCAAAAGGTCAAATTTTAACCTGTGGAAATTGATTGTAGCGCAGCTCCGAAACCATTGGACAGAATTCAGCCATATTTGCTATGTGAGTTACCCATATCAATGTGGAATGGATGAGCACATTTACATTTGGCCCCGCCCCATGGTTGAGGGATGGGTTCAAAAGTTCATGAAATTGGTTGTAATGGAACTCCTGTGACACTGTAGGATGGAATTCAACCAAATTTGGTATGTCAGTTACCCATATCAATTTGGAGTAGATGAGCATATTTACATTTCGCCCTTCCCCTATCTCCTAAACCGCTTGGGGGATCGATGCAAACCTCGTGAAATATGGTATAGGGCAAGAGCTGAACCAAGTTTACTCGAGAGAACTTGATTTGCCAAATGTTTCGGCAGCCATCTTGGATGACCTAATTTTCGCGAAAATGACTTCTCCAGAACGGCTGAATGGATCAGGCTGAAATCTGATATGTCCAAAACACATGTTCGCCATGAATCAATCAGAATTTAGCATTTTTGGGGGACATCTTGTATTTTCTGCAAATTTCTGAGAAAATCATAAAAAGACTGCTTATTAATCACTGAGGCCAATTTTAAACCTTCATAGAAATTTGATTAGTAAATTTTTCCAATGGTCATCTCTTTTTGTTCGATTATGCCAGTGGCCAATAATTCCAGGTGAGTAATGCAGGCCCGTTGGGCCTGTTGTTATTATTATTGTTATTATTAGTATTATCTTTTTTCTTCTCCAGATGCAACTAGAAAAAGTAATTGGGCTGTGGCCAGGTAAGAGAAGTTTACTTACTCTACACGTTACAGATTTCCTGAGACTGTACAGCATTCTGTATCACAGAGAAATGAAACACTGATTTTGACTTAGTTAATATTTATGAATGTACTCTTATTTGTTGTACGTGGAGTTGTTTTTCTGAAAGAGGATATTGTGGTCAGAAAACGAGGTGCCAAACTATCTGACTCAAATTCTCTTACTTCAAGCGAGAGAGAGTTACCTTTTACTGATTCAGCTGGCCAAAACCTACCTCTGCAGTGGTCTTAAGAAATGTCCATTTGTAAGCCAAGAGGAGGATGGTTTTTTTTTATTTTATCACTGAAGTGACTAGCTCGATAACCCGGGCCAGTCATTCCAGTTGTAAATTTTGAAAGTAAATTGGACATTCTTTAACCCTTTAATGGTCAAATTTGGTCAAGTAAATTTAAATATCAGCCTGTTGTATCTCCATTTACAGATCAAGAGAATACAATTTTTTGGCAAATTTACGACGAATGACTGGCTCGATAACTGAGCCAGTCATTCAGGTCATAAATTTTCAAAAATTGTATTATCTTATCCTTTAAACAGATATTCCACAAGACCATAACAGAGGCTGATTTGGGCCAGCTTGACCATTAAAGGGTTAAGCAATGATTTCATTATTCTTGATATTTAAAGGTTTATGGTGTGCACAATCACAGAGAACTAACACAAAATATCATCTTTGAGATAATCATAAAAATTAACATTTCATGTATATATGCATCAGCCCCTCTCATCTCAAGAACCAATGTATGTACAGTATATACACAATGTGTAATAATTAGCCTAATCTCACCCACATCCTTTCTGAAGCCTAAGGAAAACTACTGACTATGACTGCTATTGGTTGCATCATGCATCAAAAAGTAGATTATAAGCAACCTTATTGGTTTAGCAGTGGAGATCATGCAGTAGTGCACTTGTACATTGAATATTTCTTTAACCAGATTCATATCAATTCTATGTTTTCTATGTCTTTGTCCTTTATGCTTTATTCATATCTGTTTTTATCTGCAGACGATACAATGAATTTTTTGTCTTGGACCAGAAACTTAGAGAATTCCATGGTAAATTTCTTATCTTATTTAAATATCTGTACAAAATTAAGGGTATATGTGCTTTACAAGCAGTCTTATGTCTTAAGACCTTTTCTGTCGTCTGTTTTGATGACCTACGAAAATTGGTTATTTTTGTCCGCTAAGACGTCAAAAAGCATCCATATGGCATAAAGTGGGAAGGAATATGGGCTTGGGAACATTGACATACATTGGGAAAGCATAATTTCATCACACCTAAGTTATTTAGTGAAATATTTACACTTTTATATGCATTTATTCGTGGCAAGCGATCGGTGTCTGCCATTTTGAAATTTATGCAAATATCAGACTAACCTGAACCGAGGTCGGCTGCTCGGTTGACTATAGTTGACTAGCTAGTTAACTATTTGAAGTTTGACTGGTATTCTAGTTAGCTATAGCTATGGTTAGGAACTTGACCATTGATATTTCTGAAGATTCCTTTAACTCTTTAATCATCACGCAAACCTGAAATGTTCTTGTGTAACTAATATTCTGTTGAAGATTTTGAAACTGTTGCTGCCTCAGTCAAATTAGTTTCAAAATACTCAACACCTTTCTTGTACGGTTGTTTTAGAATTGAAACACATATTATTCACCACAAATAAAATTTAATTTAATTATCGTTGAGCGCAATTAACCCTTCAACACTTGAAATTACTATGTTCACAATCCTGGAAACATACATACAAACTTAATTGATATCAGTACTTTAACCCTATAACCATTACAGACCAAAAATGACAAATTCTTTATGATGTAAAACTACTATTCTGTTACTATCTTGAAACTAATTTGACTGGTAGCCTTGGAAGCAACAGATTCCAGTCAAATTAGTTTTTAAATGTTTTATAGCTGTCCTGTATAGTTATCGTTAAATTGCGAGACTGGAATTTCAAAGGTTAGAGGATTAAATTATTCTGAGATTAGCTATTAGCCAACAAGGTTAGTGACCTGTAAAATCTCTTAACCATTTAACGGTCAAATTTGTTCAAGAAAATTTAAGTTTTCTCATGGAAAATGTCCATTTGCAGACCAAGAAAAGACTATTTTTAAAAACTTACCACTTTAATGACTGGCTCGGATATCGAGCCAGTCATTGCAGTGGTAAATTTTCAAAAATAGGCATCTGTTGGTCTACAAATGAACATTTCTCAAGACCACTGCAGAAGCCATTTTTGTGTGATATGAGTGTTAAAGGGTTAATGATAGTAATTATGTATTAATAATACTGTGCTTCAGAAACATTGGCTATCATTATGTTCCCTCAGCTTCCGTTTAATATGATAACAGACTGCTTCAGAATGTAACAAACGTTATTAGTCAATACTGTATAAGTATACTGTATATGGTACCCATGCTATAAGCACTGATCAATCAATAGTACTAGCCCTTGCAAACTTCTATTAGCTTAAGACTAGCCTTTCTTTTTAGACTTGAGGAGGGCCCAGTCGATCCTCTGATTATGGTGCAAATCCTAGGGAAGAACTTTTGTTAATTATATAAATATTTTCCGTTTAGATCATCTCAGCGATTGCGACCTGCCCCCTAAGAAATCATTTGGAACTAAAAACCAGAGATTTATTGAAGAAATGAAGGATGTCTTTGAGCCATATCTACGGGTATTGTAATTATTATATATTTAAACAGGATTTATGCATTGTCAGGGACTTAGTTAATGCTCTCTCAGCTTCCAGTAACATAAAACAGTGATCAGGAGTTGATTATATTCCCGTGAATTTGTATAAACTATGCCAATCACTAAGTGTAGGTGTATGATAAAAACATGAATATTTACCCATTGTATAAACTACACCAATCACTAAGTGTGGGTGTATGATAAAAACTTGAATATTTACCCATTGTATAAACTACGCCAATCACTAAGTGTGGGTGTATGATAAAAACTTGAATATTTACCCATTGTATAAACTACGCCAATCACTGGGGTGTATGATAAAAACGCGAAGCTGTTGGATATTTGGAAACTAATTTTGCAGGAACCTGTTGCTGCCTAACAGCTCTCGGTCAAATTACTTTCAAAATATTCAGTAGAATATTTAATAAGATTTCTGGTGACCAAATAACACAAGCTTGAATAAGTTTCAATATATTTATTAGTTCACCTGGCGAACGTCCGTTGTCTGTCTTTTTTCCGTCAACTTTTTCTTTAAGCGATTTCTCAAGAACCACTGGGCCAATAATTTCAATTAAATTTAGCAGGAAGTTTGTTCAAATGAAAATAATTGGCGAATTTGGCCGGTGGCCATCTTTGACTTTGGCTGATTTTAGGAAACATCTTTAAAAATCTTCTCTGAAACCACTTGGGGAATCGATTCAAAACTCATATAGCATCATCTAGGGAAAGCAGTAAGCCAAGTTTGTTCAAGAGGACTTAATTGACCATATGGTTCAGTGGCCATCTTGGATGATCCAGTTTTTCTCGAAAACAGGTTCTTCAGAACCGCTGAAGGGTTCAGGCCGAAATTAGGGATATATAATTAGAGATCAAGGGCCATTAAAGTTTTTTCACATCAAGAGTATACTTACCACCCTGATACTCTATGATATTTCCCAAATGTCGACCTAGCTTCAGTAAGACTCAGAATTAAAAAGAAATCGCCCCCACTGGGCAGGTTACTCAACTGACAGTCAAGAGGATGTGCGGCCCAAACTCGCGCATGCGCGGGGCTGTCTCTTTCTCTTCTCAAATTATTGACCTGCCATTGCAACATGCTTTCTAGCTTTGCTTTTGCTTTTGAATCTTTTTGAAGCTTTAAGTTGTTCTGCAACTTGATTTTGACGTATTCTAATATGTCTGATGCTGCCAAGTCGCCATCAGGATGGTATATCTGTAATTCGCGCTAACTCGTGGATACGTCAATATTAGGCTAACTATTTTGGGGGTGGAGGCCTATATATGAGCTAACGCATGTTGTGCTTTGTATTTTCAGACACATTTAGCTGATTTCTGACAGTATCCTTTATTTGAACAATAATTTATACTTGGTTTTCTGGGTCCATATAACTTATTATGAGTTTGCTGAGGGAATTATTACCATAAGAAGTAATTTTTCCGCATTCTCCCCCCCCCCCCCACCACAGGGTTTGGATTCAGGATCAGGTATTCCTGTTGTTGTTCATCAGACTTCACTCGTTCTTCAGTTGTCTTCTGAGGTTTAGTATGGAGAAAAAAATTTTCAGTCATTTTATTTCTAAAATTATTTGGAAATTTTATGACTGAGTGTTGTGTTATTTATCTCTCTTGATGGTTTGCATAGGTTAATTGTTGTCTCGCCTGCGAAGCAGAAGCGAGACATAGGGATCACTATTTCCGTCGGCGTCGTTGACGTCGTCAGCGTCACCATATCTGTACTTATGGTTAAGGTTTTTAAATATCAATATTTCTCATCATTGCCCCATCAGATCTTGCTGAAACTTTACAGACATCTTATCTATAATGTAGGGAAGCTCATTCCATCATTATTTTAACAAAATTTTGAAAACATTTTGCCGAATTTTCCATGGTTTTCGACATAGAAAATGTACAGGTTTTTTATGGTTAAGGTTTTTAGAGATCATTATTTCTCAGCATTGACCCATCAGATCTTGCTGAAAATTTACAGACATGTTCTCTATAATATAGGGAAGCATACTCCATCAATATTTGTTTTAAATTTTGAAAGCTTTTTGCTGAATATGCCATGGTTTTCGACATAGAAATTGTATAGGTTTTTTATGGTTAAGGATTTTAGAGATCATTATTTCTCGGCATTGACCCATCAGATCTTGCTGAAACTTTACAGACGTGTTCTCTATAATATAGGGAAGCATACACCATCAATATATTGCTGAATTTTCCATGGTTTTCGACATAGAAAATGTACAGGTTTTTGTCTCGCCTGCGAAGCAGAAAGCGAGACATAAGGATCACTAATTCCGGCAGCAGCGGCGTTGTTGGCGGCGGCATCTGTCATTTGTGCAGTTTTGGTTAAGGTTTTTTAATCAACTTATTTTTCAACACTGGCTCATCCGATCTCAATGAAACTTTACAGAGGTGATCTATACTCTACAGGGATGTGATCTACATAACAATAGATTTAATGTTTTTCATGGTTTTGGACGTGGACCTTTTTAATGTGTTTTGCAAATGCTGTTTTGGCCAGTAATTATCGATTGTAATCTAACTCCTAGACCATTTTAGATAGAAACTTGAAACTTTAGGGATGATTGCACATATGGACAGGGATGTGCATGACACTTGGAATTTTGGCATGACCCGAGGGGCAGGGGGGGGGCGGTGGGGGAATGTGGGGTCCAAAGGTTGTCATGTCGCATATTATTTGTAAGCCAATTATGAGTAGACTACAGTACAAGGAATTATTGATCTTGGGTCACAAACTGAGGGTAGTGGGGCGGTGTCAAAAGTGGGCACCAATCTATTGTAATGCAATTCCCAGACCATTTCAGATAGAAACTTGAAACTTTGGGGATGATTGCACATATGGTCAGGGATGTGCATGACACTTGAAATTTTGCCGTGTCCCACGGGTACTGGCCTGGGGTGGGAAATGTGGGATAAAAAATACAAATTTTCCAAACGTGTTCATGTCGCATATCATTTTCAAGACATTGATGAGTAGACTACAGTACAGGGAATTATTTTGATATTGGGTCAAACTGAGAGTGGGGTGTGAGGGTGGGGGGGGGCCCATGGTCAAAAGTTGTCTCTTTTGAAACTTTCTGTATATATGGCCAGAGATGTGCATGACACATTGGAATTTTGATATCACCCCCAGGGGCAGGGGTGGGGGAAATGGTGGGCAGAAAATAAATTTTAGCAAATGTGGTCATGTCACATGAGGCAATCTGAGGGCAGTGGCCAGTGGTCAAACTTATTTTTCAACACTGGCTCATCCGATTTCAATGAAACTTTATAGAAGTGATCTATTCCTTACAGGGATGTGATCTACAAACAATAGATTTAATTTTGGGGCATTTAAACTATTTTTTTCATGGTTTTGGACTTGGCCATTTTTTCAACAACGGCTCACCAGATATCAACACAATTTTACAGCAGAGTTATTATATACTATGCAAAAAGAGTACAATCTACATCATTACTAGTTTCATTTGGAAAAAGATTTCAAGATCAGACTATTCACAGTTTGGTAAAAAAATGTCCATGTTTGATTGGTTACACTTGTTTGTTGGTGCATTACTGAATATGTGTATTACAAACCATGCCAAGTTTGCTTTGCCAATCAACACTATCCATGCCTTTACAGGCGAGACATTGTACGCTTCAGTGTTCTTGTGTTTATAAAGTTTGACTACTAATGAATCTTTGTATTGAGTGTGGAGTCTAGCATTCGCATCTCACATATTCAAGTTCAAATTCTAATTGTCCCTATGTCTTCGTGTAGAAGAATAAGAAGTTTTTAGGATTTGTTTGCTTTTAGTCAGGCACATAGTGTTTTTCTATGGTCCTGGCTTATAGTTTCATATAGTCTAAACTTTCCTTAAGGAATTTGTTAGCCTTCTGCCTTTTTTTTTTTTACATCATAACTAAAAACTAATTGTTTCCGTTTGTGTCATTTCAGCAGGTCATTGAAAACCCATGCCCTTCCTGCCACCATTTCGTGAAGGTCTGCTATTTCCCTCATGACTGCACTAGGTGCAGTACATGCGGCCCCTTACTAAATTGCCATGTTTGTGAGTGTTGGCCGGTGGAGGTTTTCACTGATTTTATAAATCAGCAGGTAAAGGACCGGGCAGCTGCTGGAAAAAGGCGACTTGACAAAGAGTCTTGTGGTAAGTTAAAGAAGAGGAAGGCATCCATGCCAGACATGGAGGCCTTCCGTCTTGAGATGACGGGAGAAATGAAGAAGACAATCACGGATCTTGTCCCGGAGTTGCTTCGCAGCTTGCTTCCCTGTTCAAGTTCGTCATTGTCTTCCTCATTTGCTCCAGGACAGTGTTCCTGTCTCTGGGTCTAGTTCTTTTAGGAAGCCAATTTTCGTTATAGACCCAGAGATGGCTTCTGTTGGTCCGGCGCTATGGACCCAGGAGGGAAAGCCATCGCCTCAGACATTCGCTTATCGAACGTTCTAGAGCAGCCTAAGCCTAAGGGTATCAGCACCTCACGAGATGCCCCTCCTGCCCAGGCCGAGTTTGATCCCTTTTCAAGCTTGGCATCTAATCTATCTGGACAGGAAGAAGAGGACACTGTTATGGCCTACCGATGAGCCGATGGCCACGGAAATGGAAATCCATCCGCCCTCTTCCCCCCCCCCCCCCCCCCCCCCCCCCCCAGGGGGCCCATGGGTGACCTTTTCCATGGAACTACTTCTTCGGGAGTAGGTCACGGATCAATGCTAGGCCGGCTAGGAGCCAATGGCCATCCATACCGTATCCATTGGCTTACCATGAGGAACGCCCGGACTATGACGTCATGCATTTAGCCCCCATGACGATGTAGATCCGGCTCCTGGAATAGTCATGGTCCAAGCCATGCCGGCCCTTGCTGGTCCGTATAGCTTCCCTGGCTGTTCAGGAGTATCTCCAGCTCCAGCTGTTACCCCACCAGTGGATGTGGTTGAGGACAACGAAGGCCCTAGGCTCGTCAAACATTCACAGGTGGCCACCGAAGAGGACTGGGTGGATACTTGCCAATAGCTGGTGAACATCAAGCCAGAACTCCAGGTGGGTCCACCGGCTTCCCAGCGCGACCAGCGCCGTGGTTGGGAGGGAAACCGGTGACGAGCCCCATGCCATCTCTCCCATATGCAGAGCATATCGTGGATATGTTCGCTGCGGCAGAGACGTCCATTCAGCCGAATGGATGCCTTGCGAATGCCCCTCGCGAGGTGGCACGATGCTGCCATATCAGTTCTGATCTGTATCAGAAATATGGCGTTGTCCCAAAGCCTTGCACGGATGAGCGAGTTCCGCACTCGGGACACGGAGGAAAGTACAAGAGGAGCCATCTCGACCCTCTCGCACATTTCCCAGCTGCTACAGGGGGTAGTAGCAGCATCCGTGACCCACCAAGCTTCTCCTGTACTGGACTGTATGACGAGAGCCGTAATCAGGAGTTTACAGGCGGGGTGCACATTTGCCCTTGACAATTTGTGCCCCTCGCAGGATCTGTACACTCGGCTTCTTGGGACGCCGATGGCAGGTCCAGGGTTGTTTGGAGGTGACGGCCTGCCACATACAGGAGTGGGAGCGGATTACTCAGGACCGCTCAGTCTTGCGATGGCTTTCAGTCAGTTACCATTCCGACTGGATATCAGGCCAGCCATCGCACCTGTCTCTGGTTCCGATCTGGACTCAAAATCCATGAGATCCAGATCAGCGGTTGTGTATAGAGGAAGAAATTCAATCCCTCAAACAAAAAGATGCAATTCAACCTGCACAGAAATGTCCAGGTTATTATTCAACCGTGTTCCTAGTGACAAAAAGCACTGGAGGATGGAGACTAATTCTCAACCTCAAACCTCTCAACAGGTTTATCCTCAACCAAGTTTCAAAATGGAAACTAAGAACAGTGTTAGCCGGATTGAGGAAGGGAATGTGGATAGCATCAATAGATCTAAAAGATGCTTATTTTCACATTCCCATTCCAAGGAGCTTTCGTCGGTTCCTGAGATTTCCATTTCAGGGTCGGCAATGCGAATTCATGATTCTCCCATTTGGTATATCGAAGGCTCCTCGGATCTTCACTTGAGTGGTCCAGCTATGACATCATACCTCCGCAGGAGACACAAAGCAGTCCACACATACATAGATGACTGGCTGTTAAAAGCATACAATCAGGAAAGTTTATCAGCAAATCTGGAGATAGTTTTGAAAACTCTTACAGATCTAGGCTGGATAATCAGCTTTCAAAAATCAGAACTGACACCATCCCAGAAGTTTGTTTACCGAGGCATGTTCTTCGATCTAGAGATAGGGTTTGTTTACCCATCTCAGGAGAGAGTGTAAGTACTCATCTCAGTCATACAGTCAGTGTGCAACAGTCATCATGTCCTGGCAGGGGTCTACTTGAGAAGGCTGGGGTTGATTGTTTCTTTGGAAGCAGTCATTCGACGGACAGCCTTACGCCGGCGGCCTCTCCAGTTATTTCTCATGACACAGTGGACCCAGAGTATGGGATTCCTGGAGTCAAAGGTGTCAGTGTTTGAACCTCTTATTCACCACCTTCAATGGTGGATGAAAAGAGAGAATCTCCTGGCGGGGGTGACGTTGTCACCTCCCCACCCTCAGTTAACGATGTACACAGATGCATCAATGGAGGGATGGGGAGCTTGCCTGGAAGAAAAGTATCAGGGCTTTGGAATCTGGATCAGTCAAAAGAACATATCAATCTGCTAGAAATGCGAGCAGTAGTCTTAGCCATGAAACACTTCCTAGAGGTCAGAGGCAAGATTGTTCTGGTTCGATCAGACAATGCAACAGTAGTGACTTTCATAAACTGCCAGGGTGGAATGAAGTCGCCCAGTCTCTGTATGATGACATGGAAACTGCTTTGCTGGCGCCTAGATCATGGGATTTCCCTGAAAGCAGTTCATATTCCGGGAAGGCTAAATCTATTAGCAGACTCATTGAGCTGAAGAATGAGCATGGGTAATCTAAGACCAAGGAATCCTCCAGTGATTCCATCTTGGAGTTTATCGTTAGTACTTCAAGTATTAGCGGATAAATCCTTTGAACCACTAAGCTCCATTTCCATGAAAATGTTGACGCTTAAAACAGTTTTTCTGATTACTGCAAGTTAGCCAGACGAAGAAGTGAAATACATGCTTTGTCAGCAGAGCCAGACCGTTTTGTGGTTACAGGGGAAGGCCTTAGGCTTCTACCGAGAGTTAACTTTATGGCGGAAAACCAGTCTAAAATATCCTGGTCAGCCTATAGTTTTACCTGCTTTGACTAGGTTTGATCCTAATTCAAAGGCTTGGTGTCCAATCCATGCATTAACACGTTATAAACAACATACACAGGAATGGCGGACGGACCCTAATGCTTTATGGTTATCTTACATTGAACCCCATGCTTCTAAAGATACCATTTCTAGGTGGATTGTGGAATGCATCTAGCTTTGCCACAAAGTCGCCACGAGAAAACAAGTTGACATGGCCAAGGCTCACAGTGTCCGTGGCGTAGTGACATCCACTGCTCTGTTTAACGGAGTGCCAGTGGATGACATTATGTCAGTAGCACAATGGCACTGTGAGTCTAGTTTTACAGATCATTGCCTCCGTAACACGTCAAATCCACTTGCCTTATTGATTTTACATAAACGTTAAATCTGTATATATTTGTAAATATTGTATATAAGGCCATTGACTCACACACAGTGCAATTTATTGGGGGAATCCCGCTTTTCCGTACTGTACCTATCATCGCCAGCGGTGGTTAAAGGGAATCTTGTCAAAACAGGTTAGTCCTATATTTGGTGATGGTTATTTTTTGTCACGTTTAGCACGAGTACATAGAGAGCATATAGGACATTGAGGTCATTGCTCCGTCTTTAAAAGAGGTGGGGGTGGGCAGCGAATGTTATACGGTCATTACTCTCAACATCGGTCGTGTTATCCGATGTCCAAGTCATTTCCTGATTATGTTTACATACGCAATTTCAGATGTTTTTTGTGCTCCAGAAGCAAAAGAGCTTGCTCTTCGAGGGATGAGCAGTCTTCTGCCCTTCGCCTCTCTCCTGCCAAATTCTCTTTCAAAATTGTCGGATAAACGGTTTGTGATAATCTTAGATCATTTTCCCGCCAAAAGCTCCCATTCTAAAGCAATGGGAAAGTTAAAGTGTCTTCTCGAGAACCACTGGACTGATTTCAAGTATATTTGGCAGGAAGCTTTCTTAGGACATAGAGGTCTATGTTTGTTAAAACATAGCCAATCGACCAATTTGGCCGGCGCCCATCTTGGATTTTGGCCGATGTTTATAATATCTCCAAAACCATTTGTGGGATTGATTTCAAACTCATGAAATATCAGTTCGGGTAAGATCTGAACCAAGTTTGTTCATGGCAACTTGATTGGCCAAATGTTACGGCAGCCGTCTTGGATGACCTCATTTTTGCGGAAACGATTTCTCCAGAAGCACTGGACGGGTCAAGGCCAAAATTTGGGAGATATGATTAGGGACTAATGGCCATTAGAGTTTGTTGCATGGAGATATGTCATGGAATCAATCAAAATTTAGTTCCATGGAGATACGGCATAAATCAATCAAAATTTAGCTTTTTGGTTGCCATCTGGTATTTTCTGCAAATTTCTGAGAAAATCATAAGACAACTTAAAAGACAACCACTCGGCCAATTTTAGTCAAACTTGGCTAAACCTTCTGCACAGAAATTTGATTGGTAAATTTTTCCAGTGGTCATCTCATTCTGTTCGGTTGTGTCAGTGGGCAATAATTGCAGGTGAGCGATACAGGCCACTTGGGCCTCTTATTAATTTAGTCTGGAATCGGGGCAGACTCAGTTTGTATAATTTATTCAGCATGTACTGGTAATGTATGCAGTTGAGGGGATCATAATGTCGAATTTTGTTATTCTTGATGGCTTCAGGAGAATACATGCTAAATAAGATTTGTATGTAAATAACACTAGTATGCATTGTCCAAAACCTCAACTTCAGGCGCAACAGCACGTATTAGCAGTTATATGTTTACTACCCTAGAGTACTGTACCACCAGCCTGAAGACGAACTGGGAGTGGCAGACTAGTAGCTGTTAGATAATGCTGCTATACGGATAAGATATTGACCCCATCCACCTGTGGAGATGAGCACTCATAAACTTATTGTCGCTGACTACATAGCAGTATGCGTGACAGAACCAAGAAAAGACGTTGATGTTGTACTGTAATAAATGTATATCCAATGGACCTTTCCAGTTTTAGCCATGCCCACCCATCTCTATCTAATCTCCAGCCATACCTCATCCATGATGGGATTGATTGATCTCTGAACTCCCTGACTATCAATTTCCAGAAAACTATGCAGGTAAGCTGTTAAATATTTAACAGTGTCCAGTCAAATTAGTTTCAAAGTATTCAACAGCATGTTTATTAAGTGGTAGAGACATACAATTCGTACAACATGTCAGACTATTAAGAGTTAAAGACGGGCCAAATAGAATCATTTATGACGTAATCATTGTGACATCATCCTACACGCCGCTTGGCTGATTATGACATCATATCATGGATGGATAAACTTGGAAAGGTCCATTATCATAACACGCAGCAGCAGCATCCAGTCAAATTAGTTTCAAAATATTCAACAGAATATTTATTAAATGGTAAAGACATACAATTCATACAGCGTGTCGGACTATTAAGCGTTAAAGACTGGCTATATCGAGTCATTCATGATGTCATGATTATTATGTCATCTTACACGTTACGTAGTTGATTATGACATCATATGATGGATGGATAAACTTGGAAAGGTTCATTATCATAACACACATTAATACATTTGTTGTCTGACCTACTTACTCCCTTGGGCAAGTTTATAGTGATGTGAGTGAATGGTTATCTGATCCCATAAACCTATTGTATGCAAACATAAAATATAATGTAAATGATTTTGGTGTTTTTTTTATTTTGGGTTCAAAGCGTTAATGCAGTCTAGCATAAAAGTAAAGATTGATAATTTGCCCTACATATATGTTTACATTGCAGAGGCTTCTCGAAAAGCCCAGCTTGAAAGGGAGTGAACTCCTGTACAACTTTTTGACATCTGAAACAGAGTTTACGACAAGCTTTTTACCTGATATCAATTTTGGTAGGTATGGCGAGTTTTGTAGGCCATTTAATTAATTATCTAGATCATTTTCATATTGGGAGAATAATCGTCAAGCGAACACCATATTCAGGTTGTCTGGGGGACATGGTAGAGTTGTGATAATGTATCGGGATTAGTGGGTGTATGTGTGTTTAAATTCCTTCGCTTTGACTACACCTAGGAGAATATATTTGTACCAGTGTAAAAATGGAGTTAGTTTCTTATGATGGACTGATATCCTGCCCATAGGAAAGTAGGAATACTCTCGGCTACTTAACCCTTTAATGGTCAAGGTTGGTTCAAGAAAATCAAAACATTGGCTCAGTGAGTGTCCATTTACAGACCAGAAAATTACTTATTTTTGAAAATTTACCCCTAGAATGACTGGCTTGGTTATCAAAAAAAATGTAAAATCTTTATAAAAAAAACCACCCCAGACTTTCCTGCAAGTCATCATTTCTCAAAATCACTCCAGATGCTGGTTTTGGCCAGTAAATGGTTATGTCATGGAAAGCATATACTAGTGTGCATACCGGCTATGCTGCTACTGGTCTGCGTTTGGTGTGTTTAACTGGCAAATGGTCAACAATAGTTAACTATACTTCACCAATCGAACATGTCCTGGTATTTCTGAAAAATGCTATGAATGTAGTTTCACTTTTAAGAGAAATATTGTGTAAATCTAAGGGGCAGACTAGAACAGCAGGCCTTTCCATGATCACCTGTAAGTCTATTTTATCTGGTCTTTCTACATGGTTACTCGCTGGGATGTAGTTTACTAAATATTTAGAAATTTTTTTGCTACATGAAAACCTGCCTTCTGTTAGAAAGGAGAGCAGAAAAAAGACTCAAAAAGGCAGTTCCTGTCTATTTGGAACAAACATGCTTTGAAAACGTGCTTTCTATCCCAGCATTCCTTTTTTGCAATATGCTTATGATGTAATATATGCCTATGATGTGTGACATTGCCTGTCATGTAATGTCTGAGGTAAAAGGCTTATGCCAGATGATATTACATCACAGGTAAAAAGGTTAAATATCTTGCTACTTCAAAATATTGATGTCTTAACCCAGCCATCATTTCAAGAGATACCAAATCCATGTTCAAAATCTGCATGCATATTATAGTGTATCAATATATTGCTTTCTGTTGATGTATTTCTCTAACCATGATTTCATGACTGTATATTTTCAGGTAAAATGATAAAGACCGTTCCTCTGAAGCTTGTTAAAGAGGTAAGATGGACCAATTCACCTGCTAATATCTCATTTTAACTCTTTAATGCTCAAACTTGTTTAAGAAAAATAAAATTTTCTCAGAAAATTACCATTTTGCAGACCAAGACAAGATTATTTCTAAAAGTTTACTATTGAAATAACTGGCTCAGTTATTGAGCCAGTCGTTCTAGTGATAAATTTTCAAAAATAATCTCTTACTCAGCAAATGGACATTTCCCAAGATCGCTGCAAATGTTGTTTTGGTCAGGCTGGGTGTTAATAATGCTGGAGGCGTCCATGTAGTAGTAGTCTGTGAATCCAGAACATTACTTTGTAATTAGAATTGTGTAACTGCTTAGATTATTCTTAATACAGTTGAGATTATTAGCTTTATGGATAATATACTATATACAGCACTGATAGAATAAAATGTGATAACATTAATATATTATAAAATTGGTTCCCCTAGGAAAGTTAGTGTCATATGACATCTCTGTCTTGTATTTGCTATAATGAGGCCTAGAGGTGCAATCTTTCATGGTTAGTACCATCTCATTTCATCATGGATGAGAAATAAGAAACTAGTCAAATATTGTGAAAACAATTTGACTGAAAGTCATTGGCTGAAATAAATTTGAGAGAAGTCATAGTTTCTGGATATTTACCATTTGAATTGATAATTTGAAACATTACAATTTCACTTACTTCTAGATCGGTGATATTTTTAGATTTGATATGTTTTGAAATTGCTGTGCCAGGTATGTAGGAGCCACAGAGGTGTACACCAAAGCCATATACTACTCTAGTAGAAAGAGTATAAAATGACCAAACTATACAGATAATTCTACCATTGCCTTCTGGAAAACACTTCTACCATAGCTGCTCTTCACACAATGGATGAACCCAGGTTTAGCTATGTTGCACCCATCTCTAGCTGAACTCTGCCCACGCTTTGCCCGATCGATCAAACCTTAAACTCCCTGAACCTCAATCTGGTGAATATTTTGAAACTAATTTGCCTGGGTGCTGTTGCTGCCACAGCACCCAGTTGAATTAGTTTCAATATATTCCACAGAATGGTTATTAAATAGGAAAGACCCTACAATTTGTACAACGTGACAAACTATTAAGTGTTTATGATGGACTTAGTGAACTTAGATACATCATTTATGACGTGATTGATTGTGACGTCTGCCTGCCTGTGACATAATTCATTATGACATCATATACTTGACTGACAGATTGGATTCCTCTATTACTATTGTACGCTTAGAGATCAGGCTTCAGTACACGTATGTTGTATATTTTGTCTGTATTTATGTGTTCTGAGCAAGTATTATTTGTAATTTTTAGAAAGGTCAGCACTTGGAGCCCTTCCTGCTGTCCTTCCTCTCCTCTACAGAGGCACCCAAACCGCGACCCTCAAAAACAGAGAGAAGAGGCTCTGATGCATCGTTCAAATCAACTTCCAGTGAAAAATCTGACAAGGTATTTTACTGTTGTCCTTGTTATTATTTCTGATATTAGTATATTTAATTCAGCAAAGGACATAAAAAGGTGAAGTGTTATGTTATCGTAGTGTTTGTATGTTTCCTTTATCCTTTATCTGTTTGTCTAGATGTTTTTAATTTCTCGCAGATGTTGAGCAGTCTGTATGAGAACAATGCTAACCTGGGTCAGATGAATGATCTTCCAGGTCCTGACACAGAATTGGTCGTTGTAGAAGTTAATGGCGCCTTTGAATCATTAATGTATATAAGTGAGTGATTTCAATTTTAAACACTTGATGTTGATATTAGCATCGACTTAGACCTACTCAGATATAGTTATTCTATCTTTGAATATGTAATGGTGGTGTACATTACTAGCTATTCTCTGCCCAGTTCTTACTAAGCTACAGTCATTTTCTATTCAAATTTGAATCCATTTTAACACTGAACCTGAATTCCCAGAATCTCTATTTTATGGTAAATGTACAGGTGCGTTATTAAATAGTTTGAAAGTAATTTGTCTGGGAGGCAGCAACAGCTCTCAGTCAATTACTTAAAAAATATGCAACAGAATATTTATTAAATTGTAAATTTACCAAAGACTTACAGTTCAGAAGCTTAGTATTGGACATTTGCCACTTTCCTAGCGGATCTACATCACTTGATTATCACGTCATCTATAGCAAATGAGTTATTTTGATTGTGATGTGAGATATTTGAGTGGTTGATTGAATCCCTCCATTGTGTATGCTATCTTTATCTTTATGGCAATTTACTAAACAAAGATACACATAAATTCATTAGCATTACAATGATCAGCCAGGCGAATCACACATCATTGTGTCGTTAACCCTTTAACACTCGAATCTGTTCAAGAAAATTTATATTTTCTCATTGAAAATGTCCATTTGCAGACCGAGAGAACTGTTTTTTGAAAATGTACCACTGGAATGCCTGGCTCGTTTATCGAGCCAGTCATTCTAGTAGTAAATTTTCAAAAACAGTCTTCTCTTGGTCTGCAAATGAACATTTCTCAGGACCACTGCAGAAGACTTTTTTGGCTGATATGAGTGTGAAAGGGTTAAACAGGATAATAATGCATCAAAGTTGTGATCTAATAGATAGTCATTGGCAACATGATTCCGATATTTAACTGTCTCGCTGCTGTAAGGCACCTGACAATAATTTCAATGAACAAAAACTTGACTTGTTGAATATTTTGAAAACAATTTGACCAATTAGTCACCAACAACTTTCAGTCAAATTGTTTTCAAAATATTCAGCAGGTCCAGAGATATAATGCCTGGAATATGTCGCCTGCAAAATCTCAGCAGTCAGTTCAATTTTATACCCCGCAGGGTATTATTAAATGGCGCCGACCGACCATGGCTGCCGGCCATCTTGAAAATTGGTTTCTGGATGATAACTCTGTTACCGTTTATCGGATCGCTTTGAAACTTCATAGGATGGTTGGACTAGGTCTGGGGAAGAAACCTATCGAAATCAACGATGATCCAAACTCCAAGATGGCCGCCAGCCATGGGCTGCCATCTTGAAAGTTGGTTTCTGGATGATACCTCCGTTACCATTTATCGGATCACTGCACAGCGTGGTTGGAATATGTCTGGTGAAGAAACGTATCAAAATTTACGATAATCCGAAATCCAATATGGCCACCAGTCTGGTGGCCATTTTGAAAATTGGTTTCCGGACGATACCGCCTTGACCGTTTAACGGATCGCTTTGACACTTCATAAGGATGACTGGTCTGGGTCTGAGGAAGAAATAAATATTTTCTGATAGCTCTCATTCATTGGTTTGTCATCATGGCAGGGTATTATGCGTCGTTTGCGGAGATCTTGTCTTATATAATAACTTGATGAGACATTGTAATAGAGGAATCCAGTTTTATCCCCACCCATCTCTAACTAAGTTCATTTTAGACCACATAAATGTATGATGAGTAGATAGAAACATGTCTCCAATCTATCGAATTAATGTCTTCTACAGCACATGACCACTTAATGACATCACACGCCAATAGTTGACACTGAAGTTCGATGTTTGCAAACCATTTCTACTTTCACTTGCAGTGTTTAGTTCTTAATCTTCTCATTATCATCCAAATCATCATTTGACATGTTTTGACAAATACCTATGCATCCAGAACAAGCTGCCAAACAATCTGGTCCATGACGGCTGCACCCGCAGTGCATAGTTCCACAGCCTGACTGTCGGGTACATCTCACTTGTTTGGGAAGGGACTGCGGCAGGGTCCGAGTGTGCTGATGTCATTATTCCTTCAGAGCCTTTGCAGCCACATTCCTCCGCCTCCAAGGTATTTTTTCTACTGTTGGAGCAGCTCACAAACTTATATGTGTCAATTCAATCAGGCATGTACTAGAGAAGAACGTTTAAAAGAATATCCGTTTTGTAGATGCGTGTGCAATAAAACATCCAGGGCATTTGCAATAGCCAAAGCTGTCGGTCTGAAGCTAATCAGCGATAACAAGTTATTCCATGTCCCGGCCAGAGATATTTGGAAGTGCGCAATCTTTGCAGAACGAGGTCATAGCGACTGGTGAGAAGGCCATGGTTATTTTGCATAGAACATCACAGAATGACCATGTTGACATGATGAGGAATCGGAGATTCCATGGGCTTGTTACTATCAGCAAAAAGACCATCCACTCATACATGTTGCCACCAACATCTGCGACGATGAAGTACTACAGTCTCCGAGTGTTCCATCAGATCAAACAGTGAAAGGGAAACACCTTGGAGGCTGAGGAATGTGGCTGGAAGGTTTCTGAAAGAATAATGACATGGGTACACTCAGACTTGGACCCTGCCACGAGGTCCCATTTCGAATTAATGAGATGCACCTGCAAGTCAGGATGTAGAACTGTGCACTGTGGGTGCTGTCGTCATGGATTTGATTGTTCATCAGCTTGCACTGGATCCAGAGGTACTTCTCAAAACATGTCAAATGATGACTTGGATGATAATGAGAACTAAATACTGCCAGTGAATGTAGAAATGGCTTGTAAACATCGAACTTCAGTGTCAAATGTTGGGTTGTGCCATCATAGATTGGTCATGGGGTGCAGAAGACATAATTATTTGATAGATTGGGGACATGTTTCTATCTACTCGTTATACATGTATGTGATTTAAAATGAAACATTCTCGAAATATATGCCATATTATACTCGATTGGTGGCCATCTTGGCAGCCATCTGGAATTTAACATGCTTAACTCAAGTATTTTGAACTTTTGGACTTATTTTCGGACTTTGAAGGTTTTATTAGATTTGTATACATCATTTATAAGACCTAAATACAGAAAATAGAAGTGGCGTCATTGCTGTTGCAATTAGTGGTGGGTGAATGTAGAAATGGTTTGCAAACATTGAACAACAGTGTCGCCTGTTGGGTTGTGGCATCATAGAATGGTCAGGAGGTGCAGAAGACATCATTTTTCCATAGATTGTCTAAATGACTGTTATACTTTCACATCATTCAATGTTTTGGATGAAATACGTTCACCTGGACCTGAGTCATGGTGAGATGGTGCAACCCTCTAGTACATCCCCGAGGGTCGACGTTGGAAAATCCTAACCTGTTATATTTCACCATTTGTGATCTCGCACTCCCAAGACAGATAACTCATGATTATTTACCCTTTAATGTTCAAGCTGGCCAAAATCAGCCTCTGTAGGTGTCCATTTGCAAGCTAAGGTGAAGAGTATTTTTGAAAATTTAACACTGGAATAACTGCCTCGATAACTGAGCCAGTTATTCCATTGGTAAAATTTCAAAAATAGTCTTCTAGCCTGCAAATGGACATTCACTAAGCAAACATTTAAATTTTCTTAGCAAATCTTGTCCAGTAAAACATTAATTTAAAATATATTTATTTTGAATACCTCAATGTTGTGAGTGGCTTACACAGTCATATCAGTGAAATACTATCAAATTCTTTTTTTCATCGCCTGGTGATCGCTATCTTCTTTAAGAACGCGTTAACAAGTAACTGCAGGAGGTTATGGTGTTTCTAATAGTAGTCTTTGAATTTCTCTTTTCAGTGCAATATGTGTACCGGGTCCCAGACTGGTTCATGCATATACTCAGTACTGTGCGAATACTCTTTAAACAGTCGATCGAGAGTTACCTCGATTATTACATCCATTATAAGATATTGATGGTCTGTCAAGAGCACAGAGTTATCTCTCTTGTCAATCAACTACGAGGTAAGCTACGCTAAAGTTAACGATAACCCAGAGCGTAGGCCTTCTCATTCTTTATCTCAAAACGTGATCTGAGTGCTGCTAAGACTGTAGAGTGTGTATATTTAAAGAAATTTGGTGGTGACTATGGGGCAATCAGAAAAGAGTAGTTTTGTGATTGCCCCATAGTCACCAACAAATTTCTTTTTAAATATACACGTTCTACGGTTCATGATGATTTGAAACCTGCTCTGTTGTAGATATAGTGGATATAGTGTAATCAGGTTAATTATTAACAATAAATAGTATTGGTTTCTCTCTAACTTGAATAAATGCTGTCATGTGCACAACAACCAAGGTTCCGAGGGGTAACCATTCCAGCAAAGATTCTGTGATAATAGCTAGAAGCCAGAAAAGGAAGAGAAATACCTACTCCACTTCCCGGTTGATATAAAATAAGGACCTCGATGCGGGATCAGAACCAGGGGCATATATCAACAAATAAAGTGGTTTATTTCTAAGACAATAAACTTGATTGTGATGTAGAAATATTCTCGATAGATTTCCTGTTTTCCTGTCTTGGGTCGGGACTATTCTATGGCTGATTGCGGAGATGACCTGGGTAACTTGATTGTGATGTAGAAAATATTCTCGATAGATTTCCTGTCTTGGATATTCTATGGCTGATTGCGGAGATGACCTGGGTAAATAATAGTGAAGTCCCTCATAATAGCAACGAGTGTATTGATAGATATAAATATAAAGCAGTTTACTTCAAACAAATTAAATCAACAAAGCCATTAAAATCATGAGTTACTTAAGTCTTATGATTACTTCGAAAACAACAAGGCTTAAGGCTGTTTTCAGTAATTGTTTTAAACATTCAACAGCTTCATATTCAATTGCTCTCACCCATAATGGGAAGAGGGTGTTGCATTTTGGTTTGTGTGTGGATGCGCAACACGTCAGGAGCTGTATCTTGAAAAGTGCTGATCCAATTTGATTTGGTTAAAATTTTAACACACCAAAGCAATTTGCTGTAAACTAGGATTTCCGGACTTTTATCCAGACGGATAAAAATCACAGATCCAGATGGATAAAAAACCTGGATCTGGATTGGGTAAAATTTGGATATCTCGGAAACTGCTGGTACGATTAGTCTCAAATCTTATCACAAGGAATGGTGTGACTGTGCACTAAGATTCCACTACATTGAACATGATCCCAAAAATCTGAAATCATTTGGAAAATCAGAAAGATCTTTACAATGTCATGTGACAAAAAATGAGAGGGGAAAGTCTGCAACAGTCAGTTTCTAATTCCACTGATCTACACACGTTCAAAGACTCTTTAGTGGTCCAGCTGACCTTGAATTCTCTGATGTGCTTGACACTGCTTGCCATTGTTGCTTGTAACCTTTGCCCTCATTATCAAGGATACAACTTGATATCTGTGATTGGGTTCCTTATCAAATTTAATCACACATTTCGTGCATCTCAATTTGACTCCTGACTAAAAAATTTAGAATTTATATTCCGACAGGGATTGTGCTTATAATTTATTTTATCTTAGTAGACAATGAACCCATTGTGTTTACAAAGGTCAATGCTACAATTCCTTTTCGGAATCCCACTCTATAATATCTGACAATAATGTGATCAGATAATGTTCATTTCCTTTTTTTCCTACAGATGTTTTGTTCTTCAACACGGATCCACCAAGGTAATCTATTTA
This sequence comes from Chaetoderma sp. LZ-2023a, assembly GCA_034401795.1. Taxonomy (NCBI): domain Eukaryota; kingdom Metazoa; phylum Mollusca; class Caudofoveata; order Chaetodermatida; family Chaetodermatidae; genus Chaetoderma; species Chaetoderma sp. LZ-2023a. The sequence continues at coordinate 46,975,719 of CM067372.1, forward strand.
GCATTATATGGCTTGTTTTCACTACTGACGGAGTCAGTGAATTTGATGATTTGGTTTAAAGCATGAACCAAGAACCACTGACCACGAACCAGAAACGCCAAATGGCATTTATGCAAATTGGCGAAGTTTTCCGATTAATTTTGTGGCGATATTCTGAACACGTAATCATTCGAAATTGCTTTAACTTTAGCAATTAATTTGATCGTATTTCGATGTAGACTTTAATTTTAGTCTATGTAGATCAAAGACGACCACATTAACTAAAAATATTGACGCAATTTCATCATTCAAATAAGTTGTAAAATTTATCTGGGCGCCGCCATCTTGAAATTTACGAACCAGTACCCAATGGTAAACAACGAACTGAGATCAAAACTTGGTTCCTGGTTCGATGAACTGTGTCAGTAAATATTTCACTTCCGGAATGCCAAAACACACGAACCATGGACTGCATCAGTCAACCACGAACCAATTTAGTCGTGAAAACGGGCCCCATATAGTATCACTGAGGAGGGCATGTGCGACCATTACCTCTGCAGAATGGTTGTTTGTTAAGTTTTGTTTTGATTGCTTCTAATTGTCCTCTACTATGTTGAAAACAGAAATGGGCAATGTTTTGCAAGATGGTTTATTAGTCCCCTACTGGTAAAATCAAGGGTGGGTGGGTGGGTGGGGGGGGGGTGGAACTATAGGTTTGCTCTCCGCCCTTCTGTCCATCCGTTTGTATGTCCATCTGCCACAATTTCTTTTTAAGAGCAAGTTCAAGTTTCAGACATTTTTGATAGTGTTCTGCCCCTGTTTGACTTATGAAATACCAAAAATATCAGTTTTCCACACTTTTCTCGCACGCCTTTAAGATATTCAATGGAAAATCACTACATTGTTTTTGTATAAGGAGTTATAAAGCAAGTTTAACTTTCAGAGATTTTCGTCAATTTTTCTGTGAGTTACGCCACTTTCAACTTATGATATACCAAAAATATCTGATTTCCTCACTTTTTTTACACTCCTTCAGGATATTGAACTGAAAATTGGTAGGTTGCTTTATTATAGATAGGGAGTTACAAAGCAAGCTCGACTTTCAGACATTTTTGTCAATTTTTCATGGAGTTATGACCCTTTCAACTTATGAAATATGAAAAATATAAGTTTTCCACACGTTTTTCGCATTCCACGATATTCAACCAAGAATGGGTATGTTGCTTTGTTGTGAGAAGTTGTAGTGCAAGGTTGAGTTTCAGGCGATGGCATTATACACCCTTTCATAAACGAAAAATATTAGCTTTTCGGACTTTTCACACTCCTTCAGGATATTCAACAGAAAATTGGTACATTGCTGTGGTGTGAGAAGTTACAGCTCAAGTTTGAGTTTCAGGCGTTTCTAGCAATTTTTAATGGATTTACATCCCCTTTTGACTTATAAAGTACAAACCTATCAGCTTTCCAGACTTGTCGTTCTCCTTCAATGTTCAACTGAAACATGCTTCATTGCTTTGCTATGAGAAGTCACAGATCAAGTTCGCATTTCAGCCATTTCTGTCAATTTTTAATGGAGTCTTCGACTGTCAATCGCTGAAGATTTATATCATGGTCAGGTAGGATAGGTAAGGGATTGCAAAGCAATGCTTGTTTTACATGATTATGTTACTGAAATAAGATGAGAATAATTTCAATGTTTTCAGAACCGATGAAGATAAACAAGAACGCTTTGAGCGAACACTTACAGAGGCCAAGGACTTTGTACCACGTAAGCCATATGAAACGGGGAAGTAGGTAACTCCTGAACACAGAAAATAATCCTTTACTCACCAATAAAATGTAGTCACACCTGCCAGAGAGACTAGCAGAATTTTGTGGTCAAAGGATGGTGCGTCTTTTAAACTCTTTGTCCATGAATCACCATCTTGTGGTGCCTAATGTAATATCATATGGTGAGTGACTTATATTAAGGGACCACCTGTCTTTAGTCACCACTTAGTAGTGCTCCATATTGAGGTCGCTTATCCTTTTAATGGGCAAATTTAGTCAAGAAAATTTCTCATAGAAAATAATCGTTTCCAAACTAAGAGATAAATTTAGAAAATTTATGATTGGAATGACCTGATTGTTATTGAGCCAATCATCCAGTGATAAGTTTTCAAAAATATTCTCGTTTTCTCACGACTACTGCATAAGGCATTTTTATCAGCTTCACCATTAATGTTAACAGGTTTGGTTTATTTGTAAACTGCTATAAATAGTCATATCCTACAAAGATTTTCAAAAATACATTTTCTTTTCTGATAGCGGTCTATTTATACACTAGGAGCCAGTAGGAGGTACTGTCTTTGCTACTGTTCACCAGTCAAGAATTAAACTTGTTCTTTGTTATATGAAGTATTAGACAAATATGTATTATAAATTTTCTTCTATATTTTTCTAACATGTGCATCAGAGATTCATAACTTAAATGATCAGAGCTGTATCTAATGTAATCTATTTATAATGAGGTGATAACAGAATTCAAAGATGGTATATTACAGACTAAATATTACACCCTTGTTGATTTTTTATAAGCTTACATAGTTTATGTGCATGATGAAACATATATTTTTGTGCAGAAGCTTGCCAAGCGCCAGCGATGGTTAGTCTTTCATTATTGCTAAACAAACATGGTTACCATTACATTTATTTTATGAATTAAATCAGGACAGATGAATGTTGCTCCCACTCTGGTGTAATTCTATCCTGATTAATGATTCTCTCCACTCTGGTGTAATTCTATCCTGATTACTGATACTCTCCACTCTGGTGTAACCATATCCTGATTAATACTGCTCTCCACTCTGGTGTAATTATATCCTGATTAATGATGCTCTCCACTCTGGTGTAACTATACTGATTAATGCTGCTCTCCACCCTGGTGTAATTTCATCCTGATTAATGATTCTCCACCCTGGTGTAATTTCATTCTGATTAATGATTCTCTCCACTCTGGTGTAACTCTATACTGATTAATGATACTCTCCACTCTGGTGTAACCATATCCTGATTAATGCTGCTCTCCACCCTGGTGTAATTCCATCCTGATTAATGATTCTCTCCGCTCTGGTGTAATTCTATCCTGATTAATGATACTCTTCACTCTGGTGTAACCATATCCTGATTAATGCTGCTATCCACTTTGTTGTAATTCCATCCTTATTAATGCCACTCCGCTCTGGTGTAATTCTATCTTGATTAATTATGCTCTCCGCTCTGGTGTAACCATATCCTGATTAATGCTGCTATCCACTTTGTTGTAATTCCATCGTGACTAATTATGCTCTCCACTCTGGTGTAACTCTATCCTGATTAATGATACTCTCTGCTCTGGTGTAACAATATCCTGATTAATGCTGCTCTCTGCTGTGGTGTAATTCTATCATGATTAATGATGCTCTCCACTCTGGTGTAGTTGTATCCTGATTAATACTGCTCTCCACTCTGGTGTAATTATATCCTGATTAATGATGCTCTCCACTCTGGTGTAACTATACTGATTAATGCTGCTCTCCACCCTGGTGTAATTTCATCCTGATTAATGATTCCACCCTGGTGTAATTTCATTCTGATTAATGATTCTCTCCACTCTGGTGTAACTCTATACTGATTAATGATACTCTCCACTCTGGTGTAACCATATCCTGATTAATGCTACTCTCCGCTCTGGTGTAATTATATCCTGATTAATGATGCTCTCCACTCTGGTGTAATTCTCTCCTGATTAATGATTCTCTTCACTCTGGTGTAATTCTATCTTGATTAATTATGCTCTCCGCTCTGGTGTAATTCTATCCTGATTAATGCTGCTCTTCACTCTGGTGTAATTCTATCCTGATTAATGATGCTCTCCACTCTGGTGTAATTCTATCCTGATTAATACTGCTCTCCAACCTGGTGTAATTCCATCCTGATTAATGCTACTCTCCACTCTGGTGTAATTCTATCTTGATTAATGATGCTCCGCTCTGGTGTAACCATATCGTGATTAATGATGCTCTCCACTCTGGTGTAATTCTATCTTGATTAATGATGCTCTCCGCTCTGGTGTAACTCTATCCTGATTAATGCTGCTCTCCACTCTGGTGTTACTCTGTCCTGCTTAATACTTCTCTTTGTTGTCTTTTATAGAAGTCTTGTGGCACATATCGGGTAAATATGAGGTTCATGACAGAACGAAACTTCTCTTGGAACTCTTTCAACAACCAAAGCTCAACAAACAGGTAATGTGCTGCTGTTTTGATTTTGGCAATGTTGTTTCAGTGCTATGACTTGAGCATATAGATCCTTCATTTCTCACTGTACCAGAACTTCCTGCAAACTTTATGATAGAGTTCATCTCATTGAATGTTGTCACTACCTTTAGCAACATCAACTTCCAAATAAGTTAATGGACAAATTCATAGGAGAATGATCATGATGAGTTAGAGTCTCGGTCTTTGTATTATCTCCTCAAACCTGTTATATAGATCTAACCAAGCCTGATATTAAAGCAACCAGCATGATTTTGTGAGTCAATCTATCAGGCTTCTTTAACCTTTTAACCCTCCAGTTTACACACCAATTTATTCAAGAAAATGTCAGTTTTCTCAGAAAATGTTCATTTGCAGAGCAAGAGAAGACTATTTTTGAAAATTTACTACTGGAATGACTGGCTCGGTTATCGAGCCAGTCACTCCAGTGGTAAAATTTTCCTCTTGGTCTGCAAATGGACATTTCTCAAGACCAGTGCTGAAGCCGTTTTTGGCTGATACTCGTATATACATATATATATTTATATACTCATGTCAGATGGTTAAGACATGTGGGACAAACAATCACATGTCTTAAAGAACTGACATATTCTAATCCTATGTAATAGTTACTTATACTGAATCTATGATATCCATTAATTGTTAGAAGCATCTGAAGCAGTTGTTTAATGTCATAAATGACATTGTACCAGCTATAGGCTTAAATAGCCGTTATTATCTCCACGTTTAAAAACACATTGGGATATTATAATCGTCTCCGTCCATCTGTCCAGTGTCCACCCATCCAACTGTTACGATATCTCCTCCCAAACAGTTGCATGGAATTCAAACAAATTTGGTATGTGGGTTACCCATATAATTGCGGATTGCGTGACAACATTTATGTTTGGCTCTGTCCCCAGGGTGTAGGGAAGGGGTCAAAAGGTCAAGAGATTGATTGCAGTGCAACTTCTCCGGAACAGGTGGATGGAATTCAAACAAATTTGGTAGGTGAGTTACCCATATGATTGTGGAATGAAAGTAGACATTTACATTTGGCTCCACCCCAAGGGGTGGGGGTCTCATTGGAGGTCAAGAGGGGTCAAAGTGGTGAACGTGGGGATTTGCGATGATGTGTCATTGACCGAGCAATCTAGTTATTATTATTATTATTATTATTATTATTATTATTATTATTATTATCTATCAGCTGTCATATGTCTTCCTGGATATTGTTGTCCAAGAACTGTTCCCGGAGTTGTCCAGTACACGTGCCTCAGTTACAGAAGAAATGGGCAATAGCGCTACAAAGAGGGATGGTTGATTGTAAGACTGTCTAGAGTCACATACAAATGGCATAGAGAAAGAAATATGATCTAAATTTTTAAATCAATTTGGTACAAGCTTTCAGTTAAATCGTTTTAAAAATATGGACAAAACTATGATCGCTGCAATTTTCAATTTGTAACTACTGAATCATGTGATCATCTCCTGTAGATGGTGAATTCTCTATTACTGATAGCAATGCAATCATAGTCGTGCGTCTTAACAGTACACTAATGTTAATGATGTTGCAAAACTATTTAAATGAGACTAGCATTTGTCTCGCCTGTGAAGCAAAACACGAGACATAGGTATCACTTTTCCGATTGTGACTGTGTCAATGTTTAGTTTCTCCATTTAACAAATCATCTTTGCCTATATTTAAGGATTGCTTAAAGGGAAACACAAACAGAAAATGGTCAACGAAAGCCAAATGATTCTTTTGTATAAGGTAGATGAAATGCAGTATATTATTTGCACTATTTCTATTTCTATAAGTAGTCAATTCCGCCACGAAACCATTTCTTCCATTTCCCATGGATTTACGAAGTAGTGTCATCGTGTGAATGATTGTTGTGATATAACGCAATCGCATGAATATTTTTCTGGAGCTTAAATCTGGGCTGATGTTCAGCCTCGTAATTTTATTAGACACCAGTTTCATCTTGTTTGTCTTCTGAAATACATATGGCATAATCTGAATCCATGTGGTTGACGATTCACGCGATGACGTCATACTGTGAATTTTATGTGTCAAAATTCATTGCTTTAACCAAAATTTTAAGTTAGTTAAAATTTATCTAATTTTTAGCTCACCTAGCCTGAAAGGCCAAGTGAGCTTATGCCGTGGCGACCGTCCATTGTCCGTCCGTCAACTTTTCCTTTAAACGACATCTTCTCAAGAGCCACTGGGCCAATTTCGATTATATTTGGCAGGAAGCATCCTTATGGCATCAGGATCCAAGTTTGTTCAAATGAACCCGATCGGCCAATTTGGCCAGCAGCCATCTTGGATTTAGGCCGATTTTAGGAAATGTCTTTAAAAATCTTCTCCGAAACCGCTTAGGGGATTGATGGAAATCTCATGACATATGATCTAGGGCAAGAGCTGAACCAACTTTGTTCCAAATGGTTTGGCGGCCATCTTGGTTCACTTAGTTATAGCGAAAATGACTTCTTCTCCAGAACCGCTGAAGGGATCGGGCCGAAATTTGGCAGATATGATTATGGCCTAACGGCCATTAAAGTTTGTTCAAGAGAAGTTGATCCAAAAAAAAACATGGCCGCTGTGGGCCAATCAAAATATAGCATGTCTGGTGGCCATATTGGATTTTTTTATTTGATGGATTTTGAGGCCCAAATTGGTTTTGTGTGTTATGGGGTATTCTGAGCTCAGATTTGAAATTTTTGAAACTGTCGGATATGGTTTGGCGGCCATCTTGGATCTTTTTCCTGCCAAAAGCTCCCATACTGAAGCAATGGGGAAATTTAAAATGTTTTCTTCTGGAGAACTACCTGGCCGATTTCAATTATATTTGACAGGAAGCATCCTTAGGGTGTAGAGATTCAAGTTTGTTCAAACGAAGCCGATTGGTCAATTGAGCCGGTGGCCATCTTGGATTTTGGACGATTTTTAGAAACGTCTATAAAAATATTCTCCGAAGCCGCTTATGGGATTGATACATACCTGATGAAATATGATTTAGAGCAAGAGCTGAACCAAGTTTATTCAAGGGAACTTGATTGGTCAAATGGTTTGGTGGCCATCTTGGTTGACCTACTTGTAGCGAAAACAACTTCTCCAGAACCGCTGAAGGGATCGGGCCGAAATTTGGCAGATATGATTATGGCCTAAGGGCCATTAAAGTTAATTCAAGAGAAGTTGATCCATCAAAAAACATGGCCGCCATGGGCCAATCAAAATATAGCATGTCTGGTGGCCATATTGCATTTTTTTATTTGATGGATTTTGAGGCCCAAATTGGTTTTGTGTGTTATGGGGGTATTCTGAGCTCAGATTTCAAATTTTCGAAACTGTCGTATATCGTTTGCCGGCCATCTTGGATCTTTTTCCTGCCTAAAGCTCCCATACTGAAGCAATGGGAAATTTTTAATGTTTTCTTCTGGAGAACTACCTGGCCGATTTCAATTATATTTGGCAGGAAGCATCCTTAGGGTGTAGAGATTCAAGTTTGTTCAAACGAAGCCGATCAGCCAATTGAGCCGGTGGCCATCTTGGATAAGTTTATTCAAGGGAACTTGATTGGTCAAATGGTTTGGTGGCCATCTTGGTTGACCTACTTGTAGCGAAAACAACTTCTCCAGAACCGCTGAAGGGATCGGGCCGAAATTTGGCAGATATGATTAGGGACTAAGAGCCATTGAAGTTTGTTCAAGGGAAGTTGATCCATCAAAAAACCTGGACACCATGGGCCAACCAAAACATAGCATGTTTGGTGTCCATAGTTGACTTTTTTATTTGATGGATTTTGAGGCCGAAATTGGTTTTATGTGGGTTTTTGGGTATTCTGATCTCAAATTTGCAATTTTCGAAACTGTCGGATAAATGGTTCGGTGGCCATCTATAAAGAGCATTCTAATTGAGATGCCTATGGTCCAGGTGAGCGAGGGGCCTCTTGTTAATTCATAAATTATGATAAACTTCTTTTTCGTGATAGTGAGGTCACTATGTCAAAAGTCAATCTCTTTCAGGATTGGTTAATCCTATTGGAACTAAGCTTCATTACATGGTTACCTATGATGTTATGAAGCAACATGATGACATTGAGGTCACAAGGTTAAGGTCACTGCGATATAAAGAGGAGACAGGCAAGACAATTAATTCAGCAGAATTCTTTCTTTCTACCATAACTTATACTGATTAATATTCATGCATCAAGTCAGTAATTGCCCCTTGATTTCACAGTCTAGGGATTCTCTCAGTGTTTGACTCCAGGGCATAATTTATGTGATTTGGCATGGCAATTTGTATTGTATTTACCATTATCAGAAGTTAGGTTTTATATTGCGTGTATCAGAGACTACAAATCCATATACATGTTCAGCATATCTTTAAATATAATACTATTACTGACTATTCTGAAGTTAGTATTCTAAGTGTTTTGAGTTCGGATTGATATAAATCATGAAGAATTATGATCAATTTAATCAATAGTCGACAGTTGTCTTTAACCATTGCATTGGTATAAAATAGACTCGGATTAGTTATAATGGTATCAACTAAACAATCAAAATCCTTGTTTTATATATTTATGACAGATTCGAGACTGGTTCCTGGCTCATTTTAGCTCATATGGCCTGAAAGGCCAAGGGAGCTTCTTCCGTGGTGACCATTATGTCTAACATAGGTCTGCATGACATATTTTTCATGGTTCACTGGACTTTATAGAAAATTCTTTTCCAAACCAGTTTTATTTCATTTCAAGACTGGCATATAGTCACCAAATTTGTTGTATGGGTGTGTATGAATACATTGTAGACTAAAGGTGTGCTATGTAGTAAAAGTAGCTCACTCTAACCTACTTTCCATGTTCCACTGAACATCATAGAACATTTTTCTAGGGGGTGTATTTTCAAGTTTTTAGTATATTATATAGTAACCAAACTTGGGGTGTATTGACACATCTTGTGTATCAATTATCAAAAATGGCATGTGGGTGAATCATGGCGCTAAAGGTGTGAGGCAAAATGATTTGTGGGTAATCTCCACCCACACTTTACCCATCTTTGGATCAATCGATCCCTGCACTCTCTGAATCTCAATTCCCAGAGAACTATACAGGTAAGCTGTTGAATAATTTGAAACTAATTTAACTTGACGATGTTGCTGCCTATTAGTTTCAAAATATTCAACAGAATGTTTATTAAATAGTGGACATACAATTCGTACAACTTGACATTCTATTAAGTGCTGAAGACGGACACAATCGCATCATTCATGACGTAATTGATTATGATGTGAGCCTACATGTGACGTAGTTGATTATGACTTCATATGATGGACTGAGAATCTGGATTTGTCCATTGGTTTATGGCACTTTACTTTTCTTATTAGAAGTTGAACAAATAGTAAAGCATTCAGACTCCACATCTTGTGGACCCAAGAGCGTTACATGTTATGCAGCTGAGCATCAAGGCCTTTGGGCCACTTGCTTTAAAGTAATAGTCATTGTCACACCTTTCAACAAACTTCATATCTCATCAAATACAGCATTTTTACCAAATGTTGAGCTGCTATATAAAATTAGGTAATTGCTACACAAATTTCAATTTCTCTGCATAAATTATGCCCTGGATTACCATATTATAAGTACGTTGTTATTGTTATGTTGTTACAGATTCATAATTAACCCTTTAGCCCTCAAATTTGTTCAAGAAAACTTCTATTTTCTTCTTGTAGAAAATGTCCATTTGTAGACCAAGAGATTCTTGCAAATTTATCGCTGGAATGACTGGCCCTGTTCTCGAGTAAGTCATTCCAGAGATTAATTTTTACCAATAGTTTTATCAAGTCCGCTGCAAAAGCTGTTTTTGGCCATCTTAATTGTTCTGATCAAGGGAGAGCACTTTTGGTAACAGGAATACGTACTTACACATGAGGTACTGTCCACTGCTATGTCGCTAGGTGGTGTTAACCATCTCGGGGCTAATATACACTCAAATCAGTGGAAACCTCACAGAAATATAATTTAGTTTTTTCCATAACTGGCGATTTATAACAAAATCACCCTTAGCGAATATGAGTGAAAGTATACAGAATAAAGCAATGTTAATAGAATCTGTGCATTCCAGATTTTTACGGATCATGCCCAACGTTGTGGAATCATAGTCTATGGTCACACCATTACCTGTGTTAAAATCTAAGCCAAATCGGACTAGTAGTTTCTGAGATATCCACAAATCCAGAATTTCATCAGATCCCGAAACATCTATCTGGATCATCGCCACGGTCTGCTTGCATGGCAAGGTACTTTGTTGTGTTAAAATTTGTGGCAAATCAGATCAGTAGTTTTATAGGTACAGCCCAGAATAAGCTTTTGTGACTGACAGACTAACAAAGGAACATGGCAGTTTATTGAGCTGCTACCCGCAGCTAAAAAAATTTTGAACACTCACCTGGGATAGTTAATTCAAGTTTCCTGAACCAGGGTGCCTTGGCCATAATATTCCATCCGAGTCTATCGTTCTAGTCCTATGAAGTTTAACCATTTAATGGTCAAGTGCAAAACTGGCTTCTTCCCTGTTCTTGAGAAGTGTCCATTTCCAGGCCAAGAGATGACTTAATTTTACCACTGGATTGACTGGCGCGATAATTATTCCAATGGTAGAGTTTCACTTCTCTTGGGCTAGAAATGAACACTTGACCATTAGTTAAAATATCTTAAATTATGTTAATACAAGTTATGTTAACGCAAATCCATTTAATGTACTGTCTTTCATTGCACATATAGAATGTGAGAGATGAGAGAATTGAAACTGAAAGGAGCTACTGATCAATGTTACTAAACAATGTTGAATTGATCCTTGAGCTCATGGTGTCATGGTGACTTGTAAGTTGTAATATACCCCTACACACCATTTTATTGTTTGGATATGAACAGTATAGCGAGATTCATTCTAGTTGTGTCTCGCTCATTTCTCACTACCCCCACTTTGTACTCACGTTTGAATTGATTTCAACACTTTCAACCCAAAATCTTACAGGTAAACTTTTGAACCGTTTGTAACTAATTTGCCTGTGGCAGCAACAGCTCACAGTCAAATTACTTTCAAAATATTGAACAGCATGTTTATTAAATTATAAATTCACCCAAGACATACAATTCAAATGCTTACTGTCTGAGCTTTGCCACTTTTGAGACAGATTTACGTCACGTCATGGTGATGTCAGTTGACATTTTGATTATGTCAGATAGTTTCATGACAGATCGGAGTTTCGTGACAGATCAGACACCTCCATTGCAATTAAAGGGTCACAGTTATACATGTATTGATGGAGTATTATTTGTAAAACAAAATGAATTGCTCTAAAATATATGTATATCCCATGGAGAGATTACTGCTCCACTCAAGCTGGACTTGTTAATGAGAAACAAATTATATTAAGTTATTGTGAAAAAAATATACACATATATGAAATATTAAATAAAGTTGTACATATTAAATTTGAATTTGTTTATTTATTTAATGGATTTAGTATCAATTAGCTACTTAGATTATTAATTTACATGGTTACGATGAAGACTTCATCTGTGCATATATACACACACATGCGCACACACGCTAGATTTCTTAGTGATTAGGATTTTAATCATTAACTCACTAGGTGCAACCAAAATTTACTTGTAGTAAATAAGTTGAGAATCAACTGACCTTTTCAGTTTATCCGTCCATCATCTGACGTTATATGACACCATAATCAACTAAGTGACGTGTAGGATGACGTCATAATTAATTATGGCATGAATGACTCGATTTAGTCCGCTTTTAATGCTTAATAGTCCAGACACTTTGTTCGAATTGTATGTCTTTACCATTTACTAGCCATAGGCAGTAACAGCACCAAGTCAAATTAGTTTCAAATTATTCAACAGCTTATCTGTATAGTTTTCTGAAAACTGATAGTCATAGAGTTCAGGGATCGATCCCTGAACACAAGTGCCCACACGCACGCACGCGCACATGTGTCATTGTTTACCTTTGCATCTAAATATTTGAAGCCACAGCCGGATTACCGTAGATCCAATACAGATGAATTTCAAACAATGACTTCGCCAACAGCAAAGTTATGGGTGCTGTTCATGGAACTTATACCTATACACATACTTTGCAAATCTCTAAAGGCTGGACGCAATGGATACTGTAAATTACACGTTTGCAGTCAGTCCTTACATCAGTCTTATGCTCCATATTTTACTGCATCAGGGCATAACTGTCTACAGATGATGGTCAAACTGCAGAAACACATCAACATATTAAGCAGAAATTTGAAGATGAGTATCACTGCAGTGACTGGGGCTGATCTGTTAGCAGACCTCATCATTAAGTGTAGTGTGGTCTAACACGTGAAATGCAATATCAGTGTTTAGTATCAGTGCTGTGTCCCCTTGCTCTAAGGTGTGCCTAGGTTAACGCTTTGATATACTGGTCAGAGCTAGAGGTGTCACAATATGTATCGTGTACGTGATACTAAAGCTTGGTGATACCTGTATCGTATCACCACATGTGTGACGGGATTCAGAGTTGCACCATGGTTAGCAATTAGACTTTAACATTAGGGTTCGTACACCTTTCTGTGTTTGAAATTTCATGACTAAAATTAAGAAATTCTATGAACTGCCAGAGTTAATAGCTAGGAGATTTGTGTTTATGACGTAGCTACAAAAATAAGATCGGAGTTATTCTGCAAAATGTCTGAATATTGCCTCTTGCAACAACCATGCTTGTTTTGATAAGCTTTTGTCGTAATTTTTTCACTTTATATGATTGCCATTTTCCATGATCTATAATAAACAAGAGGTATCAGAAGATACCAATATCTTGCATTTTTAAGTTACCACAGGATCCAGCTGCCGCAGGACCCGGGGTCTGGCCAGAAACAAATATTCTGCAAATAAATAATGTCCCAGCCATGTACATATATAGAATTAGATTGCCCATTTGATCCCTGGCCACTGCCCTCAGATTGACTCAAGAACAAAATAATTTGTTGTACTCTAGTCTACTAACTACAAGCTTTAAAATGATATGTGACATGAGCACATTTGATAAAATTTGTTTTCTGCTCACCATTTCCCCCACCCCTGCCCCTGGGGGTGGTATCAAAATTCCAATGTGTCATGCACATCCCTATGTGTAATCATACCAAAAGTTTCTCAAGTGTCTGAAATAGTCTAGGTGGAGTTGCGTTACAATCTATTGGTGGCCACTTTTGAACTTTTGACCCCACCCCTACCCTCAGTTTGACATAAGATCAAAATAATTCCTTGTACTGTAGTCTACTCATCATTGGCTTCAAAATGATATGTGACATGACCACCTTTGGACAATTTTTATATTTTACCCCACATATCCCACCCCCAGGGCCGTACCCTTGGGGTCATACCCGAATTCCACAAGAGCTATCAGACGATAACAAATAGCTTACCTGTACTGTATATTAATTGTACATCACAGGATATGATGGACCACTGGTCTAATTTTGAAATTTGACAATCAACATGCTGATTCAAAACACCCAAGGTATTACCCATCGGGCAAGCATAGCTTTGAGACTGAACCACAAAGCTTTTCTGCCAAGAAGTAACCTGAAGTCATTACTCATTGTAATGACAACTGGCACCCTGGGACTAACGAAAAGGCAAATGGTCCAAAATAAGCAAAGTTCATAGTCTGAAAAAGAAGAAACATTTTCAAAAACAATCAGCATAATACATATTTGGATGTGAAATGGTCTAGGAGTTACGTTACAATCAATTGGTGCCCACTTTTGACCCCGCCCCCTACCTTCAGTTTGACCCAAGATCAAAATAATTCCTTGTACTGTAGTCTACTCATCATTGGCTTGAACATGATGTGACATGAACACCTTTGGATAAATTTAATTTTTGACCCACAGTCCACAACCCCAGGGCTGTACCCCTGGGGTCATACCAAAATCCCAAAAGTATCATGTACATCCCTGGTCATATGTGCAATCATCCCCAAAGGTTCAAGTTTCTATATGAAATGGTCTAGGACGAGTTGCATTACAATCGATAATTACTGGGCAAATTTGACCTTTTGACCCCTGGGCCCAGGGTGGTGGTGTCAGAATAAAATTCCAAGTGTCATGCTCATCCTCGCCCATATGTATTATCATCCCCAAGGTTTCAAGTTTCAAAAGCAAGTCTGCGGATTAAATTGTCCTTTGAAACAAGAACACGAACACGTGATATGTCTCGCCCCTGGATGGCTTTTAGTATTATTGATCCAGTTAATACCGGTACTTAAGTTCCTATTGACTAATAATTGAAAAAATATTATCTGATGACATTGCACAAGATCAACTTTTTAATGATAAATATTGCATCCCTACATGAGATAGAAACAGTTAGTAAGGTTTCAGAATCCGAAGAGCTCTTGTTAACTAATACAGTGATTATGTGATATATCTCACCCCAGTATTTTCTTTCATGTTATAACCATCACCATTGACGTACTGACGGTACCGCATATATGAATGCATCCAATTCCACATTTTACTGCCAGTGGAAAAATCTAAATGGAATACTAACCTTATTCAGGATATAAAAATAATGTTAAAATGTAAATGTGTCTTGGAAATACATTAATTGTTTTTTGGTTTTTTTAACCCTCCTTTGTGATTTTCTTCCTCGTGTTGATCTTGGCCAAACATATCAAGATTGTGAAAGGTCATCTTTAAGGCTTTTTGAAGCATCCACAGAAGTTGTTCAGATTCGGTAATGTCAAGTGGTACTTCACTGGCATCCAACAATTCATCAGTAAAGCTGCTTAACATGGTTTGCGATGCATTCAGCTTATCAGTGCTTTTATCTAACTATATTGAGTAATGAATTCTGGGACAAAAGATGTGAATTCTCCTTCATTAGTCGTTCAACTTTTGATTCCAGTTCCTTAATTTTAAGTTTTAACTCACTTGTTTGTGATTCATTTGCAATGTTTTTGTTTAGCTCAGTGCACTTATAATTCACTCATAAAGCATTTGCATTAATTTTCATTGCTGTGCTTTCAAACTCCTTTCGCGTTTCCTCAGTACAAGTGTTTCTGATTTTATACAAAGTTCCTAATATCCCACATTCTGTAGCCTTAATCTCAGAAATGTTCTTTCCTATCTGCTCACAGTTTAATATTGTTTGACATTGTTGACTCTATCTCGAAAAGTAAACGGGAATTTCATGATTATATTTTAGGCCTGCAGAAATTGCATAACCCATTTCTTTATTCGCGCAAAGGTTATGCAAATATTTCTAGCGGAACACTTGCTAGACTATATAAAGATTAGAGTAATGGAAAATTGATGGATGTGCACCATAGCATAAGCTCAGATTGAGAAATGATGGCTGTGCACCATAGTATAAGTTAAGATTGAGAAATGACAGATGTGCACCATAGCATACGCTCAGATTGAGAAATGATGGATGTGCACCATAGCATACGCTCAGATTGAGAAATGATGGATGTGCACCATAGCATAAGCTCAGATTGAGAAATGACGGATGTGCATCAAAGAATAAGCTCAGGTGGAGAAATGACGGATGTGCACCATAGCATAAGCTCAGATGGCGAAATGAAAAACACGTGAAATTTCTACATTGCATAGAATACCTCTGTGAAGTTTCATTGAAATCTGATGACCCATTGTTGAATAATCAGGCTGATGAAAAACTTTAACGCAAATATTTGCCAGAATATTCTAAAACCACGCAAACCGTAGAAAAACAGGTGAAATTAAAAAAAAATCTTAGCAATGATGAGCAATTGCATCTCTACCTTGCATAGAATAAGTCTGTGAAGTTTAATTGAAATCTGATGACCCATTTTTTAATAATAAGGCTGATGAAAAACTTTAACACAAATGACACGCCACTGCATATGATAACACTAAAGGTAACCTCATTGTCTCGCTTTCCCTACGGGGCGAGACTAAAACTAACATTTACCTGATTTTTGTTGGAAAATAGACCAAGTTCAAATTTGGAACAAATTTGAAAATCATTTTGCTGATGATGGAGACTAGATGCCATGATGGTATAGATCATATCTGTAAAGTTTCATCAAGATCGGATAAATCTTTGATGAATTATATGTTGATTGAAAAACTAACATTTATCTGATTTTTGTTGGAAAATAGGCTGTTCAAAGGCTGAAAAAATTTGGGAAAAATTTGAAAATCATTTTGCTGATGATGGAGACTAGATGACATGATGGTATAGATCATATCTGTATAATTTCGTCAAGATTGGATAAGTCTTTGATGAATTAAATGTACATTCAAAAACTTTAACACAAATGACACACCGCCTTGGACGACGATGACGCAGACGCTGCCACCTAAGGTAACCCCATTGTCTTGCTTTCCCTACGGGCAAGACAAAAACCTTAACCACAGCACAATATATATAACCTGGATGCAAATCAGGCCTAAAATGATCAAAGTCCAAACAAACAAAAATATGGGAAAAATTTGAAAATCAATTTCTTTTTGATGTGGGCTAGTCATAAGCATGGTATAGAACAATTCTGTGAAGGGTTGCTGAAATCTGATAAACCCTTGTGGGTGCAAATGTCATTTTAAAAAACTTAACACAGCCAAGAATCATAACCAGGATATATAACCTGCATACAAATCAGCCATAAAATAATCAGAGTTCCAACAATGAAAAAATCCAGAAAAAATGTCAAAGTCAATTGCCTTTTGATGTGGACTAGTCGTAAGCATCGTATAGAACAAATCTGTGAACTTTTATTCAAATCGCCCAACCCCTTGTTGGTGTAAATGTCGTTTTAAAAAAACTTAACTTAGCCAAAACCTATACCTGACCACATAACCGGCATACAAAATCAGGCAATAAAATAATCAAAGTTCAAACGATGAAAAAATCTGGAAAAAATGTCCAGGTCGATTACCTTTTGATGTGGACTAGTTCTAAGCATCGAATAGAACAAATTTGTGAAGTTTTATTCAAATCGCCCAACCCCTTGTGTGTGAAGTCTCGAAAGTGGGATATTTGAACTCAGCACACTGATAAGCATATATAAAGCAATTTTCGCCATCAAAATACATCAAATACAAAAAAGCCAATATGACCAACAAACTCTAAATTTTGATTGGTTGATGCCGGCCATGTTTTTTAACGTACGAACTTCCCTTGAACAAACTTGAATGGTCCCTAAGCATATTTACAGAATTTCAGGTCTATCCCTTCAGCGGTTCGGGAGAAGTCGTTTTCGCGAAAACTAGGTCATCCAAGATGGCCACCAGGCAAATCGTCCAATCAGGTTGCCTTGAACAAACTTGGGTCTACTGTTGCACTAGATGATGTGTTATGAGTTTTGAATCAATTCCTCCAGCGGTTTCGGAGATTTTTTAGTGTTTCTAAAAATTGGCTATTTTGGCCGGCGGCCATCTTGGATTTTGGCCGATCAGTTTCGTTTGAACAAACTTGAATCTCTATGCCCTAGGGATGCGTCCTACCAAATATAATTGAAATCGGCCCAGTGGTTCTTGAGAAGAAGTTGTTTAAAGAAAAAGTTGACGGACGACGCACAGTCGCCACAGCATAAGCTCACTTGGCCTTTCAGGCCAGGTGAGCTAAAAAACCTTAACGCAGCAAAAACCTATACCTGTCTATACCTGCATACAAATCCGCCTTAAAATAATCAATGTTCAAACGGTGAAAAAATCCGGAAAAAATGTCAAAGTCGATTTTCTTTTGATGTGGACTAGTCCTAAGCAGCTTATACAACAAATCCTGAAGTTTTATTCAAATTGGATAACCCTTGTGGGTGTAAATGTCATTTGAAAAAAGATTAACACAGCCAAGAACCATAATCAGGCTATAACATGCATGCAAATTCACACTAAAATGGTCAAAGTTCAAACACCAAAAATATCTGGGGAAAATTTGAACGTCGATTTCTTTTTGATGTGGACTGGTCCTAAGCATCGTATAGAACAAATCTGTGATGATTTTTTATATCGGATATCCCCTTGTGGTTGAAAATGTTGTTTTAAAAAAGCTTAACGCAGCCAAGAAAGATAACTCTTGACACATAAAACAGTCTATGTTCAAACATGAAAAAATGATAAAATAATTATAATTTTGATGCAGACTAGTCCTAAGCATCCCATAGAACACATCTGTGTAATTTTTTTTTAAATCAGATAACCACAAATGTCATTTTAAAAAGATTAACCTGTCCGGACGCCAACGCCAACATTTATTCCCCCTCTCCCAAAATCTCTTTTTCAACTTCGTGAAAATGTGAGATAAAAACAATGATTTTCCAGCCCTTGAATTTAAATTTTCAAATTCCATGACTCCAGGATTTCCATGACCAGTACGAACCCTGTAACATTAAATACTAACACGACATGACCGTCTGAGTAGCATGCATGTTTACATTATACGCATCTTAACTTCTATATCTTTATATATGTTGTATTTAACACAGGTACAAGGACTTCATCAACTTATCATTTTTTCATGACAGAAAGATGCAAGTGATCACTACTCACTAGGTTGTGTCATTGTGTCGGGATAGGTGTACACGGTGCATTTCATATCACGAGGTCCCCGGCAATACACACCCCTAGTCATAGCTTCAAATGCTTACAGAAATCCAAGTCAAAGATAAGTGGACAGTGTTTGTGAGGGATCTTTTTTATTTGATAATGAGATTTGTGAAACACAGTGATAATAATAATTTTCTTAATTTGTTAAGAATTATAAATCTGTATAATATAAAAAAACCCAATTAATAGGCTGCTGAATAGTGGTGATGAGAGTTGTGATTTATGCTGGATGCGGATGTGTGATAATGCCTCCGTATCCAGTTCATATCACATCATTCTAAACTACTATTTATATCACAAAATCAGCATCATTAAGAATATTGTGGATAGTGTCTCTGTCTGTTTATCCGCAGCATATCTCCTGAATTCAAGAAGGGGGAATCTCCAAATTAACACACTTATGTTGCGGCTGACT
The DNA here is from genome assembly GCA_034401795.1 of Chaetoderma sp. LZ-2023a. Classification (NCBI taxonomy): domain Eukaryota; kingdom Metazoa; phylum Mollusca; class Caudofoveata; order Chaetodermatida; family Chaetodermatidae; genus Chaetoderma; species Chaetoderma sp. LZ-2023a. The sequence goes on from CM067372.1 coordinate 46,995,049, forward strand.
AGAACTACCGAGTTTCAGGTCAAAAGTCAATATCTGTCACTGGTAACTCAGTTCATACTGAAATACACATTTTGGCTATAACTGAAACGTAAGTAGGTAGAATCACCAAATTTGGTACCCGCATTCATACGGTGGCTGACCAGAACTGTGCTGCAATTCAGATCAAACTTATCTAGGTCACAGTGTCACTATATGCAGTCTGGAATACACAGTTTTGTGTATAACTCTGGAATGCAATAAGGTATGTTAAATTTGCTACACCCATTCGTATTCTGGCCGAGTATACGACTCGAGTGTCAGGTCAGATGTTTGAATATCTAGGTCACAGTGTCATGAAGTGCATACTGGAATGTGCATTTTTGATCATAACAGGGTTTCCATAGATTTATTGAAAATTGAATTCCAGGTCTTCAAGGACTTTTAAGGTCAACAAAAAGAATTGGTTAGTATTTTTTAAGGTATGGCATACTTTACCTCTCCTAGCCATCTGTTCCTAACTTCATGACTGTTTCGCTTGGTCTGCCATAGCCGCGGAGGGTGGACAATGACAAATTCAAGGGTCTTACAAGGAAATTTTCAATTCTGGCTAAATTCAAGGCCCTGAAAATGCAATATTTTTTTTCACGGTTGTGGAAACCCTGCATAAGTCTGGAATGCGAGAAAGTAAAATCACCAAATTCACATAAACACATGTTGTCAACCCCTTGAGTGCAGTCTAGTTGCAAGATATTCTCATCACACAGCTTGATCAGCACAATTTTTCAAAATAACCACTTATCAACAGAACAGGACTACAGAAAACCTGTACAATATAATAATGAAATGTATATTTGTGGGTTTATGTTGGTATGCATGCGTGTCTGCTTGCATTGCGTTGCTCATAAATTAAAACAACACTGCTAATCTATTTAAAGCATAAGAAAATCGGTGAATAACGAGATAGTAACTCAACAATAATACATCCTTATTTATCACATAAACAAGACTCTAAGAGTGTTTAATACGTCCTTATTTATCACATAAACAAGCCTCTATGAGTGTTCAGTATGTCCTTATTTATCACATAAACAAGCCTCTATGAGTGTTCAATATGTCCTTATTTATCACATAAACAAGCCTCTATGAGTGTTTAATACGTCCTTATTTCTTACATAAACAAGCCTCTATGAGTGTTTAATAGTATCAGTATTATACTGACGGTTGAGATTTCTGACATAACAGATACTATTATGATGCTATGTGAATAATCTCTGCATTGTCTAGATACACTGAAATTGACAACACTTTTATCTCTTCTTAATGAGCTGTGTGAAATAATACATTTTTATGAATATTTTAATATAGTTAGCGGCATCTGATTAAATATCCATGATTAAAAATTTACACATGCTTATTCACTGAATAACATGAGATAACCAATCAGGGAGATTCAGTACTTATTTTCTTTTGTTTTCTGATAAATACCGATTGACTATATTCTTAAGGGTTAAGTTAAAATTTTAAATGGATACGAAACTAAATGGGAGGTGACTTAGAGGTCACCATGGGTGAATTGTCCCAGAAAATGGAATGAATTAACCCAGTTGAAAAATAAGATAAAATGTCCATGGGCAAATCATCCTAGGGTGAATCATCCTTGGTACAATACGTCCCGGATCCGTCTGAATAAGTGATGGATAATGGATATACATCAATGAATTCACATATGAGGAATACATGATTATAAAGTACATGATTGTAATAAGCTTATATTCCTATTTTAATCATCAACAACAGGTTTTATAGTTACTGAGGCTTAGTTCATTTGTTTATCTTAAAATCATCAAGTACAGCTAACACATGAATATATTTGGACAGCTGTTTGTTTTTAAAGTTATCATTTTCTTTCTACACTTAAATCTTTGACACTCATATGAGCCAAAAATGGCTTCTGCAGTGGTCTTGAGAAATGTCCATTTGCAGACCAGAAGACTATTTTTGAAAATTCACCAACGGAATGACTGGCTCGATAACCGAGCCAGTCATTCCAGTGGTAAATTTTCAAAAATAGTCTTCTCTTGGTCTGCAAATGGACATTTTCTATAAGAAAATGGAAATCTTTTTAACAAATTCGAGGGTTAAAGGGTTAAACTGAGAAATCAAAGACTGTATGCATTGCTTAACATGGCTGTTAATGACACCGAGATACCACACAATCCACATATCTGTACTGTATCTGCAGCATTCTGACTAATATTGCAATACTGTCACTCAATATTCTTCTGCACAATTTAGGGCATATCCGTAAAGATAACATCCTCATCATGCAGATTACCTGTCATCACAGATAATAAATACTAAACTTACACGTTACTATCCATCCTTTCAAGGACAATTTTGATTATTTAATGCACTATTGTTATAATTGTTTACCAGCACTATAAATTATGACTGTCTGATAACCATAAAGCATGGTAACCACAATAACACATTACTATACTGAACCAAATAAGTTTAGCAACACTGAGAATATTACTGTATAAATGTTATTTAACAAAAACAATAAATTGATTCAAATATATTATTTAATTGATAGGTCATTTTCCAATTTGAACAACAGTCTCTTGTTACTGTAATGCTAGCATCGCGCTTTTAACACGGCATCATTCAACGGAAGGGTCCAATTTAAATAATGACACTGAGCTGTCAATACCGGTTGTGACCTCCGCGCGCATTAACCACCGCCGTACATCGCTTTCTCATGCTTCGAATTAAGCACCTGATGTCACGAAGAGGAATCACATCCCATTCCTGGAGAAGTGCAGCTTCCAGCTCCCGCACGTTGTGAAGATGTGGATGGTTCTCACGCACCATACGGCCAAGAATGTCCCACACGTGTTCGATAGGCGACAGGTCCGGTGATCGCGCTGGCCAGTCCAACACCGGAACATTGTTAGCCTCAAGGGAATCACTGGTGACCCTAGCTGAATGAGGACGGCCGTTGTCTTGCTGGAACATAAAGTTTGCATGATGCTGCATAAAAGGGATGACAACAGGGGCGACACTTCACAGTAACGTTGAGCCGTAAAATTTCTGCGAATCACAATATCTGTTTTGCCATTTTCATGGATTTCCGCCCACACCATGACACTGCCACCACCGAATCTGCCGTGCTGAATGATGTTGGCTGCATCATACCGTTCTCCTAAACGTCACCAACCCTTTGCCTACCATCTGACACATCCACACAAAACCTCGACTCATCACTGAACAAAACATTGTTGAGCACGCCATCGCTGATGAGTTCTTGCCCATGCAAACCGATTCTCGATGTGACGCTCTGTAAGCGGAACAGCAACAAGTGGACGACGGGCATGCAGTCCAGCATCATGGAGTCTGTTTCGCAGTTTGTGCATGCACTGTAGTACTGGTAGCGGTGTGCAAATTACGGGACAGCCGCGGCGCAGTCTCAAACCTGTGATGTGATTCCTGCTCACGTTGGCGGAGACGGGAAATGGTTGAGGCATGAACATGAAAATGTCAAGCAACAGCGCGAACGCTCTGCCCAGCAGCGAGTCTTCCCATTGCTTCATGGCATTGATTTTCAGGTAGCCCTGGGCGGCGGCCCATGTTCAGTAGGGTAAACTTTTAAGCGTTTTCTGTTAACGTTCGCTATCTGCTTTTGCAATATGGTGAATTTTTGCCTTCGCTACCCACCAATGTGGGCCAGTGCATGAAAAATGCATTTTCACATGCAGTAAGCGTGTGGCTGAGAAATGCAAGAAATGATTTGCATTTCTTCATGATCAGCGAGACATTACATTGACAAAACATGCCTGCAAATTTGGTTATAAATGGACGCATAGTTTTAATACAAACCAAACTTCACTGTTGCTAAACTTTTTTGGCTCAGTATATGTGCTAATATAGACTACAATCACCATGGTGAAGCAGCACGCCACTGGACATTATCAAACTAAATCTAGGGAACAAACAGCAATAAGATCTAACACAAATACAAACAATAACCCTATCACAGCACTAGGCTACAAAGATCTATCGATGCTAATAGAGCATAATCTGCTACCATTATGGGATAAGTTGATTTGACAACATTTGTAAGTGTTTAGTCAGATTACTCAACACATTGACAAAAGAATATCTCCAGGTAAGTATAGTATGACTACAATTCCACAGACCTAGGCCGAGGCCTAATGACAAACAAACATGATATCTTGAAAAATGTTAACATTCTACCTAACTGAGATTGGACACCATCCTCTGCTTTGTGTAGGGATCTACAAAGATCTGATTAGACAATCAAAGGAAGGAACAAAAACTTAAAATATTTGTCCGCACAAAAAAATTCCAATGGAATGTAAAAAGAAATTCCACAAAGTAAAGAAATCTTGTAATGTAATATTATATATTAAGATTTTATGATTTTGGTACATTATCTTGCATATTTTTATCGTGAACATTTAATATTTTACAATTTTAATACATTATATAAAATCTACATTTTTGCTAGACGATGATAGATTAAAATGTCAAATCTATTTACAAAGGATTAACATCTAGCAATATACATGTTCTATGAAATCTCTGTAATCAAGAATTGACATGGCAAATCACAAACAGCATAAATAATGTAAAACTACAGCATCATAACACAATAACAATGAATGTGGAATAACAGACAATCTGAATATGAAATGAGTATGCTTGTTTATTAGCCACATCTCTGGCTGATGTGCAGGGGCATTTGATGTCTTAAATAAATCTATTCTTAAAGTTCTCATCTATTCTTAAAAGATACATAGCCTAGCTAAATTTACGACTATTTGTTACTTTATGAGCACTAACTAACTAGAACTGTAGCCACCATTTTCGGTAGATATTTGCTGCTCCCATTATTTCAGACTATTGTCTTCGCCGGTGCGGAATTGTTCGTATAAAACCATTCTCGTAACGCTAATGCTAGTCATTCTTATGGTGGCTTCCAACGTGAGTGCGTACAAGCGCATAGCCTAGTTCAATGGTAGTTGTATACTTCCTACGGTGCAAATATATTTATAACAAGTTTACTGAAAACTGTTCCTGCCTATAGCAGCAACAACTTTCCATCAAATTGTTTTCCATATAATCAGCTGATAATACAATTGTCACTAGATAAAGATTTGATAACAATTTGGCTGAAAATCGATGCAACAACTTTCAATCAAATTGTTCTCAAATAATCAGCAGTGTAGTCAATGTTGCAAGACTTGAAGATATTCCGCGCAATTTTATTGAAAATAATTTCTGACTATAGCAGCAACAGCGCTGTCAAATTTTTCTTAGAATAATCAGCGGACTCCCTCTTTTGTTTGCAAGCAAGTGCATACACAATTAGTTAGGTCTATATCTATTTCTACAGCTTATCATGGCTGTCATGATTTACTTTTCAACCAAACAGAAAAAACCTAGCATGTCTGCCTTGGTATATGCCCTCAGTCACAGAGGTGCCATCTATAGCTTGACAATGTTGTATACAAGCAATCATGTAGGTAAACTGTTGAATATTTTGAAACTAATTTGACAAAGTTGTTGCTGCCTTAGGCAGCAACAACTTCCAGTCAAATTAGTTTCAAAATATTCAACAAGATGATTATTACATAATAAAGAATGCAATGCATTGGGACGTATATGATATCACACACTATAGCTTGAGGAGACAAAATGGTGGAGATCACTGTTCAACATTTATGCGCTATTACAAAGCAGATAATTGTGATACAGATAAGGTAATGTGACGGGATATGAATGATATGGAATCCATAAATCATAATCTATCGGTGCAATAGAACATTTGAGATGAGATTAGCATCCCTACTATTTCCACACCATGAGGCTCATCCCTTCCACAACCGGTTTTACACTTGTGCAGCTCATTAGCTCGAGGCAGGTATGAACGCACGACCTTTGGTTTACGTGTTAACCTCTTTACCAGATGACCACGGATGTCACATGGTGTGTAGTTGGCTGATAACCCTCTATCTAATCAGCACTCAGTGTGAAACCGGTCGTGGTGTGGATGAGCGTTATGGCACATGAATAACTCATTAAGCACAATCCCATAAGACCACAAAATTACCTCTAATCAATAAATCTATGCTCTCCAGATATTGTCAACCGGAGTGATGACTTTCACGAGTCTCATGGATCCATAGTGTTACTCTGGAAACAAATTTTTTATACAAAGACAAGAATAATTATAGGTCTAACATATTGTATTATTTGTATGGAACAATGCATTGCAATGGTCTATCAGTGTGACATGATGCATAGCATTCAATCCATACAATCAATTAATTCTTTAGTTACAGTAATTCTTCAAGTTACTGTGTGAAATTGGAATGTGATATGTAACATGCAGCACCATTGACTAGCATACTACCAGGTATGTGTTCCTTTCTCGTGACGATTGTATACATTTTGTCCACTGGTCAGTGTTCATGAAGGTGTCGCGCATCTTCAATGTGATAGATAACCATTTAACACTTACACACAAGAAACGATATGAAATGAAGGATTTCAGTTTATCCATCAATTATATGATGTCATAAGCAACTACGTGAAGTGTAGGATGTCATAATTAATTATGTCGTAGCTAAGTAATCTATGACGTAGCTAAGTTCATTACGAACGCATAATTGATGACGGACTAAACGTTGTACGAATTCTATGTCTTTACTATTTAATAAACATGTTGTTGAATATTTTGAAACTAATTGACTGGGCGCTGTTGCTGGCCAGCAACAGCACCCAGTCAAATTAGTTTCTAAATATTCAAACGCTTACCTGTAGTTCTCTTAAAATTGAGATTCAGGGAGCGCAGATATCGATCGATTGATCCCACCCCGGGTGAAGTGTGGGTGAAGTTTAGCTAGAGATGGGCGGGGCATAGCAAAAACTGAATTCCTGCATTTAATCTGGAGCTGTTGCTGCTTATTGCAGTCAAAATAGTTTCAAAATATTCAGCACCTTTCCTGTATGGTTATCTTGAAGTTGAGCATTTCTAATTTCAAGAGTTAATAAAGATAAGATACCACAATAAAGTAAAGTATTAACATATACCCTGTGAATATTTATATTGGTTAAACGTGTCATGAATACTACCAAGTGTTAATGAAATCAGAATATTTGAAAGTATTTAGAAACTGTGTCATCATAATGTATCTTTATAATATGTATAAATTTGACCGCAACAATGTACAGAATACAAATTTGTGTAGTTATTATGACATTATCCAGGAAAAACAGAAATATCAGCCTGAATCTGTCTCGAGATTGTGAATATAACATAAATAAATTTTGCACAAGAATCCAAGCAATCCCAGACTAAAGCATCTTTGAGAACATCAGATCTCAATATATGGCCTTTAAATATCCAAGTTAAAGCTTACATAATTTTTATAATTCATTCCAACAACTGCATTATTATTTCATTTATGGACTTCAACTTGCGTCAGAAGCCAGCTATTGCCAGATAAGATTAGAGCACCATTGATGAAGCCTATCAAATCTGTGTAATCAGTTCGAACAAGTGTACCATTAGTTCATTTCATGTATGGATTACCTTTCTCAATTATACTCATCAGATATAACACATTATTTAACATCTAAGAAATTTTCTGTTGAATATTTTGAACTTAATTTCACTCAGCTGCAACAGCATTCAGTCAAATTAGTTTTGAAATATTAGTTAACTTAGTTGTGTAAATAGAGAAATCCATTGCTAGCTAAGCTCCGCCCATTGCTAGCTAAGCTCCACCCATTGCTAGCTAAGCTCTGCCCATTGCTAGCTAAGCTCCAACCATTGCTAGCTAAACTCTGCCAATTGCTAGCTAAGCTCCAACCATTGCTAGCTAAGCTCTGCCAATTGTTATCGCTGGCTAAGGCCTGCCTATTGCTAGCTAAGCTCTGCCCATTGCTAGCTAAGGTCTGCCCATTGCTAGCTAAGGTCTGCCCATTGCTAGCTAAGGTCTTCCCATTTCTAGCTAAGGGCCGCCCATTGCTAGCTAAGGTCTGCCCATTGCTAGCTAAGGTCTTCCCATTTCTAGCTAAGGTCTGCCCATTGCTAGCTAAGGTCTGCCCATTTCTAGCTAAGGTCCGCCCATTGCTAGCTAAGCGCTGCCCACTATTTAAGCATGTTGAAATCGATTTGAAACCTGAATTCCCAGAATCAACATTTTAAGGCAACTATACAGGTAAGTTGTTGAATATTTTGAAACTCCTAAATAAATTAGTTTCAAAATGTTCAACAGAATGTTTAATATTGTAAATTTGTGAAAGACAGTTTTGTGAAAGACTATGATGATTATGATGTCAGATACTCGACATTTACAGTCAAACCTGGTTCAAGAGAATATCTGTACTTCAGAGCAAAATGCTGCTGGCTGTTTATGAAATGTGTTTGAATGGCCACATGATTTAGCTCTTTGCTGGTCAAAATTGGTAACCAAGAAAATAATTCTTCCTTAATGAATGGCTATTTGCAGGCCATGAGACTAGTTCTGAAACTTTATCAATGAAATGTTGGTTATCTGCCAGGCATCGCAGAGATAAATTTTCAAAACTTGTTTTTACTTGGACTGCAAATGGACATTCATCAAGGCCATTGAAGATGTTGTTGGCTAGCTTGACCATCAAATGGTTAACCGCGCACCATGTTTTGTCTCTGACAGAATACTGGATAACAAGTCATTTGTTTTAGCCCTTTAACCCTCAACATTCTCATTGAAATTTTCAACATCTAATCTATTTGCAGACTCGAGTGATAAATTTTCAAATATCGTCTTTTCTTGGTCTGCAAATGGACATTCATCAAAACCACTGTAGACGCCATTTTCGGCTGCCGAGTGCTAAAGGGTTAGGATACGACCTGTATAATGACTTATTTCTTGTCATTCTTAAGATAGGTTTTGATTGTGATTGAGAAACTTTGACTGCTGCATATGAAACTTAGACAAAGAATGAAACTTGTGCCTGCTATGCCAGAGCTGATTGCATTGCATTACGTCAGCCTCTGGAATTTTATAATAACGCATTGATTGGATGTTAACTGGTCATGTGCTTCTTGCATAGTAGTGGTCTGATCGAGCAGACATTCAACTTCCTAATAAGGCAATATTGTGTAGAGCATTATGCATAAGCATCCTTCCATTTGAATGTTGCTTTAAAACTGAACCTGGTACCCTGCATCATTCTGTGATGGTTAGGGCATGAACCCCTTGTCTTAGAAGGGAGGTAACTCTGAATGCTTTACTGGCTGGCAGGATGAGTTATCTGTGTGTCTACCAACTATGTTTAATAGATGTAACTAGTAGACAACAATTAGTGTTATTCTCCACTCATTCAATGGCCAGACTGGGAATGACTGAAGCTAATGCAGACTTAAATGCTGCAAGGGTTGAAGGTACAAGTTTGTCAACTTCGTATAAATGACAGATAAAATCTGCTACGTGTTGAACAGATGCAGAAAAGGGATCAATATCTCTTCCCTTACACCACTCTGCAAATTTGCTGATTCTATAATTATATGTTCTTGTGGTTGACCCTCTTCTGGCTGAAGCGGCAAACTTCGCTGCTTGATCAGAAAAGCCACCCTTAATTGCACGCTGTTTGATAACATTCATGCAGTCAATTTGAACATTTCCAGTCTGTCGTGGAGATACAGACCCTTGTTCTGAGAGATTAGATCTCTTCTGTCTGGAAGAGGGATTGGATTGCAGACCAGAAGGTCCAGCAGATCCGTAAACCATGATCGGCCTGGCCAATGAGGGCTGATCAGAAGTACTTGGCACACACCCTCTCTTATCTTTGCCAGAACTTTTGGGATGAGAATCGTTGGAGGATACGCATACGCGTACATTCCCTTCCAACTTATCGCCAGTGCGTCTACTGCTAAGGCTAGCGGGTCCGGGATCGGTGACACGTATGTGACCATCTTTGCATTTTGTTTCATCGCAAATAGATCCACATTTGGCTTGCCCCAATGTTTGAATAGAACCTCCGCTACTGATTGATTGAGCTGCCATTCCGTCGGACGACAAACCTCCTTCGACTGAGAGCATCTACTAGGATGTTCAATCTTCCTGGAATGTCTGCTACCTGAAGAATAATATTCCTCTCTTGGCACCACAGCAGAAGGTTCCAAATCATCATACACAACTCTGGTGACCTTGTCCTGCCCTGGCGGTTCAAATAAGACACCACTGTTGAGTAGTCTATCCTGACTAGGACAATCTTGTCTCGGATTAAGCTCTCGAATTTTCGAAGTGCTAATGCCACCGCTAATAATTCGAGAACATTGATATGTTCCTGAGCATTGGTCCGATCCCATTCCCCTGACACTGACTGATCGTCCAATACCGCTCCCCAACCCGTCGTCGACGCATCTGTGAAGATGGACATCTTCGGTTGAGGAGGTTGCAGATGAACACCTCGCAGGAGATTCTGTTCTGATAACCACCACTGAAGGTGGAATATCAATGGTTCTTTTACTGGAATCCTCAGAGATAACGGATCCGTTCTCTGAGACCAGAATGACATTAGATACATCTGAATCGGCCTGCGCCTGAGTGCCGCATAAGGAACCACTTTCTCTAGAGATACCAGTAAACCCAGTATTCTGAGAAATTGGCGTGCCGTCAGAAAGGCTCCTAGAGAAACTGACTCCGGTACCGCAATCAAACTTTTGACTCTGCTCTCCGCCGGAAAAGCTACGCCGTCCCTGAGATTGACAAAAATTCCCAGATAAACAAACTACTGGGATGGAGTCAATTCTGATTTCTCTAGATTCACAATCCATCCTAGATCCTTTAGTAAGGCTAGGACTACCTGAAGATTGTTGCGCAGAGTGACTGGATTCCCCGCCTTCAGCAGCAAGTCGTCTATGTAAGTGTGAACAGCTATGTTTCTCCTGCGAAGATAAGAAGTCATGGCGAGAACCACTTTGGTGAAGACCCTCGGGGCTGTAGTCAGACATTGCCTTGAAATGCAAAGCGAAGGTATTTCTGAAAAGGAATTGACATTGGAATATGAAAATATGCATCCTTCAGATCTATCGATACTGCCCACATGCCTTTTCTCAGCCCCGGCATCACCGCTGCTATAGTCTCCATCTGAAACTTTGGAGAAAGAGTAAATTTGTTCAACGGTTTGAGATTGAGAATTGGTCTCCAACCTCCGGTACATTTCGGAATGAGGAACATCATCGAATAGAAGCATAGGGAGGATCGATTGCAGACTAGATGAATCGCGTTCTTCTGCTGAAGATCTTTGATTTTCTAAGCAAATGGCATCTAGATGATCGGATTCCCTTGAAACGGGAGTTCAAACTGGAGTCGATGTTAACGGAACTAACGATTGACGGATGAGCCAGTCCGGTTCGTAGCCGTTTCTTAACCACTGACAGACTAAACAATCTTGCACGACCAGTTACCACTGGCTTGAGAACAGCTGAAGTCTGCCTCCGACGGTAGGAATCGGCACACAGCTGGCAGTTGATATTGCACGATAAGACGCTAATTCGCTTAGGTGAAGATTCTCGACTCCCTTCGTTCCTGACATCACCAGAATAGATCCCGCCGGAAACCCGTCAGGACCGTCCTCCACGGCCGCCCCGCGGTATCTTGGAATATGACGGTCCGGGACGGCCGCCACGGCTATCCTTACGATAACCGCCGCGACCCGAATCGCCACCCTTCCTGTCTTCCTCATATGGCCTCTTATTAGATGACTTGTATGAGGATGAACGGCCAGGTCCCTGTGATCCTGATGCCCGATGGGCCTGAGACGGACGGAAGGGTGATCTCTGGCGCTGCCTCTGTTGCTCTTGCCGATGCTGCTTATAGGACTGCTGCGGCTGAGTCCTCTTCGTCGACTTCCACGACTACTTCCTGCTCTGCGACCATTGACGCGACCTTGGATAAGGCTTGTCGTGCCAAGCCGCCGAACAAGCCTGGACCAATAAAAGGCGCAGAAGATAACGCAGCCCTCATCTCAGGTCCTGGTTCTACACAATCGAGAAGCATTCTCCTCCGCTTCGCCAATGATCTGGTGATCACCCTGGCCAGGCAATCTTGGGACAAGCGCATGGTGTCCCGGACAACTCCGGGAGCAGCCTCGGGCACTTCCCCACCTTCCGCCACGCAGGACGGTACAGCCATGCGAGAGTGCAGCCATGGCTGCCCTCACCGCATCCTCAATGAGTGTTAACTCATTAAAAGGATCCTTATTGGGCTGGGAAACTAAGGGATGAGAACGACCCTTCGATTTACCAGCCAACGGCCTATTCAATGCCTCTCTCTCCCTGATAGGCCTGCTCTGGAAAGCGGATCCTACTCCTTATCCCCTTTGGGGCCTTAGGCAATGAATAATCTGGCTGAACCAGATGATACGCCGCAACTTCCAACATGTCAGAAGTCTGCCTGTCCAAGGGGAGCTTCGGCATGGCCGAAGAGCCACTTGACAGAGCGCTAGCCGCTCGCTCTGACATCCGCTCCATCACCGGATCGCGCTGAGATCCTTGATCCGATGCCAAACCGAGACGGTCGGACATCCAGCCAAGGACTTGCACCCATTCAGCTTTGGTGCAGAATGAGGATTTGTCCATCAATGGACTACCATTCCCATCTTCCTTGTCACCCTTAGATGAGTAGGCCACCAACGATCCATGCTGAGAACCATGGACCCCACTCCTTCCATAGCCCGACTACTTGTGGCACCAGTATCCAGCGAATCGCCGGACACGGATTCACCGCAGTCCATCGACTCCAGCATGGGAGACAGGACTACAGCCACTTTTACCACGACAGACAACGGAACTCCGAGAGGAGCCGCACCTACCTCCGCCGGGATGCCGACAGGAACGAAAAAACATGGCTCCACCGACAACGCGGAACGTCGACATCACCACCCGGCTGGCAGACCCGTACAAGACCCGAGGGAGACCCTTAGGACGTACTTGGTTCTACCACTAATAAAGGATCCGGCATGCTGGAATCTTCCATAAGCAGGAGATTTTCCTCCTCCGCCGTCGGCTCTTGAGCCAAGAGAAGGACAGGTGCTTGTCCCTCTACAGAACTGGCCGGACCACCGATTGGTTGCCCTGCACCGCCGGGACCGTGGACTGAAAAGACTCAAACATCGCCTTGAACACAATACACCCAATGCTGAGTCCATACTCTCTTCAAGACCTTTTACTGACGCCTGATCCAGCTTGGCCACCTTCTCCCTCGCGATCCTCTCCAAACACGCACGTCGATCACGATCGAACTCCACCACCAACTCCGATGACCACTTCGCACACACATCACAAGGACTTCCAACCTTGCACTTTGCGCAAGCCACACAGTGATGACCAGAGTAGTTGCGCTTCATGAACCGATTACACTTTTGACACAGCGTGTCCTGGTTTTTGGCCTTCTGCGAACACAGAGTAAAAATTAAAACGCTGCACATGACATACGATGACGAGCAACACGCACAATTTACTTGATTGTAATTCAAGATTACTTAGAAAACATTAACTTTCTCTTAAATTAATGATAATCAAGTCTTTAGGCAGGAAATATTTGAAACTTTTTAGAGTGAAATTTATAAACACGAGTTGGTAATTAACTAACGTTAATACACCCAAGCAATAAATGCTGATCGCTACAAACACTCTCGACAATGAAGCGAGAGCTAAAAATCGGCATAAACAGAGTGCATAGACACGCCAAGCCAAAACAAAACATTAATCATGGGCGCCGTCATCTTGGCTAAGGGCGCATCCATCTTGGAAGGCACCGAGTCGCAAGAGAAATTAACCGAGTACCCGGATAAGATTAAATAGTTAACCGGTACCGGAGCGACACCAACAATGGCTACCATTTTAAAACAATGTGCCAATTTAAGAAAATTTCAAACAGTCATTATGGCACGAATGTATAAATTCTAGATTGATACAACCTGCCCCTGTGATGATTTTCCTTTTCCTTCCATGAAGACACCGTTAGAAACTCTAACTACACACTTGGAACGCAGAAATTTGGCTTAAATTGAGCTGACAAAAAATGCGACTTTCAAGTCAAGCAAAATAGACGAATCTGACAGTGATTGGGAAGTGACTCGGTACCTGGGGCTATGATAATTCCCGGACACAGCATGGGCAGGACCAGGAGATTGCGGAGATTTTAATTGATTTATTTTGAGCTAGACTAGATAATAGACATTATCATAATAGTACATCTGGTAAGTATTATTCGAAGTAGAATGATGCTTTACTGCGGTGACTGATGCTTTACTGCGGTAATTTGAGTACCTTCACTTCCTCTAATTAGCATAATCTGATAGTCTGATGATTATTTAGCATAAAACGTGATTATAAATTGCTTTTGCATTTGCTTTAATTTTCAAACAAATTATTTTCAAACGAGTGGACCAAGGTATGTCTGTGACTTAGTGGAAGGTAGCTTTGTCAGAAATGTCACTAATGTCAGTGAGTGACAGACCAGCCAACAGACCGACTTATACTAGTAATAGTCTAACTGGAGGGATCTGATCTGTCACCAGTATATGATGTAATTATCAATTACATCTCATGTAGGCTGACATCATAACGACATATTATAATGTTCTCTGCCATAACGAGCGAAAAATTTGTCATGTGTACAAACTGTTGGTCTTTGAAAAGATTTACAAATTAAAAGACAATTTTTTGAAACTAAGTTGAGAGGGGGGGGGGGGTACTGTTGCTGCCATAGACTAGAAATAGGCGGGGCATAGCTAGAAATAGATTCCTCTATCATCAATGTTTACATCATGAATTTGTCATTTCAGCTCCTTTCTGAGAAGTAGCTCTGTAAAGGTATATATTACATCTGTATACATGTATAGAGTAAAACCTGCCTATAAAGGACACTGTATTAGGTTTCACAATGCTGTCACCAAAAACAGGTGGTAAGTAGCTTTTGTGGGGTAAAATTATGGCGATTCAAAAAGACACCTATTTTTGAGAATCGACATCTTTTTGTCCTAAAAGCAGGTATCCATTATAGACAGGTAACTGTATGTTTATAATCTCATGATTAAAAATCACATTACATTACACTGTGAAATGCAATCATGTCAATATTTTTATCACAAAGTACAAAAATATTATATTAATTGAGTTAAATTAACGTACAGTAAAAATTCCCTGATTTATTAGTCAGATACATTTTACAACAAGAGGCACAAGTCACCTGTATAGGTCACTTGCAACATCAGTATTTGAACCAGAAACATTAAATATATGGAAATTTTGCCTGGAAATACAAATATGTCTCTATTATTGATCAAAAACAAAAGAATTTGTTTGCCAATGACCCAATTGACTAATCAGATTGAAAGGTATCAAATTCATAGTCAGCAATGACCCAAAACTTGTACATTGCCATTTTCACTATCAAAATACATCAAGTAACAATAGCTCAAATTAGATTGGTCGATAGTCATATTTTTTCACATATCAATTTCCCATAAACTTGAATGTCCTATAGTCCTTAAATACATTTGCCAAGTTTTTGCCTGATCCCTTCAGCAGTTCAGCGGATCAGGAGGTTTTTTGCAAAAGCTAGGGTCACGTTCGACTCGCTAACTATAGTCAGTTTCATGGTTTACTGAACATGCACAGTCGATATGACAAGCTTATGGCTGAATAGTGAACTACAGTTCGTTGGTACCCGGTTTCCCATTGAATTACTATTGCAGAAAATTTTGAGCCAGGTACAGTCTCCATTAACCCTTTCTGTTGTCTGTTTTGATGACCTATGAAAATGGGTTATTTTTGTCCGCTAAGACGGTTTTGTCCGCTAAGACGTCAAAAAGCGTTCATAACGTGGGAAGGAATATGGGCGTGGGAACATTGACATACAGTGGGAAAGCATAATTTCATCAAACCTAAGTTATTTAATGAAATATTTACACTTATATGCATTTATTCATGGCAAGCGATCGTTGTCTGTCATTTTGAAATTTACGCAAATTTTGCCCTAACCGTCTGAACCAAGCTCGGGTGCTCGGTTGACTATAGTTGACTAGCTAGTTAACTATTTGAAGTTCGACTGGTAATCTAGTTAAGGAGTCGAACTTCACCTAGGGCAGTCAAGATGGTCACCAGTCTGTCAGCCCTACATCAAGTTTCTTGTGTTTCACGTCAGTCGGTCAAAAGGTTTCGGAGATGCTTTACAGTTTCTAAAAATAGCACAACATCCAAGATGATCATCAACCGAATCAACCAATCAGCTACTTGTACACAATCTTGGACTAGTGGCTTTACAAAAATTGTTTAAAGCTGATGGAGAGACAGATGGATGGTTGGCAGATGGTCACCATAGCCTAAGCTTACTTGGCCTTTCAGGCCATCTGAGATACTAATTATAGGAGACATTTTTATTCTTGATTTTCAGGTTCACCACTGCCATTTGCTTCATCCTTTGTTCCATTGCTTAAATTGATCTGATGCTCTGGCAAACTGAACAAGCTATCAATGAAGAGGTCAGCCATCTCTGAGACAATACTCCGATCTGGAATCGTCTGTGACACACCATACAGAGCCGACTGAAAATACAAACACAGAGAGAAATCAAGGATACCAACAAATAGTGATCTGCCACTACCTGTTCTTTGTACATAGGAAATGCA
This sequence comes from Chaetoderma sp. LZ-2023a, assembly GCA_034401795.1. NCBI lineage: Eukaryota > Metazoa > Mollusca > Caudofoveata > Chaetodermatida > Chaetodermatidae > Chaetoderma > Chaetoderma sp. LZ-2023a. Next base: position 47,011,744 of record CM067372.1, read on the forward strand.
TTCCTACTGATGGCTCGAGACAAATAACTAGTACAGAAAACTACTAACAACAAATCTCAACACAACACAGGACAGTATTCGTCATCTATGGTATGTCGAGCTAGATAAGCATAGAATTCACATGGCAACGATTTTCAGACTTTTTGATGCCCAAAACAAGACATCAGTAAGGGTATTGATACAAATTGTACTCCTTTACATTGCTAATCATTTCATTAAAGTGCATTATTTCTCTGTCCTTAAGCGTTAACCATATGACATCAATATCATTGTGTTGTACGCTCTCGGTATAGGTAAGCACGTGTCAATATTTATTTCCACTAAGACTTATACACCCTGACAAACTGGGTGAGATGCAGAGATAAACAGACCAAGAGCAAATTTGTCCAACATCTGCATCGTTGATATGTTAAACCTGTTGTGTTTTAGTTTTTGATAGTAAAATTGGCATATGTCTTCGAGAAAGATCATTCCATTAGAGTTATTGAAAAATGCTTCGAAAATGTCTATTTTGAAAACAATGTTGCTGAATCAAAAAAGCATCCGCTTTTGTTTCTACGAGAATTCTTAATACTTACCAGATGTACTATTATGATAATGTCTATTATCTAGTCTAGCTCAAAATAAACAATTAAAACTCCGCACTCTCCTGGTCCTGCCCATACTGTGTCCGGGAATACCATAGCCGCAGGTACCGAGTCAATTCCCAATCACAGTCAGATTCGTCTTATATTTGCCTTGGCAAACTGCGAAAGCAGCTCAGCCTCACCTCAGCGGGGCGGCTGAGGCAGGGCCATAGTACATCTGGTAAGTATTAAGAATTCTCGTAGAAACAAAAGCGGATGCTTTTTTGATTCTACTTCGAATAATACTTACCAGATGTACTATTATGATAAACTCCGGATTTCGACAGCCAGGAAATGCCGGTGGGAGGAGGTGAGGCTCGAACCAGCACTCATCAACCATCCAACAGAGAAGGTTGTGAAGAGACTAAAACCCTGGCATACGCTTGGGTTCTGCTATCTGACTCATAGAGTGCTAAACTTCTATGGTCTAGACCGCGCTCCCCCCCTCTTTTGTCCGCACAAAACCAGAGGGATGTCCATGGGGATGCAACACCCACCAGACCCGTGTCAGCCCCAAGTCTCAGCTAGGGCAGTCCAGTAGAGTGCAAAGAAGCTACTACAACTTCAAATCTTTGAAAAAACTATCAGTATATCGATTAGATTTTCAAATTGGAATGAGTCTTATGTCTGTATGAGAGGATAAGTATACTCTTGTACCAGACTATTCACTTACTCAGTCTGGTATTTCGACTGTAAGTAAACATATTTATAGTCACTTAATTAATGTAAACACTCACCATTTTTGAGTGTTTGATCTTGTTCTTGATCATCACAGGAGCTAGGCCCAATCCACGGTCGTACTCAGTCATGTGCATAGCGCTTGGTCAGTGTAGGCGGAAGACTTTTGTGATGTGTGCGAAGTAGTGGTCGGACGTGGCTTAGTTTAGGTTCGACAGATTGGCGACGGCTACTGGATTAAGTGTGCTGGAGATGTCGCGAAGGTAGAAATCAGTGAATGACGACTCGGCATGCCATTGTGCTACAGACATCACCTGCTCTAATGAGACACCCTTATAAAGGGCCGATGATGCTGCTAGTGCTCGGACCTCATGGGCATTCGCACGATCAATCTGCTTTCCTGTAGCGATCTTGTGCGACATCTGAATAGCGTCAACTATCCAACGAGAAATAGTATCTTTCGAAGCACGTAAATGGGGAGCTTTGAGACATAACCACAGAGATTTCGGGTCGTCTCTCCACTCAGAAGTACGTTTCTTATACATCTTCAGACATCTGACAGGACACCAAGCACAAGAATTTGGGTCATGTCTAGTTAAACTTGGCAAATTGATCGGCTGTCCTGGATATTTAAGTGACTGATTCTTTGCCAGGAAACAAAGACGTGGAAGTAATCTTAAACCTTCACCCGTGACGACAAAACGGTCTTGTTCGGCAGAAAGCGCATGAATCTCGCTTCTCCTTCTCGCCGACGCTGCTGCAACCAAGAAAACTGATTTAATAGTTAACAGTTTAATGTCAATAGATCTAATCGGTTCAAAGGGAGCATGCCCTAAAACCTGTAGAACAAGAGATAGATTCCATGATGGGATAGGAATTGGCTGTCTGGGTCGCAGATTGCTCATTCCTTTGATAACTTCATTCAAGGTGTCATTCTCCACTCCCTCAATGGTGAGACTAGGAATGACCGAAGCTAATGCAGACTTATATGCTGCTAGGGTAGAAGGTACAAGTTTGTCAACTTCGTATAAATGACAGATAAAATCTGCTACGTGTTGAACAGATGCAGAAAAGGGATCAATATCTCTTCTCTCACACCACTGTGCAAATTTGTTGATTCTATAATTATATGTCTTTGTGGTTGAAACTCTTCTGGCTGAAGCAACAAACTTCGCTGCTTGCTCAGAAAAGCCACCCTCAATTGCACGCTGCTTGACAACATCCATGCAGTCAATTTGAACATTTCTGGTCTGTCGTGAAGGTACAGACCCTTGTTCTGAGAGATTACATCTCTTGTGTCTGGAAGAGGGATTGGACTGCAGACCAGAAGGTCCAGCAGATCCGTAAACCATGATCGGCCTGGCCAATAAGGGGCGATCAGTAGTACTTGGCACATCCCCTCTCTTATCTTTGCCAGAACTTTCGGGATGAGAATTGTTGGAGGATACGCATACGCGTACATTCCCTTCCAACTTATCGCCAGTGCGTCTACTGCTAGAGCTAACGGGTCCGGGATCGGTGACACGTAAGTGACCATCTTTGCGTTTTGATTCATCGCAAATAGGTCGACATTTGGCTTGCCCCATTGTTTGAATAGAACCTCCGCTACCACTTGGTTGAGCTGCCATTCCGTCGGACGACAAACCGTCCTTCGACTGAGAGCATCCGCTAAGATGTTCAATCTTCCTGGAATGTGTGCTGCCCGAAGAATAATATTCCTCTCTTGGCACCACAGCAGAAGGTTCCAAACCATCATACACAACTCTGGTGATCTCGTCCCGCCTTGGCGGTTCAAATAAGACACCACTGTTGAGTTGTCTGTCCTTACTAGGACAATCTTGTCTTGAATTAGACTCTCGAACTTCTGCAGTGCAAATACCACCGCTAATAGCTCGAGCACATTGATATGTTTCTGCGCATTGGTCCGATCCCATTCCCCTGACACTGACTGATTGTCCAATACCGCTCCCCAACCTGTCAATGATGCATCCGTGAATATGGACATCTGAGGTTGAGGAGGTTGTAGAGGAACACCTCGCAGGAGATTCTGTTCCGATAACCACCACTGAAGGTGGAATATCAATGGTTCTTTTACTGGTATTCTCAGAGATAACGGATCTGTTCTCTGTGACCAGAACGACATCAAATACATCTGAATCGGCCTGCGCCTGAGTGCCGCATATGGCACCACCTTCTCCAGAGATACTAGCAAACCCAGTATTCTGAGAAATTGACGCGCCGTCAGATAGGCTCCTAGAGAAACCGACTCCAACACTGCAATCAGGCTTCTGACTCTGCTCTCCGCCGGAAAAGCTACGCCGTCCCTGAGATTGAAAAAAATTCCCAGATACACAAACTCCTGGGATGGAGTCAGTTCTGATTTCTCTAGATTCACAATCCATCCTAGCTTCTTTAACAAGTCTAGGACTACTATCAGATTGCTGCGCAGAGTGACTGGATTCCCCGCCTTTAGCAGCCAGTCGTCTATGTAAGTGTGAACAGCTATGTTTCTCCTGCGAAGTAAAGAAGTCATGGCGAGAACCACCTTGGTGAAGACCCTCGGAGCCGTGGTCAGGCCGAAGGGAAGAGCATTGAATTCCCAAACATTGTCTTGGAATGCAAATCGCAGGTACTTCTGAAAAGGAATTGACATTGGAATATGAAAATAAGCATCCTTCAGATCTATCGATACCGCCCACATGCCTTTCCTCAGCCCTGTCATTACCGCTGCTACCGTCTCCATCTGAAATCTGGGAGAAAGAATAAATTTGTTCAACGGTTTGAGATTGAGAATTGGTCTCCACCCTCCGGTACGCTTCGGAACTAGGAACATGATCGAATAGAAGCCCAGTGATGACTGATCGGTGACTAGGTGAATCGCATTCTTCTGACGAAGCGATTCTATCTCTGACTGAATGGCGACTAGACGGTCTAATTCCCTTGGAATAGGAGTCCATATTGGAGTCGAGGTTAACGGAACTAACGATTGATGGATGAGCCAGTCCGGATCGTAGCCGTTTCTTATCCACTGACAGACTAAACAGTCGCGCACGACCTGTTCCCATTGGTTTAGGAATAGCTGAAGTCTGCCTCCGACGGAAGGAATCTGCACACAGTTGTCGGTCGAGATTAGCCGACAAGACGCTAAATCGCTTGGGTGAAGATTCTCGACTCCATTTGTTTCCAAAGCCGCCGGTATTGGTTCCGCCGGAAACCCGTCAGGAACGAGCCCCACGGCCGCCCCGCGGCTTCTTGTGGTATGACGGTCCGGAACCGCCGCCACGACTATCCTTACGGTAGCCGCCTCGGCCCGAACCGCCACCCTTCCTGTCGTCCTCATACGGCCTCTTACTAGAGGGCTTGTATGCGGACGAACGGCCAGGCCCTTGTGCTCCGGATGGCCTATGGGCATCACGGGCAGAAGGACGGAAGGGCGATCTAGGACGCTGTCGCTGCTGCTCCTGCCGATGCTGACGGTAGGACTGTTGCGGCTGAGTCCTCTTGGTCGACTTCCACGACTTGCCGACCACTTCCTGCTCCGCCACCATTGACGCAACCTTAGAGAGCGCTTGTCGTGCCGAGCCGCCGAACAAGCCTGGACCTATGAAAGGCGCAGAAGATAACGCAGCCCTCATCTCTGGTCCTGGTTCCACACAATCGAGAACCATTCTCCGTCGCTCTGCTAAAGTTCTCGTGATCACCCTGGCCAGGCAATCCTGAGACAGGCGCATGGTGTCCCGAACAACTCCGGGAGCAGCCTCTGGCACCTGTCCGCCTTCCGCCGAGCAGTCCAGCATACCCTGCAAGACGGTACACCCGTGCGACAGCGCAGCCATGGCTGCCCTAGCCGCATCCTCAATGAGCGTGAGCTCATTGAACGGGTCTTTGTTGGTCTGAGAAACCAAAGGACGTGACCGCCCCTTGGCCTTCCCAGCCAACGGCCTATTCAGCGCCTCACGTTCCGCAACGGAAAGCCGTGGAACCCTGGCGTACTGATGATAAGCCTGCTCCGGAAAACGGACCCTACTCCTTATCCCCTTCGGGGCCTTGGGCAACGCATAGTCTGGCTGAACCAGACGGTATGCCGCAACTTCCAACATGTCAGAAGTCTGCGTGTCCAACGGGAGTGTAGGCATGGCAGAAGAGCCACTGGACAGAGCGCTAGCCGCACGCTCTGACATCCGCTCCATCGCCGGATCGCGCTGAGATCCTAGATCAGATGCCAACCCGAGACGATTGGTCATCCACCCAAGAACCTGCACCCATTCAGCTTCGGTGCAGAAAGCGGAATCGTCCATCAAAGAACTCCCGTTTTCATCCTCCCTCTCTCCCTTAGATGAGAGGGCCACCGACGATCCTTGCTGAACGCTACGATATACGTCTCTGCCAGGACAGAGCGCATCCATAGCGCGACTAGCAGCGGCACCAGTATCCAACGAATCGCCAGATACGGATTCCCCGCAGTCCATCGGCTCCACCACGGGATCCGGGACTACGACCGCCTCAATTACGGCTGGCACTGTCACTCCGATAGGAGCCGCACCTAACGCCGCCGGGATAGCAGCAGGAACCGCAAACCACGGCTCCGCCGGCATATCCGGTTGCACAAATCGCGGATGAAAAATGCCCGACGGAACGTCGACATCACCATCCGCCTGGCAAACCCGTACAAATCCCGAGGGAGACCCCTGGGACGTACTAGGCATCGCCGACATTGAAAGATCCGGCATGCCGGAATCTTCCATCAACAGCAAATCTTCCTCCTCTACCGACGGCTCTTGAGCCGAGGACAGAGAAGGGGCAGGTGCATGACCCTCAGCAGAACTAGCCGGACCACCTAATGGTTGTCCTGCACCAGCCTGCCTCACCGGGACCGTGGACTGCAACGAGTCAAACATGGCCTTGAACTGGGCCGCCCATACGCCCAGTGCTGAATCCATCCTCTCATTCAGCCGACCTTCCAGTCCAACCAACGAAGCCTGCTGCAGCTTCACTGCCTTGTCCCTCTCGATACGCTCCAGCCTCGCCCGTCGATCCTTGTCAAACTCCGCCACCAATGCCGACGACCACTTGACGCACACATCACAAGGGCTCCCGACCTTACACCTAGCGCACGCCACACAGTGATGACCCAGATACTTCCGTTTCATGAACCTGTTGCACTTCTGGCACAACGTGTCCGGGTTCTTCGGTTTCTGCGAACACAGAGAAGAATTAAAACGCTGCACATGACAACCGATGACGAGCAATACGCACAATAGACTTGCTATTTAAGATTTCTTAAACACATTAACTTTCTCTCAATTTAATGAAAACAAGTCTTAGGCAGGAAATATTTGAAACTTTTTTGAGTGAAATTTTTTTTTAAAAACACAACTCAGCCTTTAACTAACGTTAAATAACCAAGAATAACTCGCCGATCACTACAAACACCCTCGACAATGAAGCGAGAGCTAAAATCGGCGACAACAGAGTGCCTGGATACACCAAGCCAAGAACGACATAATTCATGGGCGCCGCCATCTTGGCTAAGGGCGCATCCATCTTAGAGGAACCGAGTCGCAAGAGAAAATTAACCGAGTACCCGAATTAAAACTAAAAGTTAACGGGTACAGAAGCGACTCCAACAATGGCTAACATTATAAAACAATGTGCCAATTTAAGGAAATTTCAAACAGTCATTATGGCACGAATGTATAAATTCTAGATTGATACAACCTGCCCCTGTGATGATTTCCCAAGTTCCTCCATGAAGCCAGCGATGGTTTCTCGAAAAAACACGCTAAAACAGCTTATTTCTAATTAATATAGAGAGCACAATACACGCGACTTTCAATAAGCGCAAAATAGACGAATCTGACTGTGATTGGGAATTGACTCGGTACCTGCGGCTATGGTATTCCCGGACACAGTATGGGCAGGACCAGGAGAGTGCGGAGTTTTAATTGTTTATTTTGAGCTAGACTAGATAATAGACATTATCATAATAGTACATCTGGTAAGTATTATTCGAAGTAGAAAGCTGTTGCATTTTAGCCTTTAGCCACAAAATTGGCATACGTGTTCGGGATCACATGGGCAAGACTCCACCCAAGTTTGGAAAAGATTGTACCAATAGAACGAGTTACTGACGAATGCGTAAAAATGTCTATTTTGAAAACTTGCTAAAAGCTGTTCCTGTGGGGTTTTAGACAAAAAAATTGGGAAATCTGCTCGGACTCCATGCTCGCATATACCCTTGCGTTGCGGGTAAAAAGCAGAGTGTATCGGCATACAGTATTCCTCATCAATAAAATAACATTCTTCTTCCAAAACAAAAATAGGAACATATTAGTTAGTACAATGGATGAATCCACTTTTAGCTTTGTCCCGCCCATTTCTAGCTAAGCTCCGCCCAAGCCTTACCCGTCTTGAGATGGATTGAACCCTGAATTCCCAGAATCCCAATATCAAAGTAACTAACCAAGTAACCTGTTGAATATTTTGAAACTAATTTGACTGGGTGCAGTTGCTGCCATATGGCCAGTCAAATTAGTCAAAATATTCAACAGAATATTTATTTAATAGTAAATCCATCAGACATACAATTCTTACAATTGACAGACTATTCCAAATTCATAACAGGATTTCTTTCAATTCTCATTGTGACAACAGCTTACATGTGACGTGATTGATTATGATATCATATACTTGAGTGACAGATTGGATTCATCCATTGTGAACATGATGTATGAAATGTTCTGTCAGGGTATGTTTGGTCTAAAATACGAAGAGGTTTTTAGCTCATGTGGCCCGAAGGGCCAAGCGAGTTTATGCCATGGCGACTGTCCATCCGTCGTCCAACTTTTGCTTTAAAACACTACTCATTAACCACTCAGACGATTTCAACCAAACTTGGCTGGAAGGACACTATGGTCGTAGGCTCCAGAATATATACATTCAGAATTTTGATTCATCAATTTTTTTTGGGTGAAAATTTAGATTTTAGGAAAAATGTACCAAAAATTGTCAAATTGCTTCTTACGATTCTGATGGGTTTTGACCAAATTTGGCTGAAAGAATCCTATGGCCACAGGCTCTAGAACATCCATTCGGAATATTGATTCATCAATCTTTTGGGTGAAAATCTTAGATTTTGTGAAAAATTTACCGAAAATGGTAAAAATGCTACTCCTCCATAGCTGCTTGACATATTTCAACCAAATTTGGTTAGATGTATTCTATGGTGACAGGCTCCAGAATTTTTCCAGTGGCCATCTTGTTTAATGTAAAGAATCATGTATATTTAAATGCAAAGGTTTCAAATGCTAATGGTGCAGGTGAGCGTCACAGGCTCTTAGGCTTCTTGTTCATGTACACACTCATATACATTTCAGACATGGAAAATCTAACATGGTGTGGATTATCAAACAACTAAATGGGTCTACGCTTGCCCTGCCATAAAGGTTATTAAAACCCTTCAACCCTCATATCAGCCAAAAACGGCTTCAGCACTGGTCTTAGGAAATGTTCATTTGCAGACCATCTACCACTGGAATGACTGGCTCGATAACCGAGCCAGTCATTCCAGTGGTAAATTTTCAAAAATATCCTCTTGGTCTGCAATTGGATATTTTCTATGAGAAAATTGATATTTTCTTGTATAAATTCGATGGATAAAAGGTTAATAACATCACTGTTTACATGTGTGATACTTACAATGCCCTCCAGCTTTACATTGGGTGTTTTTGCAATTGTTTGCACTGCCTTTTTAGTGTCATTGATGAAACGCTCTATCACGCCATCAAGTGTATGTGTATACGTAACACAGATATGGAAACTGCGAGCAAAGAATGAACATGAATCAATTATAGATATTAAAGACAGCTATATTATATTATTGTAGGCCAGACACCTGACTATAAATGCCAGCAAAACTACAGGCTTGCTGATAACGGATCTTGTATGAGACTTATTGCACAAGATAAAAACAGTGTGGTTCTAACATATTCTTTGAGCAATATGTAAGTCATTGCAAAACCCAGGATAATGGACCTTTCCAGTTTATACATCAATCATATAACGTCATAATCAACTACATGACGTGTAGGATGATGTCATAATGAATGACATAGATAGGCTTGTCATGAATGCACAATTGATGACGGCCTAAGCATTGTTGTACGAATTGTATGTCCTTACTATTTAATAAACATGCTGTTGAACATTTTGGAACTAATTTCACCGGGCGCTGTTGCACCAGCACCAAGTCAAAATAGTTTTAAAAATTCAGCTTACCTGTATAGTTTTTTGGAAATTGATAGTCAGGGAGTGCTAAAACAGGATTACTCCATTATTTTGAAAGTACGCTAACGAAGATTAAACAGTGCCTTATGTCACAAGAATGGCTAAATAGTTTTCAAATAAGAACGACATTCAGAAATTACTGAAATCCGTCTTAAATCTTTCATATCCCCTATTAGGCATTATATTATTGAGGCTATTGTCTATACTGTCCGGGAACCCTAAAAACCAATGGGGGGTCTTAATTCGTGCAAGTGATCAGTTGTTCGTTAGCTCTCGAGGTGTAAACACGTAGGACAAGCTTGACAACTCATAGCACACCATTGTGCAGGCCAAGTACATCGATTTCAATTTGATATTTTGAGGGTAATTTTACTGGAAGCCATTGCTGTCTATGGAAGCAACACATTTCAGTCAAATTATCATCAAAATAATCAGTATTACATATACTACATATTTGAGAATCTGTTGCTGCAACAACTTTCAGCCAATTTTTTCTAGGAGTAATCAGCAGAATGTTCAAGTGACACATGCATGTTGAAGATTTGAAGAACAATTTGACTACGAATAAATCATCAACAACTAGCTTTGTCAACTTATTCTCAAAATAAACTGGTGGCTTTCAATTTCATTACCTAACACTGAAAGGAAACCAAATTTTTGCTTATATGTCTCACATCTAGAATCAGCAAAGAACAAGTGCCTGGTCGGGTAAAGCGTGACAGATATCTGACACACGCATGCATCATTGGCTAAGGAAATGTACTTTGTCTTTGTTAACACTTTAATGACCAAGCCGGACAAAACCGGCCTCTGCAGTGATCTTAAGGACTGCCCATTGGCAGGCCAAGAGAATATTTTTGAAAATTGATGGCACATTCTCAAAAATAGTTTTCTCTTGGCCTGCAAATGGACATTTAACAGGCAAATTTGATTTTCTTAACGACATTTAGCCATTAAAGGGTTAACTATATTTCATTCTTGGACAGGAATTGCATAAGCCTATATACACACTCCGCTTACAAAGTTAGGTAATGATATTGAAAGGCAACTGATTAATTTGAGAATAAGTTGACAAACCTAGTTGTTGCTGTATTAGCTCACATAATATGGCATTTGGTATTTGAAACAAATATGACATCTGAACATTGCATGCTTGGTAAATTGCATGAAAGTTAATGGGAGAAGAGAGCTTTAGTTGAGTCACCATGACCTTCTGATGTCAGGATCAAAACGGTTTTTCAATAAACCAACAGATAGTCCACACTTCAAGGGAAATATACAGGCCAAGCATGTTAGAACTTGAGTATCATCCAAAAATATATAACAATTTCATTAACCCTTACCACTGTCAAAATTTTTAATTTTAAAATTAAATTAAAAGATGAACTGCTGTTCATTTTTCAACAAATTTGACTACTGGTAGTTCATTTTTCAATAAATTTCATGGATGATGTTGCTGTTGTTTACCACAATTGTTTACAAGTGTACATCCATTTCTTTGCTATTGCCACAGTAAACCATAGACTATTGAGTGGTAAGGGTCATTATGAACCATTTGACACAAACTCAACAGCATTCCTCAGACACCCACGAGCATCCGCCCATCTGTGTCCATTCTCACCCGCTTGTTATTTAGTATAGTAGACTGTTAAATGCTGTCCTATGCTTCTTCCCAGTCCCTTTTTCATAAGCTAAATCACTATACCTGGAAGGGAACTGCAGAATATTAAGATTCCAGCCAGCTTCAGTAAGAATTACCGACAGGCGATATACATCAAATTTGTCAGAGCCGATTGCTATCACTGGTCCTTCAGGATTACCATAGATCTTGATGCCATCGATTTTGAGCAATCTTAAGGTAAACATAAACATGAGATGGTTACATCAAATGTAGCTAATCTTTGTGATACTTCATCAGATAGTCAGATTGTATATGGAAGAATGCAGCTGGCCAACTCCACGGGAAAGTGTACATTTCACTAAAAATTGAAAATACATGTCTTTTCATGCATAATATAATTATTTGAACAAATATTTATATATTTAAAATTAACAAGCAGTTTAAGTGTAAGTCTACTCTAAGTGCCATAAATTAATTTTATAAAAGATCTATTGATAACAGTTTTCTTTAGTGTAAAAATAAGTGATTTAAAACCGATATTTGGCAAGTAGCATTTCTCTTAAGATAAACAGAGCAGTATTTTATGTGGTTTATAAGCAGGATCAGGAAGCATACTAATAATCAATCAAACACAAGAATTAAGAAATTTGATCTTGAATTTATAGTCTTATTAATAAGTATATGTGCTATATATGTGACTCTGTTACCAAAATAGGTATTTTATACCTTAGGTCCATGTAGATTGTTCTCTTGACACAGCACAAAGCTATAATTTCTTGTGCAATGATAGTTTTACCAGGATACTGTAGTTTGTCTATACAGTAACAACCTTGTGGGGGTCTACTTTGGTGGAGCAATAATGTTAACAGTGTGACAAGTGATTTATCTATAATTCAGCAAATAAAGGTTTTCACCACATCTATAATTGAAAGAATAAGGATACCAATATATTATTTTCCATACAGTGTAGCAAAGAAAGACCAAGGCAGCTAATAAATGAGTAATTTTGCTGATACCTAAGAAATATACAGAAAGTCATTAAAGAACGTCTTAATAACAATATACTGGTACCCAGTAACAGATGGCAGGGTCGCTGCAACTCATCCTCACCATTAAATCTTAATCTCCATAGTCGGGTATTACCTTCTAGATCTAGATTTTGATGTCATCCAGGTAATTTCCTATTTCATTTTTCTAGCATGTCTTGTGACTAAGTGTGCATCCCACATCTGATCATACCTCCATATGATACATACATCTCTTGATGTTTTCATGTTTGGTCAGCAATTGCTCATGCAAGTCATTAATGCTGTGAGATCAAGGTGTCCATTTCAGAGTGAATACACATAGATGTACAGGCAAGCTGTGTAATGTCACTAAGTCTATACACTACATCTACATAAAGGGAATGATTATTACTGTCTCTCAATATTAGCTCTTTCCATGCTATAACAATTACATCATGTGTTCTATGGTTAATGACAACTGACACGGAGTGAAGAGAAGCAGATACATGTAGTATTAGATGCATTTGAAAGATGGGTGATGACAGTTTCGTTGCTGGAAAGATGGAGGAACAAATTGGTGCTGGAAAAAATTGGGACAGAGATTACCTTAAGATAAACGAAATGATGGATTTCTTTTTTCATGAGAGTTGACACTTACCTCCTTAACACTCTTTGATATTTCCTAAATATTGACCTTCACTCAATATAATTTAAAAGAAAGGTGCCCCTACTGGGAAGGGGAGTCAGTTGACAGTCCGGCAGATGCCAGTCCCAACTTCGCACATGCGCAGACTGATGCTTCCTCGACTTGACTCTTGGCTGACACATGCACCTAACGAGCCCAAAGATCGAGCCTCTGTGGGGAGGAGAGGTCGCATCTATATTAGGGAGGTAAGTATCAACTCTCTCGTGAAAAAAATCTGTGATTTCGTTTATTTCACTTCAAGAGTATAATTACCTGCCTAATACTCTTTGATATTACCAGAATTCATAAGTGAATACGCTGGTAGGGAGGCGAGATCCAAGGACCAGCTCATCCCAAGCGCTTTTTGCGTATGAAGCATAACATCTGAAATTGTGTTAAACACAATCAGGAAATGATTTGAACATCGGATAACACAACCGATGGTTGAGAGTAATAACTGTATGTCAAATGCACTCCCTCCACCCCCCTTTAGGAACAGGCGAATCTATGACCTCGATGTCCCATACGCTCTCGAAGTACAGGTGCTAATGTACTATAGGACATCAGACGAAACATTTCAATTTCGTATACTCTCAGGAAATGAACCACATAAACCACGAACCATCACCACATTACAATAAGAGTCACGTGACAATAACATAACAAAAACAACACTTAAACAAGACTGACCTTGAAATTCTTTTGCCGTGGACATCAACTTCCCAATGGTGAAGAATAATGTAACACAGATAAGTGGTTGTTTCCATTACTAAAATGTGCTGTTTCTAAACAGCGAGAAAATGCTATCATCTATATACACCTATTCATTTTTTAATAATCGATAAGGCGAGAGGATTAGTTGTGTCATTGAGATAATGTTCGGTAAAACTTGACTCACAGTGCCACTGGGCTACTGACATAATGTCATCCACTGGAACCCCATTAAACAGGGCAGTGGAAGCCACCACGCCACGGACACTGATGGGTCCATTCGCCATTCCTTGATGGGTCCATCCGCCATTCCTGAGTACATTGTTTGTACCGGTTTAATGAATTGGTCTCCACCTTCCAGTGCACTTTGTCACTAGAAACAAGGTTGAATAGAAGACGGGGCAATTTTGTGCCAGTTGAATTGCTCCTTTTTGTATGAGGGAATTTATTTCCTCCTCGATACACAACCGTTGATCTGGATCTCCCGACAGATGCGATGGCGGTCCTTTTATCCAATCGGGATGGTACCCGACTGAAAGCCATCGCAAGACTAAGCGGTCTTGAGTTAACTGCTCCCACTCTTGCTTGTGAAGGGTCAAACGAACCCCCCTCGTCCACCTAGCAAGAGAGGTGAACATAAGGAATGCAAGAGTGGCACTGTCTCTGGTTAAGCACTGGAATGGTCGCCATCAGGCACAGTTACAACGTCCAGATCCTCGCGCGCCATGGCCCACGCCGTGCGCAGAAGGCTGCCTGGCTGTGCTGAGCACACCCCAACCACCACCCCCCCCACTCCCCCTTCCGACAACAGGTCTGTGCTGGCATGCCCGTGGCCTACGCTGCACCTGTGGCTGACCTCAGACATGATCAGCGCCACCTCGGACCTGCTGAGGATGGTACACAGGGGGCACAGAGCGAACGTGCTCCCTTACGGAGCACCTCAAATTGTTTGCGTAACGCCCCCTGGTTATTGACTAGAGAGACCGTTTCTTGGAGGTGCCTACATCCCTCACCTCCAAAAAGTCCAGGACCTGACATAGGCATCCGCAGCAATCTGTTGTACAAATCCTGGGATGGGCAAAAATTTTCCAATGCACTAACCACGTAATGCAGTCCAGTGCCAGGTTTATTCCATCCTGGATGGCTCGGAGACGGGGCGTGCCTGCCGCTATGCAGAAGCGATTACTACCCCCTGTAACAACCGGGAGACGTGCGAGAGCGCCACTATAGATGCTCTCGAGCTCTCCTCTGCATCGCGCAACGCACTCGTGCACAGCGCTGTGTCAGAACAGGAGCCTGGACGCGTATCTTTGCAAAGCACTGCGCGGTCATCCGAGCTCGGCTTTGGCACCACACCATATTGCTGGTACTGACCAGCCACGATGCGGCATCGCCTAGCCACCTCACAAGGGGCCTTTGGACGTCTCTGCCGCTGAGAACATATCCACAATATGCTCCACTAGCGGCAGAGATGGCATGGCAGTAGATTTTGGCTATCTCGCCAACCACGGACGCTGGTCCCGCTGGCTAGCCGACTACTGATCCACGTTGAGCTCTGGGTTGACGCTTACCAACCCTTGGCACGTGTCAGATGAGTCCTCCTCCATGGCGACCCGCGAGTCGTCCTCAGCAGCACTCGCAGGCATGTACGTGGCTGGAGCCGTGTATACTGCTGGCAAGCCGGTGAAAACATGTGGGGCCAACAGAGCAGGCATGCTCTGCACCATGGCTAGACCAGGAGCTGGAACCATGGTATCGTGTGTGTAGCCGAGGTATGCAGTACAGGCGGCCGTTCGCTCCAACCCGGGCAACCCTTTGAGCCGTGAATGCTACCCTTGTGGGGGTAGTCCCATGGAAAAGGTCACCAGACAGATTAGACTCTGGGTTAGCAAAGAGCGATAACCCGGACTGGCCAGGGAAGGTACCGTATGAGGGTACAGTACCACGGGCACATGGATGCTCCATAGAACCCTGTAAAGTGGGAAGATGAGTCAATCACACCCACCCTAAGATCTACCGACGAGGCAGGCCTCCAGCCGGGATCATTTAGGGCCGCTCCTGGATTTACCGGCGAGGCAAGTCTCAGATTCTACTGGAGCCACCTCTGACTCATGAGTGAAAACTGGCAAACCCCTAAGATACCTGAATCAGAGGGTGGGGACTTTCAGCTCTGGGTTAAATGGAGAGAACAATGAATTACCTGACCCAGAAAGCATGGCGCAAAGCAACTCTGAGACCAGGTCCTTGATTGTCCTTTTCATCTCCACCCTCATTTTCAACCGGAAGGCTTCCATATCCGAGGATATGTAGGACTTCCTCTTACCACTACTACCACTCTCGCAGTCCTTTTTCACCTGCTTCTCCTCTTCAGACGCCTTATCTTTAGCCTGCAACTTAATAAATTCAGAAAATAAGTCCCCGACCCCATCCCACTGTTTACAAACATCACATTTTAGCAATGGGCCACAAGTGCTACATTTGGTGCAAACGTGGGAGCAAACTTTGACTCAAGGAAATGACCACAGGTAATAACACCAGATTTCTGAAAAGGCCATAAGACGAAGACAATGAGTAACATAACAACGTGCAGCAATGACGAGAATTAGACACAAATTTAAGAATTCACCTGGTGGCTTGGCCCTGGCGCATCCTGAGGTGATTTAGCTGGATCAGACATCACTAGCAACTCTACTACACAATTTTGATTGAGTACAAGCAAAAATTAGCTTCACTAAGAATTAATTCAAACGTGTTCTTGGCCAATAGTCAAGAATGAGGAAGTGTCAGTTTGCGCAAGTGCGAGGTTGGGGCTGGCATCCGCCAGACTGTCAACTGACTCTCCTGCCCAGTAGGGGCACCTTTCTCATAAAATCTGAGTCATATTGAGTGAACGTCGATAATTAGGAAATATCAGAGTGTTAGGGAGGTAAGTATACTCTTGAAGTGATGTTATTGAGGATGATGCATCATTCCACTTCACGTCGTGAGGAAGAGATTTACATAATTTAGTAAACACTGGAATTTACATAAATTTTTAATTTTCCAGAAATATGTAAAATAGTGAAATCTCTGATCATCTGATTGGATATACAAATGATACCAAATATTGTTAAATTGTTAATCATAAAGAAGTGTCATTTAAAGGAAATTAAAATGCAAGTTTATCCTCAGTTGAGACAAGACACATTATTTACAAAATTATTTTTTGCACTCGTCACTCCGTTACCATCAGGATGTCATTCCGTTACCGCCACTCTTTCCTCGACCTTGATAAAAACTATGCTCAGTCTAAAAAATTTATGCAAGCATGATCATCTATGAGATGTGATTATAGAAAATGGCTATTAAAGTTAGGCATAGCTTCTCTAAATTACCTTTTGGTGTTTTATGTCATAAACCAAAATATGTGTGTATTTTCCATCACTCCATTAGTTTACCATTTGATGGCCAGTATTTCAGAACTCCAATGGTGTAAGTATAAAATGTTGCAATGTTGTACTACACTAGCATCTTGGCATTCACATAAAATATGTTCACTAATATGTACAGTAAAGCAATTGTTTACTCGGAACGTGAGCCACTTGTCACTCCGTTACCGCGTGGAGTTGACCAGCTGACAAAGCGAATGCTGCTGCTGAAATCAGAAACAAACAGGCTTTTGTGTCTACGAGACCATGAAATAGGTACACTTTAGATACTATTTGACAAATGATTAATATTTTAGCCTATTCCAGACCTCCTAATACTTTAACAGCAACTTTATCTGCCTTTCCTGAACATTATAATCTCTGATCCTCGCTACGAGTATTGTTGATGTTTTTGTATGGCATACTACATATGAAAAAGCCACAATACTGACAAGGAGTATGGATGAAACTGTTCACAATGTCCGCTAATCCTCACTCTTAACCAGTACAACATGCCATCTTCCATTTCTAATGATCAGAAGACATGAATGCAGTGAATGAAGTTTCTACACATTCTTGTTACACTGGAGGAAAAGCATAACTAATCTGCCAAGCCACGCATGGTGGCAGTCATGGGCCAGACTCAATAGCTACATATTAATTAGTCTCGTAGAAATAACAGCAGAGATTTTTAATTATACATCAATTACCCGCTAACGACAAGATGTACTGTATAATAGCAATTATAATTCCAAGCAAGAACAACCTGGATACATTCAAAACCACATTAACAATCCTTTTTGAGGACTTGACTGACACTTGCATTTAGACATTGCTGGGATGGAAATGACTTTGAACTCAGAAACTGATGGTCTAAAAATGACAAATGCCACCACCAGCTGAACAACTCTCCTCTCTTTAAGAATTGACAAGTGTAAGAAGGACATCACATATGCTTTTTTCCAGTCATATTGTCACATTTAAAATTCACCCTTTAATTGTTCACCATGTTACTTCAGCTTTAAGCCCTACTATAACTCAGGTAACTTTTAGTGGTGACCTGTCGACCATTCCATTGTTATTCAAATTAGCTCTACCTGTCTAGGTACTTAATTAAAGGTAGTTCAGGCAACGTGGTCAGTCAAAGATTAAGAGCTATACCTGGCACACTGTGTGTGTGTTTTAGTTAAACTGCTGTTGTGAAATTGCAGCACGTTTTGTTTTATTCCTGTTGCTGATTGCAACGCTTCCTTGGTCATGCCTCATGTAGGCTGTAGTTATTAAAATTCAATCTGTTTTATATTGTTTCCAGTTATCGGACCCATTTAACACCGTGTACCCATGTAAAGTAGTTCCGTCGGTAACAATCGTAACATGGTTATCTGCGGGATATTATACTCCACATATCCCCTGACTGTATTAGTCCTATATTTGATATTTTGTCACTAATTATTATTATTATTAATATTCTAACTGTGGTCTGTTTATTTTGCCTCAGTTGTAGTGTTTGGTAACACGTGGCTTTCGTGACTTTCGTGGTCATTCCTGGCGCATGATGTCGCATGATTCTGACACAACCCACACAACTCTAAAGTCGCTTGTTGTTCGTCTCCTTCCGACAGTCGTCCATTCACTCATATCGTTCACCCATCTATGCAAGTTGACAGATATGCATGGAGGACCAAAACATGGCTATCAAGTCAGATAGAGCTCGTCCGCCTGTCCATCCGTACATCTGCTTGTCATACATCTCATGACTAGAAGCCTCTACAACTTGCAGCTAAGTGTTCAAAATATATCATGTAAACTTTATACAGGCTAATTCGAACTTTGACCACAGAGTAGTCGCGAGCCTTCCATTATTTATTATCAATCCATTTATTTATTTATTTATTTATTCATCCGAAAATTTTGTAAATTTATTGTAAGAAAGTTCTTATTTTCACAAATCTATTTGTTGATTTTGAATTTGTCATGGTACCGTGGCAGACCCGTTTATTATTAAAGTTGGTTACATTTTATTGAACGTGTGTGACATGGGTTTGACACAAAACTCAGTACATTACGTGTCTGGTTTGTGTGACACTCGTTACCCATACGTGACACATATCAAGATCAGCTCACTGAGGACAATAGTGAAGAAAAGCAGGTTTATGGAATTTGTAATATTATAAAGTATCCTCCCACTTCTTTACGTAAGCCATTGCTGTTTTTCTCATTGCGAAGACATGGGAAAAATAACCACAAGCATTCTACCAATTAAAAAATTTCTCATATTTAACTATAGGATATTATGATGTCATCACTCACTCAGATTGAAGCTTACGTGCAGAACTGATGATTTTCTGCGTAGCGTCGATGTAGCCCGCTTCACCTACAAACATCATAGTCGCCCAACATGCAGCAATAACAGCCCCAGAACGACTACCTATAAAAGAAGAATAGGTTAAATCACATACAATCCTCCTCACCAACTGTATGAACATGAGCATGACAGATATACCATGCTAAGAGGTAGCGCCATAATTATTTAATGGTCAAGCCGGTCAAAACAGTGGTCTTAAGAGATGTCCATTTGCAGACCAAAAGAAGACTATTTTTAAAATTTCCCATGGAATGGCTCCCCCAATAATGGAGCCAGTCATTTGTGAGGTAACTTTTCAAAAGGTTTTTCTTTTGCTCTTTCTTGACCAATCTTGACGATTAAAGGGTTAAAATATTAAACAAGAATGCTGAAGCGTACAATGTCTCGCCTGTAAAGGCATGGATAGTGTTGATTGGCAAAGCAAACTTGGCATGGTTTGTAATACACATATTCAGTAATGCACCAACAAACAAGTGTAACCAGTCGAACATGGAAATTTTTACCAAACTGCGGCTAGTCTGATCTTAAAATTGCGTTCCAAATGAAACTAGTAATGATGCAGATAGTACTCTTGCATAGTATATAATTCTGCTGTAAAATTTTGTTGATATCTGGTGAGCCATTGTTGAAAATGAGTGATCCATAAAAAACAACAACAAAACAAACATGAAAGAAGTTCAAAGTCCACAACCGTGAAAAAAGTCGTAAACATTGCCCAAAATCACATCCCTGGCCATTTGTGTAATCATACCGAAAGTTTCTATGTGAAATGGTCTAGGAGTACCATTACAATCGATTGGTGCCCACTTTTGACCCCGCCCCATAGCCTCAGTTTGACCCAAGATCAAAATAATTCCTTGTACTGTAGTCTACTCATCATTGGCTTCAAAATGATATGTGACATGACACCTTTGGAAAAATCTTTTTTTTACCCCACATTTCCCACCCCCAGGGCCGTACCCTTAGGGCCATACCAAAATTCCAAAAGTGCTATCAGAAGATAGCAAATAGCTTACCTGTATGTATGTATGATTACTGTATTCTGCGACTGTAGTAGTACAAACATCCTACAGCTGCAATCAGTCCCTCACTTTTGCCCACTGTGCCTTATTCACAGCCGAAATCCTTAGCTTCCTCAGGTCCATTCTTGACTTGAGTGTACTGAGTCCTGCTTACCTGTACTGTAAATTAATTGTACATCACAGGATATGATGGACCATCAGAGAGTTTCATTTTGAAATTTGACAATCAACATGCCGATTCAAAACACCCAAGGTATTACCCATCGGGTAAGCATAGCTAAAAATAGCCTAAAATAATTAAGTTCAAAGAAATTTTTTTTTTTTTTAAACCTGAAATTCAATTTCTTTTTCATATGGACAAGTGCTAAGCATGGTATAGAACACATCTGTGGGGTTTTTTTTAATCTGATGAGCCCTTGTGGGTGCAAAGCAGCAAATGTTATTAAAAACAAGAGACCCAAGGGGTCGCATGCATTTTTGTCAAAATTGTTGGTGGGTGGTTTAGGAGTAGTCTTTTGAATGAGTTTGTGGACATTTTTGCAAGTCCAATATGGCCAAACACGCTTTGATTGATCCACTGCGGCCATGTTTCTGATGTAGCTCCTTCCCTTGAACAAACTTTAATGGCACTCAATGCCTAATCATATCTCCCAAATTTCAGCCCAATCCGCACAGTGGTTCCGCAGTTGTTTTGGCAAAAAATAGGTTATCCAAGATGACCACCAAACCATTTGGTCAATCAAGTTCCCTTGAACACACTTGGTGCAGCTCTTGACCTAGATGGTATTTCATGTGTGTTTTGAATTGATCCCCAAGCGGTTTCGGAGATTTTCTAGACATTTCTAAAAAATCAACCGAAATCCAAGATGGCCACCAACCAAATTGGTCGATAAGCTTTGTTTGAACAAACATGGACCTCTATGCCCTAAGAATGCTTCCTGCCAAATATACTTGAAATCGGTCCAGTGGTTCTCGAGAAGACATTTTAAATTTCCCATTGCTTTAATATGGGAGTTTTTGATAGGAAAAAGAGCCAAAATGGCTGCCAAACCATTTATACGACAGTTTCAAAAATGGCAAATATGAAATCAGAATACCAATTTCGGCCTCAAAATCCATCGAATAAAAAAATCCAATATGGCCGCCAAACACGCCACATTTTGATTGGCCAATGGCGGGC
Organism: Chaetoderma sp. LZ-2023a; assembly: GCA_034401795.1. Lineage (NCBI taxonomy): Eukaryota > Metazoa > Mollusca > Caudofoveata > Chaetodermatida > Chaetodermatidae > Chaetoderma > Chaetoderma sp. LZ-2023a. The sequence goes on from CM067372.1 coordinate 47,033,332, forward strand.
ATGTTTTTTGATGGATCAACTTCCTTTGAACAAAGCTTAATGGCCTCTGATCATATCTCCCAAATTTGGGCCTGATCCCTTTAGCGGTTCTGGAGAAGACATTTTCAGGAAAACTAGGTCATCCAAGATGGCCGCCGAACCATTTGGTCAATCAAGTCCTCTTGAACAAACTTTGCTTACCTCTTGCCCTAGATGATGTTTCATGAGTTTTGAATCGATTCCCCAAGCGGTTAGAGATTTTTAAAGATGTTTACTAAAAAAAATTGGGCAAAATCCAAGATGGCCACTTGCCAAATTGGCCGATCGGGTTCATTTGACCAACCTTGGATCCCTATGCCGCAAGGATGCCTCCTGCCAAATATAATTGAAATTGTCCCAGTAGTTCTCAAGAAGACATTTTAAATTTCACATTGCTTTAGTATGTGAGCTTTTTGGCGGGAAAATAATCCAAGATGGCCACCAAACCACTTATCCGACAGTTTCGAAAATGGCAAGTTTGAGCTCAGAATACCCAAACACTTATATAAAAAACAATTTCGGCCTCAAAATCGATCAAATAAAAAAATCCAATATGGCCGCCAAACACCCTACATTTCGATTGGCCCACGGCGACCATGTTTTTTGACAGATCAACTTCTCTTAAACAAACTTTAATGGCGCTTAGGCCCTAATCATATGTCCTAAATTTTGGCCTGATCCCTTCAGTGGTTCTGGAGAAGTCATTTTCAGGAAAACTAGGTCATCCAAGATGGCCACGATTGGTCAATCAAGTCCTCTTAAACAAACTTGGCTTACCTCATGACCTAGATGATGTTTCATCAGTTTTGAATTGATTCCCCCAGCGGTTTCGGAGATCTTTAAAGACATTTCATAAAATCGGCCAAAATCCAAGATGGCCGCCGACCATATTGGCCGATCGGCTTCATTTGAACAAACTTGGATCCCTATGCCCTAAGGATGCTTCCTGTCAAATATAATTGAGATTGGGTAAGTGGTTCTTGAGAAGTCGTTTAAAGGAAAAGTTGATGGGCAATGGACGGACGACGGATGGACGATTGATGGACGGTCGCCATAAGCTCACTTGGCCTTTCAGGCCAGGTGGGCTAAAAACTGTAACCATAGGATTAACATTAAGCTGGACACAAAAATTATTAAAAAGTTAAAACTTGAAAAAATAAAAAATTTCAAAAATCGATATAGTTTTGATATAAACTATTCCTAAGCATCATATAGAACACACCTAAATTTTTTTTTTTAAATGGATGACCCCTCACGAAATTGAAAGATTATGAAAGAAGTGGGTGCAAAAACTGCAAATGTCATTTTAAAAAACCTTAACCATAGGATTAACATTAAGCTGGATACAAAAATTAGTCAAAGATAAAATTAGAAAAAAAATAAAGAAAAATTAAAAAAATCGATATAGTTCTGATGTAAACAAGTCATAAGCATCGTATAGAACACATCTGTGAAGTCTTTTTTAAAATCGGATGAACCCTTAGGGGTGCAAATGCCATTTTAAAAATCCTTAACCAGAGCTGACGCCAACGCCGACATTTTTCCACCCTCTCCCACAATCTCTTTTTTCAACTTCGTGAAAATGCGAGATAAAAACCGTAACCAAAACTGCACTGGCAAAATACATGAAAAAAGTCCAAGTAAAAAACCGTGAATAAAATTAAATGTGTGGTTATATAGATCATATCCCTGTATATTATAGATCACATCTGTAAAGTTTCATTGAGATCGAATGAGTCAGGGTTGAAAAATAAGTTGATTAAAAAACTTTAACTGAAACTGCACAGATGACGGCCGCCGCCGCCAACAATGATGCCGCCAACGACGCCGACGGAATTAGTGATCCCTGTCTCGCTTTCTGCTTTGCAGGCGAGACAATAAAGTTCCTTGCTGCAATCTAAACAAAATCACAGATTTCTTTTTCATGAGAGAGTTGATACTTAATACCCTAATACTCTATGATATTTCCCAAATATCGACCTAGCTTCAATAAGACTCAGAATTAAAAGGAAACTGCCCCTACTGGGCAGATTACTCAACTGACAGTCTGGCGGATACGCCACCCAAACTTGTGCATGCACAGGGCATCTCTCTTCCTATTCCAAATTATTGGCTGACAAATTACAACATAAAATGCCGAATCAAAAAAGCATCCGCTTTTGTTTCTACGAGAATTCTTAATACTTACCAGATGTACTATTATGATAATGTCTATTATCTAGTCTAGCTCAAAATAAACAATTAAAACTTCGCACTCTCCTGGTCCTGCCCCTACTGTGTCCGGGAATACCATAGCCGCAGGTACCGAGTCAATTCCCAATCACAGTCAGATTCGTATTATGTTTGCCTTGGCAAACTGCGAAAGCAGCTCAGCCTCACCTCAGCGGGGCGGCTGAGGCAGGGCCATAGTACATCTGGTAAGTATTAAGAATTCTCGTAGAAACAAAAGCGGATGCTTTTTTGATTCTACCTCGAATAATACTTACCAGATGTACTATTATGATAAACTCCGGATTTCGACAGCCAGAAAATGCCGGTGGGAGGAGGTGAGGCTCGAACCAGCACTCAACTACCATCCAACAGAGAAGGTTGTAAAGAGACTAGAACCCTGGCATACGCTTGGGTTCTGCTATCTGACTCATAGAGTGCTAAACTTCCATGGTCTAGACCACGCTCCCCCCCCCCCTCTTTTGTCCGCACAAAATTCAGAGGGCTGTCACTGGGGATGCAACACCCACCAGACCCGTGTCAGCCCCAAGTCTCAGCTAGGGCAGTCCAGTAGAGTGCAAAGAAGCTACTACAACTTCTAAGTTTGAAAAAATATCAGTATATCGACTAGATTTTCAAATTGGAATGAGTCTAATGTCTGGTTGACAGGATAAGAATACTCTTGTACCAGACTATTTACCTAAGCAGTCTGGTATTTCGACTGTAAGTAAATATATTTATAGTCACTTAATTAATGTAAACACTCACCATTTTGAGTGCTTGATCTTTTCTTGATCATCACAGGAGCTCGGCCCAATCCACGGTCGTACTCAGTCATGTGCATAGCGCTTGTTCAGTGTAGGCGGAAGACTTTAGTGATGTGTGCGAAGTAGTGGTCGGACGTGGCTTAGTTTAGGTTTGACAGATTGGCGATGGCTACCGGATTAAGTGAGCTGGAGATGTCGCGAAGGTAGAAATCAGTGAATGACGACTCGGCATGCCATTGTGCTACAGACATCACCTCCTCTAATGAGACACCCTTATAAAGGGCCGATGCTGCTGCTAGTGCTCGGACCTGATGGGCATTCGCATGATCAATTTGCTTTCCTGTAGCGATTTTGTGTGACATCTTAATAGCGTCAACTATCCAACGAGAAATAGTATCTTTCGAGGCACGTAAATGGGGAGCTTTGAGACATAACCACAGAGATTTCGGGTCGTCCCTCCACTCATTAGTACGTTTCTTATACATTTTAAGACATCTGACAGGACACCAAACAGAAGAGTTTGGGTCATGTCTAGTTAAACTTGGCAAATTGATCGGCTGTCCTGGATATTTAAGTGACTGATTCTTTGACAGGAAACAAAGACGTGGAAGTAGTCGTAAACCTTCACCCGTGACGACAAAACGGTCTTGTTCGGCAGAAAGCGCATGAATTTCGCTTCTCCTTCTCGCCGACGCTGCTGCAACCAAGAAAACTGATTTAATAGTTAACAGTTTAATATCAATAGATCTAATCGGTTCAAAAGGAGCTTGTCCTAAAACCTGTAGAACAAGATATAGATTCCATGATGGGATAGGAATTGGCTGTCTAGGTCGCAGATTGCTCATTCCTTTGATAACTTCATTCAAGGTGTCATTCTCCACTCCTTCAACAGTGAGACTGGGAATGACTGAAGCTAATGCAGACTTATATGCTGCTAGGGTAGAAGGTACAAGTTTGTCAACTTCGTATAAATGACAGATAAAATCCGCTATGTGTTGAACAGATGCAGAAAAGGGATTAATATCTCCTCTCTCACACCACTGTGCAAATTTGTTGATTCGATAATTATATGTCTTTGTGGTTGAAACTCTTCTGGCTGAAGCAACAAACTTCGCTGCTTGCTCAGAAAAGCCACCCTCAATTGCACGCTGCTTGACAACATCCATGCAGTCAATTTGAACATTTCCGGTCTGTCGTGGAGGTACAGACCCTTGTTCTGAGAGATCAGATCTCTGGCGTCTGGCAGAGAGACTGGATTGCAGACCAGAAGGTCCAGCAGATCCGTAAACCATGATCGGCCTGGCCAATACGGGGCGATCAGTAGTACCTGGCGCTCCCCTCTCTTATCTTTGCCAGAACTTTCGGGATGAGAATTGTTGGAGGATACGCATACGCGTACATTCCCTTCCAACTTATCGCCAGTGCGTCTACTGCTAGAGCTAACGGGTCCGGGATCGGTGACACGTAAGTGACCATCTTTGCGTTTTGATTCATTGCAAATAGGTCGACATTTGGCTTGCCCCATTGTTTAAATAGAACCTCCGCTACCACTTGGTTGAGCTGCCATTCCGTCGGACGACAAACCGTCCTTCGACTGAGAGCATCCGCTAAGATGTTCAATCTTCCTGGAATGTGTGCTGCCCGAAGAATAATATTCCTCTCTTGGCACCACAGCATAAGGTTCCAAACCATCATACACAACTCCGGTGATCTCGTCCCGCCTTGGCGGTTTAAATAAGACACCACTGTTGAGTTGTCTGTCCTTACTAGGACAATCTTGTCTTGAATTAGACTCTCGAACTTCTGCAGTGCAAATACCACCGCTAATAGCTCGAGCACATTGATATGTTTCTGCGCATTGGTCCGATCCCATTCCCCTGACACTGACTGATTGTCCAATACCGCTCCCCAACCTGTCAATGATGCATCCGTGAATATGGACATCTGAGGTTGAGGAGGTTGTAGAGGAACACCTCGCAGGAGATTCTGTTCCGATAACCACCACTGAAGGTGGAATATCAATGGTTCTTTTACTGGTATTCTCAGAGATAACGGATCTGTTCTCTGTGACCAGAACGACATCAAATACATCTGAATCGGCCTGCGCCTGAGTGCCGCATATGGCACCACCTTCTCCAGAGATACTAGCAAACCCAGTATTCTGAGAAATTGACGCGCCGTCAGATAGGCTCCTAGAGAAACCGACTCCAACACTGCAATCAGGCTTCTGACTCTGCTCTCAGCCGGAAAAGCTACGCCGTCCCTGAGATTGAAAAAAATTCCCAGATAAACAAACTCCTGGGATGGAGTCAGTTCTGATTTCTCTAGATTCACAATCCATCCTAGCTTCTTTAACAAGTCTAGGACTACTTTCAGATTGCTGCGCAGAGTGACTGGATTCCCCGCCTTTAGCAGCCAGTCATCTATGTAAGTGTGAACAGCTATGTTTCTCCTGCGAAGTAAAGAAGTCATGGCGAGAACCACCTTGGTGAAGACCCTCGGAGCCGTGGTCAGGCCGAAGGGAAGAGCATTGAATTCCCAAACATTGTCTTGGAATGCAAATCGCAGGTACTTCTGAAAGGGAATTGACATTGGAATATGAAAATAAGCATCCTTCAGATCTATCGACACTGCCCACATGCCTTTCCTCAGCCCTGTCATTACCGCTGCTACCGTCTCCATCTGAAATCTGGGAGAAAGAATAAATTTGTTCAACGGCTTGAGATTGAGAATTGGTCTCCACCCCCCGGTACGCTTCGGAACTAGGAACATGATCGAATAGAAGCCCAGTGACGACTGATCGTTGACTAGGTGAATCGCCTTCTTCTGACGAAGCGATTCTATTTCTGACTGAATGGCGACTTGGAATAGGAGTCCATATTGGAGTCGATGTTAACGGAACTAACGATTGATGGATGAGCCAGTCCGGATCGTAGCCGTTTCTTATCCACTGACAGACTAAACAGTCGCGCACGACCTGTTCCCATTGGTTTAGGAATAGCTGAAGTCTGCCTCTGACGGACGGAATCTGCACACAGTTGTCGGTCGAGATTAGCCGACAAGACGCTAAATCGCTTGGGTGAAGATTCTCGACTCCATTTGTTTCCAAAGCCGCCGGTATTGGTTCCGCCGGAAACCCGTCAGGAACGAGCCCCACTGCCGCCCCGCGGCTTCTTGTGGTATGACGGTCCGGAACCGCCGCCACGACTATCCTTACGGTAGCCGCCTCGGCCCGAACCGCCACCCTTCCTGTCGTCCTCATACGGCCTCTTACTAGAGGGCTTGTATGCGGACGAACGGCCAGGCCCTTGTGCTCCGGATGGCCTATGGGCATCACGGGCAGAAGGACGGAAGGGCGATCTAGGACGCTGTCTCTGCTGCTCCTGCCTATGCTGACGGTAGGACTGTTGCGGCTGAGTCCTCTTGGTCGACTTCCACGACTTGCCGACCACTTCTTGCTCCGCCACTATTGACGCAACCTTAGAGAGCGCTTGTCGTGCCGAGCCGCCGAACAAGCCTGGACCTATGAAAGGCGCAGAAGATAACGCAGCCCTCATCTCTGGTCCTGGTTCCACACAATCGAGAACCATTCTCCGTCGCTCTGCCAAAGTTCTCGTGATTACCCTGGCCAGGCAATCCTGAGACAGGCGCATGGTGTCCCGAACAACTCCGGGAGCAGCCTCTGGCACCTGTCCGCCTTCCGCCGTGCAGTCCAGCATACCCTGCAAGACGGTACACCCGTGCGACAGCGCAGCCATGGCTGCCCTAGCCGGATCCTCAATGAGCGTGAGCTCATTGAACGGGTCTTTGTTGGTCTGAGAAACCAAAGGACGTGACCGCCCCTTGGCCTTCCCAGCCAACGGCCTATTCAGCGCCTCACGTTCCGCAACGGAAAGCCGTGGAACCATGGCGTACTGATGATAAGCCTGCTCCGGAAAACGGACCCTACTCCTTATCCCCTTCGGGGCCTTGGGCAACGCATAGTCTGGCTGAACCAGACGGTATGCCGCAACTTCCAACATGTCAGAAGTCTGCGTGTCCAACGGGAGTGTAGGCATGGCAGAAGAGCCACTGGACAGAGCGCTAGCCGCACGCTCTGACATCCGTTCCATCGCCGGATCGCGCTGAGATCCTAGATCAGATGCCAACCCGAGACGATTGGTCATCCATCCAAGAACCTGCACCCATTCAGCTTCGGTGCAGAAAGCGGAATCGTCCATCAAAGAACTCCCGTTTTCATCCTCCCTCTCTCCCTTAGATGAGAGGGCCACCGACGATCCTTGCTGAACGCTACGATATACGTCTCTGCCAGGACAGAGCGCATCCATAGCGCGACTACCAGCGGCACCAGTATCCAACGAATCGCCAGATACGGATTCCCCGCAGTCCATCGGCTCCAACACGGGATCCGGGACTACGACCGCCTCAATTACGGCTGGCACTGTCACTCCGATAGGAGGGGCACCTAACGCCGCCGGGATAGCAGCAGGAACCGCAAACCACGGCTCCGCCGGCATATCCGGTTGCACAAATCGCGGATGAAAAATTCCCGACGGAACGTCGACATCACCATCCGCCTGGCAAACCCGTACAAATCCTGAGGGCGACCCCTGGGATGTACTAGGCATAGCCGTCATTGAAAGATCCGGCATGCCGGAATCTTCCATCAGCAGCAAATCTTCCTCCTCTACCGACGGCTCTTGAGCCGAGGACAGAGAAGGGGCAGGTGCATGACCCTCAGCAGAACTAGCTGGACCACCTAATGGTTGTCCTGCACCAGCTTGCCTCACCGGGACCGTGGACTGCAACGAGTCAAACATAGCCTTGAACTGGGTCGCCCATACGCCCAGTGCTGAATCCATCCTCTCATTCAGCCGACCTTCCAGTCCCACCAACGAAGCCTGCTGCAGCTTCACTGCCTTGTCCTTCTCGATACGCTCCAGCCTCGCCCGTCGATCCTTGTCAAACTCCGCCACCAATGCCGACGACCACTTGACGCACACATCACAAGGGCTCCCGACCTTACACTTAGCGCACGCCACACAGTGATGACCCAGATACTTCCGTTTCATGAACCTGTTGCACTTCTGGCACAACGTGTCCGGGTTCTTCGGTTTCTGCGAACACAGAGAAGAATTAAAACGCTGCACATGACAACCGATGACGAGCAATACGCACAATAGACTTGCTAGTTAAGATTTCTTAAACACATTAACTTTCTCTCAATTTAATGATAACAAGTCTTAGGCAGGAAATATTTGAAACTTTTTTGAGTGAAAACATTTTTTTAAAACACAACTCAGCCTTTAACTAACGTTAAATAACCAAGAATAACTCGCCGATCACTACAAACACCCTCGACAATGAAGCGAGAGCTAAAATCGGCGACAACCGAGTGCCTGGATACACCAAGCCAAGAACAACATAATTCATGGGCGCCGCCATCTTGGCTAAGGGCGCATCCATCTTAGAGGAACCGAGTCGCAAGGGAAAATTAACCGAGTACCCGAATTAAAACTAAAAGTCAACGGGTACAGAAGCGACTCCAACAATGGCTATCATTATAAAATAATGTGCCAATTTAAGGAAATTTCAAACAGTCATTATGGCACGAATGTATAAATTCTAGATTGATACAACCTGCCCCTGTGATGATTTCCCCAGTTCCTCCATGAATCCAACTGCTTATTCAATTAATAAGAGAGCACTAAATACACGCGACTTTCAACAAGCGCAAAATAGACGAATCTGACTGTGATTGGGAATTGACTCGGTACCTGCGGCTATGGTATTCCCGGACACAGTAGGGGCAGGACCAGGAGAGTGCGGAGTTTTAATTGTTTATTTTGAGCTAGACTAGATAATAGACATTATCATAATAGTACATCTGGTAAGTATTATTCGAAGTAGAAAGACCGAGCCTCTGTGGGGCGGAGAGGCCGGGATCGTATCAGGGTGGTAAGTATCAAATCTTGTGAAAAAAGAAATCCGTGATTTCGTTTATTTCACATCAAGAGTATATTTACCACCCTGATACTCTACGATAAAGCCATAATTCATAAGTGAATTCAGTGGGAGGGACGCGAGGTCAGAGCAAGCTCTTTACGTTTGGAGCACAAACATCTGAAATTGTGTATGAAAACACAACCAGGAAATGACTTGGACATCGGCTAACACGACCGATGTTGAGAGTAATGACCGTTTAACATGCACTCCCCCACCCCCTTTCTTCTGAGGAGCGATGACCTCAATGTCCTACACACTCTCTATGTACTTGTGCTAACGTACTATAAGACATCGAACGAAAAGCTTCATTTCGAATACTCTCTGATGGAACCACTTAAGAAACACGAACCATCACCATATTAGTAATAAACGTGACAAAAATTAACCATCACCAAACAGAGGACTGACCTATTTTGATGTGATTTCCTCTTCCCCACTGGCGATGAGAGGTGCAGTATGGAGAAGCAGAGATACCCTTTGATTAAATGTACTGTGTGTCAGTACTTGGGACGTATGATCAATATGGCTTTGTGACAGTGTTGGATGCATTCCACAATCCACCTCGATATGGTATCGTTTGAAGCTCTCCCAAGAGGCTCAATGAAAGATAGCCATAATGCACCAGGGTCCATCCGCCATTCTTATGTATGCTGTTTATAATGTGTCAATGCACGGACAGGACACCATGCCTCTGAATTAGGATCAAACCTAGTCAAAGCAGGCAAAACTATAGGCTGACCAGGATATTTTAAAGACTGGTTCTTGGCCATAAAGTTAACTCTAGGTAGAAGACTGAGGCCTTCCGCTGTAACCACAAAACATTCTGGCTCAGCTGACAAAGCATGAATTTCACTTTTTTGTCCAGCCAATGCTGCAGCAATCAGAACAAGAATTCCGCAGAATCAAATGTCTCGTCTGTCTCCTGTTTGTCACAGTGGCATTGACCTAGTGACCTCCATGTGATCATACTGCTTCCTAACATTATAGGTAACCATGCATTCAAGTTTAGTTCCAATAGGATTAACCAATCCTGAAATGTAAATGATTTGCTGAATGGAAAAACTTAAGGTTGAAAATGCAGAGGTCAAATAGCAATATTAGAATGGGATTGACCTTTGACCTGGTTACCTCCAATGTCGCCATCCTATATCCTCTTTGTTATAAGCAACCATGTACCCAAGTAGTGTTCCATTAGGGCCAAGCAATCCCGATATATAACATAAGATTTGCTACGCCTAAAAATTTAACATGGAAAAATAACAGTTTTGTAGAGGTCAGAACGACCGTGACAGTCAATGTTGTGACTTCAGTGTCAGCATGCTGCTTCAAAACATTATAGGTAACAATGTATCTAAATTTATTTAAACGCAAAAACATAACATTGAAAAAACAGTTTTGTATCAATGTCACAGTGATCTTGCCCTTTGACCTTGTGACCTCAGTATCATCATGCTGCTTCCTAACAGTATAGGCAACCACATAGCCAAGTTTAGTTGCAACAGGCTTAACCAATCATTAAATATAAGCTGAGAAGTTTTGCTAAACGGAAAAACTTAATGTTGAAATAACAGTTGTGTATCAAGGTCACAGTGACCTTTACCTTTGACCTTGTGACCCAACATCATCATGCTGCTTCCTAACATTATAGGTAACCATGTGTCCAAGTTCAGTTGCAATAGGCTTAACCAATCCTGACATATAAGCTGAAAAGCTTTGCTAAATGCAAAAACTTAATGTCGAAATAATAGTTCTGTATCAAGGTCACAATGCCCTTGACCTTGTGACCCCCAACCTCATCAGGCTGCTTCCTAAGATTATAGGTAACCCTGTATCCAAGTTTAGTTGCAATAGGCTTAACCAATCATGAAATATAAGCTGAGAAGTTTTGCTAAACGCAGATTTAATGTTGAAATAACAGCGTTCTGTATCAAGGTCATAGTGAACTTGATCTTTGACCCAACATAATCATGCGCTTCCTATCATTATAGGTAACCATGTATCCAAGTTTAGTTGCAATAGGCTTAACCAATCCTGAAATGTAAGCTGAGAAGTTTTGCTAAATGCAGACCCTTAATGTTGACGCCGCTGTCGGAAAAGCGATACCTATGTTTCACTCTTTCTGCTTCGCAGATGAGACAAAACCTGTTTTAAGCGTCAACAATTTCATTGAAATGGAACTTAGTGGTTTAAAGGGTTTATCAGGTAGTACTTGAAGCACTAGAGACAAACTCCAAGACGGAATCACTTGTGGATTTCTCGGTCTTAGATTATCCATGCCTTTAGTTAAAGTATTTAAATTACTTACTGCACCACTTCCTCCATTAGCCAAGCAAGGGATAACAGACATTAAAGCTGACTTGTATCAAGCAATAGAATTAGGCTTAAGGCATCATACAGGTGACAGAGGAAATCAGCTACTACCTGAATAGCTGAATCCATTTGATTAATACATCTCTTTGAGCACCATTCAGCAAATCTGTTGATTTTATAATTATATGCTCTGGAGGTTGACCCCCTTCTGGCTCTTGCCATCAGAAAACCCCTCCATAACTGATGATTCCTTGAAAACATCCACGCCAATTCGAACATCGACGGGTTGTTGTGAAGGGACTTGTCCTGGAAGATAATATTGTCCATCAGAGGCAGAGGAACTGGATTGCAGACCAGAAGGTCCAGCAGATCCGTATATACCATCATCAGCTTGGCCAATTTGGGGTGATCAGAAGCACTTGCTGTCTGATTTTCTGAAGAATTTTTGGAATCAAGATTGCTGGCGGGGATGCATATGCATACATTCCCTCCCAGCTGATAGCTAGCGCATCTGTTGCGATATCGGCCGGATCTCGAATTGGAGATGTACGTCGTCATCTTTGCATTCTTCTTTGTTGCAAATAAATCTATGTTGGGTTTGCCCCCATGGTTGAACAGACAATCCGCCACACATTGATTTAGTTGCCATTCCGTAGGCAATACACTCATTCTTCGGCTCAATGAGTCACAGAATTCACAGAATAAGTTCCCGCCCCCAAACCCCACTGTTTGCAGATATCACATTTAAGCAGAGGTCCACACATACTACATTTGGTGCATACATGGGGGGGGGGGGGGCAAGAGAACTTTGGTTTGAGAAACTCCCACAGGAGACACAACCAGATTTCTGAGAGGCCATAAGACAAAGACAATGAGTTTTTTAGTTAAGTTAGTAAACGAAAAAAACTAATAAAAAAGGGAGCAACAACTTTGAAACCATGAAAGGATAGTTGCTAAGAAAGATAAATCAGCCTGGACAAAAAGAGATGTTAATAATAACAAAGGGCTGATTATGACATCATATCTCCAAAAAACATGGAGCCAATCTGAAAGAAAACATCATCTGGGTGTAAAGAACCATATTAAACACACAAGAGCAAAAAGCAGAAGTGACGAATAAAGTAATAACCTATGCCAACCATCAGAGAAAACAGCAGAGAAAATATTGGCAGACTGTTTTTGTAAAATTTTCAACTAAATTAGAGTGCCATTCTTCATAACTAGAATACCTGCATCTTTTTCATAAGCATACTACCATATCCAGCGCTCATGAGTAATCCACCATCTCGCCTCTCCACTATAATATCATTGGGACCACGGGACAGAGTGAAGAGCTCTCTCTCTCTCTCTTATGGGAGCTCCCAATCACTCAGGGCAGACATTTTCTAACATAAGAGGGGATAATGGTGGAGAGAAATCCATCACATATGTGAACCACATCCATAACAGGAACCTGTGGACACAAAAACAGAGTGATTAGAATTTCATGGGGTCAAAATAATATTTTACCAGTTTGAAAGGCGCCTATCACGTCTAAATCACGTTACGGAAACACGTTACAACATGCATTAATGACAAAATTAGACAAAAATGTAATAGAAATCACCTGATGGCTTGGTCCCGGCGTGGCCTCAGGTGACTGCATGATCCGACATCACCCACAATTAATCTAAACACTTATTATTGAGAACGCAAAAAATTTGATTCAAATTGAAAACAAGTACCATGTGTCTGGCCAATATACAGGAAAGAGTAAGTGTCAGTCTGTGCATTCGCGAGGTTGGGTCTGGCATCCACCGAACTGTCAACTGACTCCCTGCCCAGTAGGGACACCTAATTTTTTTACATCAGGTTTATTGAGTGAAGGTTGATATTTAGGAAATATCAGTGTTAGGGAAATATATTCTTGAAGTGACAACCTATGCACCATAACTGGACGCCGATGGCCAGACAGCATAATTTCCAATGATGAACTATACAAGATGTGTAATACATCACTGCTCTCCCTAAAAGTAGCCCACCAAAGACGGTCCATGTTTGGCCATGTGCTAAGGATGCCAGGGGACGCACCAGCACACAGAAACTTGGAAATCGCCCTATTGGGAGCTAGCAAACACAAAGTTAGGAGAGTATGTCATTGCATAAATATGTTAAGCGTGCTATGAGGTGGCCTCAAAGAAAGCAGGACTCGGTACAGTCTAATCAAGAATGGACCTTAGGAAGCTAATGATTTTGACTGAGGATAAGACAAAGTGGGCAAACGCGAAGGACTGATTGTCACTGTAGGATGTTTCTACTACTATAGCTACAGAATGCAGTAATCACACATAGAAGAGAACATATCTGTAAAAAAAATTTAATCTGATGAGTGATTGTTGAATAATAAGGCGATTTAAAAACCTTTAAAAAACCTGAAAAATATTCTAAGTCTAACACTGTGAAAAAATAGTAAAGGCTTGCAGTTTGATCGCATTACTGTATAGCATAGAACATATCTCTAAAGTTTTACCCCGAAATTGTGATTCTGACTCTGCAGTCTTCAAATCAATTCAAACACTTCTAGCTAGAAATGGGCAGGGCATAGCTAGAAATGGGCAAGGCATAGCTAGAAATGGGCAGGGCATAGCAAGAAATGGGCAAGGCATAGCTAGAAAGGGATCCCTCTATTGACAATGTTCAAGTGTGAGTACCCTCTTCGAACACACCACAACATGTAGCAGAGCCGCTGAATTTTTTTCTCTTCATTTCAGAAGAAAAAGTGGAATCTGCAATGTGGTTCGTGGACCATAATGTACGGCAGGTTCCAGACTGGATTAGACTGTATTTTTGTTGTTACCCAAGTTTTAAGATTTAAATCTCAGAAAAAACATAGTGTAGCATACTATGCCTGAGAATTTCATAAAAACAAGTGATGCACTTTGATTCATCCATGTCCTGACTGTTGGCTACCCTTAGCTATGTCATAATTTCATCATAATATAATTTTTATTTACAGTGATGTACTAACCAGCTAGCGTTGGAGATGCATAGATGCCACCGGGCCAATTAGGCTGAGTGAAGTACTGATGTTTCCTGTAGTTGCGGTCACTGTACATTATCACAGATGAGCCTTTAGGTGTGAAACCATACTAGGAACAAAATACATGAAACATTACTATTGCGTCTGAAATATATAATGTTACAACATACTGTGCTACTGTCATGTGATCCGAATTTCTCAGAATCAATTTCTTTCACTTGTATTCGAATAAAATTGCCTTTAATATATAAAACAATATTTCATACGCAGATATGCTGGACAGACTTGAGAACTAAATGGTAGATTATTTAACAGCAAACACAGAAATGAGCAATAAATAAATATACAAGTTACAATTACAACATTACCCTCTCCCACGCCATAAAAACATGATCAAATCCTGAAGGGGCACATGCATGAATGCACAAGCACAATCTCTGAAATGTGTTAGGAACGTGTGAACATAATAGAGATACATTTCTAGCTATGCCCCACACATTTCTAATTAATCCCCACCCATTTCTAACTAGGCCCCACCCATTTCTAACTAAGCCTCACACATTTCTAAATGTCAATCAATTCTAACTAAGCTCCATCCATTTCTAAGCATCAATCATTTTTAATTAAGTTCCACCCATTTCTAACTAAGCCTCACACATTTCTACCTATACCACACCCATTTCTAACTAAACCCCACCTATTTCTAGCTAAGGCCCACCCATTTCTACCTAAGCTCCACCCATTTCTAACTAAGCTTCACCCATTTCTAACTAAGCTCCACCTATTTCTAATTAAGCCCCACCCATTTCTAACTAAGCCCCATCCATTTCTAACTAAGCCCCACCCATTTCTAACTAAGCTCCACCCATTTCTAACTAAACTCCATCCATGTTTCGCCAGTATTGGGATCGATCGAACCGCGAATTCACAGAATCCCAATATCAAGGTA
Source organism: Chaetoderma sp. LZ-2023a (assembly GCA_034401795.1). Classification (NCBI taxonomy): domain Eukaryota; kingdom Metazoa; phylum Mollusca; class Caudofoveata; order Chaetodermatida; family Chaetodermatidae; genus Chaetoderma; species Chaetoderma sp. LZ-2023a. The sequence continues at coordinate 47,048,609 of CM067372.1, forward strand.
ACTATGCCAGTAAACTGTTGGATATTTTTTATCTAATCTGACTAGGTCCTGTACAGCGACAAGACAAATTAGTTTCAAAACTATATTTATTAAATAGTAGACATACAATTCGTACACTTAACGGAATATTCAATGTTCATGACAGACCTAGATAGTCATTCCTAACACATTGATTGTGGATTCAGTCTACATGTGATGTAATTGATTACCGTCATTTCTCGACTAAAGGTCGCCCTTGAATATAGGACGCTGTCCCAAGTTTGACCAAAATCTGCCCAAAAAGCTCTTGTATTCAAGTATAAGACGCTGTTAAATTAAAAAAATCAAAAATTGGTATAAAAAATTACCATCACTTAGCACTATGTTTTAATGTATGCCTAAAAAATATCATGGTGGAAGAGAAATTATTAAATTGGACCACCTAAATATTGAGTATCTTCAATACAGATCGTTTATTACATTAAAATCAATCTAATTTTGGCATAAAATGTCGCTTTGAAAATATAGAAATCATGTGACATTAGGAATGTGGTAATGGCTCTTTTGCGTTTGGAGGCGCTGTGTGATCTTATGCGCTAACGGGAGCTGATCATCTGGCTCTTTTGCGATTGGAGGCGCTGTGTAATCTTATGCGCTAACGGGAGTTGGTTACCAAATGGGTACGGGAACATTCAGTTCCTATCGCGCAATGATGATATATAGCAATTTCCGAGTCCAGAATATTTAGATCCGAGTACTCGCTCTAATTAGAATAAAGATCTTTTGCGATTGGAGGCGAATCACGTGATTTATACATGTATCTTTTCTCGATGCCATTTTATGTCAAATTCTGGATTAATTTTGATGCAATAAGTGATATCTATTAAAAAATAATCAATATTTAGGCACCCCAATTTAATAATTTCACTTCCGCTTGGTGTTTTTGGAGTACACATTAAACATAGTCGACAGGTGGCATGAATTGTCTAACGTAACATTTAGTTCAATTTCCGTGGTATAATTTTTGACGTTTTAAGAAGAATTGTGACCCAAAAATGTGCTCAAGGAATGTTCTCGATTATAGGACGCATCCCTCACACACACACACACACACACACACACACACACACACACACACACACACACACACACACACACCACACCACACACACACACACACACACACACACACACACATTATACACTTGAGCGACAACTCGCATCTATCCATTAAGCGCTATTATTACCTTGTGTGTATCAGCCGAGATGCTGGTGACACCAGGAACTCGGAAGTCAAATGGTTTGACAGGAAATCCTGCCTCGTCCATGAAGGGCAGCAGAAAGCCACCCAGACAGCAGTCCACATGTACAGGTATGTTGTAACGTCTACCAAGCTAAGATTTGTGCATACAGATTGATACATAAATACACAAAGCATCCATATAATAGAGCTAGACAGACAAAGCACAGAAGATCAATGACTATGTAAATCTAAAATATTAACTTAACCCTTCAATGACAAAATTTGTTAGAAAAATTAAAATATTTACTTAATGAATGTCCATTTGCAAGCCAAGAGAAGACTATTTTTGAAAATTTCATACTGGAATGACTGGCTCAGTTATCGAGCCAGTCATTCCAGCGGGAAATTTTCAAAAATAGTTTTCTCTTGGCCTGCAAATGAACATTCCCCAAGACCAATACAGAGGCTGGTTTTGGATTAAACTGAAAACCCATTACACATTACAGGCGAGTATATCTAAAAGGTATAAACAACCAGACATAGAATCTCACATTTAAACTTCTACATGGATGTCCCATTCAATGCTGTAGCAGTGTTGTCCCTGGGGTGTGATTTTGCGACATTTTCCACTAAGACCTGCAGTGGTCGCACTTTTATCCACCCCTTGTGCCACCTGTCTTGCGCATGTCAAACATAGTCTTTTCAGCAATTACTGATTCATTCTTTTAAGTGGCTGATCTCTTAAATACATGATATGTTGTGAAAACCTCATTTATGTGGTCACAAAACCATATTAGATATTGTGGTTGCTGTTTAATCACACTAACCTCCACCCATCACTCATAGTGGAGTAATTGCATAGCGCTGTCATCAAGTCTTTTACACTACGGTCAAGTTCAACTAGCTAGTCAGTTAGCTGGTTTACTGAAAACATGCATTTGCTATGCCTAGACGACCGTTGGATAGTTATTTATAGTTCATTGGTACCAGATTCCCCATTGAATTACTATTGCAGAAAATTTGGAGCTGGGTACGACATCAAAAAGCATCCATATCAGATAAATTGGGAAGGAAATGAGCCTTGGGAACATTGACATACAATGGGAGGGTATAATACAATGGGAAGGTATAATTTCATCAAACCCGTTATTTACTGAAATTTTTACACTTTTATATGCATTTATTTGTAGCAAGCGAGGGGTGTTTTGAATTTTATGCAAATTTCGCATGAACCATTTGCGACTGAGCTTGGCTGCTCGGTCAACTATAGTTAACTAGCTAATTTCAGGTTCAACTGGGGTCTCGCTAACTATAGTTGAACTTGATCCAGAAGGTTGGGTACTTGAAATCAAAGAGAGCTTACAAGACCACCCACATACTGGAAGGCTGGGGACAGCAGTGTGTTAAAAACCCATGACAAAGTGCATAAACTGGTGACGAACAATAGGTGCATTTCTATGCATGAGCTAGATGAGACTGGGTTATCATGGATCAATTGATGGAATATTACACCAACATTTGCACAAGTCAAAGGTATGTGCGAGATCACCCAACAATACTCACACCAGAGATGACCAGCGTGACTATTAGCAGGCCTCTTCCTACTAGGTACAATGCACCTGTTGAGAGCTTTCACTCAAGATTAGCAATATGTTTTGAGACCTGGATCTATCACTACGACGCTGAATCCAAACAAGAGTCCATGGGTGGTATCATGCGGGATTCGCCATGATGAAGAGATTCGAAGCAACTAAGTCTATCCCGAAGATTATGGCTACACTTCTCTGGGCAGAGGAATCATTCATATTAATTATAAGCCTCGTGGAACCACCATCACTGGCACCAACTACACTGTTCTACTTCAGAAATTGCTTAAAATTCCATGATTGTCCAGGATTTCTATGACCAGTTCATACCATTATATACAAATACAGCAATACTCACTTCTGCAATTTCTTCAATAGGATCAATGATTCCCTGGGGGAATTGTGGAGCTGAACCAACCAACTGTAGAGAAACCAATCAAGAACAGACATTTATCATTACATTATTTCATTCAAGCAAATTTATTATACGCAACTGTTCTATCAGAAAAATATAAACAGCATGATAATTCTACCTGTAGTTAGTTAAGCTTAACCCTTTAGCACTCATATCATCTAAAAACAGCTTTTGCAGTGGTCTTGAGAAATGTCCATTTGCAGACCAAGAAGACTAGTTTTGAAAATTTACCACTGGAATGACTGGCTCGATAACCGCGCAAGTCATACTAGTGGTCAATTTTTAAAGAGAGTCTTCTCTTGCTCTGCAAATGGACATTTTCTATGAGACAATTACAATTTTCTTGACACATCCGAGGGTCAAAGGGTTAATGGTGCTTGTGATTATTGAATACTTACTAAGAATGTATTAGAGTTGATAGGATCTCCGTATCTTTGATATCTACCTGATGCTTATGGATGGAAGAAGAATTCACCTTTCCAGAGTATCAATCCATCATCTGACCTCGTATGATGTCATAATCAACTCGGCGCGTGTATGATGATGCCACAATCATTACGTCACAAAGGGTTCCATATAGACCATCATCAAATCTCAAATGGTCCGACACATTGTATCAATTGTATGTCTTTGTAATTCTTTGCTATTTAATAAACATGCTGTTGATTATTTTGAAACTAATTTGACTGGGTGCTGTTGCTGCCTTAGGCAGCAACAGCACCCAGTCAAATTAGTTTCAAAATATTCAACGGCTTACCCGTGTAATTTTTTGGTAATTGATAGTCAGGGTGTTCAGAGATTGATCGATCCCAACATGAGCGTGGTGTGGGTGGAGCTTAGCCATAGATGGGCGGGGCATAGCTAAAATCGGAAAGGCCGATTAAGTGTCTGTATCACACAGGATGAGATGCTCAAAGGACAGCTGGACGGATTAGGACAGCAATAGGATGTGAGTGACTTAAGGGGAGATAATCACTGTGCTACAGAATATCTACAAGGGAGTACTTAATGTGAATACTAACGGGATCGTGTGCACTGCATCAAGTTTTGACTGGGAGGTGTCAGGCGACAACAGAGCATATATTTAGTTTTGAAATCAGTAAGCAAGGGAGGATGGTGTAGTACCTGCAGTTATCACTTAAGATTACTAACACTAGTGAGCACTGAATACTTACTAAACAGGTACTAGAGTTGATCGCTCTCTTCATTGCTTTCATATCCACTTGATATGTTTGTGGATCCAGTCGTATCTTCTTTAGACCAATCTTAAAGTAGCTCATAGCCTGCAAAATGTGAATATTAGAGTAGCAGAGTAAAGGAACACACTAAATGAGGTATATAAATGTGATGCAATCTTGAAATAACCGATTGCCTGTGGTCATAATAATTAATTCTATGGCATAGGTAATACTTCAGGTTGTAGCTAAGAGCTGATTATTTTTAAAATAAGTTTAAAGGATAACTAACCTCATCTCTTGATAGCTATTCAGGTGCTCTAATATGCCACTCATAAACTATGCAGGCAGTTTTAAGCATTTTATTATGCCGCTGAAGAAAGACATTCAGGCTTTAGTAGCCAACTGTTGCTACATTTCTACAGCCTATGCTTGCTGTCATTATGCCTAGCGTGTCTGCCTCAGTATATACGCTCAGTCATAGAGGCGCCAGCTATAGTTTGGCAATATGTTATAAAAGCAATCATACGGGTAAGCTGTTGAATATTTTGAAACTAATTTGACTGGTAGTTATTGTTACCTTAGGCAGAAACAACTCCCCCCCTCCTCGGATTAGTTTCAAAATATTCAATGAGATGAGTATTACATAATAAAGAATGTAATGTATTGGCACTTACATGACATCACACATTATCGCTTGAGGAGACAAAATGGTGGCGATCACTGGTCAACATTTACGCGATATTACAAAGCAGATAAATGTGATAGTGATGGGAATGTGACAAAATATGAATGATATGGAATCTATAAACCATAATCTATCGGTGCAGTATAACATTTGAGATGAGAGTAGCATTCCTTTAAGGTTATTACAGTAAAAAAACATCAGCAGGTTTTATAGCTCTCTCAAAAGAGGGATCAATTTCTAGCTATGCACCACCCATTTCTTGTTAAACTCCGCCCACACTTTCAGCGTGTTGGGATATATTTATATACTTTGGACACTGAATTCACAAAATCACAATTTCAAGGTAACTATACAGGTAAGCCACTTCAAACTTTCAACAGAATGTTTATTAAAGTGTAAATCCATCAACGACATACAATTCGTACACATGACAAACTTCTGCATCTTCATGACAGAGTATTCTGTACATGTGACAAAATGGAGGAATCCAATTTTAGCTATGCGCCGCCAATCTTTAGCTAAGTCCACCCACACTTCACCTGTGTTGGGATCGCTCGATCCATGAACTCCCTGACTATCAATTTCCAGAAAACTATACAGGTAAGTAGTTTCAAAATATTCAACAGCATGTTTATTAACTAGTAAAGACATACAATTCATACAACAATGCTTAGTCCATCATCAGTTAAACGTTCATGACAAACTTAGCTATGTCATTCATGACGTAATTGGTCATGACGTCACGTAGTTGATTATGATGTCATATGATTGATGGATAAACTGGAATCCTCCAGTGATGACGACATCATATACTTGAGTTACAGATCAGATCCATCCATTCAGGATAAAAAACCGATCAGTCAATAACATTTTACAGCCGCACTCAATATCAGGTGGGAATTATACGGAAATCCGAAGGTAAACTGATTAATTTTAACTGACATATGTTGTCAAATGAACCTATTGAAGCTGAAGCATACACATTTGTATCAGATAAACCAGGACGTACACTGATTTCAGAAAATAATATGCAACATGTCTAATATGACACTAAGTTTTCTCATTGGTTATTGAGTATCATCAAACTTTGTGATGCAGCAAACAGAGGTGATGCTTCTCTCTTACAAGAGGACGAATGGTCCGGTGTCACTCACCTGGAATATAGACAATTTTAAGACAGGCCATCACCAATAAGTAGAAACCTAAGGTTTAGCCAGAATTATAATAAGACCAAGGATGTGTCTTACCAAATTTGGTTAAAGTCGGTCCTGTGGGTCTCGAGTAGATATTTTTAATTTACCATTGCTTTACTATTGGAGGTTTCGGCAATAAAAAAAATCCAAGATGGTTGCCAACTGGTAACCTGTTTATCTGACTGTTTCAAAAGTGCCAAATTTGAAATCAAAATGCCATCACACATGACAAAATACATCTGATAAAAAATTCCAATATGGCCGCCAATATCTGGTTGGTAAAGGGCGGCCATATTCTTTACCATACCAGTTTCCCTTGCACAAGCGTGAATGGGGCTTAGTTCCTTACGTCCCAAATTTTGGCCTGATCCCTTTAGTGATTTGGAAGGTGGACATTTTTGTGAAAATTAGGTCATTCAATATGGCCACCGAAACATTGGTCAAATCAAGTTCCGCCGAACAAACCTGATATCAGCTGTTGCCATAGATGATGTTTCACAATTTTCAAAACAATCCCTAAGTGGTTTTGTTTCTAAAAATCAGACAAAATCCATGACGGTTCATCTTTAGTTGAACAAACTTGGATCCCTATGGCCCAAGAATGTTTCCAACCAAATTTGGTTAAAATCAGTCCACTGGTTCTCGAGATATTTTAGATTTCATATTGTTTTACTATGGGGATATTTAGTCGGAAAAAAGTGACAAATTTCAAATCAGCATACCCAAGCAAGAGGCCCAAGGGCCTGTGACGCTCACCTGGACCATTAATTAGCATTTGAAGCATTTGCATTGAAATAGACATAATTCTTTACATTAAACAAGATGGAAAAAATTATTTCACGACAAAAATCCACCGAACAAAATTTTGAAATGAAAATTCTGGCGCAATGATCATTTTAGCCAAGTTTGGTTGAAATTGCTCAAAGTAGTAAGAAGAAGAAATTTGACAATTTCCGGTAAATTTTTAATAAACACGATAAAATGTAAGATTTTCAGCCAAAAAATTTGATGAATTAAAATTATGAATGCAAGTTCTAGAACTTATGATCATAGGATCCTTTTGGCCAAATCTCAAGTCAGTTAAGTTGACAAGAAGCAATTTGACAATTTCCGGTAAATTTGTCATAAAATCTAAGCTTTTCATCCAAAGAATTGATCAATAAAAATTCTGAATAGACATTCTAGAGTGTACCACCATAGAATGCATCTAGTAAAATTTGGTTGAAATATGTCAAGCAGCTGAGGCGTAGCATTTTGACCATTTCCGGTAGATTTAAAATAAAATACAAGGTTTTCACCCCAAAAAATTGATCAATCAATATTCTGAAAAGACGTTATAGGGCGTACCATCCTAGAATTCATCTAACCAAATTTGGTTGAAATATGTCAAGCAGCTATGGAGGAGTAGCATTTTGACCATTTCCGGTAGATTTAAAATAAAATTCAAGATTTTCACCTAAAAAATTGATCAATCAAAATTCTGAAAAGATGATCCGCCAGCCTACCACCATAGAATTCTGTATTAATGCGGCAGTCATCAATGCGTGCGGAGGTCACACCTGCTATTGAACCTCTATAACATTTTTCTGACTGGAACCCTACGCTGAATGATGCTGCGTTAGAGGCGCGATGCTGATATTAGGGCGACAATGAACTGTTTTTCAAATTGGAAATTGGCCCACCAATTAAATATTTTCGAAAGAAATCTCTCTTTTTACTAAATTATATTTATTTAATGTTTTTAACAGAACTGTTCAACTTTTTTAGTTCAGTATATGTCAAGCAGCTATGGAGGAGTAGCATTTTGAGCATTTCTGGTAAATTTTTCATAAAATCTAAGATTTTCACCTAAAAATTTACCAATTCAAATTTTGTAAAATCGCTCAGAATGGTAAGGAAAAGAAGCAATTTGACAATTTGCGGTACATTTTTCATAAAATCTAAGGTTTTCACCCCAAAAATTGATGAATCAAAATTCTGAATTGATGTTTTGGAGCCTACAACCATAGGGTCCATCTAAACAAATTTGGTGGAAATATGTCAAGCAGCTATGGAGGAGTAGCATTTTGACAATTTCTGGTAAATTTCTCATAAAATCTAAAATTTTCACCCAAAAAATTGACGAATAAAAATTGTCTATGGAAGTTCTAGAGCCCATGACCACAGGATCCTTTCAGCCAAATTTGGTTGAAATTGCTCAGAATGGTAAGGAGAAGAAGCAATTTGACAATTTCCGATACAACTAAAAAAAAATCTACGGTTTTCACCCAAAAACTTGATGAATCAAAATTGTGAATGGATGTTTGGGAGCCTACGACCATAGGTTCCTCCCAGCCAAATTTGCTTGAAATCGGCCAAGTGGTTAATGAGTAGTGTTTTAAAGCAAAAGTTGACGGATGACGGACGGACGGTCGCCACGGCATAAACTCACTTTGCCCTTCGGGCCAGGTGAGCTAAAGACCATATAACACCAATTTTGGCTTGAAAATTTATCAAATAAAAAAATCCAGTATGGCCACCAAACACGATACATTTTACTTGGTTTTGCCATGTTTTAGCCATGAATTTTTTATTTATCAACGTCCATTGAACAAACTTTAATGACACTTAGTCCCTAATCATATCTCACAAATTTCGATCATCAAGTCGTTTTCACGAAAATTAGGTTATCCAAGATGGCCACTGAGGCATTTGGTCAATCAAATTCCATTCAACAAACTTCGTTCAGCTGTTGTAGATGATATTTCACGAGTTTTGAATCAATCATTTAAGCAGTTTCGGTGAGTATTTTTAGGCGTATATAAACATCGGTCAAAATCCAATATGGACACTGGCCAAATTGGCTGATCTGCTTTATTTGAACAAACTTGGATCAATATTGCCCAAGGATGTTTCCAACTAAATGTGGTTAAAATTGGTCCATTGGTTCTCATAAACACATTTCAATTTTCCTATTGCTTTGGTATGGGAGAGTTACTGTTAGGAAAAAATATAAGATGGCTGCCAAACCATTTATCTGACAGCTTCGAAACTGACAAATTGCAAATCAGCATACCAAAAAAGCTTTATAAAATAAATTTTGGGTTCGAATTCTATGAAATAAAAAATCCAATATGGCCACCAAATACACTACATTTTGAGTGGTCCATGGCAACTTCCCCTAAACATAGCCCTTAGTCCCTGTAGAACTCAATGGCTGATTTACACCTAATGCTAATCTTAGTGTAGATCGAGTCCAGAATGCTAACCCTATCAGGTCCTATGCCTTATATAGAGGCCTGAGGTAGTGCCAGTATCTACAAAGTGTACACTGTTGCTATGAAACTGTTGTCTGCAGTTAGCTGTCCTCAAAGGAATCAATTGCATCATCAATGCAAGTCCACAGTTGTTCCAATGAGATTCACGTTCTCACGCATGGCTACCAATCGGCATCACACATCCTGAATGGTAACCCCCTCTGCAACATTACAAGTCCCAATTAAAATCCAAGATACCCACTGACCAAATTGGCCGATTGCCTTCATTTGACCAAATTTGTATCACTCGCACGCATGCACGCACGCACACTGTATTTACCTTATCAAATGCAGCATGGACTGAATCAGGGGCAATACTGCAAAATAATATACTTAGTAGATAACTGAATCATTCACTACGTGTAATGCATATAGGTCACATGACATACAAACATGAAACACTGATGTGCCTCGTGTGGCTAGTGTTCAGAACTAGTATTATTTAAGCATAGACTTACATGTGAAAATAAGCACTTGTACGTCGACATGTCCATGTCAGTAAACGAATCTCTATGTGTATAATAAGTCTGTCTGTCTGTCCATTTGCCTGTATTCCTGGCTGCTTGTTAAATTATTGACATTTCAGACAAAGCTGCCCAAGTCGCAACTATAGGGTATAACACTTGTTTCGTAAAACTATATTATTATGTTTATAGTGCAGTAGCCACTGGCAAGTAACTGCTGGCCTCCAGTTTTAATCCGATGTTGACTTCAAGAATGTCTAATATCTGAAACAAGAGCAATCAGAGAGTGCACGCCATCGCCCTTCCGCTTTTGTCACAAAGTTTCCCCAACAGATTTTCTGGATCATGGCCAAGTTTTTGGAATCCTAGTGAAAGGTCACTCCATTTCTTGTGTTAAAATTTGATCCAAATCAGACCTGTAGTTTCCGAGATATCCATAGATTTAGAATGTGACCGGATCTGGATCCAAGCTTTTTAATCCAGATTATAGCCAATGTCTGGAAATCAGCTTTCATGTTCAGATTCTTAGTTGTGTTAAAATTAGCAGTTTTAGATATACAGCCCCGAGTAAGGATGCAAATACAGATACACATCTGATTGCAACACAGTCTTCCTTTAAAAGGGCAGGGGTAATAATCTGGAATACTTGTATTGTAAAGTGCTCATTTATTTACCTTGCTATCCTTAAATCTTTTACCGACAAACCTCTGAAAAAGTCTATTCCTTACGATATAAAATTTATTCATTTTGAATATTTTGAAATTAATTTGACTGGAAGCAATTGCTGCCTAAGGCATCAATTGCTTCCAGTCAAATTAACTTAAAAATATTCAAGTGTTTCTGCATGGTAGCAGTGAAAATGAAATATGGAGATCAGGGTTAATTAACTTACATGTGAGGACGGCTGATGCCGCGTTCATAGGCAAGATTTCTGTATGCAAGACAGGCCAGTAAGATACTCTCCGTACCACCAGATGTTGTCTGTTAAACAAAGCAACATCAAATAAATACAAATATCAAATGAATGATTTTCACACTAATCAATTTTGCATCAGATAGTACATAGTGGCAACAAAAGTTTATTTACATAGTATAGTTATACAGTACCAAGATACTCCTTTATGTTTCAACCCTTTAATGGCCAAGCCGGCCAAAACACGCCTCTGAAATGGTCTTGAGGAACGTCCATCTGCAGGCCAAAGAAACTATTTTTGAAATTTTACTACTGCAATGACTGGCTCGAAAACAGAGCCAGTCAATCTAGTGGTAAAGTTTTAAAAATAGTCTTCTTTTGGCCTGCAAATAGACGTTCAATAAGAAAATAATATAGTTTTCTGAACCAAATTTAATCAAAATGCTCAAAAAAATTTTAAATATCCTATTCATACTTTTATTTTCAAGTGGAGAATACTGACCGCACCACAAGACGTTGGTCCACCATGAAACATATTGCAGCACATGCGTACAACTTCGGCCTCCATTTTACGTGTGCTTGGGAAAACATCCGGGTGCAATGGGTTATTCCACACAAACATGCCATATGTCTGCAAGAATGAAAGCAAGATAGAAGCCAAGCGACATCGAGGTGTCAATTAGTGGCCAAAGTCATTTATCAAGCAGTATGCTAGCAAGAATTTAGACTTGGAATATTAGTATCTAGCTAATTAGCACTTAAATCCTCGCTAAAATGTTCAACTCTACAAAGCAAAAACACATCGCTTCAGAAATATTTTGTTGAATATTTGAAAAACAATTTAATTGGAAACAATTGCTATAGATTGCAGCCACCACTTCCAGCATAATCATTTTCAAAATGTTCCATAGCTTGGATGCATCAGCATGGTTTTTATTAAAATAGAGATAGTGTGGTCTTAGGAAATATGGGGGATACACTATCTTGTATTTCTGAGTGTAAGAATTTGTACAAGGTGCCTGAGCCGAGAGCTCTGCATCCGGCAGTGTTATACCACTGGACCAAAGGCAATGGGTCATCAATTGTCTTCGTGATAATTTGTTTTTCTCTTCCCCACAATGCGTATCGAAAGGCAATTCTTTAATATTAAATTAATATGAGACTAATAACCACCCCCATTGTAATCAGCCTTTCTGTGTATCTATGTACCAATCCAGTGTGAAACTGGATGGATCTTCCTAAGCATGATTATCTCGGTGGTCAATACGCCTATTGATTTAGGGATTCAAACGGTCAAGGTCATCCAAAAAGGTATGTAAATGAGACTCAGATTTCTCTCAATACATGTTCTTAGTAAGACTTGTTATACTGTAATTCCTAGAATTAAGATAGAAAGATTGACTCATTATTTAAACCTTGAATTCATTTCTACTCTAATAAGATGATCAGTAACTCACCAGCAAGGACACATTGAGAGGTCCTAACAGTGTGACTTCACTAGATTTTTAGCCGAGTAAATGCTTAAAAATTGTACTCAAAAAGCTAATAAGATAAAGGTAGTAATTGTAAGTAAATCCCATTAGACCTTTCCACTTTATCCGTCCTTCATATGACGTCATAATTAAACAAGCATTCTGTAAGTATTGCTTTGCATGTCCCCTACCTGGTGATATAAATCTTTAGAGATTGACAGTCAAAAACTCCATTAAAAATTGACAGAAGCAGCTGAAACTCGAACTTGATCTGTAACTTCTCATAACATAGCAATAAACCAAGTTTCAGTTATATATGGTGAAGGAAAAAGTCTTGAAAGTTGATATGTTGTATTTCATATGTCGAAAGGGGACATAACTCCATCAAAAAATGACGCAAACGCCTGAAACTCGAACTTGGTCTGTAATTTCTCATAATAAAGTACTGTACCAATTCTCAGTTGAATATTTTGAGACTGCGAGAAAAAGGGCAGAAAATCAATATTTTTCGTATTTCATAAGTCGAAAGGGTAACTCCATGAAAAACTGACGAAAATGTCTGAAACTCGAACTTGCTCTGTAACTCCTTAGACTAAAGCGATGTAGTGATTTTTCATTAAATATCTTGAAGGAGTGCGAAAAATATTGCAGAAAGTTGATATTTTTCATATTTCCTAAGTCGAAAGGGGGAATAACTCCATCAAAAATTTATGCATACGCATGAAACTCCAACTTGGTCTGTAACTTCTCATAACAAAGCAATGTAGCAGTTCTCAGCATAATACCTTGAGACTGCGAAAAAAGTGCGGAAAACTAATATTCTTTGTATTTCATAAGTCTAAAGGGGGCATAACTCCATGAAAAATTGACGAAAATGTCTGAAACTCGAACTTGCTCTGTAACCCTTTATACTAAAGCGATGTAGTGATTTTTCCTTAAATATCTTGAAGGAGTGCGAAAAAGTGCGGAAAGCTGATATTTTTCATATTTCCTAAGTCGAAAGGGGGCATAACTCCATCAAAAATTTACGCATACGCCTGAAACTCGAACTTGGTCTATAACTTCTCATAACAAAGCAATGTAGCAATTCCCAGTATAATATCTTGAATGACTGCCGGAAAAAAATGTGGTAAACCAACTGCGACAGATGGACAGACAGACAGACAGATGGATGGAGTGCAAACCCACACACACCCCCACCCACACACCCCGGTTTTACCGGTAGAGGACTAATACGTGACGTGTAGAATGGTATCATAAACAATGATGTCATTAATGATGTAGATAAGTACGTCACGTATGCATAATTGAAGACAGACTATGCATTGTTGTACGAATTGTATGTCTTTCTTATTTAATACATAACATGTTGAATATTTTGATAGACAGCAACAGCAACCAGTCAAATTAGTTACAAAATAGTCAACAGCTTTACTAAATAGTTTTCAGGAAATTGATAGTCAGGGCATTCAGTGATCGATCAATCCCAACACGGCGAGGTGTGGGTGGGGCTTAGTTAGTGATAGGCGGGGTATAGCTAAAACTGCAAAGGTCATTTGGATATAGCTATTCATTGTTAATCTCTATCAACAGCAGTAGTATTATAGTTATCAATGTTATTACCTTTGCAGCTAAGGCAGTGAGTTCTTTACTGCCGTTGTACACACAACCAGACACCCAGCCAGAACTCCAGTCCACCTGCTCTGAAATATCAATATCAGTAAATGCAGACATACACATTGAAATTCAAAAAGCTAGACAATCAGAGATTTCTGAAATCTACCCCCACCCTCACCCCCCCCCCCCCCCACCTCAATCAGCAACAACCTTACTTCTGTAATCAGATCAACATGACTAAGGGCTTTTGACTCCAAAGTCAAGAGGCTTCTTTGGACCTAGGAGTATGGCTGGGCAGTATACCGGTTTCAAACCGTCTCACGGGTTTTTATGGCGATGGTTTAAAAACCATTACGAAAATACTGTCCATAAGATCGCCATTGCGCGAAATCTAGTGACTGCCCTAAACTAGTTTGTTCTTGACTGGATTTTAATATTATCATCTAGTAGGTAACCATTAGCTAATAGTGGCCATAAAATAGTCATCTATAATTATTAGTTGTGGGAAAACAAGGGTGTTGGTGATATCCCCAACAAATCGGCCAAGGACGACACTGAGCAAATATGATTTGATTTGCCAGCAATAAATTTTATATGACATAAGCTCTGCAGATTCAAGATAAAATTTCATAATTTGAAAGTCCAAATTTCTTCTAATCTAAATTTCTTTGTAACAAATAATCCTTTTGTCAATTCGAGTTTGTACTATGTTTAATTAGGATTCCAAATGCGACACGATGCAAAAAATTCAAGAAATGTGCTACGAAAACAACGAGGCTATACAATGAACTCCCAATCCAAACATTCCCCTAGATTTTGACAAATATAAAAAGATCCAGTACGGAATAAGACGTATGAGACAAATTGCTTGAACGATTAAGTCGCTTCTTACATTGGTGACCAGTTACAAGTAAAACAAGAACGACAATCAGAGATTACTAAAGTATGTCCCCCATTCGGCCAAGCACAATCTCTTACACAAGAATAGTCACTGTGACCTTGACATTTGACACCAAAATTGATACGGTTCTCCGAAAACATTAGGGTAGTAATGATGCCTTCAATCGAACTAGAGTTATTATCCCGAAATATTACGCAATATTACTTCATTAACTATGTCGCAGTGACCTTGAGCGCCTAGCGCAAACATCGATTTGGTTCTTCGGACCACCAAGGGCAAGCTCCCACACCAGATTTGAAAACAATCCCTTCAATAGAACTCGAGTTATCATCCGGAAACGCAATATTATGTAAGTAATTATGTCACCTTGACCTTTGACGCCAAAATCCATAGGGTTCTTTGGACCACCAAGGACAACCTCCCCCGCTATGTTGGTAATGATCCCTTCAATAGAACTTGAGTTATCATTCGGAAACGTAATATTACGTAATTAATTAGGTCACCGTGACCTTTAACACCAAACTCTATAGAGTTCTTCGGACCACCAAGGAAAGCTCCCAAGCCAGATTGATAATGATCCCTTTAATAGAACTTGAGTTATCATCCAGAAATGAAACCCGAACGGATGGATGGACAGCCGGATAGATGGCAAGACGGATGGACAAAGCAAACGCTATATACCCCCATATATTGATATGGGGGCATAATAAACCTCTTAGCCTCTCAAATATCCCGCTGGGATATTGATTACTATTGAAATTCCTGTAAGTTGTAGTATTTTTTATCACATGACTTTTTTGGTCGAAGAGTTTTGTTTTACGGACCGTCCCGTCTTTTTCGTCTTCGTATAACTTCCAGACTACGGAGTGTTGATTTAAGTAGATTTAAGCTAGATTCGCGCGAATCATTGCGTCTATGTTGTCAAATTATCATAATCTCTTTATTATATGACTCTCGAAAAATAGTTAAACACAGCTTTTTGTGAGAATTCTTGGTGCGATTTCTGGGAAATGACTACTCTTTAGTTACGTGCTGAATGTCGTGAAAGCGACTGTTTATTGAGGAGTATTACTAAATACCGAGTACTCGAATACAAACACATGACTTACTAGACTAGATCATACTGTAGGTGGTTATCAATCTAAAAGTAGAGGCGTGGCTTCTTCAAGAATACAATTTTCTCAATCTAGTACTGAAGGAGATCTTGCGAGATACGAATGGGTGGTTATACGAACTCTAACCGTATCAGCGCTACTCTAATAGGAGCCTAAACTCGCTCTCATATCCAGGTTCCCACTTTCATGCGTTAGATTTTACTACGCTTTCGAAAACAGTGACGTAATAACAGTGTTGAAAATCAACACTTTAGTAGTTAGAGTGTTATTTTGATGACATCACATGAACCAGACTTTATTTATTTTAACTACTATTTTGAGATAGATAGCATCGAAGTGAACACCCGAACGTAGTTACCATTCTAATTTTGTAGCAATTTACGTCAGATGTCAAATCGTAAAATATATGTACTGCAGCTAATGAAAATGGCATATTTTGAAATTTCAAATTATTTTAGATCATTGTAGCCCCGTAAACCGGTATTTCGGTTAAACCGGTTTAATTAGTGATACCATCACCGGTTTTCTTTTAGGCCAAACCGTCCAGCCCTAACTAGGAGGCCAACTTTCTCTTCCAAATTTGGAAAAGATCCGTCAGTAAATCATGAGATATCATCCAGAAAGGCAATACATTTTCAGTAATAATTATGTCAGCATGACTGTGGGTTGAACACCAAAATCAATAAGCACCTTCAGACTTCTGAATACAGGATCAAGCATGCATGTGTATGCACAGTTATGCACATGCATACAATCCTACACACTAATAATTTAAATACTTCTTGACAAGGAATATTAAGTGATCTCTTTTTTTTATGATGAACAAGTAATACCAACCATTCTGGAAAATTCAGTCTCACTATCCTACTCCTTCATTTCACCGTGACTTTTAACGAAAACAGCAACATAATTTTTCTGAACCCCAAGGGGAATCATCCACTTAAGTCTGCTCAAGATTCCTTCAGTAGAATTTGCATTATTTTAAAGTATATTTTTATCCTTTCATGACTTTGACCTTGGACCCCGAAAATCAATAACTTAATTGAGATCCGAAGCTCAACAAAATGCCCATTTGGTGAGAATCAGTTCAGGAGAAAATGAGTTACACAGCAACACTCGCACATGCAGGTACGGACAGGCAGGCATGCAGGCAGCCAGGCCGGCAGAACGACGGACAAACACACAGGCAGGCAGGCAGGCAGGCAGACAGGCAGACAGGCAGTCAGACAGACAGAAACAGACAGAGACAGTCAGATGTGTTACAATATTCACATGACATGTTATGGTGAGACTAGGGTTGGGCGATTTTTCGATATTATCGTCAATATCGCGATATACCGAATACCGATACCGAAACCGTCATAATTTCGAAAAATCGTAAATATCGTCATTACCGACAGGACGATATTGCACTTTTAACTGTGAGCAAAATATAAAGAACTAAGTTAGAAATGTCATACTCTTACCTCTATTCGGTCCAGTAATAGTCTTTAAGTAATAACCCAGTCTTTGTCTAAGGTTATAAAAACTTAATAAACTCCAAAATAATCTGTGTTCATTTAATTCATGGTTTGTTTGCGCTAATAAAATGATTTAAAGTACAAAATAATCCTTTGGTGTTCACTTTTCATAATTACATAAATAGACGGACGCCATGTTTTTTCTTGCCTCATTCTGAGTATTAGTCAGTGGGGAATACCATTTGCACTACCCACATTCCATTCTGATGACGTCATTACTACAGGTACAAGCTATTATCCATTAGTCATTGAGCTGCATGGTTAAACATTCTTCTGGACCGTGAAAGATCTAGACTTTAAAACTTTTAGGTCGATAGGAAACCACACACACTTAATCCCTTATCAATACCACAGCTTGGAACGGTGGGTGAGGGGGAAGTTAATCTCTTCCTTTACCGTTATACGTTTTTATGTAACTTTATACAATATATTTAGCATCTTTAAACGAATCAGATCAAAATCCATTCCACATATAACATTACGGATTTATTCTAAGTGAGAAACGTCCTTAAAAAAAATAATTTAGGCCTAATTATGTCCAGTCTTCTATCTGTTGTGGCAATCTTGGCTGCAGAGTTAACTGGGTTAATTTCACACATCCCGACTACGCCTTGAAATCAATGGATAAACCCGCTAAGTAGTGAGCGAATTTGAATAGGTCTAAAATGGGGCAAATTAGTATTTAATATTACAGACCAAATAAAATCTGATATAATTGTTTCCAGTCTTCACGCGGGTTCTCGTTCAAAATCATGCAGTGTTATTTTATTAATTTGCATCGTCTATGCTAGCGGCGGGCGTGATAACAGCTGTCGGAATTCTGCAGTCTGAATTCTGATTGGCTCAAGTATGATACGGCGGCCAATCAGATTTCGCTCTGCGGAATTCGTTTCTGCGTAATGAAGTTAATGCGTATTCCTTGCTCAATCTTTTGACAGTTGTCGTGAGTTAAAGATAACACAAAATACAACACAAGAACAGAAGAAAATCCTTTATTTTTCTTATTTGTGATGAATACGGTTAGTTGCATTACATTCGTTGCTTTAAACTGTATATTGAAGGGTGTCAAAGTGTGGAATTACGTGTATTAAATATGCGGAAATGGAAATCATGGCGATCTCAATTTACGGTTTCAATGCAACAAATTTAATGAAAATAACTTGCAGACACCACCAATTTGAAATACATATGTTATTCTATGTTTACACCCTAACCTCCACACCCCACCCAAATGACGATATATCGTGATACCGCGGTATTTTAATGAGGAACCGATATCGTCATGCCTTGAGGCAATATCGCCCAACCCTAGGTGAGACTAAATATCAGGTTTGTGCGCGCATGTGTTTAAGTGCACGTAGTATACATATAAACAGTTTACATTGTATATCGATGTATGTATACCACACAATGTGTGTGAATGTGAGTTGTTATTTGCAAGTAAAGCTGCGCTGAGATGGCCTCACCTAAAGCTTTGTATTTCTTCATCTCATACAGAACATCCTCCTGTGAACATAAAGCGCTTCAATCTCAATATTCTTAGCGGCCTTCTAAAACCTTTCAGGGCGTAACCGTCGAATTGTAGAAGAACGTTTAAATTTTCTTATAGAAAATGTTCATTTACAGACCAAGAGAAGACTATTTTGAAAACTTACCACTGGAATGACTGGCTCGGTTATTGAGCCAGTCATTCCAGTGGTAAATTAAAAAAAATAGTCTTCTCTTGGTCTGCAAATGGACATTTATCAAGACCCCCTACAGAAGCCATCTTTGGCTGATATGAGTGTTAAAGGGGTAACACTTTCACCAATGAATTCACAATATCTCATTTTCAACCAGACATTAACTGTTGAATATATTGAAATTGATTTAACAGGACGTGGTCGCTGTCTGAGGCAGCAACAGCTTCAAGTCAAATTGATTTCAAAATATTCAACCGAATAAGTTATATTGTAATGAATATTTTTGAATGACATTCCTACACAGTTTCCTTGAAATGGAGGTGTGTGGGGTTTCAAAGTTAAACAAGAGAAAGTTAGCTGCAGGCTAACATACTGCACCCCACCATACCAACACCCCCCCCCCCCCATGTGTGTTTAGCAATACCATTCATAGATTAAACCGGACCACAAATCAGACATGCACGACCAATGCAAAAGCTTTTAATATTAGGCACACCTTTGGATGGTGTACAACCATCCTGTCAAGTTTCATCCAATTCTCCCTCAAACTATAGGAGGAGTATCAAGATGATTTTCAAGAACTCAGTACAGAAGTTCCATGTTTATTTGCCACCCCTAAAATCAGACATGGATGACTGATGCAAGCACTTTTAAGATTAGGTACATGTGTACAACCACCCTGTCAAGGTTCACCCAATTCCCCCTCAAACGTTAGTTGGAGTTGCAGCATGAAGTTTTTTCGGATGTATGCATTGAAATTCCATGATTTTTGCCCCCACCCCCCCCAAAATCAGTCAGGTATGTACATACGTACACATGTATAGACAGACAGGATAGACACATGACAATTTCTTTTACCATTAGGCACATCTTTGTGTGGTATACAGTCATCTGGTCAAGTTTCAAACGATTCTCTCACACACTGTAGGATGAGTTGCAATGATAAGATTTTCAGGACGTACATGTATGTACGTGACGAAACCATAATATCCCCACTATACATAGCGGGGCTAAAATGAGTGAAAAGACTAATTTGGAATTGTTAGTAAAGTTAGATTTAAAGGAGTACTATATGACATGGTTGCCCACAGCGTATACTTAAAAAACATATAAGGAATACATGTATCGAGGGTTTGTACACCTTTCAGGATTTGAAATTGCATGACTTTCCATGACTAAAATTAACAAATTCCATGACCCCCAAGAATCAATATCTCAGAACCCGAAGACTTTTTAAAATATTACTGGAATGGTATATATGTAGGGCTATTATTCCTATAATATACCTATGAAATTATTTTTTAAATATTTTAAAACCAACTTAACTGGAAATTATTGCAGCCTAATGCAGCAAGAACCTCCAAGTAAATTAATTAAAATTATATTGAAACTAATTTCACTCTGTGCATTAATATATAAATAAATAGATCAAAAATTATATAGGAATGATTTAATGATTAACCCTTTCACAGACAAATCCCTGAAGAACTAAACATAGTAATACCTATTCTCTTGAATATTTTGAAATTAATTTGACTGGAAGCTGTTGCTTCCTAAGCCAGCAATGGCTTCCAGTCAAATTAGTTTCAAAATATTCAACTGACAACAGTTTTCTTGTATGGTCTTGAAAATGAGATATCAGGAATTCGACGGTGAAAGGGTTAAGAGCACTACCTATCATCATCATCATGGCATCATATGTACAACTGTAAGTAGACAAAGAGCATACTCATGTATATAAACCTATCAAATCAATTCAAAATATTTTAAACCCATATTGCAACATAACCAATATTAGGGGCTATATTGTTTGTAATAATTGGATTCTATGTAATATTTGTAAATCTTACGTGTATCATTCTTAAATGATGAAATAAAACTCAAACTGACAAGTTATTGTATTGTCGTATGTTCAACCAACATAAAATGACCCAAAACAACTTAAGAAATAAAATGAGGTTATATCCCTTCTTAAGTTGGAAGGCCAAATTAAAGCTCTTTTGTGATTGGAGGCATTCCACTGAAATTTATCTTGGACTGGAAGGTGACATTCCAAATAAAAACAGATTTTGCATCCTTGCAAATGCCAATATCACAAATTAATAATAAATATGTACAGAAGATAATGCTTTTAAAACAATTTGAGCAAAAAATTCACTATTACCCAATCAGTAAATGCATCCGCAAGTATATTTACTGGCAATATTTTTGTTCACTTGGGCGATTTTGTCCTGCCCGACTTGGGTAGACTACATTCGTCCGAGTATTAATCAGCCTCCACTACAGGGCGAGTTGACGCCATCACTCTCGTAGCTACTCAAAGATCCCCTCCTGTTTATGTGGATTGTGCAAGTCTCTACCCGGGTACTAATATTAGCGTCTTCGCGCTACACGTGTAATGACCTAAACTTGTCCTATAGCGGAAGCTAATACCTAATATCGATTTTTTCGTGACTACATTTTATGTCAAAATTTTGATTAAATAAACAATGTTTATTAAAGTATACACAACAATTAGGCAGTCCCAATTAATAATTTCACTCCCCTGATGATGGATATAAGGTATACATTAAGCATCGCCATAAGATGGTAAGAATTTCTAGCGTCAAAAATTCAAAATGTGTTCTATTTTTTTATCATTTTTTTCAATTTGTTCTCAAAATATACCTAATATATACAGCAGAATTTTATGCCATCCGATTTTTTTCTATGCGAGATTTTCATTTTCCATGACTTTTCCTTGTCTTTGACCAAAATTACGATTTTCCATGACTTTTCCAGGCCTGGAATTTAGATTTTCAAATTCCATGACTTTCCAGGATTTCCATGACCCGTGCGAACCCTGTGTATCTATATCCTACACTGATCAACATCATGTATACAGTGGCAGATATTTAACCATTTAATGGTAAAGCCGGCAAAAACCGGCCTCTGTTTGACAATTGAAAATAATTTTTGAAAATTTACCATTGGAATGACTGGCTCAGTAACAGAGCCAGTCATTCCAGTGGTAAATTTTCAAAAATAGTCCACTTTGTCATGTAAATGACATTCAATAAGTAAATATTTTAATTTTGATTGAGAAAATCTGACCATTACAGGGTTAACTTGTACATCAAGGTTCTATATGTGGTGTGCACAAAATTAAACAAACCATACATACATGTAGTGTGAAAGGAATAACATAACTTAATAGAGGGATCCATTTCTAGCTATACCCCATACAATTCTAGTTAAGCTCCGCCCATGCTTTGTGTGTGGTGGGATTAATTTATATACTTTGAATCCTAAATTACTAGAATACCAATTTCAAGGTAACTATATACTAGGTAACCTAGGTGCCTATGGCAATAACAGACCCCCGTCGAATTAGTTTTAAAATATTCAATAGAATGTTTATTAAATAGTAACGACATACCATGTTCATGATGGACCTAGATACATCATTCGCTATACATTTTGATTGTGACATCAGACTACATGTGACATAATTGATTATGACATCATATACTTGAGTGACATATCAGATCTACCCATTGCATAACCTCAAGGACAACAATGATGCTCATACATGTTTTCTCTCTATGATTCTCTGCAGCAGATACAATTTTGGGCACAAAGTTGTTCTGAACTCAAAAGATCAAATACATGTAGAAAAAATCTCTTTCAATTTAATAAATATTCTGGTGAATATTTTGAAGCTGATTTGACTTTGAGAACAGCTTCCAGTCAAATTAATTTTAAGATATTCAACAGTTTTTCTAAATTATTATCCTGAAATATATTATGCTGGAACTTAAGCCAAACTTTTAAGAGTTCTATAACATTACATGAAAAAATACATTGATTTTCCAGGATGTCTAGGCCTTGCTTCCACATTCTCAAATTCCATTACTTTTCATAACCCGCTATGAATGCTTTACCTATATATTCTGGCTACTAACCTGAGACAGTCCCACATGAGGCAGGCGAGTGATATGCTCCAGTTTGCCCTGTTGTTTCTGGATAGATTCAGCTATCAGATTCTCAGCCTTTATCATGTTTGATTCAATTTCTGCTCGAACAAATGGAACACGTCGCATAATTCTGAAAAAACGCTTCTTCAGGCGATTAGTGAGAGCTGTAAAATAGATGATGATCATTGGACGGAATCAATGAAGAATTTGCAAAACAATTAAATCTCAAGATGCTCAAGAATGAAATGCATTAACCCTTTAACACTCCTATCAGCCAAGAACGGCTTCTGCAGTGGCCTTGAGAAATGTCCATTTGCAGACCAAGAACCCAATTTTTTTTCATTTACGATTGGAATTCCAGTGGTAAATTCTCAAAGTCTTCTCTTGGTCTGCAATTAGACATTTTCTATGACAAAAGTGAAATTTTCTTGAACAATTTTGAAGGTTAAAGGGTTAAGAAACAAGCCATCAGCAGACACACAAAGAGCGTGTTTGATTGCACCATTGTTGCAACTTGCAACACTAGTGTTGTGCTGTTGACATGGCAAGGTTATGACATCATGGAACAAATTTGTTTGAGCGAGTTCTGCAACACTCATGTTGCGACAGATCCAGCTTATTCACACAGGTGTGTTGGTAACGGACAATGCAATGATGATTGACTCAAATTCAACCTTTAACAATTTTGCTAATGAGAGCAGATTAAAATGTACTAGAGATATTTAGAATCACTGTTGTGCAGAAAGCCATTCAAAGTTTTGAAAATTATTTTATTGAAAGATGTTGATGTCACAGACAGCAACAGCTTTCAGTAAAATGAATCTCAAGATACTCAAAAAGATTATCTTATTGAAATGAATTTGTTATTGCTACATGTATATGAAAGTAGACAAATCTTAGTCAAACATTTAAAAATCTCAATTTTAACTTAGGCATACAGGAAATATTTAGAACATCGAGCATACTGATCTGCAATATGCTTAGTATGACGCTTTCCATACAAAAAGTTCAACAGAAACATATTTGCAATTATAATTTCAATATTTGTCAATTTATTCAATTATTTAAATTTAGCATTGTTCACGATTATTTATTTTTTAATATTTGCGATTATCAATTAAATTGCATAATTGTGCAAGTCTAGCTCATGCCAATGGCGCTGATTATGCAGCTTACTCGCATGCAGTCCCATTAAATTATTTTAAGCGATTCCATATGATATGCCATTTACGAGAATATTGACAAAAATCATGAGTTTTTGCATTAAAAGAACATTTCCACCCAAAATCTTGGACCTATAAAGGTGAGTCCTTCAAAAGGCACATCTGCGGATCATAACTGAGGCATATGCCAAGTTTCACTAAATTATTTTAAGCCATGGTTAGAAATATATGAGAGAATCTAGTTGCCTCAGGGCAACCTCTGATGCCATTTCACCACCACCAGTTAATGTTGCCCTTTTATCATAAGGTAACTGACAGAGAAAATTAATATTGTTTGACAAGTAAATTATGATGGCCATCCTTACTTAGAAACAGCAGTAAGCACCACTTGTTATTTATCCAATCCAACAATTACCAATAAATAGAAATCAAAACAGTTATTCTGACAGCGGGTATCATAATCATGTATGATATCCGTCGCTCAGTATATAAATGTATCATGGTTGCCCGGTGTACCATCAACAGCCAAAGTTTAGCTGCCCTTATGAAATTCAGGTTGCCCCGGGCAACAGGGCAAAATGGTCATTTCGATCCCTGTAAGCAATTATATGTCATATGGTGATTACAAGAAAATTGACAAAAATCAAGTTTTTTTGCATTAAAAAACCCTTTTTCGCCCAAAATCTTGGTCCGATAAAGGTGAATACTTCAAAAGGAACATCTACCCAATATAAGGAAGCCACCTGCCATGTTTCATCAAATTATCTTAAGCAATTATGTGAATTCTTCAAAAGGCACATCTGCCTATCATAACTGAGGCATACACTAAGTAACATTAGAATATCTGAAGCAGTTCTGTATGATATACTGCTTATGAGATATTGTGGACGGATGGAGACAGACAGACAGACAGGCAGGCAGGCAGAGACAGCATGACAGACGGACGGATGGACAGATGGAGAGACAGAGAGACAGACAGACAGAGATGCAGTGATTAATATAGGGCTTCTTAAATATTATATGAAGTTGTACAAAGCTTTCACCAGTCCGTCGGACTGGTTTAGTCATGAGGCGCACAAGTCCGTATAATTATTTACGAGTGTCAAACTCGAGGACTGGTGTGAAATTCAAACCCTGCTATAGGAAAATATCCAAAGATGGCTACCAAACCGTTTACCTGACAGTTTGGAAAGTAGTAAATTCGAAATCAGCATATCCAAAAAAATAAATGTAAAACATGTTCGGCTTCAAAATCCATAAAAAAAAATTCCAACAAGACTACCAAAATCCTGAAATTCTATTGGTTGATATCGGCCATGTTTTTTTCAACATATTAACTTACCTTGAAACATACGTGAATGACCCTTTGTCCATAATCACTCCCAAAATTTTGGCCTGATCCCTTCAAAATAAGGACATCCAAGATGGCCACCGAAACATTTAGCCCATGGGCTGGAGGGGCCCACCTGGATACCAACCACCCCCCCCCCCTAATTGATGAAACTATATTTTTCTAACAGCTTTCAATGCCCTCTTTAAGATTATATATGTTAACATGTGATAAACTGGGACTCAATATGGTTTTTGATGGGTTATATTAGAGTTAATACCTACAGTGAAGCAGACCAAATTAGGGGAGTAGGGATATCTAAAATTGGCATATCTTTTGATAGAATCATTGTAGATTCGTGATCGACCATTCAAAATATTGCTTATAGTATCGTCTACGATAGCATATGAGTTACATCAAAATCAGTTTCATAATGAGTCGGCAGAGGTCAAAAGGTCACAAATCTTCGTCACAGCTTAAAATCTAGCAACTGTATGTTGCTATCACTGACCAAGCACTGGTAAAGGAACATTCTAGTCTTAACAGCTTAAGATTGATTAAAACGTACCATTTGACAAATATAATGAGTAAAAGTTTACTCATTTAATAAAATATTGTTACTATGACAACTGACAGCATAGCCAATTCTTGAGAATCGATGAAAAATGCAATCAGTGTAAACTAATTAAGTAGATTTTGATAGAATCATTGTAGATTGGTGATCGACCACTCAAAATGTTACTTATAGTATCATCAATGATTGCATATGGTTTACATGCAAATCAGTTTCATAATGAGGTCGGCAGAGGTCAAAAGGTCACAAATCTTCGCCACAGCTTAAAATCTAGCAACTATAAGTTGCTATCACTGACCAAGCACCGGTAAAGGAACATTCTAGTTTTAACAGCTTAAGATTGATTAAAAGGCACCATTTGACAAATATAATGAGTAAAAGTTTACTCATTTAATAGAATATTGTTACTATGACAACTGACAGCATAGCCAATTTTTGAGAATCGATGAAAAATGCATCATTGTAAACTAAACTTGGAATGAGCATAGCATCGAATCGAAATTGCTTTACATATATAGATGGATTTTATACGCAAATCAAGCAACAAATACGGCATCAGGAGTAAAAAATCAAAGAAGTGAGATGTAATTAGAAAGCATTTGATCAATAACAGAATATGCCACTGTAAAACAGTGTCTAAGAATGTCCAAAAAGGCATTGGAAGATGTTGGGCAGAAATATGCCATAACGACCTTTGATCTAGGCATGTGTATGAAAGCGTATCCTATCATATGGAAAAGCCCAGACTACTATAAGGGTCACATAGTTATGATTGGCACTTTTCATTTGGCATGCGCCTATATGAAAATCATATAGGAATGAAGATGAGTGGATCTGGATTCACTGAAATGCTACTAGAATCTGGCCTGTCTACCGGATCTATGAAAGGTGTGGTGTCTGGTAAGAATTATAGTCGGGCAATCTACTGCCACAAAGCAATGGCTGAGGGTCTTGAACAATTATTAGTCTACAGATACCATTCTATGAACAGGTCTGATAGATTATTAGAGAATTTGCACCACATTATTGTGAGTAAGAAACAAAGAGAATTTCGACCTATTGTCGAATGATACAGCATTTCACTCATATCTAAATGACTAGTCAGACGTGTGACTGCGAGTTAGCAATGGCAAATTAGGTAAGACTGCCCAGTTGTTGTTTTTTTACATGGACCATGTTTGGTTGCTGTTGTCTCTCCTAAATGCAGTTAAGATAAACTATTACTATTTGTACGGCACATGTCTCAATCGAATGGCTGATCTGTGCTTTAGTTTTGACAGGGCAGAATTATGCAAGGTATCTTACCTACTTTTCTGTTTTCTTGGCAAACATAGAAGAATCACACCGTGGAGCAACGAAGCTGATTAAGCTAGGTGCTATAAGTTTTGCAAGAACCTTTGTGCCTGGAAATTTGTGCACAGTATACAAAACAATAGAGAAGACATTTATGAAGCCCGCAAACTCGCATGCAGGAGCAGGAGGAAGTGCGGCTGGCATATCTGGTATCTTGGACAAGAGGCGCAAGGGGCTTGTATCGGTCACCCGCATCATAGGCATTTCAACCAGAAAGGCCATCAACAATAAGTAGAACCCTACAGAGTTGAGCACGATTATAACAAGAAAACAGAAGCCGTGTTTCTTTATGTATCAACTACTTTTGAACAAAACTTAATGCCCCTTATCATATATCCCAAATTTCGGCCCAATCCATTCAGCGATTCTGGATACGAAGTTGTTTTCATGAAAACTAGGTCATCCAAGATGACTGCTAAAGCATTAGGCAATCAAGTTCCATTGAACAAACTGGATTCAACTGTTTCCATAAATAACCTGTCATGCATTTTGATTCAATCCCCCATGCGGATTCGGAAAAGAAGATTTTTAAAGGCATTTCAAAAATCCAGGATGGCCGCCATGCAAATTACAGACCAGCTTCATTTGATCAAACGTGTATCTCTATGTCCTATGTATGTTTTCTTCCTTACACATTTGAAATTTCCTATTGCTTTAGTACATGGGAGCTTCTAGTTGGAAAATGATCCATGATGGCCGCTAAAACGTTTATCCGACAGTTTCGAAAATGGCAAATCTGAAACCAGAATGCCCAAACACATATATAAAACCAATTTCGGCTTCAAGATTTGTCAAAATAAAAAAATTCAATATGACCACCAAACATGCTACATTTTGATTGGGCCACGGCAGCCATATTTTTTGATGGATTAACTTCCCGTGAACAAATTTTAATGGCCCTTAGGCCCTAATCAAATCTCCCAAATTTCAGCCTGATCCTTTCAGCGATTCTGGAGAAGTCGTTTTCGAAAAAACTATGTCATCCAAGATGGCCGCCAAACTATTTGGCCAATCAAGTTCTCGTGAACAAACTTGTTTCAGCTGTTGCCCTAGATCATATTTAATGAGTTTTCTAAAAATTGGCCAACATCCAAGATGTCTGTCGCCCAAATTTTCCGACTGGCTTCATTTGAACAAACTTGAATATCTATGCCCTAAGGATTGTTCCTGCCAAATATAACTGAAATCAGCCCAGTGGTTCTTGAGAAAAACTCGTTTAAAGAATTCCCCATTGTTTTACTATGGGCCCATTACTTTACTATGGGAGCCCATGGCGGGAAAACAAACCAAGATGGTAGCCAAACCATTTATCCGACAGTCTCAAAAGTGGCATATTTGAACTCGGCACCCTGATAAGCATATATAGAGCAATTTTCGCCATTAAAATACATCAAATACAAAAAAAACCAATATGACCAACAAATGCTAAATTTTGATTGGTTGATGCCGACCATGTTTTTTAACATACGAAATTCCTTTGAACAAATTTGAATGGTCCTTGGTCCCTAAGCATATTTAATAAATTTCAGCTCTATCCCTTCAGCGGTTCGGGAGAAGTGGTTTTCAGGAAAACTACGTCATCCAAGATGTCCGCCAAGCAAATAGGCCAATAAGGTTGGCTTGAATAGACTTGGCTCTAACGTTGCCATAGATGATGTGTTATGAGTTTTGTATAAATTCCTCCAGCGGTTTTGGAGATTTTTTTGTGTTTCTAAAAATCAGCCATCTTGGATTTTGACCGATCCACTTCGTTTGAACAAACGTAGATCTCTAGGCCCTAAGAATGCTTCCTCCAAAATATAATTGAAATTGGCCCAGTGGTTCTTGAGAAGAAGTCGTTTAAAGAATTCCGCATTGCTTTACTATGGGCCCCATTGCTTTACTATAGGAGACTATGGCGAGAAAACAAACCAAGATGGCAGCCAAACCGTTTATCCGACAGTCTCGAAGGTGGCATATTTGAATTCACCACACTAATAAGCATATATAACGCAATTTTCGCCATCAAAATACATCAAATAAAAAAAACACAATATGACCAACAAACGCTAAATTTTGATTGGTGGATGGCGGCCATACTTTTTAACGTACGAAATTCCCTTGAACAAATTTGAATGGACCTTGTCCATAACCATATTTACCAAATTTCAGGTCTATCCCTTGAGCGGTTCGGGAGAAGTCATTTTCACGAAAACTAGGTCATCCAAGATGGCCGCCAGGCAAATCGGTCAATCAGGTTGCCTTGAACAAACTTAGGTCTACCGTTGCAAGAGATGATGTGTTATGAGTTTTGAATCAATTCCTCCAGCGGTTTCGGAGAAGATTTTAAAGTGTTTCTAAAAATCGGCCATTTTGCCCGGTGGCCATCTTGGATTTTGGCCAATCGGCTTCGTTTGAACAAACTTGAATCTCTATGCCACAGGGATGCTTCCTGCCAAATATAATTGAAATCGGCCCAGTGGTTCTTGACAAGTCGTTTAAAGAAAATGTTGACGGATGACGGACAGTCACCACGGCATAAGCTCACTTGCCCTTTCAGGCCAGGTGAGCTAATAACTATGATGCACATCGATGCTGGGGAAAGACGCACATGAACGAGCAAGATATGTGGAAACAATGCTCTAAATGGCAGATATGACAGACGAGACACACAGGAACAATAGACATTGGGATGTCCGTCCTTCACAGCTACGCAAAAGTGAGGCAGCTACTGTAAATGTAATGAAGTCTGTAGAAAGCTTCATGAATCCTTCCAGTCTCGATTATAATGACAAGCTGTTCCGTATTGGGTCTGGTGCTCCTGCACCTACCCATATCCAAACTGATATCATGGCTGCTGAGTCAACTCAGAAACTGGCCAAAGAGACTTTTATAACAGAGAGACTTGAGAGCAACACAGATTTATTTTAAGCAATAAAAGAGCAAAAATTGAAAACGTTTTCTGACATGACGAAGAGTGCTCTTGTGAAAACTTCAAAGAATCGTGAAATAGAATACAGACAAGGAAATATTGCCTTCCAGTTATTGATGCTATTACAGAATAAGCCAGAGAAGCTTGATATTGCAGAACTGTTACATTATCTACTTATGCAGGTACCATCATCAGTTGGCACGGCTGATGGGTACCTGTTGAAAACAGACAAAAGTAAAGGGTTTCACTACTTATACAAGGGAATATCAAATGCATACGCTCCGTCTGATCACAAAACCCTGAACATTGAAGATTGAAATGCCACTTTCTATTGTATGAAAGAGATGCTAGGAGCATTCAAGCAGATAAGCCAGAAATTGTGTGATATTGGTACAATAGGGAAATCCAATGTAATGTTCAGTACGGACATGTACAAGGAAAATCCTATCACATCAATTGAGAGAACAAGCATAGGTTCTGGAGAGAAATGTATAATCAAGGGTCAAAATGCAGACCTGAAAATTGGAAGGAATTCCTCAGTAATAACGAAAACAAACAGCAACTAGTGCAACTGAAAGTCTGGGGAAAGTGATACATTTAGTTGAAAACTACTTAATAAGATAGGCATTGCTATTTGTGAGGGCAAGGCTTACAAATTAACATCTACTGATGGCAACACAGCACTGATGTCAGAGATACATGCCTTGAAATCTGACCAAGAAGAAACAGACACAAGGGTTATTCTCTATTGTGCTTATGGAACAAAAGAGGGCTATGACTTTGTGCACATCAGAAGTCCACATAGCGATGTATTTTTCATTCTCCTGTACTATGCCCAAATCATGAAGACACACATATTTGATACTGGTTCTGGAAACAATAGAAAGCAATTTCAAAATTGCCTAAGAATTTTACGCCGCTTCACTGTTCTGCCCTTTTGGATCTTCATGCCATCACCAAATGTGATACGACGAGTGCATTCAGAGGAATAGGCAAAGTTAAACACCCATCAGACTACTTCCTACAGAGCAACCAAGATATCAAGCTTTTCAGACCATTAGTGAGCTATGGGACATCACAGAGTATCTCTTTCTACAATTAGGAGATTTCACCTGCCGAAGGTACAAGATTACGCCCATAACAACGTTTAGACACTTCGTTTCTCAATGTTAATGGCAAAGTGTGGTGATGCAGAGAAAAAGGTCAATCCCAAGAAAAACATTGACTTATCCATGTTAGCTCCCCTGAGAGTTTGCCTCCGCGAGCACATAAAGCGGGTTAACTATCAGGTAGCTATTTGGAAGTGATCCCACGTACCAAAGCCATACATCCCTGAACCCACTGAGAATAATGGCTGGACTGTATGGAGTGAACAGAGATTCGAGTCCAAGTGGTGTGATGGTGAGATACTGCCATCTATGTTGGCTGATATTCTAGAGAAGGAATGTGAAAAGAGAATGAGCAGGAATACAGTTCAACTGACGAAGATGGCGAAAATGAAGGAGAAGACTCGGCAGGTAATAGTGACAGTGACTAATTAAGAGGAGTTCAAATATAGTTAGTGGATTTATAGTCGGTGGGTAAAACAAGCAACAATAAAAACATTTTGAATGCTCCTTTATTGCTCTACACAATTTCAATTCGATGATATGCTCATTTCAAGCTTAGTTTACAATGATTGCATTTTTCATCGATTCTCAAAAATTGGCTATGCTGTCAGTTGTCATAGTAACAAGATTATATTAAATGAGTAAACTTTTACTTATTATATTTATCAAATTTTGCCTTTTAATCAATCTTAAGCTGTTAAAACTAGAATGTTACTTTACCGGTGCTTGGTCAGTGATAGGAACA
This sequence comes from Chaetoderma sp. LZ-2023a, assembly GCA_034401795.1. Lineage (NCBI taxonomy): Eukaryota > Metazoa > Mollusca > Caudofoveata > Chaetodermatida > Chaetodermatidae > Chaetoderma > Chaetoderma sp. LZ-2023a. Next base: position 47,081,009 of record CM067372.1, read on the forward strand.
TATAGTTGCTACATGTAGATTTTAAGCTGTGGCAAAGATTTGTGAGCTTTTGACCTCTGCCGACTTCATTATCACCGATTTGCATGTAAACCATATGCAATCATTGATGATACTATAAGCAACATTTTGAGTGGTCGATCACCAATCGACAACGATTCTATCAAAATCTACTTAATTAGTTTACACAATGACTGCATTTTTCATCAATTCTCAAAAATTGGCTATGGTGTCAGTTGTCATAGTAACAATATTCTATTAAATGAGCAAACTTTTACTCATTATATTTGCCAAATGGTACATATAGTTGCTAGATTTCAAGCTGTGGCGAAGATTTGTTACCTTTTGACCTCTGCCGACCTCATTATGAAACTGATTTGCATGTTAACCATATGCAATCGTAGACGATACTATAACCAACATTTTGAATGGTCAATCACCAATCTACAACGATTCTATCAAAAGATATGCCAATTTTAGATATCCCTACTCCCCTAATTTGGTCTGCTTCACTGTAGGTATTAACTCTAATATAACCCATCAAAAACCATATTGAGTCCCAGTTTATCACATGTTAACATACATAATCTTAAACAGGACATCGAAAGCTGTTAGAAAAATATAGTTTCGTCAATTAGTGGGGTGGGTGGGCTGGGGTATCCAGGTGGGCCCCTCCAGCCCACGGACTAATTTGGCTATATAAAGTTCCGTCGAACAAATTTGGTTCAGCTGTTGCCCTAGATGATGTTGCATGAGCTTCAAATCAATCCTCCAAACGGTTTCGGAGATCTCTAAAGACATTTCTAAAACGTGGCCAAAAACCAAGATGACCAGCAAAATTGGCTGATCAGCTTTATTTCAACAAACTTGGATCCTTGTAGCTCAATGATGTTTCCTATCATACTTGGATACAATTGGTCCAGTGCTTCTCAAAAACATTTAAATTTTTCTATAGGGGATTTTGGCAGGAAAAAATACAAGATGGACGACAGTTTCGAAAGTGATAAATTTGAAATTAGCCTACCCAAAAACCTAAACAAAATCCATGAAATAAAAGATTCCAATATGGACACCTAGATGCTGAATTCAGGTTGGTCGATGGTGACCATGTTTTGTATTGTATTAACTAAATTCCGTGAACAAACTTCAATGGCCCTTAGTCCCTAATCATATTTCCCAAATTCAGGCCTGATCGCTTCAACGGTTTCGGAGAAGTGTTTTATAAATGTTTCTAAAAATCAGTCAAAATCCAAGATGGACACCAGCCAAATTGACAAATCTGCTTCATTTGATCAAACTTGGATCTGTATACCTTACAGATGCTTAGTGCGAAATATAGTTGAAATTGGACAAGTGGTTCGTGATTAGTCATTTTAAGAAAATCTTGTCAGCCAGGCGCTGGATGGGTGCCATGGCATAAGCTGCCCATTCTCGCCAATCGAGCTAATAATAAGGATAATGAAGTTTTAACCAAATCTTTAACCCGCAAAATGTTGCAAATATTCTTATCACAGGGTTCATACACCTTTCTACATTTGAAATTCCATGACTTTTCATGACCAAATTACATGACTTCCAAGATTTAATATCTAGTAGATTTGTGTTTATGACGTAGCTTACGATGAAAGTTATTCTGGAAATGTCTGAATATTGCATCTAGCAACAACCATGCCTAAGCCTTGGTTTGATAAGCTGTTGTCGTGATTTTTATTGAATAGAGGTGATGACGGTAATTTATGCCAACAGATTTCTTTTATTTTTCATGATTACCATTTTCCATGACTTTTCCATGACCCATGATAAGAAATGCTGATTTTCCATGACTTTCCAGGCCTGGAATTTAAATTTCCATATTCCAAGACTTTCCAGGATTTTCATGACCAGCATGAACCCCAAAACCATGAAAGAATTCTCAAAATTTATACTCCATAATTTAGGTTGCATGTTTATAATGCATAGACCATCTCTGTTAAGTTTCATAGAAATCTGAAGAGGCGTTTTTTAATATTAAGGACAATGAAAAACTTTAAACAAAACTTTAACAACAACAAGAGACCCAATGGCCTGTGACGCTCACCTGGACCATTAGCATTTGAAACATTTGCATTTAAATATACATGTGTCTTTACATTAAACAAGACAGCTATAGTGTAGCCAGCTATATAGGAAATGGCCCTGAAAGAAAGTGGTCATTATAGACAGGTGGTTCTCTTAAAGAATAGGTCACCTAAGTTCCCCCTGCACATTTTAGCTGACAAATACACTAACCATTTTATTCTGAGGTGCCAGAAACATGAACCTATGAATGATAAGCCTGTTGGTTGTTTTGGAAATAATCTGACTGAAAGTTATGGCAGTCTAACTAAGATAACTTTCAGTCTGGTGGTTTGCAAAATAATCAACAGAATTCTGATGCATTTGGATAAGAACAAAAAGTAACAATTATTCAGAATGAAATAGGTTAATAATCTTATGGTAGATGTCAGCTAACTTTTAACTATGACCATGGGGTGGGCATATCTGAATCAGTACAGTTAATTATTCCATATTATTAGTTAAAACCAAATCAGAACTCAGAAGTATTGATTTTTCACACCTGAGTGACTTCTGACACAAAATGGCCAACTCCACTGTCCAGCCGTGCCATGACCCACCACCCACCCACCTCTTATTTAATATTTCTAGAACTCAGATATTATCCCCTATTGTTCACACACCCCGCCCTGACCCACACCTAATTAGCAAATACACAACTGGATTATAGTTAACTTACCAGCAACAGACCCACCCAGCAGACCCACCCATCCCACACCTAATTCAGAACACAAAATATCCAAGTCTCTTGAGTTATGTCTGAACCTGTCATGTTTGAGTAGTTACCAGGGTGATAGTGAGAGAATGTCAACTACCAGCCAAAATTGTCATATTGAATTTTGGCTTGAAACAGTAAAGACGTACTTATTATTTCACAAGATTTGAAAATTGACTTCTCTCATTGATTTATAGGAACCCCGTGGAGTTAGAGAGCTGAATCCCCATCAGCATAAGAAAGCCATCCCATCACTATAGGCTTAACCAAGAAACCTACATAACACACCCACTGGAAAAATTGACCAATCAAAATTCTGAATGGAAGTTCTGGAGCATACCACTATAGTAATTCCAAACAAATTTGGTGGAAATCCATGAAGCGGTTAAGGAGATGTGTTTTGACAATTTCCGGTAAATTTGTCATATAAAATAAGATTTTCACCCCAAAAATTGATCAATCAAAATTTTGAATAAAGGTTCTAGGGCCATCTAGTCAAATTTTTTTTTAAATATATCAAGCAGCTAAGGAGTAGCATTTTTATCATTTCCAGTTGATTTTTCATATAATCTAAGATTTTCACCCAAAAAATCCATCAATCAAAATTCTGAAAAGATTCTCTAGAGCCTACCACCATAGAATGAAGGAAATGTCAATTTCCCTTTCTCCGAGATCTAACAATACTCACCATTCTGTTACTTCTGATATACAGCTGGCCTTGACAGCGGCTCTAGGATTATAGACTTATAAAGCTTTACCGACTCCTGGGAACCGGGTACTCGGCTCCCAACTGCCGAGTACCAGTTTACCATAGAGCTCATATTGTTTGCATAGCCACCAAACAAGAGAAAACTATGGCTTGCCTCCGTGGGGCTGGGAGGCTGGGTCCGTAACAGAATGGTGAGTATTGTTAGATCTCGGAGAAAGGGAAATTGACATTTCCTTCATTCTCCTTCGATCAATACTCACCATTCTGTTACTTCTGATATACACCAGATTTGATCAGTAACCTGGTGGGAAGGGGCAAGCCATACATGCTAATTTTGCCCCTTGGAGAAAGATTTTAGACTTCAAACTTGACTAACGGAGACCTAAAATGACCGTCAAGTTCACGGAACCGAATCACATTCGCATCACCGCCCCCCCCCCCCTTTTTCCTCCTAAGAAAAGGGAGAGAACTCACGAACATGTATCTCGCCTGAAACACAAATATGCCAAGAGGGTTAACTGCTCCCTGCATATTCCATGTATTAGCCTGGGAATGAGCATGAATATATAAGATGAATGAACATGATACACATCCATAATACAAAAAACTCTCACTATTGAATTACCTTATGATAATTGGACTCCAGACGTACCGCCTCCAACCATTCACTGGTTCAGCCATCAGTGACACAATCTGGTTGTCATCCTCTCGCTTGACCATGCCTGCTTTAGGTTCTTTTCTTACCAAAGTGAAAAAAGGGTGAAGAGCAGTGTGGTCACTAACTATCGTTTCAAAACAGCTAAAGCGAGTGGATTGGCTGAGTCTGACACATCCCTCATATAGTAATCCGTAAATGAGGACTCACAGTGCCATTGTGCAACGGCCATGATGTCCTCTAACGGAACACCATTGTAAAGGGCGGTCGAGGCGGCTATTCCTCTGACATCGTGTGCCCTTACGCCTTGCACCTGGTGCCCAGTCGCCATCTCGTGAGTAGTCTGAATGCATTCGACCACCCAACGAGAAATAGTATCCATGGATGCGGCGCCATAAGGCTTTTTATGGCAGATCCACAGATGTCTATCGTTCGACCGTAACGAGTCAGTCCGTTTCTTGTACTTAGTCAAAGCACGGACCGGGCACCAGACACTGGCATCACGATCAAACCTAGTTAACTTCGGTATAATGATCGGTGTGCCGGGATATCTCAAAGATTGGTTCTTTGACATAAACTCTGCTCTTGGCAGAAGACGCAGACCCTCTCCAGAAACAATAAATCGGTCCCTCTCTGCCGAAAGCGCATGGATCTCACTGCGCCTTCTAGCTGAGGAAGCTGCCAATAGAAAGACCGCCTTTAGAGTCAAATGCTTTAGACTAGCCGAACGCAACGGTTCGAAAGGGTGCTTGGCCAGTACATTAAGCACTAAAGATAGACTCCAGGCTGGAATGACTACCGGTTGTCTCGGTCGGAGATTGCTCATTCCCTTCAACATCACATTTAACTGGGCCACCTCTGGACTATCCCTGTTGGCTAGACAAGGGATAACTGATGCCAAAGCTGACTTGTATCCAGCAACTGTGACGGGAGCTAGTCCTGAAAAGAACAGCTCACAGAGAAAGTCTGCTATTTGCTGAATAGTGGATTGAAAGGTATCAATACCCTTTTCTTCACACCAGTCTGCAAATCTGTTAACCTTGTTGTTATATGACTTGAAGGTTGACCTCCTTCTCTCAGCCGCGATGAAATCAGCAGCCTGTCGAGAAAAGCCTTCCGACGTGGAACGTTGTTTGATAACATCCACGCAGTCAATTTGAACATTTCGGGACGCTCGTGTAGGAAGCGTCCCTTGGCCTGGGAGATTATGTTCGGAATCTCGGGCAACTGCACAGGATTTTCCACCAACAGATCTAGAAGATCCGTGAACCACGCCCTGCTCGGCCAATACGGCGCTATTAGCAGGACCAGACACGGTTCCTCCCTGACCTTCACCAATACCTTCGGTAGAAGAATGGTGGGTGGGTACGCGTAAGCGTGCATCCCTCTCCAGCTTATCGCCAGAGCGTCTGTATCGACGGCATTTGGATCTGGAATCGGCGAGACATACGTCATGATTTGAGCATTTTCCTTTGTGGCGAACAAGTCCACGTTGGGTTTGCCCCAATGCTCGAAGATCCGTCGCAGAACTGGAGGGTTGAGGGACCATTCTGTTGGCAGAATTCTCTGTCTGCGAGACAAAGCATCCGCCAGAATGTTCAAACGGCCAGAAATGTGAGCTGCTTTCAAAACAACCGAGTAATTCCTGCATCATTGAATCAAGTGCCACACTCTGATACACAGAGTGGGCGACCTGGTCCCGCCTTGGCGATTTATATATGATACTACTGTCGAATTGTCCGACCGTATCAATATCACCTTGCCCCTGATCATCGGAAGGAACTCTTCCAACGCCAGTTCCACTGCCATCATTTCCAACAGATTGATATGCAGCTGACTCGTCGGGAGAGTCCATGCGCCCGAGACCTGGTGTTCTCCCAGGCAGGCACCCAACCCCTCCAGCGATGCATCCGTGTACACGGACAGCTGGGGGTGGGGTAGGTGCAGCGAAACCCCTACTAGGAGATTCTGACGCTCCTTCCACCATACAAGATGCGACATTATCGGCTCCAAAACTGGTACCAGTTTTGACAGGGGTTCTGTTCTCTGTTTCCACAGAGACATCAGATACAACTGGATAGGCCTTCGCATTAGAGCAGCGTACGGGATAACCTGCTCCATGGAGACCATCATGCCCAGGATCTGAAGGAACCGCCTCGCCTGAATGTGGTTTCCCACTCGAAAACTCTTGAGGATGGCTAACAGAGACACCACTCTGGGCTCTGACGGGTACACCCTGCCCTCCTCGAGATCGAATCGCATCCCCAAATAAACGAAATGTTGAGTGGGCGTCAACTCGGATTTCTCCTCGTTGACTATCCAGCCTAGATCTGAAAGTAACCTCAGAGTCAGAGCAGTATCCACGTTCAACCTGGCTGCCGAGTCTGCCTTGATCAGCCAGTCGTCTATGTAGGTGTGTAGCGCCACGTTCTCTTTTCTGAGAAACGCTGTCAGCGCAAGGACCACTCTTGTGAAAACCCTCGGAGCTGTCGACAGGCCAAATGGGAGAACAATAAACTCCCATACTTGATTCTGATACGCAAATCTCAGAAACCTGTGACAACTCCTCTTCATCGGAATGTGGAAATATGCATCTTTCAGATCGATCGATACACACCACATTCCTTTCCTCAATCCCGCCATTACCGACCTCGGCGTTTCCATCTGGAACCGAGGCGTATGGATAAACCAATTTAATGGCCTGAGATTGAGTATGGGTCTCCATCCCCCTGTGCTCTTGGGGACAAGGAACATGTTTGAATAGAAGCCTGGAGTGTTTCGGTTTGCTGGTTTTATTGCTCCCTTCAGAAGCAAACCCGACACTTCCTTTTGAACGGCTTCTAACTTGTCTGGCTCCCTTGGTACGGGTGTCCAGACAGGTGCCAAAGACAGATTTTGTGGTGGAAAGTCCCACCACTCCGGCATGTAACCCTGGGATAACCATCCCAGGACCAGACTGTCTGACGTCACACCTCGCCAGGCTTCGACGAAACGCATGAGCCTTCCACCCACCATAGACGCCTCGACGTCTAACGGGGTTGTCCGGCTCGTAGTCCGCTCCCCAATCTTTCTTAACGAGAGAGAGAGAGAACCATTTCGTTCTAGGCACGACGGGTATAACTGGCACCGCTGTTCCTGTCGCACAGGCGCGGTCCAGACGGATATGAAGGGAGCTCTCGTACCCTCAGGTACGATCCGGCCCCTTCTGTCCGCCCTTTGAGGACTTACCCGTACCCTTCCCCTTGCCCTTCCCGCCTCTAGGGCGGTCAGGAGCAACCTTGGGGAGGGTAGGCGCCTCTACAACCTTCCTGGCTTTCTTCGCCGGCGGCGGCTGAGAAAAACCAGCTGAAGCAGAAGTCGCAACAGGCTTAGCTTTCGCCTTGCCCTTATGCTTCTTCTGCTTCTTTGAAGGTTGTCCGCTAGCGGTTTCCCTACAGCCCCTAGTGCGTGCGCTTGCCACACTACCTCTAGCTGCAGGTTGACCGCTAACCGATTCTGCGCGATACTGGCTGTATCCTCTAAGATGGCCCGCGCCTGGCCACCGAAGATGCTAGGCCCTGTCAGGGGCGTCCCAAGAAGACGCTCCCTGACTGCCGTAGCCGGACGCATATGGTCAATGACCATTTGCCTCCTGGATTTAGTCACTCGCACTTGCACCCTTGCCAATGCGTCCATAGACAGCACCAGGCCGTCATTTACGCACGAAAGCGCCACAGGTGGCACAGGGTGGCCTGCCCCCGCTTCAGCCCACACCGACTGAAGGAGACGATACGAGTGGTTGACAGCGCTCATAGCTGCCCTCACACCCTCATCGCATAGGGACAGGACTTCCTCTTGGTGTACCTGAGCCTTGTCCACAAGTGCCGGACCGGGACCCAGTACCCATTGGTCATCCTCGGTGACCGACGGGACTACACCATATCTGTCGTATTCCCCCCGCGGAATACGACATCTTGCCCGCACCTCCCTGGAGGCCGCAGGGAGCTGACCCTTGGTCATAAGTTGTTTGCTATAAATAGCCTCCAACAATTCTATGAACCGTGGATCCAGTCCCACACACTGGATCCGGCCGCGGGAAAAATCACCGTCCTGATCGACGCAACCGACGGACGGGGCGCATCTTCATCGGCCGTGGCCGAAACCACAGACGGGTCAACCCTGGCTAGCCACGCCAGAGCCTCTGACCAATCTATCTCCGATGAAGACACCCCTGCAAACACGTCACCCATTGACGTGTTCACGGGCCTGCCAGCCACGGCCTCGCGGCAAGGAGCCACGGCTGACACGCCAGGCACTCCGGTACCACATGGTTCCACCGCCACCCAATGAGACACTCCGGTCCATGGGGTAGGTCCGCACGGAAAACCATACGGACCCGTAGCAGTCGCGGAACCGTAGCCAGACACGGGCGCCAACGGCACCCCACGTCCGACTGCCGGACCAGGCGAGATAGGTGAGTACCACGCCCGGCCCGGCCGACCTATTACCGTGTCGGCTGGTGCCAAACCAACCGTCACGGAACCGGTGCCCGGTACCAGATTAGCCTCAGCCACAGGCGGAGCCGCTGCCCTGGCTTGCGCCAAGCCAGACAAATGGAGGCCGGTTCCGTCCAGGACGGAATCGACCTCCATATTCTCCACCTGCGGCATCACAGGCCGCAGCAACCTCTCCTCCTCGTCTTCAGACTCCGAAGAGTCGTCACTAGACGAGGAAACCGTGGAGCCGTCCTGGCGGACAGCTCCAACACCTGACGGACCGGCCACCGCTACTGGACCACCTGGAGGTGGCCGCAGAGAAACAGAACCCGTCTGGCCGGAGCCAGGCGGGACTGCCAGGGGTCCGTACAAGACGGCCCCCTCGGAAACCAGTCCAGAACCCTGTCCGAGGACAGGGTCCGTACCAGGCATGGGGAGAAACTGCCCCCCAACCTTTGGTAGCAGGGACGACACCAGCGTGGGCAGAACGCTATGCAGAAAACCCTGCATAGCCGGACCAAACCACGCCGGCGGTGCCATCTCCGCTGGGGACGTGGAGCACCCCCACCGGCTGAACCGGGCGCTCCACAATTTACTCTCGGACCGCCTGACCCCGCGTCAGACCCAGCCAAGTCCTTCTGGGCAAGGAACTTAACCATCATATCCACGGACCACACTGCGCACACATTACACCTATGGTCTAGGTTACAGGGCGAACACCTAAAACAGACATGGTCCTTGAATACGACTCGTACAAATTTATGGCACTCGTCACATGATGGCGGGGTTGGCTTGGCCTATAAAATAAGCACAAACCTACAATTACAAGCGGAACGAGACCCTGATGGAAGGCAGACAATTAATTTTCAAATAATTTGACTCATAAATTAACCGTATCCCTCCCGCACCCCACCCCGCCACGTTACAACAAAGATCGCATTGATTATGACGACAAGAACGAAGCGGGCATTAAACACACCCATATTAGATCCTCCAGGATGTGCAACGGCTCCAGGAATCATATCGCATAGCATTCGGGGTATATTTACCAATCAATATAAATTATACTCCCTAACGAAAGCCAAACGATATGTGAAGAAAACAACAAAATGTATAACAAACTGCTGTATCACACGGTAAAACCGCAGACCACGCATCTACTCAAGAATTTTGAAACCACCGATCATTGCAAACCGATCGTGATCGCACGTAAACTTGAACATTCTAAAGTTTCCGGTACCATTTTTAGTACGCAGCACCCAGAACGAGATGCGCGAATTAATGAAAGTTTTTCTTCACATAAACATCCGAGCGACCGGGTGTGACGTCACCCGCTCGGATCCTACGGAGAACGACGTCAGCCGATATTCGTGTTAGAAATACTGTAGCAACCACCTATTTTCATATCTGCCGATCGCCTGTTGGGGTTTAAAGAAGGCGATCGTCTGGCATATATCGTTGTTAGCACACGTGCCAGATTCTCTGGGGTCAGAAATTGGGACATGCGACACAGCGAAATTTAGAGACCTAAGTCTTTTAACTATCGATAATAAAGAATGATACAACCTGGTTATCATCGGCGGTATTCTCCATAGTATCCAGTTAAATCCTTCAAGAACGCACAAACTATCACTTTACAGACAAAGACTTAGATTTCTTTAACAAAAGACACTAAAATCCTCTCCCTGCAGAAAGCATGTATTGCTCTTGTTGCTATGCAAACAAGAATGAGCTCTATGGTAAACGGGTACTCGGCAGTTGGGAGCCGAGTACCCGGTTCCCAGGAGTCGGTAAAGCTTTCTAAGTCTATAATCCTAGAGCCGCTGTCAAGGCCAGCTGTATATCAGAAGTAACAGAATGGTGAGTATTGATCGAAGGAGAAACCATCTAGCCAAATTTGATTGCAATATGTCACGCCGCTATGTAGCATTTTGATCATTTCCTGTAAATTTTTCATAAAATCTCAGATTTTCATCCAAAAAATTGATCAATACAAATTCTGAATAGAAATTTTAGTCCGGTAGATTTTTCATTAAATCTAAGATTTTCATCCAAAAATTGATCAATCAAAATTCTGAATAGAAGTTCTAGAGCCTATCACGGTAGAATCGATCTAGTTAAATTTGGTTGAATACAAGAATTTTCATCCAAAAATTTGACAAATTAAAATTCTCAATGGATGATCAGAGCCTATCACCATCAAATTAATTCAGCTAAATTTGGTTGAAATTGGTCAAAATGGTAAAGAGAAGAAGCAATTTGACAATTTCTAGCCCACCTAAAACAAGAGGCCCAAGGGCCTGTGGCGTTCACCTGGACCATTAGCATTTGAGCCATTTGCATTCAAAGACATGATGGATAATTTTTGGAAAATCCAAGATCGCAACCAAATGAATTGACCAACCAAAATTCTGTATATAATACATATACATTGTGAAGCTTACCCACCTAGGGCCCTTCCAGCTGAGATTGATTAAAATCTACCAAGCGGTTAATGAGGTGTAGACCTTTAACTGATTTACCAAAACTTTTGGATACTAGCTCTGAAGCCTGCCACCATAGGGTCCTTCCATCCGAGTCTGGTTGAAATCGCCTAAGCAGTTAATGAGGACTAGCATTTTAAGCGATATCTGGTAAAATTTCATAAAATTCAAGATTTTCACCAAAAAATTTACCAATCACAATTCTGTATACAGGCTCTGAAACCTACACCGATAGGGTCCTTCCAGCCAAACTAGGTTGAAATCCGCCAAGCAGTTAATGAGGAGTAACATTTTGACAATTTCTGGTATTTTTGTTACAAAATCTAAGATTTTCACCCAAAAAATGAATCAAACAAAATTCTGAATAGATGGCGAGTCTACAACCATAGCATTCATCTACGTCAAATTTGGTTTGAAATATGTCAGGAAGCTAAGGAGTAGTATTTTGACCATTTGCAGTAAATTTTTCATAAAATCCAAGATTTTCACCCAAAAAATGTATCAATCAAAATTCTGAATAGATGTTCTAAATCCATCTATTCAAATTTGATTGAAATATGTCAAGCAGCTAAGGATGAGTAGCATGCTGACCATTTCCGGTCAATTTTTCATAAAATCTAAGATTTTCACCCAAAAAATTGATCAATAAAAATTCTATATAGAAATTTTAGTCCGGTAGATTTTTGGGTCATTCCATCTCAAATCAGCAAGTGGTCCCCACCTGACCATCTCAGAATTGCTTAATATTTTGTTTACAGCTACCTACACATATTTTAGGCGATTATACAAAATTATAGAGTCCAGTTTTACATACTTTTCAAAATATTGCAGTCTGAATAACATAGGGGTGGCGAAAATGTTACAGGGTTTTCGCACATGTTATTTTTTCCACAACTTTCTAATATCTCCCTTATTATACATGCTAGCCATCTGAAATTTTTATCATTAATTCACTGCTATGTGTCTTACTGGAAAATGCAAAGAAATGCCAAATACCTTTATAAATCTTTATTTAATACTTTACCAAAAATGGCAAAATAATCTTCGACATTGTGCATTTTGCAACTTTTATCTGAGAATAAAACACAAACTGTCTGCAGTTAGGGCTTGCCTTTTCACATGCTTTATGTATCCATATAGATGAACATGCACAGGTGTTTGTAACCTCCTAAGTTTATAACTTTTAGAGATATGACTTGTTGAAAACAAGAAAATCTTCACGCATGTAAAGTTTCAGCTGCAAATATTATTAAGAGGGACAGGTGGCACACACTATTGCCATATATCAAAAGAAAGCATATGGTCTAGGCTTTAATTTGATACCTAGAACAACTTGCCCCTATGATTATTTCAGTGTGATACTAATTTAACAAAATAGGGTTATTTTGTCAATTCGCGAATGGTTATCATCCTAGACTTAATTCTGTAAAATAAATTTAAATATTACTTTAAAATGTTTAAGAAACAGGGTGATATATCTAATGAGACATGTTGCTAATATATCTTATTTTTACATTAATATTTTTATTTAATACATGTAGATACGCACACAGTGTATATGAACATAATATAGCTTAGCAATTATGTACATATCTACTGACTAGAAAATTTCAAGAAATAAAATTTTACCTAATTTTCTTGTGTCAGTGTTATATTTTCATACCTGCAGCCCACTTACAAAGGAAACTCAATTTAAATCAAACTATTAACTGTCTGGTCATTAATATTTTCTTGTTTGTTTTTCAGATTGAGTGACTATGGCATCTAAGATGGCTGCCTGTACTATTGGCATGAACTGCAAAGATGACTGTCATAAACTGACTTACTGCAAAAAGACAGGCTTTGTGAAAATATGTGATTTATCACTTCAAGATAAAGACCTTATGTTTAAACGTTGTGACTTACCACAGAATATGACAGTAACTCAACAAAGTACAGTATGCTTGCATCATAAAAAGTTGTGAGAAAAGAAGTGCTGTGATCCATATTCTGTTCATGGTCAGCTAGTCAGAGGAAACTTACGTACCGTGAATACCACTGCAACTGAGAAACTAAATAAAACCACAGGGAATAACATTAAACCCGGTCAAAAGTTATGTCCAAAGTGTATGATAAAATTTTCATTGGATACTAAACCTGTTGCAGAACTTACAGATGATGATAATTTAGAAAGTGATTCATATGACACAGATCAGAGTGATGGCAAGCATGCAAGTCAACTAAATACCAGCATAACCTCACTTGGATGCTCTCCCCTCAAAATAAAGGTCAGCCAGAGAGATATGGTTGGTTATGGTAAACGCAAACTAGCCCAAGCAGAGACTCCCATGAAATATCAGCTTGCCAAAAATTTGAAAGTAGAGCCAGATGATTTGGTAAAGAAGACACCAGTTTGTCAGCAATGTACAGATCTTAAAGAACTTATTTTATGTATGAAGCAAAAATGTAGTGTGTCAAATAGACAAAAGCAAATACAAATACTGACAATGGCACCTCCAAGCTGGTCACTTGAGAAGACTGCTACAGAATTTAATGTGACAAAGTATGTGGTTAGGAAAGCCAGAGAATTACAAAAACAACATGGCATTCTTGCGGAACCCTCAACCAAGAAGGGAAATGAATTAACAGAAGATGTCAAGAAACAAGTGACCATGTTTTATGAAAGTGATGAATACTCTCGTTTGTGCCCTGGAAAAAAGGACTACCTTTCAATAAAAATTGATGGAAATCGTATACACGAACAAAAGCGCCTGCTCTTAGCAAATTTGAATGAACTGTACGTAGCATTTAAACAAAAGTATGAATCCTGCAAAATAGGGTTTTCCAAATTCTGTGAACTGCGCCCACCATGGTGTATAACAGTTGGGGCCAGAGGCACCCATTCTGTGTGCATCTGTGAGATCCACCAAAACGTGAAACTTTTGTTAGCTGCAGTTGGTGAACTAAAACTGGAATACACTTCATTAATGTCGCTTGTTGTTTGTGACATTCATTCCAGAGACTGTATGATACACCGCTGTAGCCAGTGCCCAGGAAAAGATGCCCTGCATACACATATAACAGAGCTTATCCACAATCAAATGGAAATGGATGAAGATGATGTCATTAATTTTAAACAGTGGGGGCATACTGATCGGACTTCCATTGTTACTAGACAGGAATGTGTGCCAGACTTCATCAATCTGCTGTGTGACCAACTTGATAATCTGACAACCCACCATTACATTGCGAAAGCACAAGCTGCATACCTTTCTAGCTGCAAAGAGACATTACACGAACATGATAATACAATGTTAGTATTGTTAGACTTTGCAGAGAATTACTCCTTTATAATTCAGGATTCCATTCAAGGATTTTATTGGGATAACAAGCAAGCAACGTTGCATCCGTTTGCTGTTTATTACTCCAAAGACGGCATGCTGTGTAAGCCTTTATCTCTGTGTGTAATCAGTGATTGTATGCAACATGACACAGTAAGTGTGTATGCGTTCATTAATGTTGTGGTAAAATACCTTAAAGAAATGCTGCCTCATGTTAAGCATGTAAAGTACTTTAGTGATGGATGCGGAGGACAATATAAAAACTATAAGAATTTCCGCAACCTGTGTCTACATTCACAAGATTTTGGTTTATCAGCTGAGTGGCATTTCTTTGCAAGAAGCCACGGTAAAAGTGTTTGTGATGGAATTGGAGGAACAGTTAAGAGACTTGCTGCAAGAAGCAGCCTGCAACACACCACAGACAATCATATTCTTACACCGGTAGAATTATATGAGTGGTCACAATCTAATGTTCATGGTATCACTTTCTTTTATGCATCACTCACTGATGTGGAACAGCATTGCCCTAGTCTACTAAAGCGTTTCGCAAATGCAGGTACGATTCCTGGAACAAGGAGCCATCACTGCTTCATTCCCACCAGTACTAGTGAGTTACGCATTAGTAGAATATCTGCTGATGAAAACGGTGCCAGTACGAAAGTGAGCGTCTCAGGCACAGAAACGTCTCTAAACTTTCAACCAGGACAGTATGTAGCCACGGTTTATGATCAGAACTGGTATCTTGGAAACATTGTAGAGATATCGGAGGAGCATCAAGATCTTCTGATTAACTTCATGCAGCCAAAAGGTCCAGCAAGATCATTTTCTTGGCCACGAAGACGAGATGAATGTGCTGTTCCAATTGATCATATTCTCTGTGCAGTGACAAACCTTACCACAATAACTGGTCGTCAGTATAAGTTGGATCAGGACACAATGACACAAATTACAGAGTGTTTCAGAACATTTTCTGCTACCAAGTTTCTGTCGTAAATAACTTCTGTTACATGTAAGCAACTGTACTATGCTAGTATGCTGACTACCTCCTTGTACATAGTTAGCAACAGAAAGAGAAAGCCTAAACATGATTGATATACAAGATACAATTACATATAATTTAGTGAAGTTACCTTAATGCAGCTTTAATCCTGAGCACACTAGCATTAACATTCTCTTGTTTTTGGCATTAACAGATTTGGAAAACAATTTCCTTAGATGATGATGATGTTTAAGGCAGCAGCATCTTCTGAGAAAGTTGTTTACAAAAGTGGCATCAATTTAACCTTGTTTTAAATTGGAAATTTTTGAAAATTTTGACATTAGTGCTAAAGATTTATATGGAAGCAGTGTTACATACTTATTACTTTAAATTTGTTCTTGAATATTCAATCCACTTTGAAGTATTTCCGAAGTAATTACTGAGTTATGCATAATTAATCAATCGCGAATTGACAAAATAACCGTATTTTGTTAAATTAATATCACACTGAAATAATCATAGGGGCAAGTTGTTCTAGGTATCAAATTAAAGCTTAGACCATATGCTTTCTTTTGATATATAGCAATAGTGTGTGCCACCTGTCCCTCTTAATAATATTTGCAGCTGAAACTTGACATACGTGAAGATTTTCTTGTTTTCAACAAGTCATATCTCTAAAAGTTATAAACTTAGGAGGTTACAAACACCTGTGCATGTTCATCTATATGGATACATAAAGCATGTGAAAAGGCAAGCCCTAACTGCAGACAGTTTGTGTTTTATTCTCAGATAAAAGTTGCAAAATGCACAATGTCGAAGATTATTTTGCCATTTTTGGTAAAGTATTAAATAAAGATTTATAAAGGTATTTGGCATTTCTTTGCATTTTCCAGTAAGACACGTGGCAGTGAATTAATGATAAAAATTTCAGATGGCTAGCATGTATAATAAGGGAGATATTAGGACTTGAAAGTTGCAGAAAAAATAACATGTGCGAAAATCCTGTAACATTTTCGCCACCCCTATGTTACTCAAACTGCAATATTTTGAAAAGTATGTAAAACTGGACTCTATAATTTTGTATAATCACCTAAAATATGTGTAGGTAGCTGTAAACAAAATATTAAGCAATTCTGAGATGGTCAGGTGGGGACATTTCTGGAAATTTGCTGATTTGACACGGAATGATCCTTTTCATTAAATTTAAGATTTTCATCCAAAAATTGATCAATCAAAATTCTGAATAGAAGTTCTAGAGCCTATCACGGTAGAATCGATCTAGTTAAATTTGGTTGAAATACATCAAGCATGAAAGGGTAGCATTTTGACCATTTCCGGTACATTTTTCATAAAACCTAAGACTTTCACCCAAAAAAGTTGACCAATGAAAATTCGGAAAAGTCTGGAGGGTACCAGAATAGAATCCTTCCAGCCAAATTTGGTTGAAATT
Source organism: Chaetoderma sp. LZ-2023a (assembly GCA_034401795.1). NCBI lineage: Eukaryota > Metazoa > Mollusca > Caudofoveata > Chaetodermatida > Chaetodermatidae > Chaetoderma > Chaetoderma sp. LZ-2023a. Next base: position 47,097,886 of record CM067372.1, read on the forward strand.
GGTCAAACCGTTAAAGAAAAGCGATTTAATGGATGGACAGACAACGGACGAACGCCATGGAATAGGCTCACTTGGCCTTTCAGGCCAGGTGAGGTAATAAAATCTAAGATTTTGACCCCCCCACCCCCCGAAAAAAAAAAATGACAAATTAAAATTCTGTATGGAACTTCTAGTGCCATCCCCACAGGATCCTTTCAGCCAAATTTGGTTGAAATTGCTCAGAATGGTAAGAAGAAGCAATTTGACAACTTCCGGCACATTTTTCATAAAATCTAAGATTTTCACCTAAAAAATTGATGAATAAAAAATTCTGAATGGACATTCTAGAGCCTACAGCCATAGGATCCTTTCACCCAAATTTGGCTAAAACTGGTCACGATGGTAAGGAGATGAATCAATTTGACAATTTCCGGTACATTTTTCATAAAATCTAAGATTTTGCCCAAAAAATTGATGAATCAAAATTCTGAATGGAAGCTCTGCAGCCACGACCCTAGGGGTCTTCCAGCCAAATTTGGTTGAAATTGACCAAGTGGTTAATGAGTAGTTTTAAAGCAAAAGTTGACGGACGGACGACCGCCATGACATGGGCCCGGAGAGGTAAAAATGATTAAAATATCCAAAATCTTGAAAAATAGGAAAACTCCCAAAAATCTATATTGCCAAAGATGTAGAATGAATCTTTGCATTGTAGAAAACACATCTGTCGTCACGCTGTACTGAAATTCAAAGAAGCCTTGTTGAAAAGTTTAATCCAGATGAGACTATGCCACTGCCAACACTGGAAGAGGTACAACCCCCCCCCCCATCTCACTTCCTCTCCGGAGTGAGACAAATACACTCCTAGGAAGTCATGTAAATAAAGTTAAGTGTTTTAAGCCGATGGACCAGATATTGTAAAACACATTATTTCAATATTAATTTTGATGTGCAAATCAAATGACAATAAAATATTTCACAGCATGTGCTTTATTGTTACTTATCTTCTTAACAACGTTTAGCACATTGTTTAGTTTATTATTACTTAGTAAGTGTGACGCAGGGGTCAAGTTCTATTCACAAACATAGTTAACTATAATTGACTAAATCCCAATCGAACATCAAATAGTTAACTCTAGCAAGTTAACTACCATCGACTGGCTTCCCAAGTTTCGTTGAAATGGTTAATGCAAAATGCCGATGGGACATTTTTTGAAGAACTTTAACCTTCTTCTAATTATTAGTGCAAAATCCACATATTCCAGACCACATAAAAATATTGAACAAATATGAAATTCATTTTTATTTGATTATGAGGTAGACTGAATGTAAGGATGATATAGAACAAATGTGTACAGTTTTATTGATATCGGATAAGCCCTCGATAAATTAAATGTTCATTGAAAAACCTTATATTTATAGAAACCTTTGGTGCCAAACAAATGAAGTTCAAAGCATATAAAAGTGTAGATAATTTTTGAAAACCATCTTCGTTATGATCCAGACAGGATGTAATGCGAGTATCGAACAAAGCTGTACAGTTTTATTCTGATCAGCTAAGCCTTTGATGAATTAAATGTCCATTGAAAAACTATAAGTTACCTAATTATTGGTACATGCCAAGTGCCGGACATTGGACGATGTTTGGGTCGCTATGTCGAGCCATCCTTAGCTTCGCTAAGGGCTTGACAAAAATGGCAGCTGCTTGCCGTAAAAAATGCACATAAATATCTAAATATGTCACCAACTGATTTATGTTTCAGGAAATTATACTTTGCTACCGCATGTCTATATGCCCAAGCCCCATTTCATTCCTACTTTATCTCCAATAGACCCTGTTTAACATATAACGTACCACTACACTCATTTTAATAAACCATCAAAATCATTGATTTTGTTACTAATGAAGTGGTGAACCGAGACTGGAACCAGCTCCAAATGTTCTGTAATATAGCTCAATAAGGAATCAGGTACTACTTAGTACTCAACAATCCAGCATGTGATTCACATAGCTCAATGAGGAATCAGGTACTTTAAAAGTAGTCAACAATCCAGCATGTGATTCACATAGCCCACTGAGGAACCAGGTACTTACTAAGTATAGTTAACAATCCACATGTGATTCAAATAGCTCACTGAGGAATCCGGTACTTACTAAGTATAGTCAACAATCCAGCATGTGATTCATATAGCTCAATGAGGAATCAGGTACTTACTAAGTATAGTTAACAATACACATGTGATTCGCATAGAACAATGAGGAATCAGGTACTTACTAAGTATAGTTAACAATCCAGCATGTGATTCACATAGCTCAATGAGGAAACCGGTACTTACTAAGTATAGTCAACAATCCAGCATGTGATTCATATAGCTCAATGAGGAATCCGGTACTTACTAAGTATAGTTAACAATACACATGTGATTCGCATAGCTCAATGAGGAATCAGGTACTTACTAAGTATAGTCAATAATCCAGCATGTGATTCATATAGCTCAATGAAGAATCCGGTACTTACTAAGTATAGTTAACAATACACATGTGATTCACATAGCTCAATGAGGAATCAGGTACTTACTAAGTATAGTTAACAATACACACATGTGATTCGCATAGCTCAATGAGGAATCAGGTACTTACTAAGTATAGTCAACAATCCAGCATGTGATTCATATAGTTCAATGAGGAATCCGGTACTTACTAAGTATAGTTAACAATACACATGTGATTCACATAGCTCAATGAGGAATCCAGTACTTACTAAGTATAGTTAACAATACACATGTGATTCGCATAGCTCAATGAGGAATCAGGTACTTACTAAGTATAGTTAACAATCCAGCATGTGATTCACATAGCTCAATGACGAATCAGGTACTTACTAAGTATAGTTAACAATACACATGTGATTCGCATAGCTCAATGAGGAATCAGGTACTTACTAAGTATAGTTAACAATCCGGCATGTGATTCACATAGCTCAATGACGAATCAGGTACTTACTAAGTATAGTTAACAATCCAGCATGTGATTCACATAGCTCAAGCAAGAATCAGGTACTTACTAAGTATAGTTAACAATCAAGTGCTAAGTGATTCACATAGCTCAATGAGGAATCAGGTGCTTACTAAGTATAGTTAACAATCCAGCATGTGATTCACATAGCCAAGGTGAATGATCAGTAGACAAACTATTTTAGCCAAGCAAATTTGACCTTAGATTTCAGGGTTGAAATGGTTACAGTGCTAACACTTACAGATCATAACCGTCAATTTTTTTCTGATATAAGGAACAACCTGTTGCAATTTTGGGGTAATTTTGAAAGTAATTTAACTGGGAGCTGTCAAGTTCCAGTTGAATTAGTTTCAAAGTATTCAACAGCATTTATGTATAGCTGTCATGAAATTGAAATGCTTGGCATTCTAATGACTAAAGGGTTACTGTAAGATGCTGACCTTCTTCATGTGTCAATATGTCTCTTATGGTTATGACAACCAAAGTACCACTGCAAGTCCAGGCAATAATCTGCCATGGTTCTAGCCCTTCACACCATTGGTTCAAAATGCCCTTCAATTGGTCCATAGTGGCATTCACTGGACTCTGAAAGAAAAAGAAATTTCAACATTAATCTGTTGCCAAGGGGATATTAATTTCCTTCTTGCAATGGTCAGTAGAAATTTTTTGTCACCTGGTAAATCAGGAATGGGTTCTGCAAGACTCCTATTCCTTCTAAAATGTCCAGAATTAAATTGAAGAAAGGGGTTTCTTCCACTTTTCATCTACTAGCTTTTCTGGAAGAAAGCTAAAGAAAGCTGGACAAATATGCCTCGAATATTAGTAACTCCATGTACATTGCTCGGTCGATGATGCATCATCACAAATCCCCCCATTCACTGCTTTGAACCTTTAACACACGAAGCCAAATGTAGACGTCCTCTTGCCCTCCGCAATCATGCGTAACTCACATACCACATTTGGTTGAATTCCATCTAGTGGTTTTGGAGGGGTTGCAATAAAACCAGATTCTTGACCTTCTGACTCAATGGAAATGTGCTCTTGAACTCCATACTGCAATAGGTAACTCACATACCAAATTTGGTTGAATTCTGTCCAACGGTGTCATAAACAATCAATTTTCGCACACTAAAATTTGACTTTTTTTCATATCTAGAATAGCTAGTGCTAATACTCCTGCTATAAAAACAGAATCAGTAGTGATGCCATCAATTCCGGCATATTCACCGTAGTCAGCAGCCTCAGCTCTTTCATGAGCCATTTGCCACAAATTTATGAGCTGCCAGAGGAGGCCCCCCAACCACCACACCCTTAGACAACCAACCCATTGGAGAATACAAATCCAAGAGACGCTGAACCCTTTTGTGAATCATTTGCCACAAATTTACAGGTCGCCAGACGCTGCTAAACAACAACTAGATTGTTCACACTAGTGAAGCCGACACTGGATCCACCACAGACACAGATCCACTGTAATCTCATACAATAAACTGATAAATAGCAGTAGCTTGGAAAGTTGTAGACCCTTTAAAAGTACCGACAGAGGTCTCACGTTCATAGCAGATATTACTGACAATTGTCAAATGCACAACATAGTCATGTCCTGAATGGCTAAGACTGTGGATAACGATATGTATGAGATTTTTTTTGTGCCCTTCAAGACAAGAACATTAAATCAGCAATGCTCCACTACAAAACTCTACAAGCATAGACGAAAGGCCACATCAGTATCATGTTATTTCAATTAGGCCAGGCACTTCATACAAGTCCTATCTTCATAGCCATCAAATACCAACTCAAACATGCAGAGTAGACAACATAATGCCACTGGATCCACCAAACTTACAGATAGGAATTTTCCTAGCTATCATGGCTGTATAGACTTCTCTTTGGGTATCCCAACTGCTTATTGGGACCCTCTACTTTGTTATTACAGCTGACCTGGATTTACAACTATAAATTAAGGTAGGGATTTGTATCAGATGGTTCAGACCCATTTATGTCATTATTATTGGTGACATTGACACTTATCGATCAAGGACTCTAGCTCTTCCTCTAAAGCTAGCAGTATCTCTTGATCAATATGACCTGGGGTCCACATGGGATAAAAAAAAAGGGAGAATCCTGGATCCAAGGAGCCTAATCTCAGCGCACCTAATCAGGAGACCAGACCAAGGGATTGCTCTTTCCACCAAAACTTGGCAGATCTAGCTCTCGACTGCGAAGGGGCAGACCACAAAGTGGAACTCTGCCTGATTGATGAAATAAACTTGAAACTATCTTACTCAGAAAACTTGTCATGAGACAAAACGTCCATAGACCCAATGCCCCCACCCCACCCCTTAGTGGGATGGTCTGTAGTTTTATTAACCACTAAAACATACTTACCGTTCAATCACTATTTGCTAAATCAACAACTCTGCATTTAGCACCAGAAAAAGATTTTTATTCTTGCGTTCAATGCCTCCCAGTGCCTATACTCTACCATTCTACCATACTCCAGGCTTCTGGTAAGGTAGACTCCCTGTAACCAATCTCAATGAGACTGGCACCAGTCTAGGCACACTTCAATATGACCTTGGTCATAGTGCATGCGCAGAAGCACTCACTGGCTAATAACAAATCACTTTCAATTTTGATGTTTATACCAAACAAAGATTCTCAAAGCATTCCCACGCGGGGTGGCTGAGATCGGGTCATAGTGATTGAATGGTATGTTTTAGTGGTTAATAAAACTACAGACCACGCCACTAAAGGGGTCTGGTGGCATTGTTATTACACCACAAACATCTGCACCATTCAATCACTACATGCTAAACCTAGGGTTGCACAATTTTTCGATTAATCACGATTACATAATTCAAAATGATCGTGGACAATTATGAAATGAAATAATCATAATCGCCATGTTGAAATTTTTGTCAAGAAACTTTTACGCTTGTGAAACTCTGCTCGCATTACCAATCATGGAAACAAACATCCGGCTATCAGCCGAATGTGTGAATGATTAAATAAACTAAATAAATAAATAACTGATTTGTTTGTATTGACTCATGATTAGTTTTAGATGAATAAGAATTGTTCACTTGGTCGCTATTTGTCATTGTTGTTGTAATCACACACGCTTATCCCGCGTTTCCCCTTCTCTGAATAGCTATGCGCTAACGGTTTTAAAAAAAGAGTTCTAAAACTGATACCATGGAAATTCAACGCATTTTCTCCCGCAAAAATTCTCACTGCCTACGCCTATGTTTAATGTATACCTCAAAACATCACCGGGGGAGTGAAATTATTTGATTTGAGCACCTAAATATTGCGCATCTTTTAATAAAGGTCGTTTATTACAACAAAATGAATCCACAATTTGATATAAAATGGCGTCGCGAAAAAAGTACAAATCACGTGATTCGCCTCCAATTGAAGAGTTTATTTTAGAGCGAGTACTCGGATATAAATATTCTGGAATCGGGGACTCAGAACTCGGGAATTTCTATATATTATCATTGCGCGATAGGAACTGAGTAGTATACTGATCTGAATAATGGGTACCCGTTTGATAAACTCCTGTTAACGTATAATATCTCGCGAGAACACGCCGCCTCCCATCGCAAAAGAGCCGCTGGCTCACCAACTTAAGAAGCCGGCTATATTGTCGTTCGTAATAATTCAATTTGGATCATTTAATGTTGATCGGCGTTACAAAATTGATGCACATTTTCTCCCGTACTTGTTTGCTACATAAATTTGGTCTTAAAATATATTTATAAGGAAGCTATTTAATCACGCCAAGACTGTTTTAAGCGCATTTTGACAACAAAAGTGTGGAATAAACTTTATTATATCTTGAACATACGTGGCCAACTATTAGTATTAATCTAATGTGTTCGAGATTTACAAATCCGAGGCCTGTATTGACTTCTAGAGGGGCCGGAAATGTATCAGGGCAGAGATCGGTCTGAAGTAGACACACCCTGTGACACGATTATTATTATTATACACGCTATTCTTACAAATTTGCTCTTAAAAAAAATTTTCCTATACAATCTGCTGAGTTAGGGGGGTGGGCTTCTAATACAGAGTTTTGCTGTTTTGAAACTGCTAAGAAATCATTGGAGCTCATATGTCAAAGTTACGGGGTTGGGCTTCTATTAGAGCATAGGTTACAATTAAGCGAAATACGGTAACTTCCATTTTCCGTCTAGAAAAATCTTGATACATTCCTTTATTTGCAATCAGCAACTGTCGTATTCTGTCCATGTATGTATACCCAAGTGCCTAACCCATAATCTTACAATCTGCAGTAGCATAATAATGTCCTCTAAGCACCATTGACGTAGTTAATATAGTACATGATTAATCGTATGATCGTGATTTTTTTTTTTTAATGATCCCGATTATGAAAAGTGAATAATCGTGCAACCCTAGCTAAACCCGTAGATTTGGTCAGTGCCCCACTTTAAAACCATCTGGTGGGTAGAGATTTGAGAACTTTAAAAGAAAGTTTTAAAAAGACCAGTAACCAAGAATTTTATTAAATCCACATACAGGGTTCATACACCTGAGCAGAATAAATTTCCATACTTTTTCCATACTAAGTTTTATAATTTGCATACCTATTGTGTAACATTGCCCAGTCATACCAATAGTTAATACTAAATGGAAAATAGAAAAATTTTCAAGGCAACCGTACAAAACTTAAATATTTTGCAATTAATTTGACTGGAAGCAGTTACTGCCCAAGACGGCGATGACTTCCAGTCAGATTAATAGCAAGATATTCAATAGAATAAGTTTTATATCGTGTCAAACTTTAAGAAAATTGTAATTACCATTAAAATTTGACTAAAAGACGCAGTTCTTTGGTCAAATTACAGGTTCTAGGAAGGGTGCGCATCCTATAATCGAGAAAATTCCTTGAGCACATTTTTGTGTCAAAATTTTTCTTGAAAAGTCAAAGATTATAACACGGAAATTGAACTAAATGTTACGGTAGACAATTCGCGCCGCCTGGCGACTATGTTTATGCTTATTCTTTAATAAATATCACTTATTACATCAAAATTAATCCAGAATTTGACATAAAATGGTGTGGAGAAAAGATACATGTATAAATCATTTGATTCGCTCCCAATCGCAAAAGATCTTTATTCTAATTAGGGCAAGTACTCGGATCTAAATATTCTGGACTCGGAAATTGCTATATATCATTGCGCGATAGGAACTGAATGTTCCCGTACCCGTTTGATAACCAACTCCCATTAGAGCATAAGATTACACAGCGCCTCCAGTCGCAAAAGAGCCAGATGACCAACTCCCGTTAGCGCATAAGATCACACAGCGCCTCTAAATGCAAAAGAGCCTGATGACCAACTCCTGTTAGCGCATAAGATCACACAGCGCCTCCAAACGCCAAAGAGCCATTAGCGCATTCCTAATGTCACGTGATTTCTATATTTTCAAGGTGACATATTAAGCCAAAATTAGATTGATTTTAATGTGATAAACGATCTTTATTGACGATACGCAATATTTAGGCGGTCCAGCAACATCTAATTTAAAGTGGACACCACCCAGCAAGTACAGTTACTATATGGAATGGAAACATCAGCAGTGAAAGGGTTAATAATAGGCCATTACATTATTAACACAATATACCTTTATATAAAAGATATATTGTGTTAATAATGTAATGGCCTATTATTAACCCTTTCACTGCCGATGTTTCCATTCCATATAGTAAATGTACCTGCTGGGTGGTGTCCACTTTTCGTATGATCTCAATTATGAGTCAAACGCTGAACAAAAACAAATGATGGAGCTATTCCATGCAGTTATGAATGTCCAGAATTTTTACATAATCTACTATCAGATGATGCTAGATTGAGGCATCTTTAAAACATAACGTAGATCCAACAAGTAACTGAAACCAATTAAAAAGATGGACAGGCTGCCTCCTCTGCGAAAGAAAATGACCAGACGACCCGGAAGGTCTGGTCTTATGTTTTACTAATTACATATACACACCTCCTTGCATTACTATTGCTCTTTCCTTCTCTGAAGGGAAGCGTAGTAGGATGAAATTTTTACAGCCAGTGTTTGCTGTGTATAGTGGTTACAGAGTGACTGAAGGCTTCTTCAGGAATCTCCATACTCTCTCCAATGATGAGATCCATAGCAATTCGCTTGAATGCTATATCTCAGAATGAGGTAGAAAGAGGGTTAATACATAACCCAGAGCCATTGAATGAGTCATAGGGCACAATGATCATCTCATTGGCTGATAAACATCACATGACTTTGTTGTAGCAACCAAGTCTTCATTCCTTGACGAATCCAGTCATATAATCCAGCTTTGTGCAGATTCATGAAGAGGCAGATGATCCTATCACTACTCGACTCTGAATCCAACTAAAGCTGAAACTTAAGAATTTACCTAAATACTTAATATTATATGACTAAAAAATCTTTAATACACAAATATATCGAAAACCGACATATTCGGGCATACTCTAAGGCTGAGAGATATAGTGAATATCTTATACTGAATATAACTATTCTAACAAGATATGACCAAAGAACGAAGCCTCAAGCCCAACCCCCCTCCCACAAAAAGGTTTGACAGAGGGGAGGGTTGAGGTGGGCCGTAATGCAAGGAGGTAGGTATATGTAATTAGTAAAACATAAGACCAGACCCTCCAGGTCGTCTGGTCGTTATTACTACATTACAACCTACCTCCTTGCATTACTATTGCTCAAATACAGATTTCAACATTGCACAAAACCCGGAGGCGAATTTTTGCGCAAAATTGATGTAAAAATAGAGAAAGAATACGAAGTTAGAAATAACGAGTAAGGAAGATACTAAGAGATAGCACTTTCTAAGAATTGCTCTATCAAGCATCTTGAAAGAGATGAAATTAAAGAATAACGAGAAGATAATAAAGAAGGTCATAAATGACCCCTGGAAGCAAGAAAGAGAAGATGAACATGCACGAAAGAGATGAATAATAGGGGTGATGAGAGAGATATGAAAAAAGGGGTGAAATACACACATGAGAATTAAGTAATGAATTCCCACTAACCCCAACTAGAGACTAAAGAGAATGAAGATGAAGAAGTAAGAGAAGTGATGAATGAGGAATACGAGTCATGGTCCCTGAAGTTACCGTATGAATCTTTTTATAGAAAAAGGAAGAGGGACTAAAATCTATAATATAGAGGTTAATAAAGGTGTACTCTGACTTCCAGTTAGCAACTAGCACGATGTAATCTAATGAAGATCCATTAAAAAGAGAGAGAGCAAGACGGAGCAAGGCCCTTAACACAATGGGCCTTGACTCCCACCAGAGGATTATCTCCTGGACAAGCTAATTCATAGCGAATTTAAATAGTATCCACGATCCAACGGGAAATAGTGATTAAGGAGACAGGACGATTTAGACTGTCTGCAAATGTAACCCACAGATGTCTAATGTCGGATCGTTTAGAATCAGTATGAAGTTTATACATATTAAGGGGCTTGACTGGGAACCATACAGAATCATTTGGCAACAAAGAAGAAAGTCTATGAATTATCAAAGGTTGACTCAAGAGCTAAACTGAGTCTTGAACAAGAATTCTGCCCTGGGATAGAGAATAAGGCTATGACCCGTAACTTGAAATCTAAACTAATTCAGCTGAAAGAGCATGGATTTCAGAGCCATGGATAGCTGATGCTACTGCTAGAAGAAACTGTTTCTAGTGTAAGATGTATCAAGCACACAGAAACCAGTTTCGAAATGTATCCCCGCTAGAACCTGTGATATAAACTAAAGGTTCCAGGAAGGAATGTGTCTCTTAAACGGAGGACAACAAGTACCTAAACCTTTACTGAGATAGCGAAATGTTTCTGAATTTGGACTGAAGGATCGATTACACTCGATGAAGGAATTCAGACCAAAAAGATAGGATCTAATAATATTAAATGAATTCTTCCTCTGATCAAAGAGGAAGAAGACAAACTCAGTGACCTGAGCTACAGAGGCCTCAGAAGGTAAGATAAATGGTCTGCACACCATTCTTTGAAAAATTCAATCTAGCTTTATAGATGTCTCGAGTGGAAGATCTGAGAAATTTTTTTTCCAATAGTTGTTGAGGCGAGGGCAACTCGACAGTATCCAGACTGACAGGAGAAATATTTCCGGGTTCTGATGGAGAATCCTGCCTATGTTCTGGGAAAATGGATCGTGGGAGACAGGGAGTAGCAGAGGGAGATCTACAAGAAGGTCTAGGAGATCCAGAAACCAGGATTTAGTCGGCAAAACTGGGCTAATAACAGGAATATGCAGGGATGTTGCGTGATCATTCTGAGATCCAGAGGAATGAGAATCGTATGGGGAAAAAGCGTAGGAGAATATGCTGTCCCAAGATTGAGTTAGAGAGACTACTGAGAGCCAGAGATTCCGGGAAAGGAAATATGAAAGAGGACATCTTTTCTGTTCTTGAGAGAAGCAGACAGATCTATAAGCAAAAGAACTGGACTACAGCCTCTTACAATTCCCACTATATTTCTGGTATCTTTGAAGGGCGAGATAATGGGTCAGCCAGAAATCAGTTTGCCTGGGAATGAAATGCTTGAAAGAAATGTAGCGAGACCTGCACCAATAGAGAATGATCATGATCTCTCGACCCAGGGAAACCGGCCTGGAACGGGCCCCCCCCACCCTTTTGATGATAGATGAACACGACTACTGTGAAATTGACTGACCTGATGAGGATTGACATACCGAGAATCATGGGTTCCCAACAAGCTAGGGAATGAAACAGTCTACAGTTCTAAAAGATTGACGTGGTAAGAAGATTCTAGGAGGAACCAGATTCCTGAATCTTTATGGAATTCCAGAGATGTATCTGTGAAAAAGATAGCCTGAAGAGTTGAAGGATGGAGAGGAACCCCTAACAAGAGATTGACTATCTAATCAAAACTGGCAATGAACCATGATAGAAACTTGATGAGGATCCAATGAATCAGAGAATCTAGAGATTGATTCCATTGGGCCTTAAGATAAAACTGGAAAGGTGTTCTCATCAAGGGAACCCAAGGCATCACCTTCTCTACTGGAACCATGAAGTCTACTATTCTGTAAGGACCTAGCCGACACTAATTTGCCTACCATGTGAGATTGAATAGTGAATATCAGTGTTTGAACATTTGGAATGGATGGAGGCTAACTTCCCATGAGAGAGGACGAAAGAGACCCCCAGGTGGGTAAAACACGAATTAGAGGAACCTTTCCATAATAAGATATCATGTATAACGACCCTTGCAACGAACGAGACAAAAATGGAAAGACCACCAATAAGGATGATTATAAATCAATTGTAAATAGTGGAATGAAATATCGAGGGATCTACACCAGTGAAGAATTATCAAGGACTCTTGGAAACAGACACCAAACTGGTCCCACCCCCATGATTGAAGAACTAGACAACAGTGAAGTGTCCATGAAGATAAGAATTCATCAACCGCGTAATAAGGGATCTCAGAGGACTAGATAAAGAATAAAACAAGAAGACCTAATAACCAAGAGAATAAGAAGCCTACCCACGGAAGCCATACTTGTATGATACCTAATATCTGAATAAAGAAAGATATAAATGAAGAATAAAAGCTAAAAAGTCTCAAATTCCTGTTAGGGCTAGGCTGATAAAAGATAGGATATAAGATAGTTAAGATATTTCTTGAGTTATCTCAGAATTAGATCAAAGTGTTCATGAGTCTGATAAATAAATTAGGATATTACAATGAGATCAGACAGACTTCCAAGCATTAATTTATATCAGGGACCAATCTAACCACCAGCCAATCAGCCAAATGCTAGTAAGAACGAAGTCTGACTAACCAAGGGCAGAATTGGAAAAATCATTGTCTAAAGAATAAAAATAATTTTACTTTCTTGATTGGTTGAATCCCGAACAATTCCAGTGTAACAAAATGCAAAACAAAAATTCATGTTTACGTTGTTGAACATAATAAAACAATATGCCCAAAAAACAACTTTTAAACATATGAAGTTCAAATAATCAATACATATTTTATATAGAAAGACCATATCGAACCTGGACTGTGAAATTAAAGCAGGCTATTAATTGATGAGGACTGACTGCAAACATGATCCTAAGTGAAATTAAAGAAAGATGTGGCTAAAATATAGACTATTTGGCTAGAAAAGAAAATATTTGATTAATCTACTGGCTAGAACATAGCAAATACCAGATCTGTCCCGGTATACTATTGGACAGTAATGTCTGCTGAGTCGAGAGAAAGCGATATTTCTTAGTTAAAAGCATTATATCCGTATTCTAATTATCCACACTAATTAAAAGTTGCACATATTGAAATAAAGAAAAACTATTTATAGTGATTTATCAGATTAAGTGGCAAATAGAAATCCCATAGAAACTTATGTGATGGGAGCGAGTCCCGCTATAGTCAGAAAGAATTAGCTAAAATAGAACTGATCTAAGTTAAGAACGAATAATATCCAAAAGAATTACTCCATGTAAACAAAAGGGGAACGAAATATATACGGGACGAATTGACAACGACCTATATACATGGTGATGACAATTCTGACAGTTACCGGAAGTAGATAAAAAGGGATTGAAAAGGATAAATTTCAGGCCCAAAATCACCAATCCAGCGATGGTGGGAAAGCACATGACTCTAAATAACATGTTTTAGCTAAAGAACACGAAAAAACTTTGAAAAATGGGTATATAGAAGAGAAAAAAGCGATAATGTCACCGTGACGAAATGAGACTAGGACAAATAGACTGCCGAATAAATAGGTCTACGTGTTTCACCGATAAGAACTGGGACAGTTAAGAATAGCGAAATACGGGAAAGAAACTTATAATAAAGAAATCACAAAACACCAAGAGCGCAAATCTAATCTAACTTTAGGTAATGAATATTAAACAATAAAAGGGGGGTGATAAATGGGGAAATTAGTCTTAAAAGAATGAAATATTCACGATAAAAATATAGCATGATCGGTAAATTCTCCTAATGTCTTGAAAGTATGCCAACCCGCCAACTTAGAAAGGAGTACTATACGAAAAGATGAACGACCCGAATAGAACTGCGCCTCTAACTCAGGGCGAAAAAATGACCAAAACAAAGCTAATTAGAATTGCGTAGTAAACTGACACATCAGAAAATGTGCAGGAGGACAGAATCAGAAATTAGAATCGTAAGAAAAAGCTAAGAAATCGACAGTAAACTACCGGGAGAAAGATGAGATCCATACAGACCTAGGGAACCCGGGAATGGATTTAATAATCCCAGATGCGACCCCGAACCCTCTCTGGGATTACTAATAAATATGATTAGGATAATTTAAAATACAAAAGTCACGTGATCATGCAAAACTGAACAACATGATGCATACAGTGAACGTGATGGCATCAGTGTTATTGATTGATTTTAATAATGCGTATGTTTGTATATTTCTATTTTGTTGACATTGTAAACCTGACTGTAAATGTATGCAAATCAGCCAATTGGCATAAAAAGCAAATAAACTTTACTATACTAATAGAATCCCAGAGAGAACCCGCCGACCGTTCAGAAATCATTTGACAGTTAAATAGAGGATGACTAAGAAATTTAGAACTAACCGGGCTCCGGAGCCCAACTAGGCCCCGAAACTGGGGAAACATTTGAAAGTCATATGAGGATTGACCAAAATTAGAAGCAATATTAATTCTAATTAGACACGCCAGAACTACTGGTACCGACTAGGCAGGAGTCGGAGCCGGGGCGGGAAAACCGGGAGAAATTTTCAAATTTAATTGACACGCTAGAATGACCGCTCCCGATTCTGGCCAGGGCCAGAGCTGGGGCGGGAGAAATGAGAAATTTTTTTTTTTAATTTTAATTCTGACACGCCTGAAAGAGATAGACTAGAGAGGAAAATAGAACCCGAAGAATCTCTAGAAGCCAGAGCCGGATAAAAATTCGGGTCCGGACCCCAAGAAGAAATCGGTAACTTAAGTTGGCCGGCTTCCCGACCTGGGTCCGGGACAAAACCCGGACCCGAGGCCGGAACCGATACCAACAGTACTCATGAAGTTTCCCCAGAGGCCGAAGCCGGATCTAATTCCAGTTCGGGCCCCAAGGAAGAAATCGATAACCTAGACCAGCCCATTCCCAGATCCGGGGCCGGGAGAAAACCCAGACCCGGGGCCGGGAGAAAACCCTGGCCCGGAAGACTAGCTGGAGAAACAGTAGAAACAATGTATGATGTGAGATCACTTGAACATCACTGGTCGGGAATCCTACTATCTGGCCAGTGAAGAAGTAGTAGTGATAGGATATGAAGACCCGGACCGACTTACAACCCGCTAAGGCGCAGGCTGCGGAATGTTGATTGATGGAGAGCCGGACCGACTTACAACCGGCTCGGGCCCGAAAAAGGATAAACCTGACTCGGTCCTCATAGGTGCAGGATGCGGAATGTTGACTGTAGAAGGCGCTTGAGTAGAAATGACTGGCTTCTGAAGCGATGAACGAGGCGAAACCCGAGGCTTTTTCGTACTTTTGTTCTTTCCTGTCACTGATGATTTTGAACCCCTGAAACAATGAAGATCAGTAAGACGTAAAACACTGTTGGACTTGAATAAGCTTTCCTAGGAACACTCAGTTCCGACGTTTCCCCTTCAACAATATCAGGAAATGAAACGCTGGAAGCTGACTCGTCCAGGATCATTTTATTAATCTGCCATCAATCGACGCATCTATATTGCTCACTTGTTTCTGCAGGCATTGCAGAAACTGATAATACAATCCTTTCAAGGATGGATGAATCAAGTGAGGGCTCGGGTTTGGCACTTATTTTACTTGCAGACCCTAAAGGAGAAGAATTCCCTTTAGAGTGATCAGGTGTGTTTGGTTTGAAAAAGGCAAGTCCAGTAGCCTGGGACCATGAGCTGCAAATAAGACAGGTTGAATTGCTACAGCACGAAGTGCATTTAAGGCACACATGGCCAAAATGATCTGTCTTGATGAATCTATGGCAGCTGGTGTTAGGACATCTAATAGAATGAAGAGCAATCTCCTTTTCTTTAGACTTGACTTTAATCTTCTTCGGAGACTTTTTCAAATCTGAATCGTAACAGAAAGATTTGATAGGGTAAAGTCCCGAAGATAAAAAGGGATCAGACAGCGCTGAACCCATTAAACAATAGAGACCAAACAAGTCTCTAAATTATTTAATATTGGTTTTTCTTTAAGAGAGTATGTTAATGAGATATCATGGATTTCATGCTCAAATGCTAACCAAGCATGTACATAGGTAACTTAAACAAGCTACTGTAAGGAAAAAGCAATTATAGACAATAACAATGTCTAAAACACTCTGGGCGTAAAAAAAAACCCTTGGTAACACGCCTACAACGAAAATAGAAATGATCAATAAAATCAATATTGATCAAAAAGACATACAACCACTTATCTTAGGTCTTTTCTTTTTGTCCGACATCTTGTTGATCCTTTGAATGCGTGAATAATCCCACAGCAGTATTGAAAAGTTTAAAACTTTTTTAAAACTGAGAATGAGATTTTGACAAACATAAAATGAGCCAGCACGGAATAAGACATACGAGACAAATTGCTCGATTGCTCGAGAAATGAAAACGATTTAAGTCACTTCTTATGTTGGCGGAGCAGTTGCAAGTAAAATAAACCTCTTAGCCTCTCAAATACGAGCAGGTGTAATGTGATTGGTTGTTAATCTGCCAGGATATTCACTACTATTGATTTTATGAATGAAATTCCTGTAAATCGTAGTATTTTTTTAACATGTGCCTTTTTGCTCGATAGAGTTAGAATCACATAGTTTTGTTTTACGGACCGGCCCGGTCTTTTTCGTCTTCGTATATCTTCCAGACTACAGAGTGTTGATTTAAGTTAGATTCGTGCGAATCATTGCATTTATGTTGTCAAATTATCATAATCTATTTATCATATGACATATGAACCTCGAAAAATAGTCAAACACAGCCTTTTGTGAAAATTTTTGTGGTGCGATTTCCAGGAAATGTGGGCACCGGTCACCTGATGCAACTGGAAAGTGATAAGTGATAAATTTCCTTTAGACAGTTTATTGAGGAAATCTCAAGTACACTGAGTACTTGAATACAAAGACGTGACTTACTAGACTGGATCATACTGTAGGTGGTTATACAAACTCTAACCGTATCAGCGCTACTCTACTAGGAGCCAAACTCACTCTCATATCTGGGTTCCTACTTACATGCATTAGATTTTATGCTTTCGAAAATAGCGACCTAATAACAGTGTTAAAAATCAACATTTTAGTAGTTAGAGTGTTATTTTCATGACAACACATGAACCAGACTTTATTTATCTTATTTATTTTAACTACTATTTTGAGATAGACAGCGTCAAAGTGAACAGTCGTACATAGTTACCGTTCTAATTTAGTGGCAATTTACGTCAGCTGTTAAATCGGAAAATATATGTACTGTAGCTAATGAAAATGCCATATTTTCATATTTCAAACTATTTTCGATCATTCTAACCCCTTAACCCAGTATTTCGTTAATACCGGTTTAATTAGTGATACCATCACAGTTTTTCTTTTAGGCCAAACCACCCAGCCCTACCTGGGGATGACTTTTTCTAAAAAAACAGATGCCATTCAAAAGGAGACTGGACCCTGTGGCAAACATAATCTCGTGAATGGCTGCATTTTGTAGGGGGTAGCTGGGTGGGGGGAACATGTAATGTACATCGGCTAGTTGTTGTATATACCCGTATCATACTCTTGTATAGATAGTTTATATATCTGATTGTAAATATATTCAAACTGTAAATAGTTGAGGGCCTCGGGGAAGAACAGTTATTTGTACTGATCGAGTTTACTGTACCCTCTATAAATAAAGATATTATTATTATTATATTATACCAGTCAGAAAGCTAGTAGTACGAGCAGAGGATTCTGGATGGGACTGAGAGAGTGGGGGAATTTATCAATTACTCTGACAGGGGCATAAAATACCACTGGAAACGACTTCTTATCCTAGCAGATCCAAGGATAACAAATTCAGACTTGAGCCTAAGACCCAAAATAAACCTGGTCTTGGATAGATGACATCTATAAATGAAGAAACTACTCTTGAGGCAAATAGACATCGAATTAAAATATAAATGAATTGATTGACGATGAAGTATTCCTGCTGCAGCTGAAAACTAGATGCAGAAATAAGAAGGAAGGTTAAGACATAACAGAAGGCACTGGCCAAAGTTGCCAAACATGATCCTGGTAAATAAACCTTATGAAATACAAAAGATGCGAATGAAAATGCGAGAAAAGGTTTTTCCAGACCAATAAAATCTTCCACAAACCGGGATATAGAGATAAGATGAACAGAGAAAAGATTCCATCTTGAACTAGGGGCAGGGTTCATACACCTTCAGCAGAATTAAATTCCATACCTTTCCCAGACTTTTTCCAGACTCAATTTCAAATTTTCCAGACCTCATTTTGGGACTTTCAATCAGACAAAAAACAAACACAGTTACTAAGTTCATCATATATAAACTTTATAAAACAAGAATATCAAAACACAGCGTGCACACTTTTGCCTGTGGAACTGAAGCAACCGCAGTAGTGGAAGACCCGAGGACAATAACAAACTGCATATATTAATAATTGTCACAAGAATGTCAAAGCACAGCGCGCACACACAGATATGAATTTCATCACAGCAGCAATGTTGTTGAATATTTTGAAAATAATTTGACTGGAAACTGTTGCTGCCTTAAGCAACATAAATTAGGGAGGATAGGCCTCATTAGGCATAATCATGAAATGATTCAAATAAGTAAGCTAAACTCAGCGCAAAGCAATAAAAACTTAGCTGGAATATTTGCAGACTGTACTGCTTGCAGAATATTTGAAAAGTGAATCTGTTTCCTATTTGGGCTATTTGGGCTCCTATGCGCATGCGCGAGCGTACTCAGTGACAGGTGTCACCAAGGAGTGAGTACAGACTGGTGCCAGTCTCTATCAGGTCATATGCTGGGGGTGTACCCTACCAGTAGCCTGGTTGAGGGTATACATAGAAATGGAATAGGCATATGGGGGTTTGTAAGCAAGCATAAAAAATTATTCTGGTGGCTAAATGCAGAGTAGTTGATTTAGCAAGTAGTGATTGAACAGTAATGGATGTTTTTGTGGTGTAATAACAACCGTCCTTTTAGACTATTCTGCAGATTTGTTAAACATGTTGTTATATGACTTGAATGTTGACCTCTTTCTTGCGCTCGCAACCTGTTGAGAAAAGCCTTCCAATGTGGAACGTTGTCTGATAACATCTACGCAGCCAATTTGAAGATTTCGGGCCACTCATGTAGGAAGCGGCCCTTGGCCCGAGAGATTATGATCGGAATCTCAGGCAGCTGCACTGGATTGCCCACCAACAGCTCCAGAAGCTTTGTGAACCACGCTACGCTGGGCCAATATCACGCTATCAGCAGGACCAGGCATGGTTCTTTTCGGATCTTCCTCAGCACCTTCGGGCGAAGGATGGTGCGTGGATATGCATACATCCCTTTCCAGCTTATCGCTAGAGCATCTGTATTGATGGCATTTTGATCTGGAATCAGCGAGACATAAGTCATTATTTGAGCATTTTCCCTTGTGGCGAACAGGTCATTGTTGGGTTTGCCACAATGCTCGAAGATCCTTTGTAGAACCGGAGGGTTGAGAGACCATTCTGTTGGCAGTATTCTCTGTCTGCGAGACAAAGCGTCCACCAGAATGTTCAAACGGCGAGGCATGTGAGCTGCTTTCAAAACAACCGAGTAATTCCTGCACCACTGAATCAAGTGCCACACTTTGATACAAGGTTGGAGACTTGGTCCCGCCTTGGCGATTTATGTATGATACTACTGTCGAATTGTTCAACCATATCAATATCACCTTGCCCATGACTTCTGGAAGAAATTTCTCTGGTGCCAGTTCTACTGCCATCATCTCTAACAGATTGATATGCAGTTGCCTCAGTTGAAGAGTCCATGTGCCCGAGACTGAAGGAAATTTTCATTTCCCTTTCTCCGAGATCTAACAATACTTACCATTACATTACTTATTGAATAACAGCTCATCTGAAGCTGTGCCCTAAGTGCTCTACCGACTCCAGGGACAGGGTACCCACCCCCAACAAACGGGTACCCAGCACCATAAGCCGCCATATTGTTTGCATAGCTACCAAACAAAAGACAACTCATGGCAATCGGTAACCTAAGCCGGTCAACGGATGTGCAATGACCTGGACCACTCTGGTCAGAAAATCCTTTGGCCCAGCCAGTGAAGATGTAGTAGTGACAGGTGACAGACCGGACCGATTTATAACCTGATTAGGCCCGAGACCTTCATCGGTCTGCAAGGGTGCAGGCTGCGGAATGTAGACTAAAGATGAAGAAGAATCCTGGAGCGATATAACTGGCTTCTGAATGAGCAGTGAACGAGGCGAAACCCGAGTCTTCATGATTTTGTTCTTTCCGTTTTTTGTGGTACCCTGAAACAATGCAAATCATCAGTGAGCTGTAGTTTGTTAGAAATAGTAGAATAGGCGCTTCATTGGAACAGCCAGCTCCAATGCTTCACCCTCAATTATGTCAGGAGATGAAGTCTTTGAGACTGACTGGTCCAGGATAATTTTAATAATCCTGCTGTCAATAGACGAATCTATATTACTGACTTGTTTCTGGAGACATTCCATTGACAAAACAATTTTCTCGAGTATTATGGCTGAATCCGTCTTGCAGTGAGAATTTGGTTTGAAAAATGACATTCTAGTAGCTATGGACCATGACCCGCATATCAAGCAGGTTGACTCAAGAGTACACGACGTGCACTTGGAACAGACATGTCCAGAGTGATCCGATTTACTAAATCTATGGCGGCTGCTATTAGAACATCTAATTGAATGGTTCACATTCTTTTCTTTATTCTTCTCCTAGGACCTCATCGGACACTTTCCCAAATCTGAATCATAAAAACAGCAAGATCCGATAGAGTAAAGCTCCGATTATGACTTAGGATTAGCCAGCGCTAATCCCAAGATTTATAAGAAGAGACTTTACCGATCTCAAATTTGAAAAGTATTTTAGTTTCTTTGAGAGAGTATGTTATCGAGATAATCATAGATTCATGCTCAATACCTTACAAGCATGTCAAATCAATAGCTCTACAAGCTACTGGTCACAAAGAAGCACAAATAGACAACTCACATGTCTATACACTCTGGGCGCAAGTAACCAAAACTGGTAACACGCCTACCATGAAAATAGAACACCAGGACCTATAACCACTTATCTTGGGAGGTTTCTTTCTTTCTTTTATCCGACATCTCGATGATCTTTGCTTCACTTTACAATAATCCACAGCGATTTTAATAGAGTAGGAAAAGGAATGAAGTCTTGGTTGCTACCAACAAGGTCATGTGATAGCTATCAGCCAATGAGGTTGTCATTGTGCTTAATGACCTACTCAGTGGCTCTGGGTATTGGATTAACCCTCTTCTTGCCTCATTCTGAGATGTAAAATTCAAGCGAATTACTATGGATCTCATCATTAGAGAGCGAGTATGGCGATTCCTGAAGAAGCCTTCAGTCACTCTGTAACCACAATACCCAGCAAACATTGGCTGTAAAAAATTCATCCTACTACGCTTCCCTTTAGAGAAGGAAAGAGCAATAGTAATGCAAGGCGGTAGGTTGTAATGTAGTAATAACTTTGACATAAATTCTGTTCTTGGCAGCTGTCACAGAGACAATAAATCGGTCCCTCTCTGCTGAAAGTGCATGGATCTCACTGCGCCTTCTTGCTGAGGAAGCTGCCAATAGAAAGACTGCCTTTAGAGTCAGATGCTTTAGACTAGCCGAACCCAAAGGTTCGAAAGAGTGCTTGGCTAGCACATTAAGCACCAAAGATAGACTCCAGACCGGAATGACTACCGGTTGTCTCGATCGGAGATTGCTCATTCCCTTCATCATCACGTTCAACTGGTCCACCTCTGGACTATCCCTGCTGGCTAGACAAGGGATAACTGATGCCAAAACTGACTTGTATCCAGCAATCGTGACAGGAGCTAATCCTGTAAAGAATAGCTCACAGAGAAAGTCTGCTATTTGCTGAACAGTGGATTGAAAGGGATCAATATCCTTTCCTTCACACCATTCTGCAAATTTGTTAACCTTGTGGTTAGATGACTCAAAGGTTGACCTCTTTCTCGCGGCTGCGATGAAACTTCCAGCCTGTTGAGAAAAGCCTTCCGACGTGGAACGTTGTTTGAAAACATCCGCGCAGTCAATTTGAACATCTCGGGCCGCTCGTGTAGGAAGGGGCCCTTGGCCTGGGAGATTTTGTTCAGAAGCTCGGGCAGCTGCACTGGATTGTCCACCACACGACTCCTCCCAGATCTTCAACAAGACCTTCAGTAGAAGGATGGTGGGTGGGTACGCGTAAGCGTGCATCCCCCTCCAGCTTATCGCCAGAGCGTCTGTATCGACGGCATTTGGATCTGGAATCGGCGAGACATAAGTCATGATTTGAGCATTTTCCTTTGTGGCGAACAAGTCCACGTTGGGTTTGCCCCAATGCTCGAAGATCCTTCGTAGAACTGGAGGGTTGAGGGACCATTCTGTCGGCAGAATTCTCTGTCTGCGAGACAAAGCATCCGCCAGAATGTTCAATCGGCCAGGAATGTGAGCTGCTTTCAAAACAACCGAGTAATTCCTGGACCATTGAATCAAGTGCCACACTTTGATACAAAGTGTGGGTGACCTGGTC
The DNA here is from genome assembly GCA_034401795.1 of Chaetoderma sp. LZ-2023a. NCBI lineage: Eukaryota > Metazoa > Mollusca > Caudofoveata > Chaetodermatida > Chaetodermatidae > Chaetoderma > Chaetoderma sp. LZ-2023a. Next base: position 47,120,746 of record CM067372.1, read on the forward strand.
CCGCCTTGGCGATTTATGTATGATACTACCGTCAAATGGTCCGACCGTATCAATATCACCTTGCCCCTGATCATCGGAAGAAACTCTTCCAACGCCAGTTCCACTGCCATCATTTCCAACAGATTGATATGCAGCTGACTCTCCAGGAGAGTCCATGTGCCCGAGACCTGGTGTTCTCCCAGGCAGGCACCCCACCCTTCCAGCGATGCATCCGTGTACACGGACAGCTGGGGGCGAGGTAGGTGCAGCGAAACCCCTACTAGGAGATTCTGACGCTGTTTCCACCATAGCAGATGCGATATTATCGGCTCCAAAAGTGGCACCAGTTTTGACAGGGGTTCTGTTCTCTGTTTCCACAGAGACATCAGATACAACTGGATAGGTCTTCTCATTAGAGCAGCGAACGGGATCACCTGCTCCATGGAGACCATCATACCCAGCATCTGAAGAAACCGCCTCGCCTGAATGTGGTTTCCCACTCGAAAACTCTCGAGGATGGCTAACAGAGACACCACTCTGGGCTCTGACGGGTAAACCCTGCCCTCCTCGAGATCGAATCGCATCCCCAAATAAATGAAATGTTGAGTGGGTGTCAACTCGGATTTCTCCTTGTTGACTATCCAGCCTAGATCTGAAAGTAACTTCAACCTGGCTGCCGAGTCTGCCTTGAGCAGCCAGTCGTCTATGTAGGTGTGTAGCGCCACGTTCTCTTTTCTGAGAAACGCTGTCACCGCAAGGACCACTCTTGTGAAAACCCTCAGAGCTGTCGACAGGCCAAACGGGAGAACAGTAAACTCCCATACTTGATTCTGAAACGCAAATCTCAGAAACCTGTGCCAACTCCGGTTCAAGGGAATGTGGAAATATGCATCTTTCAGATCGATCGACACACACCACATTCCCTTCCTCAATCCCACCATTACCGATCTCGGCGTTTCCATCTGGAACCGAGGCGTATGGATAAACCAATTTAATGGCCTGAGATTGAGTATGGGTCTCCATCCCCCGTGCTCTTGGGGACAAGGAACATGTTTGAATAGAAGCCTGGAGTGTTCCGGTTCGCTGGTTTTATTGCTCCCTTCAGAAGCAAACCCGACACTTCATTTTGAACGGCTTCTAACTTGTCTGGCTCCCTTGGTACGGGTGTCCAGACAGGTGCCAAAGACAGATTTTGTGGCGGAAAGTCACACCACTCCGGCATGTAACCCTGGGATAACCATCCCAGGACCAGACTGTCTGACGTCACACCTCGCCAGGCCTCGACGAAACGCATGAGCCTTCCACCCACCATAGACGCCTCGACATCTAACGGGGTTGTCCAGCTCGCGGTCCGCTACCCCCCCCCCCCCCCCCTCTTAACGAGAGAGAGAGAACCATTTCAGTCTTGGCACGCCGGGTATAACTGGCACCGCTGTTCCTGTCGCACAGGTGCGGTCCAGGCGGATATGAAGCGAGCTCTCGTACCCTCAGGTACGATCCGCCCCCTTCTGTCCGCCCTTGGAGGACTTACCCGTACCCTTCCCACCTCTAGGGTGGTCAGGAGCAAACTTGGGGAGGGTAGGAGCCTCCACAACATTCCTGGCTTTCTTAGCCGGCGGCGGCTGAGAAAAACCAGCTGAAGCAGAAGTCGCAGCAGGCTTAGCTTTCGCCTTGCCCTTCTGCTTCTTTGGAGGTTGTCCAGCTAGCGGTTTCCCTACAGCCCCTAGTGCGTGCGCTTGGCGCACTAGCTCCAGCTGTAGGTTGACCGCCAACCGATTCTGCGCGATACTGGCCATATCATCTAGGATGGCCCGCGCTTGGCCACCGAAGATGCTAGGCCCTGTCAGGGGCGTCCCAAGAAGACGCTCCCTGACTGCCGTAGCCGGACGCATATGGTCAATAACCATTTGCCTCCTGGATTTGGTCACACGCGCCTGCACCCTTGCCAATGCGTCCATAGACAGCACCAAGCCGTCATTCACGCACGAAAGCGCCACAGGTGGCACAGGGTGGCCTGCCCCAGCTTCAGCCCACACCGACTGAAGGAGACGATAAGAGTGGTTGAGAGCACTCATAGCTGCCCTCACACCCTCGTCGCATAGGGACAGGACTTCCTCTTGGTGTACCTGTCCACAAGTGCCGGACCGGGGCCACCCGCTCCAGCACTCTGAACCCCCAGGACCCATCGGTCATCCTCCGTGACCGACGGCACTACACCATATCTGTCGTATTCCCCCCGCGGAATACGACACCTTGCCCGCACCTCCCTGGAGGCTGCAGGGCGCTGGCCCTTGGTCGCAAGATGCTTAATATAAATAGCATCCAACAACTCTATGAACCGTGGATTCAGTCCCACTGACTGGATCCGGGCCGCGGGCAAGATCCCCGTCCGAATCGATGCAACCGACGGACGGGGCGCATCCTCCTCGGCCGTGGCGGAAACCACAGACGGGTCCACCCTGGCTAGCCAAGCCAGAGCCTCGGACCAGTCTACTGGAAACACCCGCAAACACATCACCCGTTGACGCGCTCACAGGTCTGCCAGCCACGGCCTCCCGGCAAGGAGCCGCGGCTGACACACCAGGCACTCCGGTACCACCCGGTTCCGCCGCCACCCCATGAACCATACCAGTCCATGAGATAGGTACGCACGGAAAACCGTACGGACCCGTAGCGGATGCGGAACCATGGCCAAACACGGGCACCAACGGCACCCCATGTCCGACCGCCGGACCGGGCGAGATAGGCGACTACCACGCCCGGCCCTGCACACCGGTCACCGCGCCAGCTGGTGCCAAACCAACCGACACGGAACCGGTGCCCGGTACCAGATTGGCCTCAACCACAGGCGGAGCCGCTGCCCTGGCTTGCGCCAAGCCAGACAGATGGAGGGCGGTTCCGTCCAGGATGGAATCGACCTCCATATGCTCCACCTGTGGCATCACAGGCCGCAGCAATAACTCCTCTTCGGTCTCCTCGTCTTCAGACTCCGAAGAGTCATCACCAGATGAGGAAACCGCGGAGCCATCCTGGCGGACGGCTCCCACACCTGACGGACCGGCCACCGCTACTGGACCACCCGGAGGTGGCCGCAGAGAGACAGAACCCGCCAGGCCGGACCCAGACGGGACTGCCAGGGGGCCGTACGAGACGGCCCCCTCAGTAACCAGTCCAGAACCCTGTCCAAGGACAGGGTCCGTACCAGGCATGGAGAGCAACTGCCCCCCAACCTTCGGAAGCAGTGACGACACCAGCGTGGGCAGAACGCTATGCAGAAAACCCTGCATAGCCGGACCGAACCACGCCGGCGGTGCCATTTCCACCACCTCCAGCTGGGGACGTGGAGCGCCCCCACCGGCCGAACCGGACGCTCCACGATTTAACCTCGGACCGCCTGACCCCGCGTCAGACCCAGCCACATCCTTCTGGCCAAGGAACTTTACCATCATATCGACGGACCACACTGCGCACACATTACAACGATGATCACGGTTACAGGGCGTACACCTAAAACAGACATGGTCCTTAAACACGACGCGTACAAACT